>CM043701.1:34924816-35524816 GCA_023935145.1 Bretschneidera sinensis | reverse complement strand
TTTAAAATTTATCAAAAAATAATCTAACCATCTATTAATTAATGTTTAGTTAATTTTAATAAGATTTGGTTTAATTTGATTAAATTTTTTTACAATTTTAAAAAATAACCTCCAAATTAAAATTGACTTTAATCTAGTCTCAAGCATCACCCTGAGTGCCTAGAATTGACATAGTAAAACATGCATGAGAAAAGAATAACACATCGTATAAAGTAGTACTTGTCTTGCTGTTCCAACTCAAAAAACATCTCAATGTTGATGTGTGTTTATTAATAAAAAAGTTGAGGACTTTGATTAAATATAATAATTGCAATGCTAATGCAAAAATATTTGGTTAGATCGAGTTTAAACCATTAGACTCGTTTAAAATTTTATTAGTAATTTTAGAGAATTTTACTAATAAAGACAATATAAATATAGAACCCAAAAAATAATGCTATCAACGAAGTTTGGGACGGATCTAAAACATCAACTTTAAACCGGGTCTAGTCAAATATTCTTTATACTAATAATACGATTTAGAATGGTTCTTTATTCTTAATTTGATAAAATTTATTCATATGATTTAATTTTATTTATAACTTTGAAGAATTTTACTGGTAATATTAATATAAGTGTGAGAATAAAAAAATAATGTTATTAGTAAAATTTTTAAAATTTTAAAATTACTAATATAATTTTGAAAAAATGTAAATTTTAAGTCCGATTTAACCAATAATTGCTCACTTACTCGAACCTATATGAGTTTAGTTTCTTAAATATGTTTAAAAATTATCGTACCCTATCTAACCCATGATATTGTAGATCGAGTTACCTGCATTGTGTAAATGGATTTTACACATATAACCCGCAAAAGTTAAATCCCAAAACCAAAGGTTCCGCATATTAAGTTTAATATATTGTGACTATCTTATGTTTTTTTTTATAAAAAAAAAAATTGTAAATGAAAATTGATTGATAATTGCCGCTGGTTTCAAACCTTTAAAGGTAATAAATTTGTTGGAAGTTCGTTTATGCTGATAGGTAATAAAAAGTATTGTCTTTTTTTTGTTTTCTTTAACAGTAAATGAAAACGATGAAGTGTAGACTTTGTATATGTATGCTTGAAGCTATATTAAAAAAAACTTTTACTTTAGGAACTAACAACAGCATATGTATACGTGGCCCATATAATCACAACGTAGATTGCTTCGGGTGATCAGTGCTCGAATACTGGTTTGTTTTACGTGTTTAATTGACCATTTTGTGCAATTTTTGATAAGGTGACACTAAATCTAATTTTATGATAAATTTAACATTAAAAGAATTATTCAGTGTTGAAAGTATTTTTTCAAAGTAATTTGCTGTGAAGGAGCATTTATCCTTCGTGGATTTGACACGCCATTTTTGTTACCTGTGTAACCATGGATATAGATGTAGCCATAAATTTTCGTTTAGAAGGAACAAAGCTAATATGATTTAAATAAAACATATGAAATATAAATTGTTAGGAATGATAATTTAAGTTTCTAGAGAATTTTAGGTTTTGGAAAGTCCACTAAACGAAAACTTAATATATTTGAGACTATATAAACAAAAATGGCTTAAGCTTATTGATTTTGGTTTCACCACCATATATATGTCTTTCACTAATCCTATTTATTTTTTACGTGGAATTGATCTTACACATCTTTCTCAATCTTCCCCTCATGTGTGAGTTTCTGTCACGACCTAAGACCCATATTGAGTCAGAGAATCACACCTCGATTTTCTAACAACGAGCTTTATAGATTTCATCTTGCGAACTACTAAGACTTCACCATTCGAATATTATCCGCTCGCCACCTTTGTTCACGCCACACAAATCTCTCAAGTTCTCTTGCTCTAATACCACTTAATAAAAATTTGGGTTTGGAAAGTTCACTAACCGAAAGCCTAATATATGATATTGAAGACCATATAAACCCAAATGCTTAAGCTTATAGATTTTGATTCCACTATTATATATATGCCATTCACTAATCCAATTTCTTTTACATGTGAGATTGATCTTCCACATTTTTCTCACTCACACGTGAATCTTTCCAACATAAATTAATGTATGAACTAAAATGTCAAAAGAAATAAAATATAACTAAATTAGAGTATAAATAAGTGTATTGGATCAATTAATAGCATAATGGTGATGTTTTGGTCCAACTTAAAGCTAACTTTAAGGTAAAATATATTTTTAAAAATTTAATCAAATCCAATTAAACCAAATTAATTGATGTTTTTATTGTTATTTAATGAAATTTAACCAGATATGATTCAATTTAACTAAAATTTTAGTAAATTTTAAAAATTAAACTCTAACTTAAAGTTAATTTTAAACTTATCCAAACATCATCAATAAAATCAACTTTTTAAGTGAAAAGAAAAGGTTATATAAATCTTCATAGTTTAAGTTGCATTAGCAATTTTTCATTGAGAAACAAATAATCTATCATGTTGCCTACTGCAAATATTTTAATTTAGTAAAATCATTAGTTTTATATTAATCATCTTTGAATTTTTTATGCACCAGTAAAAAGTCCGACAGCAATAAAAATTTCACAAATTAATCGTTTTTGCTGGCCTAACAAAACAAGCCTACGCCAAAAACAATATATAAGTTTAGACATTCAATTGAGATTTATTTTTTAAATTGTAACTATCTCTTTAGTTTAATACCAATTTATAAATTGACTTTCGGGCTCACTGAATTAATAAAGGCCAAAACAATAAATGAGGCCCACAAGACAGGCGTCAAGTACTGCACGTGGCAACAATGAAACGGTTGAAAAATAATCGTTTTGGTACTCCGCACTTATCCTCTCTCCACGTGGTAGGTTTCACTGCTACAAATTACCTTAAACAAAAGACATTTTCTTGTACTAAACTACCTTATACGGCGTCACTTTGTTCATCTTCAAACTCGATTTTTTTTTTTTTCAATTTAAAAAAAATACGAGATTGTGTTCACTGATATTTTCTTCCTTCTTCGCTATGTGAAGGGAAGAGAGATTTTTTTTCTTCTTCTTATTGATTTTGGTTGCACTAATGGTTTATTGTAAACACGAATTTTAGAAAAAGATCGAGCTCATAATAATCTATTCGGAACAACATTGTTTTGTTTTCTTGTCTGTTCGTTATTTTTCGTGTTCCGACAAGACAAAACCCATGTCGTCGCCGGACATTACCGGAATCTTGGACAACTCGAGGGAGATCGATCGGTTGAGAAAAGATCAAGAAGAAGTTCTTGTGGAGATCAACAAGCTGCACAAGAAACTCCAAGCTAGTGAGTCTTTATAATCTGCGCATAATTTGATGGTTAATTAGCATTTTGATTATCTGTATTGATCTTTTGTTACCCTAATTTTTTGATAAGTGATTTTTTGTTACCGTAATATTGATGGGTTTGTGTCAGATTATTAAATGCTGGTGTTTATATGTATATCGGATTTTTGTGTTGAGGGTGTTTGATATGCGGTTTTTTTTTTAAATAACAAAAATGATTTCAAATAAAAAAAATTGAGGTGAATTAAACTAGAACTAGCTTAAATTTGAAGTAAAAATGGTGGGTTTGTTTTCTTATGATACAATTGTTTGAATAATAACTGGTTTTTGTCATTATTAAGTAATTTGATCACTGTAGATCATTGGGTGATCGTTGATTATTAATTTCATTGGATGAGAAAGTATGGAGTAATCAATAAAATGGAGGAATTAGTGTGGACTTTTGTGGACCCATTACTTGGACAAATGGTTAGTGATCTGATCCATCTAATGCTTTGCACCCTAGCTACATTAATCGTTCTGACATTTCTGAGAATCATAAGCATCTTATGCATAGAAGCTTAATTTAGGTAGCTACAGTTCGGTAAAGTTCATGATGGTACTTTGTCCATGGTGGGTTTTTTAGCTGTTATTTGTTTTCTTAAGCGGATGCTTGGATGTATGCATTAGGCTTGCGCAAATGAGAGATTAACATTGACGAAAGATATATGACTCAGATTCCTGCTTATTTAGCATTATTTATTTGCTATTAGCTGTGAGATACTGCTAGAGAATGAAATGAATTATAAAGAAAATCTATCACTCCATACTTCTTTGTATGAAAGGAAATAAAATATTTTCTAGGTTGATGCCCTTTTATTGTATACGCTTAGATTCCTTATACGGAGTAATTAAGATAGCTTGTAGGATAAGATTTAATGCTTCTTACATGAATACTGATTAACAGCTGATCTGCCATAAATTCCCTTACTTTGTCTGTGTATTCCTCATTTAATTTGAATATTTTTTGCGCAAACAATGTGGTGTTGTTTTGACTAGTGACAGTGGGAAAGTTGCTTCCTGACACATCCTTATGTGAGCATTAAGTGAATCATCTTGAGCTTTGTCACACATATTTAATTCCTAAAACTAGTTCATGAATTTCTAAATCTTCTACTTGGGATTTTGATGCCAGCAATTTCAGTTCAATTTAGAACTACTTATGCCAGGATACCCATTCCTCATAAATGGGGTTCATTGAATATTCTTCTATATATTTATGATTGCTTTGCTTTCTTGTGCTACTTTATTTTGCCCATGCGGTTTCTTAACTTTTACTGTTGGTTTGTGTTAAACCTGGCTTTTGAATGTTGATGCAGCTCCCGAGGTAGTTGAGAAGCCTGGTGATAATTCATTATCAAGGCTGAAAAGTTTGTATATTCAAGCAAAAGATTTTTCAGAAAGTGAAGTTAGGTATGCCTATTTTTACATCTTTTCTTTTATAAGTGTGCTAATATCTTTAATGAAGTAGATAACTACTATATCATGTACCTCTTCTTTTTAATACTATCCTTTTCTTCTTTTTATATTGGAGGAAGTGATAAACATAGATTTTGAATCCGAATTTTGAGGTATTAGGCATTTTGTAGTGAAATAATACGCTGTCCAAGTTGTGCTCTTTGCACCATAAACTTTGCACAGTTCTTTATATTATATGCGATGTTCTGTAGTTTCTCACTGATCCATCATTTTTGTATTTGATGCAGTGTTTCCAACATTCTGCTTAGTCAGCTGGATGCCCTGCTGCCGTCTGCACCTCCTGGGCAACAAAGGAGAAAGATAGGTGTGTTCTATAATCTGAGTTATATCTTATGTTCATATGTGAAACTTTTGTGTGTTGTTTTAACCTTTTTGTTCAAGCTCTCCTATGTAAGTTTTGCATTACATATGTTATAAGCATCTGGAGTATATGTTTTGTGGCTGAATACCAGATAGGTGCATATGATGAAAACATAGATGGGTATTCAAACCTTGTAAACAATATAAAATTCTAAATACCTTTTGTAATGACTATAAACATCGTATATAAGTTCTGTTGACTTGACGGGTGAACTGTGATTTTATGTAAAGCAAATAAGGCATCAACAAGACCCCCTCTGAAAAAGAACCCTTATTGTGTATCCCTTGTCCCAGGTGAAATAGATTCTAATGTCTGGTATTGTCATGAGATGCTTGTACTAAAATGTTTTAAATCTCAAGTTGTGTTAAACTAAGTATGGCTATTTAATTGTGATGTATAACTGTGTATTGGACGTGTTCATGGGTTCTAATGTATAACTGCGTAATCAACACAAAAATTCATGTACCATTGTACCCCACCTCCCCGGCCCAAAAAGGAGAAAAGAGAAGAAAATTGTGTTTCCCGTCTTAGATTTTAATTAGGTTCTATAGTTATTTTGGAAACTCCAAACTTTTTCATGTAGCTAATTTACATAAGTGGCAGAAGGTAATGAACAGAAAAGGAAAAGGATGAAGGCAGATTCAGATATTTCAAGGCTTTCTCCTTCTGTGCGAAGTCAACTTGAGACTTGTGCTAGTCTAAAGGGTGAACAGGTATGCATCTACCTCTATGGCTCTATTGAATTCAGTCATTTGTAATAGCTATTCTGAATAGAAAAAAAAATCAATAAACCACTTTTAGTGAGCTGTGCGGTCTGATTCTGTTCTTTCATAATGAGGAGATTGACTTGTTCTTACATGCAGGTAGCAGCGAGGGTCACAGCAGAGAATGCTGAGAAGGATGAATGGTTTGTTGTAAAAGTGATGCATTTTGATAGGGAAACAAAAGAGTAAGTTTAGTTCCTTTACATAATGAAATATGCTTCATGCTTTTAGTTTGCCTTAGAACTAAAGCACTTGCAATATTTGTTAACAAATAATTTGTATGATGCCTTAACAAGTTCTTTTTCCAAGGGAAATAGCTTCCCATTGGTTGAAAAAATTAGAGTACGAGTAATTGCATCGGTGGACCCATAAGCAAATTCTGTTATTTAAAAGAATGAGTACACTGCTGCCTATAGTCATGTCTCTCTGAAACAAATATATCCCTTGATCTTGAGAGGGAATCCATCATATTTGATTTTTGAAAACCAATGAAGATCAAAACTTTTATCCACTATACCCACTATACCTTCTAGATTGTATGTGGGCAAGGTATCTTATATTCCTGCCAACGTTAGGACGATTTCTCTATTTTAGAAAGTCTTATCTGCTTCTGTGGATATGCTTCCGATTTAGGGCTGGCCATATGATGGATCAAGGAAATATGAGTCCTATTTCCCTGTGGTCTCTTCTACATTTCTTCAAGATGTTCACATTTACCTATCGCAATATGTTTGTTTGATTATATTACAGAACACTGATGAATTGTGGCACTGCCTTGCCATATATCTGATATTTTTCACACAATCTTTTCTCAAGAGTTCTTGAGCAAATGTATGACTGTCTTGTGCTGAACTTGTTAGACTAAGATTGTATTCGAGCTTGAATGAGGTCAAATAGAGATGTCTGGCTAAAGAAAAGATACTTGCATTTGGTATGTCCGCTATTAAAACCAGTTTTATTTGGGAACTCGTTGTAATCCCCGACAAAAGTTTCCAAGTCAAGTGCAAGTTGGATCTGAATGTAATAATTATTATTTCAAAATAAATGATGTGTTAGGAGTTACCATGTTTTCCCTCCATTTTTTTTGGAACAAATGTAACCAAGTGAGGATGAACAGATGTATCTCACTCCCTACTTCTTACCTTGAGCTTGAGTCTCATTCTCAAGCTTAAGTTGAGCTTGAGTCTATCTGGGCATGGTTTGTTGAAGAGACAAAGCCATCACTCAATACTCCAGCTCAAGGGATCTTGAACCAGCATGAATGAGCATGTTTTGTAGTGGATTCGAGCTTCTTTTAACAGCTCAGTTTGCTTCTGCCCTTAGATTAAAATCATACATATATTATATAGTAAAAAATGATAATGCAACAATATAGTAGTGTAAATACATCTCCCGAGGTCCTTGATTTCCATTTAAAATCTTCTTTGTCCTCTTTAGTTTGGTGTTTTGGGGTTAAAGTTCTTGCCGTTGTTCCTAAGTTGTAATTCTGCTTGCAGATTTGAAGTACTCGATGAGGAACCAGGTGATGATGAAGAGGGTGGCGGCCAAAGGTAGCTTTTGTTTGCTGTGCCCTGTAAATAGCTCTGCAATGAAATTTTTACACCTTATTCTGCGTTTCCTTTGATATTGTTTATTGGCATTGTTTACTGATGTTATGTTACATGCCTTGTGCATGCTTGCTCATAGTAAATTGACATGGAGAATTCTCTTATATTTTACTGGTTTCTAAACACAGACACTCTAATTTTAGGCTGACTTTAGGTATCCCTGTTATCTTGAAGTAACTTTTAGATTAATAGATAATTCAGCTATACATCAATGCTCGATGCTCCATCTAAGTGGCTCATTTATTAGTGATCGGGAAAAAAATGTCCTTGCTATTAGAGATGGTTTTGACTTTTGAGACCCCTTCAGAGATATAAATTATTTCCTCAAGTATCTAAATTCATTAGGTGTATAAAGAATTACTATGCCTTGGTGTATGATTAAACTTCTTCCAAATTTCATTTGCTTACATAATTGTATACTGTGAAACCTATGCTGGAACCTTACATGGTTCTCGATGGATGAGTGCTGTTTATTTGAAAATGCATTATATGGTTCTCGATGGATGAGTGCTGTTTATTTGAAAATGCATTATATGGTTCTCCCTTTATCCTGATTGATTGAGTATGGTGAATTGGTTTAGCTGAGTAATTTTTGTTTATGTCATTTCTATTTTCAGGACGTACAAGCTACCTATGTCATGCATTATACGTTTCCCCAAGCACAATGACCCTTCTGGTGTCCCAGAGTTCCCTCCTGGAAGACATGTTTTGGCCGTTTATCCAGGAACAACGGCACTTTATAAAGCAACTGTCATCGGTACCCCTCGAAAGGTGACCATTACATCCATCCAATGTGATGAACTATACTCATCCTTCAGTTAGTTGTGCTTTTCCCATGAATTTTATTGCCAAATTTTCCAATATGTTCTGTGACCCTAACATGAAACTGACTGCTGATTGTCCTGTGCACACTGTGGATTGCTGTCAACAATTCCATAAAATTCCAGAGGAAGTCAGATGAGTAAGTAATGCCTCCTTGTGCTTCATTTTTTCGTGTAGCAGATTTTTGAAAACATGCATTGTTAACATGATGTTTGGGCATCAAATGGAAATAAAAGAATTACATTGATTTCTGTTATCTTTTACTCTTTTTGTTGGTCGGTGGTTCGTGTAGTGTTTAAACGCAAACTTCCTCGTGCTAATTTATTTATCATCATGATGTCCAAATGGAAAATCCTTATAAAAAAAGATGTCCAAAATGGAAAATAGATTGCATTTCGTAATTTGTATTGTAATTCCCAAAAAAAACAAGTAGCCCTTTTAGAAATTTATGGTTTCCAATTGCCTCATTACTGAGGCATGTGGGACTCATGGATGTAAGTTAATTGCTATATTGGTGTCATATGTATAATTATGTTTTGGTTGGCAGGTATTTGCTGGAATTCGACGATGATGAGGAAGATGGAGCCTTACCTCAGAGGACGGTACCCTTCCACAAGGTGGTTGCCCTACCAGAAGGACATCGCCAGTGATCTGTTTATAACTTGTATAAATTAAAGTTTGTCTGTATTAATGTATTATCATGACAGACTCCACAGTGATCTTTACTTCAGCTGAGTGTAGAAATAGCTGCTGTATGGAGGTTGCCTCACAAACATTACTTTGGCCTCTCTACGTTGCCTTGCACCAACTGGGTGGATTGGTATCATTAAATGTGTTACTACTTCTTTACGTTTCTTCATAGCATTTAAATTTTAGACTTCTTTTCCATGACGACATTGGTTTTGTTTCTGTTATCCGTAAAATTCGTTTGAGCACAATATTATAAATTATATATTTTATTAAAACTCTAAAGGTCTTTCCTTTATAAAATCAAATAGCTACAACCATTTGAAAAGATGTGGTCTTACTGCTTATGATATACTTGTATGAATGGAATTGGTGGGTCAGTTACTGAACCACTGAGTGTATGATCAGCAACCCACTGATTTGCAGCCTGAGAGTAGTGCACACCATCCCAGCTTATGAACACAGACGGGTCTTTACAAGAACCTCCATACACTTCAGTATTGTTAATGCTTGCCTTGTTTCCACACCACACATGGTCATAATTCTCATGAGTCCCACAACATAACTTTAATGGATCTGCAAATCCTGTAAACAAAAGAAATTAATTAAGTTAAATGCCTAATAAACTAGTGGTACCTTTTTATTTCTACACCCCCTATGGATGAAGAGAGTTGTTATAGTGGATTGGAGGAAAAGAATAAAGGTAGATTAGAATCGACATTGAACTAAAAAAAAAGTTTGATTACATGTTTCATTGGGCAGATTTTGTTTTAAAACTGAAGAAATTTTTCGTGGCAAATTGAGACATGAGGCTCCCTTCGTTAACAAATCGAATCTTGAAATCAAACCCTAGTCGGAACCACATGATCATAATCCAATGCACAAACAAACAATGCATGGTAAATGCGATGCTGCGATGATGAGGCAACTAACCCACCTTGCTGTCACAACCTCATGATGGCTGCTACTCAGTAGCTTCTTCATCGCAGGCTGACATGATGGCGAGGCTGGGACAGCTTTGTCATTGCAGACCATTTAGTTTTATCTAGGGTTCCATTTTCTCAAATCTTAGGGTCCAATTTGTAAATAGATGAGACTTCATGGAAAATGGAATTTGCCCAAACCACAGGGTGAAATATATAATTAAGCTAAAACAAGAAAGAAAATGGTTTTGGTAACAGCTCTTGCAAATGCCCTTGTGACTGCAAGCACCTTACACCTCCATGGACAATGGAAGGAAATAAGTATGCTAGAGGAGTTGAGGATGCTTTCATATTGATTAAAATAAATTTAAAATCAAAATGTAAATGATAGCAATATAACCTCCTTCTATAGTTAGATACCAACGGAGTTAAAGTACACAGACACAAACCACAATTGATGAAAACAATGTCAAAGGAATCATTGAAAGGAAAATTTTGTAGTGATTAGTTAGTTTAAATAATTGATGATGATTAATTACCGTGATCAATCCATATTTAGCAGCATAGACATCCACATATGTTATTGCAACCTATTGAAGCTCTGTTCTTAATTTGATCACTCTGTCCTTAAGTTGCCTGTTGAACTCTACAGCCGTGTCATTTTGAGCCTTGACACAACCATACTCATCAAGATAGCCTGGTGCAGGATTCTTGACATAAAACAGGTTAACAGGCAAGCAACCAATCGGACCTGTGTTGTGTATCCAAAATGTCCTCCCTCCTTGTTGATAAATATTCTGAGATATACATGGCGGGCAACATGCACCCCTTCATTTCTCTTCGAATTTATATTTTCTCTAATTCCCCAAATTGAAAAGTTTTGGAGAAAGAGTATCCATCATACCCCGAACTTTTACAATTAACACTCTTCTTATTATGAAGGGCAAAATAATAAAGTACATTATATCATTTCTTTCCTTTCCGTTATTTTCTTTATTTTTATACCCCTCCGTTCTCTCTTTTCTTTCTTTTCCCTTCGTATCCTCTCCTTTCCTTTCCCTCTAAAGTTCCAAGCATGCCCTTAATCATAGGCAACTGAAGCAAATATACAGCAACTTGGACTGCTGCAGCCAACTGATTAATGATATCTGGCATTTCTACTCGGAGTTGATCAAAACTCATGTTTCGAAAACCAACAGAAAGATCATTTTGGCCGACATCGAATGTATACAGAGCCGTTGCAAAGTCCTCAGATCTTGGCAGTTTATCTCTATCTGATGGATTCGTGGCTGTGAGTGACAAACAATGAATACAGTGTCAAGAATTGGTTCAATTTTGAAATGCTTCAAAAATTGATTAATTTCTTGTAAAAACTTTTATTGTAGAGTTCACTAGTCCTTGCTTTGAATTGATTGAATTGCACAATCTGCATATCAAGAGAAAATGGGCTTATTCCATACTCAAAAATGGTTTCATTCTGCCTCCTGATGGTTGATCCTCCTGTGGCAAAGTTTGCTCCATGCCTGAAATTTGCTCCTAGTGAATTCGGGTATGCACTCAAGTATGGAAATTTTTGGGTGCTCAGCTGCATAAAAGCAAAACTATAGTAATCAGACCACTGTTTTGCTTTGACAACAATGAAATTCAGATATGGGTATTGATTTTCAGATTTAAACTATAAATAAACTAGATTAAGAAGACGGTAAAATGAGATAATTTTCATCTAATTTTATATTTGACACAAAAAATAACATAAAAATTGATCTTATAATCTCTCTCATTTATGAAAATTATTTCATTCTTAATGCTATCCTCTCCTTATTCCATATACCAAACAAGCAGTATAACTAGGAAAAAAGAGAACTTTTTTTTGAAAGGAAAATGGGAACAACTTTTTTTGAAAGGAAAAGAGAACAACTTAGAAAAGATTTTGTTACCTATGAAACCCTCTCCATATGGTGCTCAAATTGGTTCAAAAGCAGCTGATATGCCTCCAGTATCTGAAATTGAGTCACCAAAGTTGTAAATTGATGGAAATTTACATGGTGGTGAAGCAGCAGCTCTTACACTTAAAACCCACGAAGCTAAAATCCCAGCAACCAAAAAAGCTCTCCAAAAAAAATCCTTTTTCAGGAATTTGCTGCTCATTTTCTGGGCTCAAGCTTAACACTAATAGAGCTAGAAGTTTGGTTTAGGATAAAGATATGGTATTTTTATATGTGGAGACAATTGATGTGGATATTCATGTGAGCCATCCTTTTCTCAGTTTTGAAACTGACTTTGTTTGATCTGTCTCACTTGCTATTCAAGATTTTTTGTTCTCTTTCCCACTTCTTTTGTTTTAATCCACCAATAATGCCTAGTATCAAACACCAGCAACTTATGGAGTATTATTAAATTAATAGTATCCAACAGGATAGCTTAGAATCAAGCGAGCCATGTTGGATTTTTCAACACCTGATTTTTCTTGTTTGGTTTTAAGTAGTGTTAAGGGTATGTTTGAATGAGAAGAGTAGAAAATAGAAGGGTCTCCCCTTCGTTTTGAAGTTCTTTTAACCGAGGGAAGAGGATTTGGAGGGCTATATATATCCCTTCAAATTCCCTCAAAACCCATATTTATCGATTCCTACAAATTTGAATAATATGTAATGAGAGAATAACATCCAAACAAAAACAATCTTTTATATAAAAAACCAAAACAAATGGAAAAAATTATCATCAAATCTTCTATTCTTCTCTCTTTTACTTCTCATCCTTACCCTCTTCTATTCTCTTTTTCAATCATCCAAACATAGTGTAATACTTGAGTGTAAGATGTCTAACAAACGGGTCATAAAACATGTTATTGCATAAGTCACGACTGTCTATGACTATAAGGCTGGAGACCATTGGAATTTTTTCATGTGGTTCTTATTACATAATGAAAGTGGACCTGCTGTTGTAGTTAAGAGGATAAAATTGAATAAAGGAAAAAAAAAAAAGAAAGAAAGAAAGAAAGAAAAAGAAAATACACTAATCTCTATATCTTGTTAGAGTTGGTGCATACATCACGAGATCAGATCTGTTCATCCCGGGGTCTCGCTCCCCGGTGAGCTTGGTTTTTTACTTGGCGGTTTGGGCTTGGGCCCATGAAGAATCGTAGTTCTGTAACAGAATGGAAATCCTAATTAAACCCTAATTAGGACATCTTAAGTTACTTATAAATACTCTTTATGTACAGAGCATACATTGTAAAGAGAGATTTGTAAAGTTGATAATAATAAACTTCTGGCAGAACGTAGCTGTAACAACCCATTCCGGGTTGGCTACCCCCGAGATAGTGTCATCACATTTTGAAAATCTCAGCACGACACATATATGCAACAATAAAAATTTACCAATTGCAAGTATTTACATCAATCCTCAATCCTTAACAGGGGAGATACATCATTCAGATCTCAACTTAAACATTGTATACAACATAATATGCATGAATATTTACAATTTTTTTTCCTCATTAGTCTGAGAATGTGGACCACATGACTTACAGATAACGAATACGTATGAATCTTAGCTCACTAACTATCTGCCCTACCTGCTGCCTGAAATCATTTAACCTTGAGGGATGAGCTTCACAAGCTCAGTGAATTAAATTTACTAAAAGTATTCAATTTGTATAAATAGTCTTTTAATATTTTATCATTTATATCTCATATAACTTGATAATAGCATTCTACTATCACTACACATATCATAAGTCACATTCTCTTTCAATCTCTTCTTCTTGTATATTTGTTCACCTTAAGACCATCAATTATCTCATAATTACCTCGTTATGAGGTTCACAACATATAGTCTACCATTTAGATAGTTCTTATCATATCATACTTCCATGTTTCTTTATCACTATAACTGTCTCTCTGTGAGACTTATTTATCTATAAATAAATTT
Organism: Bretschneidera sinensis; assembly: GCA_023935145.1. Classification (NCBI taxonomy): domain Eukaryota; kingdom Viridiplantae; phylum Streptophyta; class Magnoliopsida; order Brassicales; family Akaniaceae; genus Bretschneidera; species Bretschneidera sinensis. The sequence continues at coordinate 35,510,907 of CM043701.1, read as the reverse complement.
ACAATAACAAAACAACACTTTAGCATTTCAGTAATAAAATCAATATTTAAAATGGATGCAATGCATGAATTATTATTAGGAAACGTCTTCCCACATGTTGACATGTTTTTCTCTTAGACTGGCTGCCTTCCCGGTTCTTTTATTTCATTTAGACCGGCCCCCTCCCGGTTCTTTTATTTCATGCAAATGCATATGAACAATGATATGAAATATGCATATGAATAATAATATAAAAAACAAGCATGTATTCAGACATTTAATTTAGCAATCATGCATTTTCTCAAATTACTATTTGATCAATTTCACTAGTTTCTTCTCCTCATATATCACATCAATTTAATAACTATGTCTCGTCAAGAATTTTATTTATCACCATCATTATTAAATCGACTAATTATTCCAATAATATTACTTCTCATATAATAACTTTCCACATATCAATTATACCTATCAAACCCATCAAACAACTTTCATCAATTATCAAATCATAGGTTAATAAGTTATTCAAATATTATCACTATTTATTTCATATTTATCTTGATTACTTAAAGTAAATCTAACTCACCACGTAGCACTTAAAGCTACCCGTGGATCATCTCCAATCTTTTCCTGCTCCTCTAAGCAATTTTCCCCAGTTACTGATCGTCAACACCTGACATAATATTCATATTAAATTATAATTTATTCTTCAATTCTTCCGTAATTTACACCATTTGAAAATTCCCACATTGAATTCAGGGAAATTTCATGTGTTCTAAATTTAAAAAATAAACTTCATGTTATTACCTTATGTTTTTCTTAGAGCTTCCCGTGACTCTATATAAAATTCTCCTATAAATCCCTTCAAAATTTTACTCTTTCAATCTTTCTTTCGGTCCCCAAGTGTTTAGAGAAATAGAGTAATTTGAATTGTAGAAGGAAGAAAACCAATCATGATTTGGTAAGTATAATTAAAATAAGGTACAAAGTGTGTGCGTGTGTGTGTGTGTATATATATATATATATATAAAATTTTTGCCACACCATTTGCTTTTTGAGCTACCTCACATGCAGCACTTTTACACTATTGTTGCAACACCTAGAAGTCCAGGTGTTGCACGAATTTTGGTTTTGTTTTTGTTTTTGTTTTCCCTTTTCCTTTATCTGGACGATTTTTTTTAAAGAATTGTTTCATAAAAATTAAATCTTTTGCATATATATATATATATATATATATTATTTTAACTCCATATCATATTTATTAAATTACTTATTTACCATTTCTTTACGAATACGGGTATTACAATTCTACCCACTTTACAAAAATTTCATCCCCAAAATTTCCTTACTTAATTCATGAAAGAGTTGGGGGAATTCTTTCCTCATTCTTGCTTCATGCTCCCAAGTGACTTCTTCGACATCTTTGTTCCGCCATAATATTTGAATCAAAGGAATGACTTTATTGCGCAAGGTTTGTTCCTTCCTTTCTAGAATTCTGATCGGCACTTGCATATAAGTCAAATCTTCCTGAAGTTCTATTGCCTGATTCGAGATACTATGTGATTCATCGTGTAAGTACTTTCTCAAAAGTGACACATGAAACATATTATGTAATTGTTTTAACCCTAGGGGCAAATCCAATCGATACGCTACTGGTCCAACTCTCTCAATCACCTCATATGGCCCAACAAATCTCGGGCTCAACTTTTATTTCTTTTTAAACCTCAACACGCCCTCCCACGAAGATATCTTTAAAAATACCCAATCACCAACTTGAAACTCGAGAGATCGTCTTCTATTATCAGCATATCCCTTCTGTCTGTTATGTGCTGCTATAAGGTTCTTTCTAACCAGTTTGATCCTCTCAGTAGTCAGATCTATCATTCCTGGACGAAATATCTTTCTCTCTCCAACTTCTTCCCAGCATACTGGAGTTCTACACCTCCTACCATATAAAGCTTCAAATGGTGCCATCCCAATACTAGTTTGATACTGATCGTTTGCAATATAGTGTTGTGCAAGTGCGAGGTCGAATCCATAGGAAATGCGTTGTGAAAATAGCTTTTTATCTAAACTAACCTTATTTTAACCTAGTTCCGAATTGTGAATTATATTTTTGCAAAACAAATATAAACTAAACTAAACTAAACTAAATTGATTTAATAACTAATGATGAAAACACTAAGGTTTCAGAATCCACCCAACCAAAGTAAAGCATATATCTTCATGTTCTATATAAAAAATAATCTATCTAACATTCCATGAATCCAACAAAAAACAACGAATATCCCAATTAAACCAAAAACATCCAATGTATCCGCTTTTAACAAATCACAAAGGAAATCCAATTTAATTGAAAAGGATTCGATGTATCCATCGGATGAAACACGTAGAATATCCAACAGAACAATTAAAACTATCAATCGTAAGATTTTACTCAAACAATTGAAATAGAACATTTAAACTAAACATATCAGAATTGTATAAACATATCTGAAAATAAAATGCTAAACAATGGCGAGGCTTCATCTTCAACCTTAGCTGAAGATTTTAGCCACCCATTATCATGAAACTAAATTTCACAATAAAAAGTGTTAAGCATTAAAAATTGGAAAAGAATTAAAACTAACTGTACATTGGGAGAAATTCCACACGCTGTTGGGCAACACTTCCCCCGGTGGTGGCAAAAGCCTTTAGGAGATCTACTAGAATGCTAGTAGAAATCCACCAGACTGCACACTGAATAATGAGGTGGGATAGTGTTTATATAAGGGATTTCTCGGAGTACAATGAGCTGCAAATTCGATGTGGGATACTGCCTCTTTGCGATCGATCGCAAGTCTGGTGCGATCGATCGCAAGTCTGGTGCGATCGATCGCAGCATGGTGCGATGCAATGCGTCTGGCGCGCTGTAAGTGCTTCCTATCCGATGTGGGATGTGCGAGTCAACTGCGATCGATCGCAGCCTAGTTGCGCTCGAGCGCATCATAGTGCGCTGCAATATATATGCAGTATCAAAAGTTTCCTTTCCAATGTGGGATGTGCAAGTCACTTGCGATCGATCGCAGGTCTTGTGCGCTCGAGCGCAGGTGCGATTGATCTCATGCCGTGTGCGCACGATCGCAGGTGCGATCGATCTCGCTTTTGGTGTGCTCGATCGCATTAGGCATCCTCAGCTTTTGCTCTTTAAGCCCTGAAGTTTCCTCATTGCTTCATTTTATTCCAAAACCTATAAAAACACATAAAACACAGAAAATAGATAAAATAACACGAAATAACATAATTAAGAACTCAACAAATGTAAACTAAGGGGCTAAAACATGTAATATTTAGCACTCATCAAATACCCCCAAACTTACATATTGCTAGTCCCATAGTAATACGAAACTAAAAACTAAATGAAAAAGAAAGAATATAAAGATAAGTTCATAACTCATGGTATCCAAGATTTTAGGAGCACACACCATCATGATAATGATTCATGAGCAAGCTTAAAAAGATAAACCCATCTTCGCAATGAACAGAAATGTTAAAATCTAATTACTTACAAAAGGCAGGCTAATGCATCGTAAGTCTGACTCAGTGTAAAGTGAATTAGCAAATAAAAATGAAGCTTCCGAATGAGTCCAATGTGTAAGGTCTCTAAGTCTCAAGATTCACCGCATTTCCCATCAGAATGAACGAAAATGGCATAGTTTTTATTTTTATTTTTTTTATATATATAAGGCTCAGCTATGTTTAGTTCCCTTAAGCTTTCTAATTGACCCATATAGCGAGTGTTGAGTCAATGACTCCCAAACCAGATGGTTTTAGGGCATTAGGTGTACAGACACCCCTTAGGACTTACTAAATCAAGTCAAAAAGGCTACGAAATTAAACTAGCCTTAATACTATTAAACAAAATTCCAACCTTTTGACGTGAACACTCACTGCTTACTGAGGCAAGAGGTCCAGTTACTCAGTAGGAAGTTTATTTATGAACATCATTTTTTTTTAATTTTTTTATATGCCAAAGTGTTAATCCAACAAGTCATCCAGTTTCAATTAAGACAGAAACGTACACATTAAAATCACACGTCGTACCTCACATATTGCGTACTAATGTGCTCATGTTAGATTCGAGATCAAACATGTGAATTCTCAAATGCCTCAAGTAAGTAACTAAATTTTAAAACTTCATCAACAGATCATGTGTTCCAAAATTTAAGCTCACCAATGAATCACATCACAGAAATTGTTAAGATCAACCAAAATTTCAAAATAACATGAGCATGCATTAAAAAAAACAACAAATCAGGACAAAGTGTGTGTAATGTGTCTCCCATACCTCCAAACTTAAATTACACATTGACCTCAATGTGTGAATAATATGGAAAGAGTTGACCTAGGATATGGAGAACTATCTGGACTGGTATGGCTCATAGCATACCCCCAAACTTGATCTGCAGTACGCGATGTCCCTGAAAAATAAAGACTAGAAAACAAAAAATACTGGAAACAAACATTAAGCATAAATATGTAAAATAATAAACAAATAAAAAGATAAACTGTGAGGTGCCTTCCATGAGCGCTAAGTTTAACGTCTTCAACCAGACCCAACATTAGTAATCATGCCCAACTAAGCACTCCACCATCTGATCAATAAATGGGAGTGAAAAATGATCATTCAGTGTGGTAGCATTCAACTTACGGTGGTCTAGACACATTTTTCATCTTGATTGCACTCGAGTTGGAACCAACTCTTCATCTTTATTTATTACTACCGTCAATCTAGCCTGTTTTAGCACGACATGAATCGGGCTCACCCACTCGCTATCAAGATTGGATAAAGGATCAGAACCTCTTGTATAGTTGGATTGAGCCCTCTTTGTGGCTCCTTCGATGGCTTGACATTCTCCTCAAAATGTAACTTGTGCATCACCATCGAGGGGCTTATCCCCTTGATATCCTCAATAGTCTAGCTGATAGCTTCATTGTGCTTTATTAAAACGTCCAATAATTTATCCTCTTGAGTATCAACCAAATCTGAAGCTGAAGTCACAGGCAAAGAATCTGCGAGACTTAGGAACTTATACTTAAGATTGTCTAGTAAAGGCTTAAGTTCTTTCTTGGGGGGTTCAGGTGTTTTGGTTTCCTCTGTCTCACTAATCTTTTGAGGAGCAGACTCCAAAGTAGCATTAGCTTGCTCAAACAACTTATCCAAATCCAAATCCTCTTCAAATTAAACAAAGCATGGCTTTAGGGGGTCCTCAATGCGTGATTCATCCATAGTTTCCTCCGTTTCACTGCTATTCTGAGGAGCAGGCTCCAAGATAACAGTTGTTTGCTCACGTAGCTTATCTAAAGCCAAATCCTCTCCAAACTTAGCAAAGCATGCCTCCAGAATGTCCTCAGACTCCCCTTCTTTCTTAGGCGCTTATAATCTCTCAGGGTAAGGCGCTTTAGGTAAAAACGACATAGGGAGATCCTTAATAATAGGTGTGGCTGTAGATGGCTCAGCATCTCTCTTTTCTTTGTTGCCACTTTCTTGCCCTTGTATAGGAGTTGATAAATTTTCCTCCGCAAACTGTTCCTTCGGGTTAGGATCAGGTTGACTGGGGAACTTTCCATTCTCTCCTTCACCCAAGTGACTTGTGATTTGACCTATTTGACTCTCTAGCTTGGCAATCACTTGGGTGTTTACTATTGTTGCACTCCTCACTTCACTCATAGATTGGCTAGTCGTTTTCATGAAATCATTGAGAACGTCCTCCAATGACTGTGAAACTGACACTGGCGTTTGAATGGGAGCTTGGTAAGCGGGTGATGATGCTGGATAGGCTGGGTGACCATAACTTGGAATTGGTGGAGGAAATTCGGGAGGGTATTGATTGTGAGCATGATAAGGGGCTCCTCCCTGATTCATCAGTTGGTTCTACTCCCATGAAAAAATTAGAGTGGTTCCGCCACCTTGGATTGTATGTTTCGGAGTAAAATCCATTTGATTGCCAACTACAGTCATTGAAAGCATTCGTTTGTTCCATGGGATACTCAGCAAAAGCCGGCATTGATGAAAACTTATGTGCTAAATGCATAGGACTAGTACAGATGGAACAACTATCAACATTGAATGTATTGGCTGCACTGATTGACTGATCAGTCATCCTCATGAAATCCTTGAGGGCGTCCTCTAAAGATTGTGAAACCGGTGCTGGATTCATCCACATTTTTGTTCTTTTTTTTTTTGAGCAATTGTAAATAAAATAAAATAAAATCAAAATCAAAATCAAAATTAAAATTAAAATTATAAAAATAAAACAAAAATGCTAACTAAACTAGTAGAAAAATAAAATCAATTTAGACAAAAATTTCACAAACAAAAATATTCCCCGGCAACGGCGCCAAAAACTTGTTGTGAGTTTTAAATTATTCGCAAGCGCACGAATCGTTTGCAATATAGTGTTGTGCAAGTGTGAGGTCGAATCCACAGGGAATACGTTGTGAAAATAGCTTTTTATCTAAACTAACCTTATTTTAACCTAGTTCCGAATTGTGAATTATATTTTTGCAAAACAAATATAAACTAAACTAAACTAAACTAAATTGATTTAATAACTAATGATGAAAACACTAAGGTTTCAGAATCCACCCAACCAAAGTAAAGCATATATCTTCATGTTCTATATAAAAAAATAATCTATCTAACATTCCATGAATCCAACAAAAAACAACGAATATCCCAATTAAACCAAAAGCATCCAATGTATCCGCTTTTAACAAATCACAAAGGAAATCCAATTTAATCGAAAAGGATTCGATGTATCCATCGGATGAAACACGCAGAATATCCAACAGAACAATTAAAACTATCAATCGTAAGATTTTACTCAAACAATTGAAATAGAACATTTAAACTAAACATATCATAATTGTATAAACATATCTGAAAATACAATGCTAAACAATGGCGAGGCTTCATCTTCAACCTTAGCTGAAAATTTTAGCCACCCATTATCATGAAACTAAATTTCACAATAAAAAGTGCTAAGCATTAAAAACTGGAAAAGAATTAAAACTAACTGTACATTGGGAGAAATTCCACACGTTGTTGGGCAGCACTTCCCCCGGTGGTGGCAAAAGCCTTTAGGAGATCTACTAGAATGCTAGTAGAAATCCACCAGACTGCACACTGAATAATGAGGTGGGATAGTGTTTATATAAGGGATTTCTCGGAGTACAATGAGCTGCAAATTTGATGTGGGATACTGCCTCTTTGCGATCGATCGCAAGTCTGGTGCGATCGATCGCAACATGGTGCGATGCAATACGTCTGGCGCGCTGTAAGTGCTTCATATCCGATGTGGGATGTGTGAGTCAACTACGATCGATCACAGCCTTGTTGCACTCGAGCGCATCACAGTGCGCTGCAATATATATGCAGTATCAAAAGTTTCATTTCCAATGTGGGATGTGCGAGTCACTTGCGACCGATCGCAGGTCTTGTGCGCTCGAGTGCAGGTGCGATTGATCTCATGCCGTGTGTGCACGATCGCAGGTGCGATCGATCGTGCGTCTGGTGCGCTCGATCGCACTAGGCATCCTCAGCTTTTGCTCTTTAAGCCCTGAAGTTTCTGCATTGCTTCATTTTATTCCAAAACCTATAAAAACACATAAAACACAAAAAATAGATAAAATAACACGCAATAACATAATTAAGAACTCAACAAATGTAAACTAAGGGGCTAAAACATATAATATTTAGCACTCATCACTCACTGAGAAACTCAATACACTTTCACTCAGCATACTTCTAGTATTATGATGATTCTCTCCATCTACCCATCAGTTTGTGGATGAAAAGTTATACCAAACTGTAACTTCGTATCCATAGCTTCTTGAAAATCTCTCCAAAATCTAGAGGTAAATCTAGAATCTTTATCTGATACAATACTCAATGGTACTCCATGTAATCTTACAATCTCCGCTACATTCAATTCAACCAACTTTTCAGGACTCTAAGTAGTTTTAATAGGAAGAAAATGTGAAGACTTAGAAAGTCTATCTACTATAACTCATACATCATCATGACCCATCTGGGTACGGGGAAAATCAGAGATAAAATCCATACTCACATTTTGCCATGGCCACTCAGGTACTGGAAGTGGTTTTAATAAACTTGCTGGATATCTATTCTCAGATTTCATCTGTTGACAAGTCAGACATCTAGAAATATATTCTGCTACATCATTCTTCAACCCTGACCACCAATAATTTTGTCTCAATCGCCAGTACATCTTATTATTTCCTGGATGCATGGAATATACAGAATCATGAGCCTCCATTAGTATCTCATTTCTTATCTCCACCTCATTAGGAACATAAATTCTATGCCCAAGTACCACCATACCATCTTCCCTAATTCTAAACTCAGTCGACTCTCCACTCAACATTTCCTGCATAATCTTCTTTATCCCCTCATCTCTACCCTGCAACTGTAATAAACGATCAATGATAAAAGATTGTACCACCATATTTGCCATCAATACTCCTCTATCATTGACACTCAACTACATCCTCAATGGAAACTGGAAGCAACTTCATCTAATGCACCACAACAATCTTTACCTTTGGAAGATGCTTTTAAGTCATTTATGCAGGTACATGCCCAGAGTGTGGAAGAGTAAGGCAAGATAAATCAACGGTTGCTAAAAGAGCAACAAGGGGTCAAAGAGGAACAAAAGGTGATAAAGAGCCAACTCACCAAGTTGACTAATTTATTGATGGTTCAAGAGCAAAGTCATTTTTCTTCGTAGCCATAACCTAATCCAAGGGGACAACATATGGCACTAACCTCTAATCCCGACAATCAAAATGTTAAAGAGGTTAATGCCATGACTACTCGCAGCAGTAAAGAAATTGATGGACCCATTCTACCATCAAACTTGATTCCTGACACCATGAGTAATAAGGATGAAGCCTCCAAGGAACAAGATGCCCATAGTGATTGCATACCGGTGCCTTTCCCTCAAGCACTCCTTAAACCTAAGGAGAGAAATTCGGTATTAAAAGGTGAGATTCTTAAGGAAGTTAAAATTAACCTTCATTTTCTTCATGTCATAAAACAGGTTCCCAACTATGCTAAAGTCATTGAGGATCTATGCATATTCAAGAGGAGGCACAATATGAAGAAGACAACATTCTTAACAGAGCAAGCAAGTGCCATAATTGATAGCAAGATATCGCCCAAGTATAAGATCTGGGCTGTCCTACGGTGGCTTGCCAAATTAGAAACAAAGTTTGTGACCAAGCATTGCTAGATTTGGGGGCTAGTGTGAATCTTATGCCCTACTCCATTTACTTGCAACTCGGTCTAGGTGAGATCAAACCGACTTTCGTGGTACTTCAACTAGTGGATCGATTGGTAAGAAAACTAAGAGGTATTGTGGAAGATGTTTTAGTGCAAATTGACAAATTATATTATCTCGTTGACTTTTTGGTGTTAGATACCATTTCTATTGTGAACTCGGAGTCAAAAATTGCTTTGATACTTGAAAGATCATTCCTTGCCACTATCAATGCCATCATTAATTGTAGGAATAGTCTAATGACATTATCATTTGGAAATATGACTCTAGAGGTGAATGTTTTCTGAGTCTCAAGGCAGCCACATGAAGAGGATGAGTTTTTCAACACTTACATGATCGATGAGCTTATTTTGGAAGATGAGTACATTAAAGATAATTCTAATTCTTTGGAATTCCTTCTTAATAAATTTGATTTTGGTGATTCTTTAATTTATTTCCATACCATTGATGTTGTTGATGTTTTTTATAAGTCGCAGGGATTTATTAAGAAATCATGGAAACCATGCTTTGAGGAGTTGCCTAAAGAGAGGGAGGCACCAAAACCATCTTTCGAGGAGATACCAATGCTTAATTTAGCTTTGCTGCCCAAAGGGTTCAAACATGCCTTCTTAGGTCCAGGTGATACCTTTCCGGTTATTATTTCTTCCGAACTTAGTGATGCGCAATGTGATAAATTGTTGAATTTGTTAAGAGAGTATAAATCTGCATTAGGTTAGACTATAGCCGACATAAAGGGTATTAGCCCTTTAATTTGTTCCCATAGGATTTATCTAGAAGGAGCTAACCCTCATAGAGACCCACAAAGAAGACTAAATCCAACAATGAAAGAGGCAGTTAAGAAAGAAGTCTTAAAGCTATTAGATGCGGAAATTATATATCCAATATCCGATAGTAAGTGGATTAGTCCAACTCAAGTAGTTCCTAAGAAAGCTGGGGTGACCGTGGTAGAAAATGAAGAGGGGGTGTTAGTACCAATTAAGGTAGTGACCGGGTGGCATATGTGCATTAATTATAGGAAACTTAATTTGGCTACTCGGAAAGACCATTTTCCCCTTCCGTTCATAGATCAAATCTTAGAACGTGTTGTTGGTCATCATTTATATTGCTTTTTAGATGGGTATTCAGGATACTGGCAAATAGAAATTGCCTTAGAGGATCAAGAGAAGACTACATTTACTTGTCTTTTTGGTACTTTTGCTTTTTGTAGAATGCCCTTTGGTTTGTGTAATGCACCGGCTACTTTTCAAAGATTCATGATGAGTATTTTTAGTGACATGGTTGAAAAATGTATGGAAGTGTTTATAGATGATTTAACCATGTTTAGAACTTCTTTTGATTCATGTTTATCTAACTTGGTGTTTTGTGTAGGTGTGAAGAGAAGAGGCTTGTGCTTAATTGGGAGAAGTGCCATTTTATGGTATTTTTCGGAATAGTTTTGGGCCATATAGTGTCCGAAAATGGAATAAAAGTGGATAAATTGAAAATTGAATTAATCTCTAAATTACCCACTCTTAAGAATATTAAAGATGTTAGGTCTTTTCTAGGGCATGCCAGGTTTTATAGAAGGTTTATTCAAAATTTCAGTGCTATCTCTAGACCCTTATGTAACCTTTTGTTTAAGGATACAAAGTTCAAGTGGAGCCCCGAATGTGAGAAAGCCTTTAGGACACTTGTCTCTAAGCTTACAACCGCCCCTATTATGCAATCACCCGATTTTACCTTTCCTTTTGAGATTATGTGTGATGCTAATGACTATGCTTTAGGGGCTGTTTTGGGACAAAGAAGGGAGGCAAAACCATTTGTTGTTTATTATGCTAGTAGAACCTTGAATCATTCTCAAATGATGTACACCATAACCAAGAAAGAATTATTAGCCGTAGTATTTGCATTGGATAAATTTCGCTCTTATTTAATTGGTTCATCTATCACTATATTCACATATCACTCCGCCCTTAAATTTCTTTTCTAAAAAACGGATGCTAAGGCCCATTTGATATGTTGGACTTTGCTTTTGCAGGAATTTGACTTAACAATCAAAGACAAGAAGGGGGTGGAAAATGTTGTGGCGGACCATCTATCTCGTTTGGAAATTAAAAATGATACTGATATTTTGCCCATTCGCGAGGCCTTTCTGGATGAGAATTTATTTGCTGTCCTTTGTCACACACCATGGTATGCTACCATTGCAAATTACTTGGTTTCCTGTCAAGTTCCATCTACATAGAGTGCACAAGATAAGCATAAGTTTTTTGCTGAGGTAAATAATTTTTATTGGAATGATCCTTATCTTTTTAAATATTGCCCCGAGCAAATAATAAGAAGATGCATTCCGGATATGAAAATTGATAGTGTGTTAACTTTTTGTCATACCTATGCTTGTGGTGGTCCATTTTCTATTAAAAATACAGCCGCAAAAATTTTGCAATGTTGTTTTTATTGGCCTACTTTATTCAAGGATACTAATGAGTTTTGTCATTCATGTGAAAGATGTCAAAAGCTAGGTTCATTGTCCCACCATCATATAATGCCTTTCAACCTGATCTTAGTGGTGGAAATCTTTGATTGTTGGGGGATCAATTTTATGGGACCATTCCCACCTTCTTTTGGGTATATTTACATTTTGCTTACCGTTGATTATGTTTCTAAATGGGTTGAAGCTATACCTTGCCGCACTAATGATAATAAAGTTGCTGTTAAATTTCTTAAAGATCATATTTTATCTAGGTACGGTACTCCACGTGTTATAATTAGTGATCAAGGGTCACATTTTTGTAGCTGTTCTTTTGAGGCTTTGATGTGCAGGTATGGAGTCACCCATAAGGTTTCTACAGCTTACCATCCACAAACTAATGGCCAAGGGGAACTAGCAAATAGGAAGATTAATCAAATAATTGAAAAAAAATGGTAAATACAAATTAAAAAATTGGTCATTGCGCCTATCAGATGCGCTTTTGGCATACCGGACAACATACAAGACGGTTCTTGGAGCATCTCCTTATCGGTTGGTATTCGACAAAGCATGTCACTTACCGGTAGAACTTGAGCATAGAGCATATTGGGCTATTCAAAATTTTAATTATGACTTGAAGATGTCCAGTGAGGAGAGGAAAATACAACTTTGTGAAATTGCGGAGTTGAGAGATGATGCATATGATAATGCTAAGGACTTAAAGTCAAGAATAAAAGCAGTACATGATCAGAAAATACTCCAAAAAATTTTTGAACAAGGTAATCGAGTTTTTCTTTATGATTCTCGGTTACAATTCCATCCGGAAAAATTGCGATCACGATGGAAAGGACCTTATGTTGTGAATAGTGTTTTTCCAAATGGAGTGGTAGAAGTTGAAGATCCCTCCGACGGTCGTGCATTTCAAGTTAATGGCCAAAGGTTGAAGCTCTACTTGGAACATGAATGTGTTGAAGATAGGCCTGAAGAAATCTCTTTGGTGTCCCTGGTTTATCCTTCTTAATCGGATACTTTCGTTCCATTGTACATTAATTTTTTTTTTCTTTCATTTATTTAGTTTTTTTTACTTTTTTTTCTTTCTTTCTCTCGACTTTTTTATTTCACATTGGGGATAATGCAAGTCTTAAGTTGGGGGAGGAAACACATTTCCTATTTCAACCATTGAATTGTTTGTTGTCACTTTCTCTTTTTCGTTTTAATTCGTTTGTTAGGATAAATTGTTAGGAAAAAAAATTGAAAAATGTTAAAAAATTAAGTTTAGTTTTGTTTGTTTTTAGTATGTTTTGTGTTAGTTTTGGAGCTAATTTACATGTTAATGATATAATTATAATTGAGATAGCATATAGCTTTTAGAAGAAGTTAAATCTTGCTTCGGTTTGAGAATAATTTTAAGTGTCGATCTTCATTTAGTTGAGACTCTGGTTTGCGGTAAGATTGCACGATTAGTCTAAAACATTTAGAGAAGTTTTATGTGCGAATGTTTTGTGAATACTTTTGCGGTCTCAACAAGCTCTAAAACTTATTTGATAATCACTTGAGGCGAAATCCTAGAATGCACACTACTTAGGATACAATGTAGGCCATCTTTGGACCGTTAGAGCCTTTCAAGCTTACCTTTGTTATATTTATCGTTAGTTGCCTGTTTGAGCCTTTTTTTTTTTAAAAAAAAAATTAGCCTTGTTTCTTTCGATAGCCAATTTATTTACCTTTATGAGCCTAAAAATATTTTATCCTTACCTTTCCTTTAAGAGAACTTAGTTTATACACATTTGTTGAGAAGCACTTAAGAGGAATAAGGGTGGAAATATGAAAAAATATTACTATTATAACCCAAGTACATTAAAGGAGATAGGTTGGGGATTGTGGAAAAGAGTAAAGAATGAAAACGGAGGTGAATGGTTATGTGCTAGAAAAGAAGAAGAAAAAAAAGTGTTGAATTATTGAGAGAAATGCTTGAAAAATGGTTGAATGAGTTGGGTGTTGAAGTAAGGTTATGTAGTGCTTAAAAAGGTTGTGTTTAAAATTAACATACTGAGTTCTTTTACTTGTTTAATCCTTCCCATTCTTTCTTGACCTTTACCTTAGCCTAACGTTACAAGCCTATTAAAGACTTAGTGATCCAATGTAGTGTGATTTTTCTACATTAGTGGAGAGTGATTTGAAAAGTGAGCCTACGGAGTTTGATTTGTGATTGATGTCACGTAATTTAATATGTTTTTAGAGGCTAAGACTTGTACTCATGACATAAAATCATCCGAGAGTTTGGATTAATAGTTTGTGGTAAGATGGATGTTTAAGGGTCGATAACGAATATGAGGTTGATGTTTGGATTGTTTTTGGACTTGGGTGGTATTTAATGATTCTATGTGTTATGTGTTATGTGCAATTTTTGAGACAAAAAGGTTGAATTACTCTTGAATTAACGCTAACATTGCCTTGTTTTTTTTTTTTTTTTTAGGATTTTAGGTTTTGTTTTGATTTCTAGTATAGAATTCATTTCATTTTTCTTTAACTTAAATTGCTAGGGACTATCAATAAGCTAGTTGAGGGTTATGATGAGAGTCAGAAAACGCATCTTAATAGTGTTTATTTGTTAGCATTTAGGGTTGATTTAGGGCTGGATTACACATTTATGCCTTAATAATTCTTAAGTGTCATTCTTGGTATATTGATTTATTTTGATGTATTTTGATGTATTTTTCAGGTATTTTGGGTTTAAAAGAGATGAAAAAGCTAACGTTGATTAAAGCACGAAGATTCTATGCATGTTCACAAACATTTAGAAAGGAGTTTCACTAAATTGCCAGAATTTCCTGTACAGATTAGTCATTTTTGTGGATTAACCTGTATTGATTCAGGAAGAACCATGAGATGAGCCATATATGCTTTGGAAATATCCAGATGTCTATTTTCTAGAGAATTTATGGCTCATAAATATGATTTTTCTAGAGAAAGTTATGGTAGATTTAGTAGACAACGGTCAGGCTATGTGTGATTTCAGCGTGACAGATCAATTATTTTTGTGGATTAAACTATATTGATTTAGGAAGAACCAAGAGATGAGCCATATATGCTTAGAAAGATCCGGATGTCTATTTTTTGGAGAATTTTACGGCTCGTAAATATGATTTTTCTATAGAAAGTTATGACAGTTTTAGTAGACAAAGGTCAGGCAGAATCAGGCCTGACAGTAGCAAAACCGAGCCTGGACAGCAGCAGAAGCACACGGCCTGAACAGAAACCCTAGGTGACTTTTCTGTCTACAAAGCCATCTCTTTACAGCTATATATAGGAATTTAGACTAAGAGAACAGGGGAGAAGATTTTTTGAAGAGAGCTTCCATGTTCTTCTTCTTCAAGGTGATCAAGTATGAACTCCATGTCCAACTAAACTCCAAGCAAGGCGAAAGGATGAGTTTCTAGGTGTAGTTGTTCTTATTTCTATCTTTGATTCAATTGTAAGGATTGATTGTTAAACATTGTTTATGATTTACTCTTTGATTAAATAAGAAGGATTTGAATTCATGTGACAACTGCAATTTATGCTCTTCTTCTCTTAGATTTTCTTAATCTAGAGATCGCATTCTTCTTCTCCATATAAATCTAGTCAAGCTTTTCTTATGTCAAAGTTGTTAGATGCAATTGATTTCGGTAGATCTATCTTATAGGTTTGTCCATTATTGCAGTATTATTATGAAATATATTGTTGCTTCTTGATAATTTATAAGATAGATCTTGTGTGTTTGAATTGGAATTAAGGAGTAATTTATGGCAATTACACTAGGGTATTTATGTGCTTTGATTGAATATTTACCAATTGCTTGTTTGGGATGTGAAACTTGTAATTGAGATAAAACATTTGAGTCAAGATATAAATAAGACAACAAACTTAGGAAGGATTCTTGGAACCTTGTTATTTCTTTATTGAATTCTTCATCATATTTTCACAACACTCTTATACAATTTCATTCGTAAAACTCAGATTTTCTTATTTGAACTTTATTGTTTAGTGTTAAGGTTTACACTTTGTCTTATAGTTCACTTTCCTCGTGGGATTGACACCTCAGTTATACACAATAATCGCGTGTTAGTTTGAGCGTTATCACCTCCAACTCTAACAAAACAATCTCCTTGCTTCTCATGCATAAACTAACATTTCCATTTTTTGAACATCTACCATTACTGGATTTACAACAACCTCAGGCACTACCCTAGCCTGTTCTTCAAGTCTATGCTATAGGCTATCAACTCTATCATCTGTTACATTCATTTTCTCAAGAGCATGTGTAAGAGCTTATCTTAGCTCATCTCTTTCAACTTCAGATTCTCTCACACCTTTACTAATATCAATTATATTGTCAATACGTTCCTTTCTAGGAACCACAGATTCAGATTCAATCTCGACTTGTCAAAATATTAGGGGTCTACCATGCCCTCTCAAATCAATAACTCTAACTCTAGCTCTAGCACGTCCACGTGTCATCTTCAGACTATTCATTAGAATATAATTTGTTTTAATCTTCCACTTTCTTATTTTTTATGTGGTCTACAGAATCATAAAATCTAATGCTCTGATACCAAAATTGTAACGACCCATCCTAAATTGGCCACCCTCGAGACAGTGTCATCACATTTTGAAAATCCCAGCACTACACATATATGCAACAATAAAAATTTACAACAAGAAGTATTTACATCGACCTCAACCCTTAAAAGGGGATATACATCATTCAAATCTCAACTTAAACATTGTATACAACATAATATGCATGAATATTTACAAATATTTTTTTTTCTCATTAGTATGAGGATGTGAACCACGTGACTTATAGATAACGAATCCGTATGAATCTCAGCTCACCAACTATCTGCCCTGCCTGTTGCTTGAAATCATTTAACATTGAGGGATGAGCTTCACAAGCTCAGTGAATTAAATTTACTAGAAGTATTCAATTTGTATAAATAGTCTTTTAATATTTTATCATTTATATCTCATATAACTTGATAATAGCATTCTACTATCACTATATATATCATAAGTCCCAATCTCTATCAATCTCTTCTTTTAATATATTTGTTCATCTTAAGACCATCAATTATCTCATAATTACCTCGTTATGAGGTTCAGAGCATATAGTCTACCATTTAGATAGTTCTTATCATATCTGTTGACTCTCGCCTGTATTTTAATGATGGCAAAACACAACTGTTATTTAACTAACAAGTTTAAAACTAAGTTGTATTAAGGATCAAACACATTCAACCAAGGAACAAAGTGCAAGAACTCGAACCAAATCAAGTATCAAGTGAAGACTGAAGATCTAGTATAGGTCTTAAGGTTTAGAACCAATGTAAGTCTCACTCATACATTGTATTAGCTTGTTCAATGGCTCGAACACAAAAGGTTTTTCTAAAACTATTATTTTTAAAATGTTTTTAATGAAAAACAGAAGAAAAACTGGGTTAGAAGACAACCCAGTCGACTGGGTACATATACCAGTCGACTGGTACATGGGACAGAAGGTGCCCAGTCGACTGGATGAATCAACCCAGTCGACTGGTAAAATGGAAAGAAAGTCCCCAGTCGACTGGATACCCAGAAGGTCTGAAAACAAGTATTTTTCAAGTGAACCCAGTCGACTGGTATCTCGACCCAGTCGACTGGTAGTTCAAAAATATGACCGTTGGACTCCAAATCTGAACGTTTTAAAGTAAATCTTTTTCAAATTAAAGTCCTAAACGACCATATTAATTGATTGCTATATAAACCCATACAGTTAAGCATTCAATAACAAGATGCATATATTCAAAAAGAGTTGATCTCACATAATCAAGTTTTTATACTCTTGAAACACAAAAAGCTTTGAAATAATCTTGTTGAGCCATTTCTTCAACCTTTACTTTGAAAGAGAGACATTTCTATTGTAATAAGCTTTCATTTGCTGTCTCTCTACCTTTTACTTTACACTATCTTTGTAAAGGGATTACTTCCGAGAGGAAGGGGAAACTTCTGAAAGGAAGGGGATTGTTCGGTTTAAGCAACTCCTGTAATTTGCTTGTGTACGGTTTGTGCAACACCCGGCTAAGTTGTGCGACTAAGTTTTCTTAGTGGATTACTTCAAGGTGTTCCTTGAAGAGAGTGGACGTAGGGTCGGAACAAATCCGATATTACCGAACCACTATAAATTGTGTTTGCATCATCTTTCTTTAAACTCTTTATTTACAGCACTTTACTTGTATTAATTATTTGCTGCTTATCAGTTTTTATAAACTTTTATTAATTCCGCAAAAAGTTTTTAAAAACCCAATTCACCCCCCTCTTGGGTTGAAACCTCAAGCTACAATTGGTATCAGAGCTTCGTTCTCTTAATTAGGCTTAAAATCCTTGAGTTGATCCAATGGCAGCAAATAGCTACTCTGAGGGACACTCTTATACTAGACCACCATTGTTCAATGGCTCAAATTATAACTATTGGAAAAATAGAATGAAAATCTTTGTCGAAGGACAAGATTACAATCTATGGAGAATCATAGAAGAAGGACCTAAAATTCCTTCAAAAGAAATAGTTATTGGAGAGACTCTTCATACAATGCCTAAACTCAAAACTGAGTTTTCTGACGAGGATTGTAAAACGATGTCTCTCAATAGTAGAGCAACAAGCATGCTACATTGTGCATTAGATATTTCTGAATATAACAAAATATCTACATGCGTTTCTGCTAAAGAAATATGGGACAAATTACAAGTCACATATGAAGGAACTAGTGAAGTAAAAAAGTCTAAAATTTACATGCTAATTTCTTAGTATGAATCTTTTTAGATGTCTCCTAACGAAACCATTTCTGAAATGCACTCACGGTTCACCCATATTATAAATGGTTTAAAATTGCTTGGTAAGAATATTGAGGAAGTTGAACTAACCAGAAAAATCTTGAGATCTCTGCCACCAGAATGGAAACCAAAGAAGACAGCCATTCAGGAGGCCAAAAATCTTGACAAGCTTGATGTTGAGACGCTGCTTGGGTCATTATTGACATATGAGATGGAAGAAATGACTCCCATCGTCAATGATGATGAGAAGAAGAAAAAGCAAATTGCTCTCAAAGCTTCTACAAGCAACAAAGAAAAGGAATTAGAACAAGAAGCAAAGAGCAGTGAAGAGGATGGTGAAATGGCTTTAATCACCAGACGATTCCATAGGTTCTTGAAGAAAAGCAAGAAACCTTATTCACAGGATCCCACCTCAAAAAGGGAACCACTTATGTGCTATGGCTGCAAGAAGCCAGGACATATAAAAGCTGACTGTCCGGTTTCAAACAAACTATACAAGGGCTTTAAGAAGAAAGCTATGGTAGCGACTACCTGGAGCGATGACGAAGAAGATGAGTCATCAGACAAAGAAATCGGATACAAGGAAATTGCTAGCCTTTGTTTGATGGCAATCGACGATGAAAGTGAGGTAACATCTTCTCCATTTTCAAAAAATAATATTGTTACTAGTAGTGAAGAACTGCTAGAAGTTATAAATGAAATGCATGAAGAATTGAAGAAATTTGATTCTAGAAATTCTGTTCTTAAGAAAGAAGAATCATCTCTTTCTAAAGAAATGATAATTCTTAGAGAAGAAAAAGAAAAATTATCATCCTTACTGTATGATTCTTCTCAAGATTTTCTCAAAGATGAAAATAAGAATTTGAAAAATAAAATTTTTGAATTAAATAGCACTATATCAAGACTTATGCTTGGTAAAGAAAAACTTGATGAAGTGCTTTCTTCCCAAAGATTAAGTGGAGGAAAATCTGGTGTAGGATATTCTCCATTGGGAAAACAAAAAACAAAAGAGAGCTTATTCATGAAAGCCTCTTGTGTAGATGAAGCTTCTACTTCAAAAGCTCATAGAATGGTTAAAAGCACTCCCTCGATAAATGCTAGAAAGTCTAGAAACTTAAATGATCATACTAAATTGAAGCATCCTAAAAATACTCATGCTTATATGTATGCTCATCCTAGAAATGCTCATACACATCCTAGAAATAATTATCATGCTCATTCTAGGAACAATGTGTATAATCAAAGAATGCATTCTGCTCATGCTCATCCTAGGAATTACCATCATGGTTATCCTAGAAACAATATGCACACACAAAATAATGCTAGCATGTATCCTAGAATGCATCATCATACTCTTTATAGAAATGACATGCATTTTCATACTCCTTACCATAGAAACATGTATCCTAGGAACTATTATCCTAAGGATTATAGGAATGCACATGTAAGACATCCTAGAAATTTCTATGACTATCATGCTAGGATTGTGCATCATCAACTTGTTCATAGAGCACCACATGTTAAGAAAGTATGGGTCCCAAAAGGAACCGTATTTTCAAGGACTAACCCCAAAGGACCCAAGAAATTTTGGGTACCTAAAAGTGCTATCGTATATCCTTGTGTGATGTAGATTTGCCTCCACACCAAGGAGAAAGGTAACTGTTGGTACCTTGATAGCGGATGCTCGAAGCACATGACCGGTGATAAAAGTATATTCAATGAGCTAACTCTAAGAGATGGTGGACTTGTGACCATTGGAGACAATACTAAAATAAAGATCATCGGGCATGGAAAAGTCGGTAATGATTTCTCAACCTTAGATAATGTATTGCTAGTACAAGGCCTTAAGCCAAATTTACTTAGCATTAGTCAATTATGTGATAAAGGATACAAAGTCACATTTGAGACCTCTCATTGTCTAGTTATAGACATCAAGAGCAACAAGATCAAATTCATTGGCCATAGACATGAAAATGTCTACATAGTTAATTTGAAATCCTTGCATTCTGATAATGAAAAATGTTTTCCTGCTTTTAGTGAAAATCCATGGCTATGGCATAGAAGGCTTGGTCATGTAAACATGAACTTGCTAAAAATTGTTTCAAGAAAAGATTTAATTATTGGACTTCCTAAAATCAATTTTTAAAAAGACAAAGTTTGCAATGCTTATCAAATGGGAAAACAAACTAAGATTTCTTTTAAAGCAAAAAATGTAGTCTCAACTACTAGACCTTTGAAACTTTTGCATATGGACTTATTTGGTCCAATTGGTACCATTAGTCTTGGTGGCCATCAATATGCTCTTGTTATTGTTGATGACTATTTAAGATATACCTTTGTTATTTTTATTGCTTACAAGGATGAAGTTTTCAAAGTATTTGAAAAGTTTTGCAAAAAGGTACAAAATGAAAAAAGAATTTGTATTTCAAGCATAAGAAGTGATCATGGTAAAGAATTTGAAAATCAAAGCTTTTCAAAATTTTGTGATGAAAATGGAATTAATCACAACTTTTCAGCTCCTAGAACTCCTCAACAAAATGGAGTTGTTGAGAGGAAAAATAGAGTTCTAGAAGAATTTTCAAGAACTATGCTTTGTGAAAATAGTTTACCAAAATACTTTTGGGCTAAAGCCGTGAATACTTCTTGCTATATATTAAATAGAATTTTGATAAGACTTTTGCTTGATAAAACTCCATATGAACTATGGAAAGGGAGAAAACCCAATATTTCCTATTTTCGTGCTTTTAGTAGTAAGTGCTTCATCTTAAATAACAATAAAACTAACTTGGGTAAATTTGATTCCAAGACCGATGAAAGAATATTTTTAGGATATTCAACTACTAGTAAGGCTTATAGAGTTTTCAATAAGAAAACTCTAGTAGTAGAAGAATCTGTGCATGTAACCATTGATGAATCTAATCCAATGTGTAGTAGAGAAGTTTCCTTTAAAGATGATGCAGATTTTATTCCAAGAATGGAAACTCCTATTCCCATTGTTGACCCAAAAGTGAGTTCTCCTCAAGCAAATGAAGGGATGACAACTCCCAATTTGGACCAACCATCCTCAAGTCAACAAGAGGAAAATCTACCCAAAAATTGGAGGTATGTAAATCATCATCCAATTGATCAAGTGATTAGCGATCCTTCACAATGGGTAAGAACTCGCTCTTCCATTAGAAATATTTGCAATTTTGTAGCTTATTTGTCTAAAGTAGAACCTAAGACATTTATAGAAGCTGAAAAAGATAATGATTGGTTAATTGCAATGCAGGAAGAGATAAATCAATTTGAGAGAAACAATGTTTGGAAACTAGTTCCAAGACCAAAAGATCATTCAATAATTGGAACTAAATGGGTATATAGAAATAAAATGGATGAAAATGGTATAGTAACTAGAAATAAAGCTAGATTAGTTGCTAAGGGATATAACCAAGAGGAAGGAATAGATTTTGATGAAACCTATGCTCCCGTAGCTAGATTAGAAGCTATTCGAATGTTATTAGCCTTTGCATGCTTTAATAAATTCAAGCTATTTCAAATGGATGTGAAAAGTGCCTTTTTAAATGGCTTTATAGAAGAAGAGATTTATGTTGAGCAACCTCTTGGATTTGAAAATCCTAGTCTTCCAAATCATGTCTACAAGCTTTCTAAAGCTCTATATGGGTTGAAGCAAGCTCCAAGAGCATGGTATGAAAGACTAAGTAAATTTTTGATTGACAATGATTTTGTAAGAGGTAGAATAGACACAACTCTCTTCACAAAAACTCACAAAAATGACACCTTGATAGTTCAAATATGTTGATGATATTATATTTGGTGCTACTAATGAATCTATGTGTCAAGAGTTTGCAAAGTGCATGCAAGGTGAATTTGAAATGAGCATGATGGGAGAACTTACCTACTTCCTTGGACTGCAAATCAAGCAACTAAAAGGAGGTATCTTCATCAATCAACAAAAGTACATCAAAGACCTACTAAAGAGGTTCAGGATGGAAAGCTCAAAGCCAATTGGAACGCCTATGAGTACAACTACTAAACTTGATCTTGATGAAGGAGGTAAAAATGTAGATTCTAAATATTATAAAAGCATGATAGGTGCTTTACTTTATTTGACTGCAAGTAGACCTGATATAATGTTCAGTGTATGCATGTGTGCTAGATTTCAGTCTAATCCTAAGGAATCACATGTAGTTGCAGTAAAAAGAATCCTTAGATATTTACAAGGAACCCATACCATAGGATTATAGTACTCTAGAGAATCATCTTTTGAGCTAGTAGGATATTCAGATGCTGATTTTGCTGGATGTAGGTTAGATAGAAAGAGCACAAGTGGAACATGCCAATTCTTAGGTGCTATGTTAACTTCTTGGTTTTCCAAGAAACAGAATTCCGTTGCATTATCAACCGCTGAGGCGGAATATGTAGCAGCTGACAGTTGTTGTGCCCAAGTATTATGGATGAAACAACAACTAGAAGACTATGGCATGAACCTAAAAAATATTCCTATATTTTGTGATAATACTAATGCTATCAACCTAACCAAAAATCCTATTCAGCACTCTAGAACCAAGCATATAGAGATTAGACATCATTTCTTAAGAGACCATGCTCAAAAAGGTGATATAAGATTAGAATTCATTCCTTTAGAAGATCAAATAGCTGATATTCTTACAAAACCCTTAAGTGAAGCTAGTTTTTGTAAGATTAGAATGTTGATGAGATTGCTTGATTTTGATAAACTGAATGTTTGATTGCATCTCATTTCATCATTTGCATATTTGACATTGAGTGAAAGAATATTAATCATTGTTTAATTATTTCCCTCACTCAAAAATGTCATAGATAAACAAAATCGTACAAATATTCAAGACTGAAAATTTTACTAAGGGTCCAGTCGACTGGTAAATGTTCTCCAGTCGACTGGTAATTCACTGCCAGATCTTCCAGTCGATTGGTACCTCTGACCCAGTCGACTGGTAACTCTCTGCCAAATATTCCAGATGACTGGTAAGTCTTCTCTAGTCGTCTATTAGGTCGAATCCCTGTTTGGCGCCAATTTTTGAAAAACCCTTGTCCTCTAGTCGATTGGTAAAGATAGCCCAGTCAACTGGTAAATGACTGCCAGTTTATCCAGTCGATTGGTAAGTTTACCCAGTCGACTGGTACTCAAACTATTCATCTTCTCAATGGGACCCAGTCGACTGGTAACTCGACCCAGTCGACTGGTAACGCGATATTATAAATAGGACTGTTCATTTTTCTGAAATTTTACGCCATTTTCAAGCTCTCAAATTTTCTCTCTCTAGAAAAATTCACTATTTTGATCCAAAAACCATCCAAACTTCATCTAAACACACCGATCTACTCATCCATAAAGAGATTTTTGACTTTCTACGGTTAAAATTTCTTATTTTCGCCAAAATCCGTTTTTGCCAAAAACTCATTTTTCTTCAAAATGAGCGATAAGATCCGTATAAAACTCACAACAAGTGGACCTAATGGGCCTAAAAAGCCAATGTCTTCAAAACCTTCAGCTTCGGAGTCGAATGGAAAGGGAGCAGCGGGCTCTTCCAGCAAGGAGCCCAGAACAGAGTTGGAGCAGACTCTGTTTTACAGTCCAGTGGCTCATGCAAGGTATAATTCTATAATCCGTTACAAGAAAATCATGACGGGTAGAGTCGTTGATTTCGACTCTATTCGCCATGAAAATTTCGATATTCTATCAGCCTTTGAGGCAATAAATCTGACCCCACTGGTCAGAATTCATGAGAAATATTACCCGCGACTGATTCACCAGTTCTACGCGAACTTGGTGAAACCTAGTCCTCTGGCTCTGAGATTCAGAACCAGAGTTAGTGGTATGGAGTTTGAGGTCAACACTGACCTCTTGATGAGCATTCTAAGAATCCCTGTAAGGGGGATTCAATGGAGTCTGGATGGATGGCCAGGCAACTTTGAGGTTGAAGAGGCCTGTCGGATAGTCAGGGGCGACCCTAACTATGTGTACAGACCCACTACATTTTATACATGTAGTGACTTGCCTCTTGACTCAAAGATGTTTCAACTGATTGTCAGTTGGACCATCCACCCGAGACTCGGGAGTCGAGGGTATCTATCTAAAATAGATACGGTATTGATTTAGTGCCTAAAATCTGGGCACCACTTCAATATATACCATCTGCTGCTCGCCAACATGATAAACGGCGAAGCAAACGACTCTGGGTGTCTTCCTTATGGGATGCTCATTACGCTCATCCTCCAGCACTTCCGGGTACCTTTGCCTGCCTCCGAGGCTCAAGATATCGGATTGACGGACATCATCAACATCTCATCACTGAAGAAGATGGGATGTACTGTTCATGAAGGGTTCCTCTATCAGAAGGCTGGAAAGCGCCTGAGGATCCGAGAGGATGCGAGCGACAGTGATGAGGATGCTGATACGGTTGCTGAGATAGAGACGGATACCCGAGCACCTCCCATTGGTGACTCGAATACTGGTCAGACTGGTTACGACAACATCCTACGAGCTATCACGAGCCTCCAGATGATGATGGAGTCCGGTTTCCAGTCCATGCAGTCTGATTACCAGAGACTGAGCTCCTCCATAGACCACCTACGGGACGACTTCGAGTTACATCGAGAGCATACCGAGGGTTCCCTAGCTGAGATTAGGGAACTTCTTCGTGAAAGCTCGGACTCTCCCGCACCTTGAGTCTATGTCTTTTGTTTGTACTTAGCGTTTTTCAGTTCTTATCACATAGCACGGACATCTCATGTACTATTTTGTCTTAGTTATGGCTCTGTGAAGCCCGTTTGTGTATTGACTTTTTATATATGATGATGGATGTCTATTAGCCATATTTCTTGCATCTATTTACGCTATTTGTGATATGTTAGCACTGTTTTAAAACTCTCTTTAGTCACTAAACAGCTCGAAAATGCTTATACGCTTGAAAACTTCCGGTTCTTCTCGGGAAGGCTTCCGAAATCCGAATGAAGCCAAATCTTAGCATACAAGTTTTTTTTCTTATACTCTATATGACTGTATTGGCTAAATAGCTTATTTTTTTATGTTATAGCCCCTTTGGTTGCTGTTGTCAAAACGGGAGAGAAAAATGAGAAAAACGAGAAAATCTAAGTAAACGCAACCAATGCATAGATTTAGGGGGAGTATTGCTCCATAGCTTTGTAAAAATGTTTATTGATTGGTTGAGTTTGATTCTGGATTAGTTGAAAGAAATATAAACTGTGTTTGCTTGTTTACACGGTGGTTTTACTCGAAAAACAGAGGAGACTCTGTCCAAATTTTTGTAAAATCCTAACACTTAGCTTTTAAAATTGTTTTTACATTATTAGTTTTGTCATCATCAAAAAGGGGGAGATTGTTGACCCTCGCTCGTATTTTAATGATGACAAAACACAACCGTTATTTAACTAACAAGTTTAAAACTAAGTTGTATTAAGGATCAAACACATTCAACCAAGGAACAAAGTGCAAGAACTCGAACCAAATCAAGTATCAAGTGAAGACTGAAGATTTAGTATAGGTCTTAAGGTTTAGAACCAATGTAAGTCTCACTCATACATTGTATTAGCTTGTTCAATGGCTCGAACACAAAATGTTTTTCTAAAACCATTATTTTTAAAATGTTTTTAATGAAAAACAGAAGAAAAACTGGGTTGGAAGACAACCCAGTCGACTGGATGAATCAACCCAGTCGACTGGTACTTTGACAGTAAGTTCCCAGTCTACTGGATGAATTAACCCAGTCGACTGGTAAAATGGCAGAAAGTCCCCAGTCGACTGGTAAAATGGCAGAAAGTCCCCAGTCGACTGGATGATATATACCAGTCGACTGGATACCCAGAAGGTCTGAAAACGAGTATTTTTCAAGTGAACCCAGTTAACTGGTATCTCGACCCAGTCAACTAGTAGTTCAAAAATATGACCGTTGGACTCCAAATCTGAACGTTTTAAAGTAAATATTTTTCAAATTAAAGTCCTAAACGGCCATATTAATTGATTGCTATATAAACCCATACAGTTAAGCATTCAATAACAAGATGCATGTATTCAAAAAGAGTTGATCTCACATAATCAAGTTTTTATACTCTTGAAACACAAAAAAGCTTTGAAATAATCTTGTTGAGCCATTTCTTCAAGCTTTACTTTGAAAGAGAGACATTTCTGTTGTAATAAGCTTTCATTTGCTGTCTCTCTACCTTTTACTTTACACTATCTTTGTAAAGGGATTACTTTCGAGAGGAAGGGAAAACTTCTGAAAGGAAGGGGATTGTTCGGTTTAAGCAACTCCTGTAATTTGCTTGTGTACGGTTTGTGCAACACCCGGCTAAGTTGTGCGACTAAGTTTTCTTAGTGGATTACTTCAAGGAGTTCCTTGAAGAGAGTGGACGTAGGGTCGGAACAAATCCGATATTGCCGAACCACTATAAACTGTGTTTGCATCCTCTTTCCTTAAACTCTTTATTTACAGCACTTTACTTGTATTAATTGTTTGTTGCTTATCAGTTTTTATAAACTTGTATTAATTCCGCAAAAAGTTTTTAAAAACCCAATTCACCCCCCCTCTTGGGTTGAAACCTCGAGCTACAATATCATACTTCCATGTTTCTTTCTCACCATAACTGTCTCTCTGTGAGACTCATTCATCTATAAATAAATTTACAATAACAAAACAACACTTTAGCATTTCAATAATGAAATCAATATTTAAAATGGATGCAATACATGAATTATTATTAGCTTTCCCGGTTTTTTTTTAATTTAGACTGGCCCTCTCCCGATTCTTTTATTTCTAGTATATAACGGCTGTCACGGTTTTCATTTAATTCTAGCGTATATCGCCCGTCACGGTTTTTCATTTAGACTGACCCCCTCCTAGTTATTTTATTTCATCTATATGCATATGAACAATAATATAAAAACAAACATGTATTCAGACATTTAATTTAGCTATTCTGTTTTTTCTCGAATTACTATTTGATCAATTTCACTAATTTCTTCTCATCATATATCACATCAATTTATCAACCATATCTCATCAAGAATTTCATTTATCACCTTCATTATTAAATCGACTCATTATTCCAATAATATTACTTCTCATATAATAACTTTCCACATATCAATTATACCTATCATGCCCATCAAACAACTTTCAACTATAATCAAATCATAGGTTAATAAGTTATTCAAATATTATCACTATGTATTTCATATTTATCTTGATTACTTAAAGTAAATCTAACTCACCACGTAGCACTTAAAGCTACCCGTGGATCACCTTCTTGCATTTCTTGCTCCTCTCAGCAATTTTCCCTGGCTGCTGATTGTCAACACCTGACATAATATTCATATTAAATTCGAATTTATTTTTCAATTCTTTCATAATTTACGACCTTTGAAATTTCCCACATTGAATTCCGGGAAATTTCATGTATGCTAAATTTCAAAAATAAACTTCATGTTATTTACCTTCTATTTTTCTTAAAGCTTCCTGTGGCTCTCCATAAAATTCTCTCCATAAACCTCTTCAAAATTTTACTCTTTCAATCTTTCTTTCGATCCCAAAGTATTTAGAGAAATAAATTAATTTGAATTGTAGAAGGAAGAAAACCAATCAAGATTTGGTTAAAATAAGGTACAAAGTGTATGTGTGTGTATATATATATATATATATAATTTTTGACGCACTGTTTGCTTTTTGAGCTGCCTCACATGCAACACTTTTACACTATTGTTGCAACACCTAGAAGTCCGGGTGCTGAACGAATTTTAGTTTTTTCTTTTTTTTTTTGTTTTTTTAAAAACTTTTTCTTTTTTTCCCTTTTTCCTTTATCTGGACGATTTTTTTTCATTTTCATTTTCTTTACACTACCACGCGTTTGTTTTTTTAAGAATTGTTTTATAAAAAATAAATATTTCGTATATATATATATATATATATTATTTTAACCCCATGTCATATTTATTAAATTACTTCTTTACCCTTTATTTACGAATACGTGTATTACAGTAGCCCCTGGTCTCGAAACATTTAATTGGTATTAGAGCCTTGTGCTTAAGGATTAACGATCAGAGATGTCGATTGGATTACAGATTGAAATCAAGAAGTTCGAAGGGATGAATTTCGAGTTATGGAAACTGAAAATGGAAGATCTACTTGTGGATAGGGATCTTTGGATGATGATAGTCGATGAGATACCGAAGAGTACAACGTCCACGGCAAAGGCATCGTCGGTGGTGGTGTCGACATCATCTTCAGCGACCATCACGGAGTGGGAGAAGCTCAATCAAAAGGCACGAAGTCTGATTTGGTTGTACCTGGTCGATTTTGTCCTAATAAACGTTTATGGGGAAAAGACTACGAAAGATCTTTGGAAGAAGCTGGAAAGCCTTTATCAGAGTAAATCTTTGGTAAATAAACTGTTTCTGCGGAAGAAGTTGTACATCCTTGGGTTGGCTGAGAGCGATTCTTTCCCTGTTCAGCTACATGAGTTCAACACTTTGATAGGTCAGCTATTATCTATCAGTGTTGATGTGATGAATGATGATAAAGCTATTACGATACTCACTGCCTGATTCGTGGGATAACTTGATAGTTGCGATTGGTAGCGGTACGACTGATCTGTCTCTTGAGAGTAACATGTTTTTATGACAATCTTACCTATATTGCTACTTCTTTCTGATACTAATAGCAAAAAATTGATTGTTGATTTGTCATTATGATATGATTTATCTGTTCTCTGATTTATGATGTTCTCTGATTTATGACCTGCCCATGAGAAACAGTGGTAACATATGTACTGCAAGTGCATGAGATTACTATTGTTGGTCTATGGCACTTTGTTGTCAGCAGTATAGCAGGAGTTAACAACATTTTGAAGTAAATGAAATTCTGGCATTGGTTTCCCTATGCTTCCGACCTATGCAGAAAATTTATCATTCATTAGAGCTGCATTTTTCTTGTTATGTCTTGTCGAAGAAATTAGTACCTTAGTTAATATGTTTTGAATTATGCAAAATGAAAAGGAGATATGTGACTCGAGTTCTTCAGTGCTGGTAAAATAATCAATAAACAAGTGACTTGTGCATTCAATAAACAGAGTAGTCAACTTTAATTTATTATTTCTGGAAAATTCTGTATTTGTACAACAAGGGAATGGATGGAGCTTAATTTGCGAGTGACTTGTTTCATGTAAATTCTCCCTTAGGTAGTATTCTTATTTTAAAATGTTTCAATGTTTTCATCTTCTTGTTCTTACTATTTTTGAGGACTGTAGTTCACGTTATATGGAAATAGACTATATTATACTCTCAGTGCGTATACATGCGTGTCCCTGCATTTTTTTTTCTTCATTTTTATCTTTTTTCTTATTATTTTTAACTACTGAAATACTGCAGAATCCAGGAACAAGATCTTTAAACTGTGTATGTTACTCTTACGGGTGCAATTTTGATTGCATGGCAGTGCAATAACACCCTTATATGCAATGAGACATCATTATCTTGTTTTCCTGTTGAGTTCTGTGTTTCTGGTTTGCATGTTAATTTTTTTTTCAGATAATTGAATTTCTTTTGGAATTTTATGTAAGCTATTTACCTTTCGTAGAGGTCTCTAAGCTGTTTGTGTGTTTGTGCGCGCGCCTGTGTTTTGTGCTCTCTAAGAATGCCCATATCCAGATTTAAAATTGCGAGATGATTCCAGGTATGAACTCAACTCTATCTTGATTATGCAATCATGTGTTCATTTCTTTTGATTTGTCAATATCGCTTATGATCTTATTCATTGCTGTGTCAGCTGGACTAAAAGTATGGAGAGGTTATACTTCGTTATCAGGCGTTGCTATGAGTTAGGGGAGTCTGTCCTCCTTGTTGGGGAAACTGGTGGTGGGAAAACCATTGTCTGTCAGTTACTGAGTAAAGCTTTGAGTTTAAAATTACACATTCTAAATTGCCATCAATACACGGAGACATGTGATTTTCTTGGGGTTGGTTATCTTTTATATACGTTTGCTATTGTAGTCTCTCCTGAAGGTTAATGTGCTCAAGTATGGTAAATGATGAAATCCTTTACAGGGGTTCTATTCTAATCGAGATAGATCAAAACTGTTTTATGAATTCAAATATCTGATTTAACAATTGAAGCTGTCGAAGGCATTTATTCACTTTGCTCAAGGCACTGTAAGAATATTTTGTGTGCTGTGTAATATTCATGTCTTCTTTTTTATTTTCTACTCCCTGTTGAATATGTATTGTTTCTCAAACTTCTTTTCGTGCAGATAATTTCATCAGATATTGGTCAGGCTGCCTCACAGAGACTTTTTTATTCTTGCAATCATGAACCCTGGTGGTGACTATGGTAAAACGGAATTATCACCAGCTCTTCGTAACCGTTTTATTAAGATATGGGTTCCCCCTGTTAGTGATTCCGATGTGCTTAGAACTATTGCTTTACAGGGGTATGTGAACTTTTAAGGAAGTTGTTCAACGAGGTAGTGCTTTCTGATGAATTCTTGCTCAAGATATCTTAGAAATTTTATTTGTATTTGCATGTTTTACAATCCCAAGCTCTCTCGTATTGTGGATCCCATGATAAATTTTTGGGAGGTAAATTCTTTTTGTTGAATTTAAGAGAAAAAGTGAGACAATACAAAGAGAAGAATTGTACTGAGTGGTGTGATTTGCTTACAAGGGAGCTATCTTATTTATACAAGCCAATAGGAGAGGCAAAGTTATACACAACCAATGTGAGACTAAATTAACTAAGAAATAACTAGGCTATACATAATCTAACAGCCCCCCTCAAACTCAAGGTGGAGTATGAGAAACCAACTTGAGTTTGGAAACAAGATCACGAAAATGGCATGGAGGATCTGACTTGGTAAAGATGTCTGTGAGCTGATCCTTGGATGTGACAGAATGAAGCTGTAGAGAGCCCTAAAGGAGATGATGACCGACAAAATGACAATCAATCTCAATATGTTTGGTCCGTTCATGAAACACATCATTATGAGCAATCTGAATAGCACTCGTATTGTCACAGTATGCAAGAGTGGCAGCAAAAAGTGATACATGTAAATATACACTTCCAAGCGTGATACATATTCCGGGTCTTAGCATGAACCTTATGTCAGTTAGTACGATGGCAGATTGGAGAGTGAATTTTAGTTTCGAAAAAAATTCGTGCAAGACAACTCTTGGATCGTTAGTAATTGCACGAGGTGTTTGGTATGGTACGTTGTACAAGCTGTTGGGAACTACAGTACAAAGTCAGTGTAGTGGAGGTTTTATCTCTGAGAAGACAATTGATGATGAGACGATGTGCTTTATGTTGTGGCATCAGAGGCTTGGACATATTGGTAAAAAAAGACTACCTAATTTATCATCAAATTAGATGGTGAAGGGAGTCCCAGATTGCTCAATGGGATTCGATTTCTGTGAGCATTGTCTCCCATTTGCCATCTTGCTGACTGACATTAGGTTCCTGCTAAGACCCGGAATATGTATCAAGGTATTATGTCTCTTTCATTGATGTTTTTTCAAGGTATTTATGGATTTATTTCATTAAGAGTAAAGCTAAAGCATTTGATAAGTTTCGTGAGTTTAAAGCATTGGTAGAAAATCAGATGGAAAGAAAAATCAAGGTACTGAGAATAGATAATGGATGGAAATTTTGCTCAGACAAGTTTGAGCAATTCTGTATGGCAAATGACATTGCAAGACAGAAAACAACTCCGTATACACCTCAAAAGAATGGGGTGGCCAAGAGACTCAATCGGTCACTCATGGAGAAATTGAGGAGTATGTTAAGTTGTGCAGGCTTGGAGCTGGAGTTCTAGGCAGAGGTT
The DNA here is from genome assembly GCA_023935145.1 of Bretschneidera sinensis. Taxonomy (NCBI): domain Eukaryota; kingdom Viridiplantae; phylum Streptophyta; class Magnoliopsida; order Brassicales; family Akaniaceae; genus Bretschneidera; species Bretschneidera sinensis. Next base: position 35,478,414 of record CM043701.1, on the reverse strand, counting down.
GTAGCTACGACATGTTATTTGAAGAACATATCACCTACATCAGCTTTACATGATCAGACACTATTTGAGGCACTGTTCAGGAAGAAGCCAAGTTTGGCTTATGTTAGGGTGTTTGGGTGTGATGCTTATATGCATGTGCCAAAAGAAAATAGAAACAAACTTGATAATATATCAGAGAAGTGTATTTTTATTGGTTATAAGGATGGGGTCAAAGGGTGCAGGTTATGGAATCCAGAAAACAAGAGTACAACTTATAGTAGAGATGTTGTGTTCAGGGAAACACACAGGGATGTGGCAGCTATGGTGAGATATTTTCCCCGGTAAAAAAGTTGACATCTATTAGATGTGTCTTATCCATGGCAGTTGCTTATGATATAGAGGTTGAGCAACTGGATGTGAAGATAGTTTTCCTTCATGGGGACTTAGAGGAGGAAATTTCCATGAAACAACCTGAAGGCTTTGTAAGCAAAGGCAATGAAGAGATGGTTTGTAAATTGAAGAAGTCTTTATACGGACTAAAGCAGTCACCACGGATGTGGTACAAGAAGTTTGATACATATTCCATTCAGCTTGGGTTCACTCGTAGCTATGCTGATCATTGTGTCTATGTGAAATGGTTAGGGGTTGATTTTGTCATTTTAACCTTGTATGTTGATGATATGATATTGATTGGAAATAATAAGAAGATGATTAGCACTGTGAAGGCATTGTTGGCAAGGCAGTTTGACATGAAAGACCTAGGGCTAGCAAACTTTATCTTGGGCATGCAGATAAAGAGGGATCATGGAAATCGAAAACTGTGGCTAAATCAGAAGAAGTATATTGAAGAAGTGTTGAAGAAATTCAACATGTTTGACAGCAAGCCGGTAGGGACTCCCATGCCTTTGGGAACTAAGTTATCTGCAGAACAATGTCCAAAGATGGAGGAAGAAGCTGAAGATATGCCGCACGTACCTTATGCTAGTACGGTTGGAAGTTTGATGTACACCATGGTGTGTACGAGACCAGATATTGCCCAAGCAGTGAGAGTATTGAGTAGATATATGTCAATCATGGGAAAAAGCATTGGACTACAATCAAGAGAGTTCTTATCTATCTTCGTGGCACGTCAAAGTTTGCATTATGCTATGGAGGTATGGGAGGTAAGAAGAATCTTGATATTGTAGATCAGTTGATGCTGACTGGGGAGGAGACATTGATAGCAGGAGGTGTACAAGCGGGTATGTGTTTAATCCGTTGGGTGGGGTAGCGAGTTGGATGAGCAAAAGGCAAAGTGTTGTTGCCCTTTCATCTACAGAAGCAGAGTATATGACAATAACTCATGATGGAAAGGAAGTGGTTTGGCTTCAAAGGTTATGTGCTGAGCTTGGGTTTAAACAAAAAGTAGTGAAGGTTAAATGTGACAATCAATGTGCTATCTTCTTAGCAAAGAATCATGCATTTTATTCACGGACGAAGCACATTGATATCCAATATCACTTCATCCAAGAAAAGATTGAAGAAAATGTGATAATCTTGGAGAAAATCGATACAGAAGTGAACAACTAGATTTCTTGACTAAGGCAATTAGTCTAGCAAAGTTTGAGTGGTGTGCTACTGAGATAGACTTGAAGAAACAGAGTCCTATGAAGTTTTCCATGTCTGTGAAGTATTTACCAAGTGGGAGATTATTAGAGTTGGTGCATACTTCATGAGATCAGATCTGTAGAACCCCGGACAAACACGGGGTCCCGCTTCCTGGTGAGCTTGGTTTTTTGCTTGGCGGTTTGGGCTTGGGCCCATGAAGAGCCATAGTTCTGAAGTAGAACGGAAATCCTAATTAGACCCTAATTAGGACGTCTTAAGTTGCTTATAAATACTCTTTATATACTGAGCATACATTGTAACAAGAGATTTGTGAGGTTGATAATAAGAAACTTCTGGCAGGACATAGCCATATTCTAGGGTGAACCTAGATAAATCTTGTCTTTTTTTCTTTCTGTTTATAATTCGTGAGATTGACATGTCTCAAATAGTTCATATCTTATTTACATATGTGTCACAATGAACAGTAAACTGAGCTACAAAAGGTCCTTCCAAATCTTCCAAGTGATAAAGGATATTTGAGTAACTATTTATGTGAAAAAAATCTTTTAATGAGTAACACTGTGTTTTGAACGGGAATGGGTGTAATTGGAGGGAATGGAATGGAAAGTAATATATTACTTTCCTTTGTTTGGAATTATTTTTAAAGGTGGGGAATGGAATTAGAGGTTTCTTGAAGACCTCCTTTTTATCTCCGAAACTTAAATTTAGAGCTCCTGAATTTGAAGTTTTTTTTTTATTTTTTAAAATTAATGTAATCCTCATTTTTTTTTTCACTTGATCCAAAATATCATCTTTTACCTTTAATTACAATATTCAAACAAGGAATGTTAACCATAGAGAAATTCAATACTTTTGAAATATTGTTTTTTATTCTCATATCCATGTGGGTGGCTCCCATATAAATATTAACGAGGACATCCCACAGAAAAATGAGCAATATTACATGAATATTGAATAATTTCTCATTAACAATCCTTTTCACCTTAATTTCCATTCCCTTATGACTCCCTTAAATTTTCCAACTTTTTTTTTTTAACTCAATATGGTCTAAGCCTACCTAATATGAGTAGATCATGAAAACATAAACGTATCCTTTCATACTCCTAACATGAGTGAATTGAGCACACTTATCTTTTTTCTTTTAAAATTTTTCATTATAATCAGAGTGACGTAGGTAAAATGATAAAGACATTGAGGAATAATCACGAGGTTGTTGATTCCAATCTTTGATCCATCGGAGGAAATGAACCTATTACGGTCCACGCAAGTTGGTCCGTAATATTATTTTACCGTTGAAAAAAAAATCATGTGTTTTATTGCCTTAATATCATCCCTATGACGTAACAAAGGTCATTAAACATTTTCAAATGATTCTCTCTAATAATAATTCTTGATGAGACAATTTCATCTGTCATGTTAATAGAATGACTAAAATACAGATTTGATCAGTGGTCAAAGAGATCTTAGCTTATAACATGCATGTGTAATTGGTAATGGTGGATCTGAGAATGATCCATTGAATAAATAATTAGCAACCCATTGATTTGCAGCCTCAATGTAGTGGACACCATCCCAGCTGATATAAGAGGAAGGATTTTCACAAGAACCAGCATTTATTTCTGTACCAATTTATGTTTACTTTCTGCCCACCCCACACATGGATGTTATCCTCATGAAGCCCACAGCAGATTTGGGCTGCATCAATAAATCCAACCAAAAAAAAAAGCAGGAAAAAAGATGATAAATGTTAAAAGAACTAGATAAGAGTGTGGTGAAGAAAAAAAACAACAGGGCATGTCAAGATCTAGCTCCAAGGATTACTGGTTTTTTAATAATTTCATTTGTCAGTTTTTGCAAACAGCAATTACCAATATGTTGCTTTCATTTTCATGTCCTCATAGTAATAGCTACATCCTAGTGCAAAATCAGTTATTTCTTAGAAAACCAGTTTGTGGGTTAATGTCACGTTAAGGGTGTGTTTCATCCTAGAAAAATTGAAGGGAAAGAAAAATTGGAACGAAAATTGAAAAGAAAAGAAAAATGAAAAGAAGGAATATTTTTCTTTGTTGCATTTAGATGTCGAAGGAAATAACAGGAAAAATAACAGAATTTAACAAAACTAAATGAAAATAATGGGTTTCAAATGATTTTTTTTTATTTTTTATTTTCCTTCTTATACTCTTTTCCTTTCTATTTTCCAGGACATCCAAACATACACTAAAGTTTTGTTTTCTGAGAATCAAACATACCTTAAGGTTAGGAGTGAGTATGCGTCGGTTTGGGTCGGGTTGGCCTAAAAAATCAACCCAACCTAACCCATGAACCTATCTAACCCCAACACAACCCATGAACCTATCTAACTGTTAAAGGTGGAGACAAAAATTAAACAAGCCAAAGTAGCCGCTGGCTTTGGACTAAAATAGTAAGAAAGTTGTAAATGCATGCAACAAAAGGCGGTGCAATCTTGGCAACAACTCACGTTAATGCACAAATGTATTCCAAGCAACTTCTCAGAAGTCGGTGCCGCCTACTTCTTTAAGACGTTCACACTAAGTCGGTTGCATCAATGCTGAGCCTATAAATTGGCGTTTGGAACTTGGGTTCTAAAAATAAAAAATGTTGTGAGAGACAAAGTGTCTTGTAAATCAAGTGAGTGGCTTTTGTAATGGAGCACTCCTCTGATTTTTTCTGGGCTTTTGCCAAATAGTAGAATTTTTGGGTGTGGGTCTGAGGATTAGGCACATTGCCGAACCTCGTTAAATCTATGTGTTCAATTCTTTGTGTGTGCGCGTTGTTCGATTCTTGCTATTTCCTTAACAACTGGTATCAGAGCTCTAGTATTCGAGTGGGAGCAATGGCGGACGAAGGTAAAGAAAGGATCGAGAAGTTCAATGGAGCAAACTTCGGATTGTGGAAGATGCAAATAGAGGATTATCTTTACTAGAAAGACCTTTATCTTCCTCTTAGCGGCAAATCAAAGAAACCATAGGAAATGAAAAATGAGGAGTGGGAGGTGCTGGACAGGAAGGCTCTTGGCACGATCAAACTTTCTCTCGCTGCAACTGTCGCGTTCAACATCTCGAATGAGAAAACCACTGCAGATTTAATGGTGGCTTTGTCCAAAATGTACGAGAAGCCATCAGCCTCAAATAAGGTATTCTTGATGAAAAGACTCTTCAATATGAAGATGGAAGACAGCGGTAGCATCGCTGAACTCTTGAACAGTTTCAACACACTGATAAGTTAGTTGGAATCCATTGGGATCAGCTTCGATGACGAAGTTAGAGCACTGCTAACTTTGTCAATGTTACCAGATAGTTGGGATAGTCTTGTAATGGCCGTCAATAATTCTTCTGGCTCTGGAAAGTTAAAGTTTGATGACGTTGTGGGAGTTCTTCTAAGGGAGGAATTGTGCAAAAGATCTTCAAGATCTGTGGAAACTTCTAGGAACGCTTTGAGCGTAGAAGAAAGAGGAGGATCTTCAAAGAGAGGAAACAAGAACCGTGGAAGTTCTAAATTTAGGAAGAGTAAATCAAGAGGACCAAAATCAAGAAGTGAAGGTTGTTGGAACTGCAAAAAGAAAGGACATCTGATGAGAGATTGCAAAGCACCAAAGCAGAATGATAATCAGGAAAGTAAAAATTCTATTAATCTTTCTGATAAAGATTCTGATGCTTTGATCCTTTCTGTTGTGGTTCGTAATAATTTGTGGGTGATAGGTTCTGGTGCATCTTTTCATGCTACCTATCAGAAGGAGATACTCCAAAATTATGTGCATGGTGATTTCAGGAAAGTGTATCTCAGAGATGATAAACCATGCAACATAACTGGAAGAGGAGATGTACAGATTAACCTGGCGAATAGGGCTATCCTATAGTTGAGGGACGTGTGACATGTTCCGAACCTCACAAGGAATTTGATATCAGTAGGCCAACTGTCAGATTCAGGATGCAGAACCACTTTCATAAGTGATTCATGGAAGGTGTCGAAAGGGGCTATGGTGATAGCTCACGGAAAGAAAGAAGGTACTCTCTATGTGACGAGTGGAACAAATAGTGTTCTAACAGCTGCATCAATAGATTCAAGCGTAGACACCTGGCACCGCAGACTTGGGCACATGAGTGAGAAAGGTATGAAGGTCATGCTATCAAAAGGGAATATTCCAAATTTGAAGCATCTGGACATGAGCTTCTGTGAAGACTGTCTCTATGGAAAGCAGAAAAAGATGAGTTTTTCTAAGATTGGTAGAAAACCAAAGCTTGAAAAGTTGGAATTGGTCCATACAGACGTGTGGGGACCAACCAAGGTACCATATCTTAGTGGGTCTCAATACTATGTTACTTTTATTGATGATGCCACTAGGAAGTTACGGGTGTATTTCTTGAAGTATAAATCTGATGTATTTGATGTCTTTAAAAAGAGGAACGCTATGGTTGAGACTGAAACAGGTTGGAAGCTAAAGTGTCTGAGGTCAGACAATGGTGGAGAATATTGCAGCAATGAATTTGAGGAATATTGTGCTCTCAATGGTGTCAAGAGACATAAGACAGTTCCTAAAATGCCACAGCAAAATGGAGTGGCAGAACGCATGAACCAAACCACTAATGAACGTGCTAGAAGCATGAGGATTAATGATGGTTACCCAAACAGTTCTAGGAAGAAGCGGTGAACATATCAATCTATCTGATCAACAGAGGACCATCTGTTGCACTTGAGTTTGGACTTCCAGAAGAAGTGTGTACGAGAAAAGAGATAAACCTATCACACTTAAGAATATTTGGTTGCACCTCTTATGTCCATATAAACTCACACAAAAGGTCTAAGCTAGACCTAAAATCCAAAAAGTGTGTCTTTGTTGGATATAACATTAATGAGTTTGGTTATTGGTTTTGGGATCCAGGAAACTGAAAAGTCTTTAAAAGTAGAGATGTAGTGTTTAATGAGTATGTTCTATATAAAGAAATGATGAAACAAGTGGAAAGGGAAACATAAGAGAAAAAGTTTGTAGAACTTGAGGAAATTTCTACAAAATGAGTGTTACAACCTAGAGATAAGAATATAGAATCTCAGACTCTTGTTCCTCAAGTTCCCCCTCAAGAATTGAGAAGATCAGGAAGAGTTAACAAAGGTCAACTCCCGGCTCGTTATTTAACATCTCTGAATTATTTGCTATTAATTGACAATGGTGAACCAGAATGTTATGAAGAAACAATGCAGGTTAAGGATAAGCTCAAGTGGAAGGCTAGAATGAATGATGAAATGGACTCCCTAATAGCAAATCAGACATAGGATTTGGACTAAGCTTCCAGAAGGCAAAAAGGCTTTGCATAACAAGTGGGTTTACAAGTTAAAAGAAGAACATGATGGAACTAAGCGATACAAGGCCAGGCTAGTAGTCAAAGGATTTCAACAGAAGGTAGGTATCGACTATACTGAGATTTTCTCTCCTGTTGTAAAGTTGTGTACCATCAGATCAGTATTGAGCATTGTTGCAGTAGAGGACTTACATCTAGAATTGCTAGATGTGAAAACCACTTTCTTTCGTGGTGATCTGAATGAAGATATCTAGATGAAGCAACCACAGGGGTATGAAGAACTAGGGAAGGAAGAGTTGGTGTGTGAGCTCAAGAAAAGTTTGTATGGGTTGAAACAAGCACCCAGACAGTGGTATATCAGGTTTGATAATTTCATGTCTGAAAATGGGCATACAAGATTTAACACTGACCACTGTTGTTATTTCAAGAAGTTTGATGATTCCTACATCATTCTTCTATTGTATGTGGATGATATGCTTATTGCAGGATCAAGCATGACAGAAATAATAATGTTGAAGGAACAACTATCCAAAGAGTTTTCTATGAAGGATTTGGGCATGTCTAAACAAATCCTTGGTATGCAGATCAGCAGAGACAGGAAGAATCGAAGATTGTAGCTATCTCAAGAACAATACATCGAAAAGGTACTAAAAAGGTTCAACATGGATCGGGCTAAACCAGTGAGCACTCCACTAGCAAGTCACTTCGCACTTTCAAAAGGGCAAGGTGCGACGACAATCGAAGAACATGAATATATGTCAAAAGTACCATATTGCTTAGCAATTGGTAGCCTCATGTATGTTATGGTCTGTACCAGACCAGTTATTGCACAAGCAGTGGGAATCATGAGCAGATTCGTGAATAATCCAGGCAATGAGAATTGGAAGGTTGTGTTGTGGATTATGAGGTATTTGAGAGGTACCACTAATCTATCCCTATGCTATGATGGATCAGAGATCAGTTTGAAGGGTTATGTCGATTCTGACATGGCAGGAGACCTAGATGGTAGAAAGAGTACTACAGGGTATGTCTTTACACTGGGCAGTGCAATAGTGAGTTGGGTCTCGAGATTACAGAAGATCGTAACTCTCTCGACTACAGAAGCAGAGTACATGGCAGCAATAAAAGCATGTAAGGAAATGGTGAGGCTACAAAGTCTACTCAGAGAATTAGGCAAAGAACAGAAGGACTGTAAAATCTATAGTGACAGTCAGAGTGCAATTCATTTGGCAAAAAATTCTGCATTTCATGCCAGGACGAAGCACATCGACATCAGGTACCATTTCATACGGGGGCTCATAGCAGAAAGGGTTATTAAGTTGGAAAAGATTCACATTAGCAAGAATCTCGCAGACATGTTAACCAAGATTGTTACGATTGAGAAGCTAAAAGGATGTTCAGCTTCGATCGGTCTTCACACTTGAAGAAGCGGGAGAAGACTCACACCTAGTTTGACTATGTTTGAATTTCATTGCAAATGTCAAATTGTCTCCAAGTGGGAGATTATTAAAGGTGGAGACAAAAATTAAACAAGTCAAAGCAGCCGCATGCCTTGGACTAAAATAGTAAGAAAGTTGTAAATGCATGCAACAAAAAGCGGTGCAATCTTGGCAACAACTCACATTAATGCACAAATGTCTTCCAAGCAACTTCTCAGAAGTGGTGCCGCCTACTTTAAGACGTTCACACTAAGTTGGTTGCATCAATGTTGAGCCTATAAATTGGCATTGGGACCTTGGGTTCTAAAAAAAAGATGTTGTGAGAAATAAAGTGTCTTGTAAATCAAGTGACTAGCTTTTGTAACGGAGCACTGCTCTGGCTTTTTCTGGGCTTTTGCCAAATAATAGAATTTTTGGGTATGGGTTTGAGGATTAGGCACATTGTCGAACCTCGTTAAATCTATGTGTTCAATTCTTTGTGTGTGCATATTGTTCGATTCTTGCTATTTCCTTAACACTAACCCCAACACAACCTAACTCATTCAAGTCGGTTTGAGTTATTAGTATTTTTTTACTTAAAAATTAATGCAAACATATTATGTAAGAAATTTTTTTTACTATAATTATTCATCATTCATTAGATCCAAGATCAAATTCATACAAAAATTTTTTAATTTTACAAACCGTCATTTAAAAATTAAGTACCTTAAATCATTTAACACAAAGTTCAAATAATATTAATTTAATACAAACCATACAAAAGTAATTAAAAACTAAATTTTAAATGTGTTTGATCAATCAAATTCTTCAAAACTGCAACACCAGTATAGCTTTGGTCCTAGAATCTCCATAACCAAGTACCATCGTACCAAAAATATAAAGTGAAACAAATCAATTTAACAAGCTTTTGAAAGCATATTGAAGTCCAAAAGAAATAATTTTATAAGAACAGTCTTCTTCATCTAAAAGGTATTAAAAAGAAACATGTTTCTCACATATTTAAATTCTAATTGACATTTTTGATGGAAATTAACTAACATGTTTCGTTGGAGATTTTCTAAGAAGAAAAAAAGAAAAGAAATGAGAAGATATATATATATATATATATATATATATATATAATGATCGGATTATCGGTTTGAGTCGGATTGAAATTTTTTAACTCGTGACCCAACACAATCCATTTGGTCAAAAATATTTCAACCCAAACTCAACCCAACTTTTGAAAACCCCAACACATTACACTGGTTTAGGTCGGATTTGTGGATCCATCGGTTTCCATGCTCACCCCTACTTAAGTGAATTAAATGTGCATAAAATAAATTACAACTTGCTTTTTCTAACATTTATAGCATTTTAATATTAATTAAATTTACCAGTAAGTTTTTCCTAAATCTGACAGATGTGCTAGTGATTGCAAATGTTGAAGGGTAAAAGTACCAGTGGAGGGAAGATATCATACTAACCATTAAGGCTAAAAATAATGTTATGGTAAAATCATGACATGGAAATGAAAATAAAATACAATTAAGGAAAATAGTTAAACAGATTATGTTTAGTGACGTTTTTTTTTTCAAATTTTCCCCAAATGATTACCTTGATCATTTGCATTTCCTATCAATGCAAATTTTGTAGCATAGACATCCACGTGTTATTACAGCAAGTGGGAGCTCTGCCCTGAGTTTGATCACTCTGTCCTTAAGCTGCTTGTTGAATTCTATAACCATGTCGTTTTTGTCCTTTTCGCAACCATGATCATCAAGATAACCAAGCACTGGATTATGGATGTAGTGTATGGTCTCTGGCAAGCAACCAATAAGGCCTGTGTTGTGTATCCAAAATGTTCTTGTTGGAAATCACCTTGACAAGATACCCAGGTGGTGATCTTCCAAACACCCAAGTCTAGAATGACTTGTAGAAAGAAATACAGCAATCGAAAGCAAGAAAGAAAAGAAGATAAGCCATTTGTTATCGAGGTTCAGCAATAGCCTACGTCCTTGTGAGTTCCTCTGAACTCTTTGCACTAAATCAATGGTTCTTTACAATTACAGCAACCCTCTTCAAGAAGCTCAAGTTCTTAAAGAAACCGAGAAGAGAAGAAAGAAGATGATAATAACTATTACAATGCTCTCTATCTATATTACTCTCTCTTCTTTACAACCAGCCTCTCTACAATGAGTCCCTCTTGTGTTTTGTGTCTTTGTACTCTCACACAATTCTCTCTTGTATTATGTCTTGTCACTCTTTACAATTGATCTCAAATTATATCACAATGTTATGTCTAGAATGAAGCTAGGTGACCCTTTATATAGTGCACCAACTTCTTGTCCAATCTTGAGAGTTAATCTCCACCCTTAGATCTTGATGACCACTTAACCATAACCCTCAATCAATCCTAAGTGGTAGTGTGCATTTTAACCTTGCATCCACACACCTAAGAGGAGGTTTAAATAAGCTATCCATGTGTGCATCAGTATGCCTAGCACCTAGGTGCTGAATAGGGGGTAGTGAGGCGATAAGCAAAGCCCCTTTGCACCACATTCTAGACGGTGCGGCGCTGGTTGAGGGGTGGTACGACACTCCCTTCTCCAAGCTACTTTCTTGCTACGCGGTGAGGCATTGGTGAAGGGGCAGTGAGGTGCACACTGATGCTGCCCCTCACACAGCAGTGCGCACTACTTTGCTTTGTTGATTAGGGGTGTGCACACACACCCAAATGGATGCACACACATGTGTGCACTCCTTTAACATGCTGTATTTTAATCTTCCAACCTTGGTTTAGACTTTAACCATGTTTAGACATGTTTAAACCTTAGACAAATACCAATAATCTCTACCTTTGTCTAAGTGTTTAAACCCGAACCATTGTGCAGAGAGCTTCAGGATCCAAACTCATCTTGAGTCATCAATTAACCAACTCCAATCCTAAGTAGTCCAAGGTAATGATTGAACTTACTTAGAGGTAGAACTTTAGTACCTAAATCTGTAGGATTTTCTTCCATGGCTACCTTGTCCACGTGGATGCATCCTTTCGTAACATTTTCCCAAATAAAATGATACCGAACATCCATGTGCTTTGTCCTCTCATGGAACACCGGATTCTTACACAAGTGCAATGCACTTTGACTATCCAAAAACACCACAACTTGCTCCTCCAGTACCTTCAACTCTTCCAGTAACCCTTTGCACCACATAGCCTCCTTAATGGCCTCCGTAGCCGCTATGTACTCAGTCTCGGTTGTTAAGAGTGCTACCACTGGCTGCAACTGAGCCTTCCAACTTACACAACATCCATTTAAGTTAAAGAAGTAGGAGGTAATTGATCTCCTTTTATCCCGGTCTGCTCCATAGTCCAAATCCGCAAAACCCTCAAGGCAGATGGACTTACCCCTCTTCTCATAAACCAAACCTACTTCTGGACTTCCCTTCAAGTACCTCAGCAACCACTTCATCCCAAGCCAATTCTCTTTTCCGGGATTACTCATAAACCTGCTGAGAGCACTCATTGTATGAGCAATGTCAGGTCTAGTGCATACCATGATGAACATAACAGAACCAACAGCACTAGAATAAGGGACTTTTTCCATTTCCTTCTTCTCCGCCTCCGATCTCGAACATTGATCGCTGAAGAACTTGAAATAACCAACAAGGAGAACCTTCACTGGTTTGCTATCTTCCATAGAGAATTTAGATATCATCTTCTCTATGTAGGAAGTTTGAGAGATCTTCAATATATTTCTCTCCCTTTCTCGGATGATACACATCCCAATGATCTTTTATGCATGGCCAAGATCCTTCATCTCAAAATCCTCACTAAGTTGAGCCTTCAATTTCTTTATACTCTCCATGCTGCTCCCAATCAGCAACATATCATCAATATAGATGAGGATGATCACCACTTCCTTAACCTTCTGCCCCTTATAGTACAAGCACGAATCATAGTAGCTCCTTATGAAACCTAGGCTGATTACAAAGGAATTAAACCTCTTATCCCATTGCTGAGGTGATTGCTTCAGGCCATAGAGAGATTTCTTCAATTTGCACACCAACTCTCCCTACCTTCATTCCTCATAGCCTTCGGGTTATCTCATGAAAATGGTCTCATCGAGCTCTATATGTAAGAACACTGTCTTCACATCCATTTGCTCGATTTCCCAATCAATTTGGACCACCAATGCTAACACTATCTGTATCGTCTTGTACTTCACAACCGGTGAGAAGATTTCGGTGAAATCTATGCCTTCTTTTTGTGTGAACCCCTTTTTCCACCAGTCTAACTTTATATCGGACTTCATCCCCTGGAGTATTCCCTTCTTTGATCTTGTAGATCCATCTATAATCCACAACTCTCTGTTTTTCAGGTTTGGGCACCAACTCCCAAGAGTTATTCTTCATCAAAGAATCCATTTCTTCCTCCATAGCTAGCTGCCACTTTGACGAATCCTTACATTCCATGGCTTTCATGTAAGTTTCTGGTTCAACCTCTCCTTCTATCCAATGAGCTACTACATTAGCATCCGCAAACCTATATCTCAAAGGTGGTCTAACCACCCTCTTTCCCCGGTCTCTTGTGAGCTGGTGGTCATTATGACTTGCTGCATCAACCTCTTCTTGTTCAGCCTCTTCTTGAGTTTCTTGAGCATGGCCTTCATTCAAGGGCTCTACATAATCCAAACCCTCTTGCCTTCCTTGCTCTACCTGAACCGAACTCTTATTGATGCGATGCTCCACAACTTCCGGACTGGTTTGCTCACTAGCCCCTGCAGGGTTAGTTTTCTCCAAGTAGAGAAATAACAATTCATTAAAAATAACATCCCTACTTATAATGAGTTTTATGCCTTTCTTTTCTAAGGACCACAACCTATATCCCTTAACCCCATCACCATATCCTAGAAATACACATTTTCTAGATCTTGGGCTAAGTTTATCCTCCTTTTGATGTGCATATGCAGCACACCCAAAAGTCCTAAGGTTGCTTAATTCAGGGGGTTTCCTACTCCATATCTCTATGGGAGTCTTGAGCTCTAAAGCTCTAGAGGGTGATCTATTTATCAAGTATGCAACTATAGCCACAGCTTCTCCCTAAAAATATTTTGATAAACTGGATCCTATTAACATGCACCTAACCTTTTCTATAAGGGTTCTATTCATCCTTTCAGCAACTCCATTTTGCTGAGGTGTTTTTACAACCGTTCTATGCCTTAGAATGCCATTTAATTCACAGAATTTATCAAAATCCTTATTACAAAATTCTAAGCCATTATCGGTTCGTAAAACCTTAACTACCCTACTCATTTGAGTTTCCAACAACTTCTTCCACACAACAAATTTATCCAAGACATCTGATTTATTTCTAAGTAAATAAACCCACACTCTTCTTGAATAATCATCAATTAAAGATAGAAAGTAAAAGTTACCTCCCTGTGTTGGTGTTCTTGCTGGTCCCCAAAGGTCCGAATGAATGTAGTCAAGAATCCCTTTAGATTTGTGCACTCTGGTGTTGAAGCTGACCCTGTGTTGGTTCCCAAGAATACAACTCTCACAGAAATCCAATTTCTCTACTTTGTCACCACCAAGTAGATCATCCTTGCTAAGAACTTGCAGGCTCTTTTCGCTCATATGTCCCAAGCGAGTGTGCTAAAGGGCTGCCTTATCCATCTCAGCCATCAAGCTTGCTGCTTGATCATTGATTTCTGTCTCTCCGATCATCTCATAGAGTCCATCGTTTCTTGCTGCCTTGATCACTACCAAAGATCCCTTGGCCACCTTGATCTTTTCTCCATCTACTTTGCATGTGTACCTCATGGAATCTAGCTGCCCCAAAGAGATCAAATTTCTCTTCAAGTCTGGAAGGTACCTCACATTTCACAGCAATCTTGTGACTCCATCAAACATCCTTAATTGAATGTCTCCAATCCCTCTCACTTGGCAAGAATTTTCATTCCCCAAGAAAACCCTTCCATCATTGATCTCTTTGAAATTCTTGAACCATTCCTTGTGAGGGCACATGTGATAAGTGCACCTGGAATCTAGAACACAGTTTTCGCTACCTTGCCTCCTGCTCATATTTGAGCACACAACAAGAACATCATCTTGCTGTTCTCCCTTAGCAACCGAAGCCTCTCCATTGTTGGTGTGGCTTATTCTCTCATCCCACATCTTCTTCTTGCAATCTTTTTTGAAATGACCCTCCTTATTGCAGTAGAAGCACCTCTTTCCAAATCTTGATTTGGAATGTGCTCTCACATGGCTTTGCCCTCTACCTCTTAATTTTTCCCTGTAGTTGCCATGGTTGCTACTACCATTCCAAGTTGCTGGCCTTCCTCTTACGAACAGCCCATCTCCACTTGATGTCTCCTTCATCTTGGCTCTGAAATCATGTGCCCTTATGGCATTAATCACAATCTCCTTTGTTAAAGTATCTCTTCCATACTCAATAGCATTAATCAAATTATCAAAGCAATCAGGAAGAGAATTTAACAAGATAACAGCCAATTGTTCATCTGGAAATGTAATGCTACAACTATTCAAATCTTGAACTAGCTTATTAAAGACATCAAGATTATCTTACAACTCTTTACTAGGATCCATTTTAAAAGTAAAGATTCTTTTAAGAAGATAAATTTTGTTAGGGAGAGTTTTGGTAAGAAACAACTCATCTAGTTTCTTCTATATGATAGCCGAATCTTTTGAGTCTCCGCACTCCCTTGTGACACTATCCGACATGTGCAAGAAAATGGTGCTGTAAGCCATCTTCTTCATCTCAACCCACTGGTCCTCCATGACACTTGCTGGAAAAATATCATCTTCTCCAATAGCCAAGTCCATTTTCTGTTGCATTAGAATCGCCTTGAACTTCTGCTTCCACAGGGAAAAATCTCTATTTCCATCAAATTTCTCAACCACGAAATTTGAAGCCATATTTACGGACAAGATCCCAGATTTATTCAATACCCACAAATGTTTTCTTCAACCTCAAGAACACGATCGAAGATGGATCTTAACACCGTTCTTGAATCACCCTCAAGAACACGATCTGATCTTGATCTTTACTCCGTTCTTGAATCACCCAAGAAGTTGATCTTTGATTCTTGGAGTCTTGACTCCGTAACCTTCTTGTTCTTGCTCCGATACCTAGCTGTGCAAGCTCTGATACCACTATTGGAAATCACCTTGACAAGATGCCCAGGTGGTGATCTTCCAAACACCCAAGTCTAGAATGACTTGTAGAAAGAAATACAACAATCGAAAGCAAGAAAGAAAAGAAGACAAGCAATTTGTTATCGAGGTTCGGCAATAGCTTATATCCCCGTGAGTTCCTCTGAACTCTCTGCACTAAATCAATGGTTCTTTACAATTATAGCAACCCTCTTCAAGAAGCTCAAGTTCTTGAATAAACCAAGAAGATAAGAAAGAAGATGATAAGAACTATTACAATGCTCTCTATCTATACTACTCTCTCTTCTTTACAACCAGCCTCTCTACAATGAGTCCCTCTTGTGTTTTGTGTCTTTGCACTCTCACATAATTCTCTCTTGTATTTTGTCTTGTTACTCTTTACAATTGATCTCAAATTATATCACAATGTTATGTCTAGAATGAAGCTAGGTGACCCTTTATATAGTGCACCAACTTCTTGTCCAATCTTGAGAGTCAATCTCCACCCTTAGATCTTGATGACCACTTAACCATGACCCTCCATCAATCCTAAGTGGTGCTGTGCATTTTAACCTTGCATCCACGCACCTAAGAGGAGGTTTAAACAAGCTGTCCATGTGTGCATCAGTGTGCCTAGCGCCTAGGCGCTGAAAAGGGGGCGGTGAGGCGCTAGGTAAAGCCCTTTTGCACCACATTTTGGATGGTACGACGCTGGTGGAGGGGCGGTGTGGCATTGCCCTTCTCTAAGCTGCTTCCTTTCTGGGCGGTGAGGCACTGGTGAAGGGGCGGTGAGGCGCACACTAATGCTGCCCTTCACACAGCAGTGCGCACTACTTTGCTTTGTTGATTAGGGGTGTGCACACACACCCAAATGGATGCACACACATGTGTGCACTCCTTTAACATGCTGCATTTTAATTTTCCAACCTTGATTTAGATTTTAACCATCTTTGAACCATATTTAGACATGTTTAAATCTTAGACAAATACCAACAGTTCTTGCCCCTTTTTGATATAGATTCTGCAAGATGCATTTTCTTCCAATTTGAATGCATTAAGGGTATGCTTTGATTCTGAAAAATTCGAAGGAAAGACAATTCGAAAGGAAAAGTGAAAAGAAAAGAATATAAAAAAGAGAGATTTTTTTTTTCGCTTGGATGCCTTGGGGGTAAAATAACAAAATATAACAAAACTAAGTGAAATAAAAAATGGGTTTCAAATAATCTACTATTTTCTTTTCTTTTTCAGTTTCCTTTATATTTTCCTTTCATTCACATTTATCAGGACACCCAAACATACCCTAAAAAACAAACATGAGAAAACTTCAAAAAAATTCCCATCTATTTAAACTTGATGGGATTTTGACTTAAATCCCTATGATTTTTTTTTTTTATATAGAAAAATGGTTTCCTATTTTATAGTTGGTTATTTTAGTAAAAGTAGTAGTTGTTCTACTAGTAAAAGTAGTTTCCTATATTATTGTTATTTTCTTAGTAGTATTAGGAAAATTTCCTTTGTATAAAAAAGGTCCTAGAGAAGGTTTAAACTATACTCATAATTCCAATATATATTGTAAATTAAAAGGGATTTACTACTAAAGTTAAGTTGAGAGTTTTGGGTGTATTGGGTTTATGGTTATCAAGTAAAGAAAGCACTTACAACTAGAGGCAGGTTGAGAGTTTTGGGTGTATTGGAGCTTTTGGGTTGTGAGATAGTGAGAGTTTAACAACTTTATTCTTCCTAAAGTTGTAATTAAAGAATAACTACATCCGATATTGATGTGCGAAATTCATCATTATTCATCTTCCTAAATCCAGTAGCAATATCATTCAATTTGATGTCTACTGTGTAAAGAACCTTTGAGAAATATCAAGGTCTAGGGAAATTATTATATTTATATATGTTGTGTGACTTAATGTTTTTTCAAAATAAACTTGGATTTTAAGTTTGGAATGTTTAGAAAATCAAAGGAAAAAGAAAAGAAAATGATATTTAAGTTGTGAATGATTTAGTCGACTGGATGGAAGGCTAAAATTTCCTGGAACTCTCTAGAACTGTTTTAATCGACTAAATGAAAGACCCAGTTGACTGGATGCTCGAAAATTTGAATTTTCAGAACATTAAATGAGAGTTGCTTGTGAACTGAAGTGTTTGTTGAGAAGAGACACTCGGTTATGTCAGTTGAGTCAGTTTATTATTGAACCAAAGTATCTATTATGAAAAGACACTAATTAAACACTATAAAAATGTGTTTAACTGTCATAATTTACAATATACAGATTTCAGATTTCTTTTTTTATTCTTCTTTTCCTTCTTTAAAAAAACTGATTTTCTTATGTTTAAAAATCTTGCAAATTTCCAAACATAAGTGATTTTCATCCATAAACTCATATAAGCTACTGTGAGTTATTCTTCACAAGTGCAAAGTGTAGAATAACAATAAAGCTTCATTGTATCTTAGAGAAAATTCTCCGGAAACCTTCTTACACTGTGAGGAGCGAATTAAACCTTAAGGAAAGCGACCCAGTCGCGCCTTAAAGTCATTTCTCTTATTCTCTCTTATTCCTTTTGATAAACAGCCCTAAAAAATTTCCCCAACAATCTTAAGGTTTAACTCCTGGTTTATCAAAATAATATCCTTGAGTTCGTTGAGAGATATGGCATTGGATTTCAACAAGTTGGAGTGATTTGATGAAGGAAATTTTTATCACTGGCAGAAGAAGATGTTCTTCTTCTTGACATCGATTCGGGTATATTATGTCATCAATTCTCTAAAGACCAAACCTACAGAAGATGAACCAATTTTTCAGATAAGAGATAGACAGAAATGGGATCAGGATGATGGCATTTGCAAAGGTCGTATCCTGAATGCCATGTCCAACAACCTTTTTGATGCCTACCACAATGTCAAGATGGCAAAGGAGTTTTAAGACACACTGCAGGCAATGTAAGTAAGCGTTATATTATTACAAAGTATAATAATTTTGAAATGGTTGATACTCGTTCTATTATGGATCAATTTGGTGAAACAAAAACTATACTAGATCAATTCTCTCAAAATAAACTGAAAATGGATGAGACCATAACGATCACAACCATTATAGAAAAACTGCCTCCAATTTGAAAAAAAAATCAGGAATCGTCTGAAAAAAATCAGGAATTAGGATTATCTTCAAATTAAGGAAGATTTACAGAAAAAAAGGAAGGGAATAAGCCCTCTCTAATATTAATTTGGTGGAGGAAGAAGAGACTATGAAGCACAAGAGAAAGAATTCTTTAACCAATTCTGATAAGAATAACAAGAAGGCAAAGGGTACTTGCTTCCATTATGGAAAACTAAGAAACTTCAAGAAAGATTGTCGAATGCTGAAGAAAAAAGGCAAAGCACAACAAGAGTTTGTGGCTTAAGAATGTATAAGGTCTAAGGGAGGAGTGTTTGTTAGTACTTAAATGTATGAGATTATATTTAAGTGAATGAGAGAATGTTTGAACACAAAATTACTAATAAGAATATTATTTATGTTTGTATTATTGATTATTCAATTTACTTTGGCATATTTGTTGAAATTCATATTTAATTCAATTTATAATGATTTATGAATCTTACATCTTGTTAATTGGTATGTTCTAATTGTAAAAGCTACATATTTTTCTAGGAGTGCTATATATGTAAGAGGTATACATATAAATTGAAACATTGCTTAAGACAAGTGTGAATTTCTCAAATAAGTCTTGAGAAGACTTCTAGTATGTTTTGGTTAATACTTGACTTATAATTGAATGTATTCTTATGGTAGAAATCTACAAGAATATGAATCTCAAGAAGTTACTTGTAGATCCAATTTGAATGATAATGTCACTTGGACTAGTGATATGAGTATATGCTATAACGAGTATTGCATAATGGTATAAACACCAACTCAACATTGAACATGATAATGAATTATACGTAGGCAAAGTCGAGTAGTTATAAATGGTAGAAAAAAAATATCACTTATGGTGGGGTGATTCTGAGTGTAAGTGCTATTGGTATTATGTACACAATGCACTACAATAAATTATCCATGCCATTAGCCAAGTATAAAAAATTATAGACGTTAACCAAGTTTTTAGCTAGCAAATGATTAAAATTTTATAAGGGATGGGGATCAAGCCCATGCGATTAATCACCCATGATGGAATTAACCATAAGTCTTGAGTTCAATGAGTTAAAGTACATTATCAGTTATGATTGCAAACACCAACAGTAAATATTTCATCCCAGGAGAATGGTGTTTGGAAGTAGTAGTGATAAAGTGAAGGGTGAACTTTAAGTTCTTAATAAGGCTTATAAAATTTTTCTTTGGTATGTTAAGCTACGGAACCTACTTGATAAGCTTACTTAGTGAGTGTGAAGTGTGGCCGCTTCTGTTGAGTTCAAGGGCTTGACTCTAGAGCACTCATGACATAAGATACATGACACACGGCCTGTAAACATGTCGGCATATTTTTTGGCAAATTTTATGAGGAGAAGTCTCGTGTGTGAGACATGTCTAGTTAAACAAATAGGATTTGTGATTCAAAGTATTATACTACCACATAGTCTGTTTAACTTTGATGTGTTTTCACTAAGAGAATATTCAAATCTAAAAGACATGTTCATCTAGGCATAAACTTCAATAGATGATAAAAGATCAGATTTTCAAAGTTTTATTGAGTTAAAATATTTTTAAAATGGTGGGGGATTGTTGATGTTTTTCAAAATAAACTTGGATTTTAAGTTATGGATGTTTAGAAAATCAAAGGAAAGAAGAAAAGAAAAGGATATTCAAGTTATGAATGATTCGTCGACTGAATGATTGATTCAATCAACTAGATGGAAAGCTAAAATTTTTTGGAACTCTCTGAAACTTTTTCAGTCGATTGAATGAAAGACCCAGTCGACTGGATGTTCGAAAATTTGAATTTTCAGATCGTTAAATGAGAGTTACTTGTGAATTGGAATGTCTGTTGAGATGAGAAACTCAGTTATGTCAGTTTATTACTGAACCAAAGTGTTTATTATGAAAAGACACTGATTAAACACTATAAAAATGTGTTTAACTATTATAATTTACAATATACAGATTTCAGATTTCATTTTTTATTATTCTTCTCCTTCTATAAATAACTGATCTTTTTATGTTTAGAAATCCTATAAATTTCCAAACATAAGTGATTTTCATCCATAAACTCGTAGAAGCTACTGTAGGTTATTCTTTACGAGTGCAAAGTGCAAAATAACAACAGAACTTCATTGTATCTCTGAAGAAATTCGTCGGAAACCTTCTTATACCGTGAGAGACAAAGTAAACCTTAAGAAAAGAGACATAGTCGCTCTTTGAAGCCATTTCTCTTATTCTCTCTTATCAGAAATTTTCCCAACATGACTGGCTCTTGGTTGCAAATCATAAACAAATAATTATATATAGCTAGTCGAACAAAGAGAATAAACAAAACAATTGGAAAAATAATTTTGTAACCGTCATGAATTCAAATATTTTTTTAAAAAATGACATTGTAATTGATGGTTGAGATTGCTAGTCCGCGCTTTCAATTGATTGAATTGCTCAATCTGGATATCAAGTGAGAATGGACTTACTCCATTCTGTGACATGGTTTCTTTTTGTGGCCTAATTTTTTATCCTTCTGTTGCAAAATTAGCAATATGCCTGAAACTTGCTCCAATTGAATCCAGGTATATGCACTCAAAGTATGGCAATTTAAGGTGCTCAGCTGCATAATTAATAAAATTAAAATCTCATCAATAAGTAAAAATGTATTTAATTATAGACTTTAGTAGCTAAATTAAGATCAAGTTGGTTTAGTTATGACCAATGAAATCTATAATCAGACGGCCGTCATAGCTCCTTCCAGCACGTTTGTGGAAAAAAGTCTAACCAGAAGGAGGTCCTGCTGGATAAAATGTTGCTGATATACCACTAGTGTTTGAATTTGAATAAATCACTAGAAACTTACAGCGTTTAGTCCCTTTACCTCATCATCACCACTCGGTGTCAAAACACATGAAACTAAAACCCAAAAAATTACTCCATTTTCGCTGCAACCAAAACATTACTCATCTGCTGGAAATTTACACCTGCGTTCATGAACATTCTAAGTCTTAATAAGAGATTTTATCTATCTATCTATCTATCTATCAATATATATATATATATAGACACACACACACATAGAGAGAGAGACAAATTAAGGAAGCTTTTTTATTAATGAGAATTGCGATAGCTGAGAATAAGTTTGTGTTGTTGGTCTCTATCAAAAACATGATAGTAGTTGAAGAAACGAGATTTATTTCTATATGTATACTTTGTACAGAAAAGGAAAGAGTATCCTATACATAACTCTAAAGATTGTCACTTAAAGAAAGAATATCCTATACACAACTCTAAAGTTATCAGTTACAAACATAAGAAAAACATGGTGCTTTTCTCATGGGATTACCCATCATTGCTGCAAGATTTTTGTTTCTTGTCTTGGAGATTTTCTACAACAGTAATGTTGCTTGATTCTTGCTTTGTGTCCTTAATACTCCCCCTCGAGTCGGGTAAGGAGGAAAATCAAATGCCCAACATGGTATGAAGTGAATTGAACAAATAAGGGTTTGGTGAAGATGTCAGTGAGTTGGCTGCTAGATGAAGTAAACGGTGGGACCAAGTGTCCTAGAAGCATTTTTTCTCAAATGAAATGGTAATCAATCTCATGGAAAACTGGATTTCCTGACATATAGAGAGCACTCTTGTTATCTGAAAACAATGCTAGAGGAGTTGCTAAAGACATTCCAATTTCTCTTAGAAGATAGGTAATGAGTTCAGTGATAGTGGAGGCCATGGCACGATATTCAGGCTCCGCGCTCGATTTCGATTTCGTAACTGTAAGTTGCTTTTTGACACTCCAAGAAATGCAATTTGCACCACGAAATATACATAAACCTATGGTAGATCCGTGTAAGGGACAACATGTCCAATTTGCATCGCTAAATCCATTGGTATGCTTTGCGAATAGAGTTAGAGATCATAGTGAAGGGTTTCTTTCACATAACGAAGAATCCTCTTCATAGTTTTGTAATGAGATGATGTGGGTGCATGCATAAATTAACAAGCAAGGTTAACCACATAAGAGAATTTTGGTCTTGTGAGAGTCAAATACTGTAAAGCACCTACAATACTTCGATATTTATGAGGATTAATAGTCGATTCTTCAGTGGTTTTGATAAGGCAATGTTTAGTAGAAAGTGGAGTAAAAATATTCTTACATTCCTCTATTTGTGCATGAGACAAGATTTCTTGAGAGTGTACTTTGTTTGATAAAGAACCATTCCGTGCTCATTTTGATGAATCTGAATGCATGTCAATAAAGTAGTGCAATACTAAATTCTTCATGGAAAATTTGGAGCTGAGTGTGTTGATCAGAGAGGAAAATTACCAATGAAATCTATAATTAGACAGTCGTCAGAGCCCCTTCCAACAGGTTTGTGGAAAAAAGTCTGACCAGAATGAGGTCCTGTTGGATAAACTGCTGCTGACTTACAACCAGTGTCTGAATTTGAATCGCCGAAGTTATGAATCATTGGAAACTCACAGGGTTTTAATCCCTTTACCTCCTCATCACCTCTCACACTCAGAACACATGAAACTAAAACCCCAAAAAATACGTAATACTCCATTTTCGCTGCAACGAGAACGTTACTCATCTGCTGGAAATTTTCATCTGCCTTGTTTATGAACATTCTAAGTCTCTTAATAAGCGATTTTATATCTATATATAGACAAATTAAGAAATCCTTTTTATAAATGAGAATCAATTCATGTGCTTCATATATCTTTATTAATTGCATCTCTTTTTAGGAATTCATGTGCTTTATTAATTGGCTGTATTTAAACTTGCCGTCTTTATTTATTTTTCCCTGCATTGTTATAGTGCACCTTTATTATCCAGGCATCTCCGACAATTGTCTTACTTATCACATACGGCAAATAAACTCTTTTCTTATATACTTAGACATTTGATTATCTTAGACCGAAGTTATTATTCAATATTCTCAGAAGTATTGTTCATTCTTCTCACGTTCATATACCGTATAAAAAATTATCGAGTGGATGCGAGAGAAAAAAGATTCATGTGGATCTCACATAAAAAAAAAATATTATTGAGTGGATCTTGTATGAACATAAGAGAAAAAACAATACTCGTTGAGTATTAAACAATTTCTCACTAAATAAAAGTGTTGCTTAAATTTGCAGATTATTTGATGATTCCATATCTAATACTTATTGGGACATTCTATAGATGAGCTAAAGACAGGAAAAATTTAACATATCATTGGACAAGTAAGGAATCATAAGATCATGACATTAAAAAGGAGACATATGCCATGTTTGGGTTTATATTTAAGCTAATTTAAAGCAAGTTAGCTTAAATTGGTTCAAGGCAAAATCTGTCTTGAACCGATTTAATCTAACTTGCTTTAAGCTAACTTAAATATAAACCCAAACATGGTAATAGGGATCGAACTCCTTGGAGTCTTGGAGATAGGTCTGAGGAGAATGAGATGAATTAAACTCCTCAGAGTTTTGGAGATAGGTCCGAGGAGAAAACTTCCTGGAGTTGTGGAGATATGTCATTGAGTTCGAGGAGAGTAGACTTATTTGTTGGAATACATATATTTTCACGAAAATAGGTTTTTAGCCCATTTAATGGCTTTTGGAGTTGATCTTTGAGGCCCATTGGCTGGCCCAAGGCTTGTGATTTTTGGGCCCATTAGCTGGGCCAGGTTTTTTTTATCTTTGGGCCCATTAGTTGGGCCTTGGTTTGTCTTATAGCTTCCAGAATGTCTATAGAGTTGGTAGGGACGTACCCAACCATTTTTTCTCCTCAATGATCTGAAACGACTCATTTTTATTTAAGTCATACAGTTGTTTGAATTAACTCTTCCTCGTTTCAATAAGTTACAGCTATGAGTAGCTCTTTATAAGGGAGTGGAGGTTTTGCTTAGTTCTCACTTCACTCATTTGCAAGAGAATTCTTAAGAGCCTTCAGAGTTTGAGAGTTGCAAATAGCTCAAAGCTTTTTAAGAATAGAGTTCCCCAGAGTTTTTGGCGAGTTCCTTTTCTTCTGTGATGTTTTCTAATAGTGATAGAACTCGTAGTTTAATGGAGGCCGAAGTGAATAGCACCTCAGTCGAATCTCGTGCTTTAGTATTGTATGAGGAAGAGAACGCCACTTCATACTTGGAGGGTAGTCACACCTTGGCTGAGTTTCTAGAGGATATGGGTGAAGATGAAAGGGAGAATCTAGTTTTTAGTGTTAATTCAGAACCAAATGAGTTAAAAAGAGGAAAAGCTCCCAGTGCTTAAACTCAAGTATAGGATTCTTGAAGAATAAAAGCTTAGGAATGCTTGGGTAAGGGAGCGAGCCTGCGATGACCTTAGGAAAGAAGCACAATTTGAACTCTGTATCTACACCCACTCCTTCCAAGCCGGCTTTAGGTTCCTCATCCACCATTTTTCTGCTCATTCTTGAATCACTATTGCATAGCCCTATGCCAGTTAGTACCCAACTTTGTACCCCTGTTAGTGGCTTTTATATACGTCTGTACAAAGGTAGATGGGGTGATGCATCTTAATGTTTTCAAAGCCTTGTTCCAAGTCAGCAAACACTCGAAGTATGGTTAGGTAGTGATCATCTCGAGGACAAAGAAGGGGTTGTTGGAAAAAAATCTCACTTTTTTCAAACTATGGAAGAAGAAATTCATCTATATTCAAAGTGAGATGAGCTTCAGAGTTCCTCTAAAAGGGGATTTGGACCTTCTAAGGCCCAAAAAGAAGCCAAAATTTTTTAGACGTGAGGTGGATACAGTAACTAATATGGTGGTCAGAGCCATAGACGTCATTTTATATAAAAATTCTGAATTGGCCAAGCTTAGACTTTGTCCGGAAGGTCTAAAGAAGGATATAGGTCTGAACATTCTTACTTCTCTTTTTTTTTTTCTTTCTATTGCTCGAACTTATGCTTTTCTTGGCTTATTGCAGAGATGGATGTGATAAAGATTACTCAGAGACAAGTAAGAATGACAAAGAAAAAGAGACTTGCTGAGGCTCAAGCAAAGGGTCAGGCCTCGAAGAAGAAAAGGGGCTACTAAAATGAAGTCTCAAGACCCCACTTCTCCTCCAGCACCTATTCATTTGGATGACTCCACACTTTCTTATCCTCCTCCTCCTTCCAGAACTCTGGTGTTTGGGCTTCCCTTTGGATCCTCACCTACTCAGCCCATACCTCCAGAGGTTTTAAGGCTTAATTGGACCCATAGAGGCTATTGCTGGGATGGTTGAGGACTTGGCCTCTAAGGTAATTTCTTACCTCTTTTCTTTTCTACTTTGTTTTGCCTAAAGTTGAAAGTTATTAACTTGTATGTTTTTTTAGTCGAGCGTGACTTTAGCTGTGCTATCACATCACTCCATTGACCTCATCAAGAGGTTGGAGGAGAGTTAGAGCTTCAACAAGAGCCTGTAAGAACTCTTTGCAAAGAACTTTACCAAAATCAGAGGTTTGCAGGCCAGTCTGATCGAGGGAAAGAGGGCTAAAGCCCTCACGATGATCGAGCTCGAGGTAGTTAAAGTTGAGATAAACGTGGCCAAGGTTGAGTCGAAAAGGCTCATGGCTGAGAAGGAGGCAGTTGTGAAGAAATTCGTGGAGAGGGTGATGGTGAACTTCGAGGAGCCTAAGAACTTCAAGAAGGTCACAGAGAAGTCCTATGGGAAGTTCTATTTTAATAGCTTTGAGAAAGTTATGAAGAAAGATGAGAATGCCTTCCTAGGGCAAAACTTCTTAATGCTCGAGCTCTCATCATTCAATGATGAAATCATTGTCGCCGAGAATGTCGGCTGGATTGAAGGGGGAGAGAAGATCCAGAACCAGGCTCCTAAGGCTGATAAAAATGAGGTCGAGGCTTAAAACCTATGCTCTTTGCTATTTTTTCTTCTTTTTGGTGTGCAAGGTCGTTGTGCCTTTTTTATTTAAAAAATTTGAAGTTTAATGAAGTGTTCTTTTTTTGTTCAACTTTGTGCAATGTCTTAGTCTTTTTCCTTGCAATCTTGTTCACTTTGAAATTTTAAATAAAAAAATCTAAGGAGAAAGAGCTTAGGGCCTACTTCTCGGCCTTTGTCTTAGCAAAAGGGACTTAAGGCCCTTATCTTTGAAATAAAACAAGGATCTAAAAAGCGCTAAGAGCCTTTTCTCGATTTTTTCCTAAGTAAAGAGAGCTTAGGGCCCTTTATTTAGCATCGATATAAGGGAATGATTCGAGAAGGAAATGATTGGGACCTTCTCCTCGACCTTTTATCTAAGTGGAAAGAGCTCAAGGCCCTTCACTTAGTTCCGAAGTAAATATCGACAAATATGTGTAGAAAACTAACCTCTTAGTGATAATATCTGGAAGTTACATAGGTGAAATCAAAGAAAAAATAGGCGAACTTCTACTGATAAAACTTGTGAAGAATTTCTGCATTCCAAGTTCGAGGGATCGGATTTTCGTTGAGGTCTCGGCTCAACAGACCTTCTGGATACGATATGGTACTTCCAAATTGGGAGGAGCTTTCATGTTTCTCAATGATAAGATACTTCATTTCTTCTAAGTACCAGGTCATGTAACCTGAAAGATCTTCCTCATACTCGAGAATTGTAGTACCTTAACACATCTGGTGGTAGGCAGCAAGCTTAATCTGGGCCCAATCTCTTACTTCATCAATCAGATTAACATTCGTCCTAGGGGGTTTTTCATTGTTAGCTTTGCTGAAACTCTGTATTTGTAGTGATGGTGTCTCTATCTCGAGTGGGATAACAGCTTCTGAACCATAAGCTAGTAAAAAAAGGGTTTTCTTAGCGAGAATTTGTGTTGTTTTTTGATAAGTTCAAAGGACATTTGGTAAATGTTTGACCTACTGTCTGTTAGCATCCTCAAGTATCTTTTTGATGCTTTAGATGAGAGTTATGTTAGTCACTTCGAATTGCCAATTAACTTGGGGGTAGCCTACCGAGGAGAATCGATGTTTGATCTCAAGGTCCAGGAAAAAAGACTTAAACCAGGAGCTATTGAACTGTTTACCATTATCGATGATGTGTACCATCTATATTTCATATCGACACATAATCTACTTCCATACAAACTCTCGAGTATGATAGTTGGTGATATTGGCAAGAGGCTCAGCCTTTGTCCACTTGGTGAAGTAGTCAATAGCTACTATCAAATGCTTTTTTTCCCTAAAGCTTCTTGGAAAAGACCAAGGATGTCCATTCCCCATATAACAAAGAGAAGTGGATTGGTGATTGATGTGGATGGGTTGACAGGTCATCGAGATACGGAAGCATGCTGCTGACATGTCTTGCAATTCTTGATCATCTTTGTGGTGTCATAGAGCATCTTTGACTAGTAATAGTCTTGTTGAAGTATCTTATAGGCCAGAGCTCGGTCTCCCACATGATTACCACATATACCATCATGAACCTCTCGGAAGGCATGGTTTGCGTCAGTAGACCCGGGCCACTTCAGATAGGGGTTATGAGGCCCTTCTTGTCTAATTGTCCTTCAATGATAGTATACTGCAAAACACGAAAAAATGATTTGTTTAGCTTCATTCCTTTGACTAGGGAGTGTTCCATTTCTTAAGTACTGGAGGATCGAGTCCATCCAAGTTTGTTCTTCAGCCACAGGCATGATCGATACTTCATCAATATTGGGCACAATGAGGGTCTCAAGGTAAACTGTTTGTGTAATATTAGACTACCTAAAAGAGGTAAGTCATGCCAAAGCATCTACCTTTGAATTTTGTGCTCGAGGTACTTGTGTTATTTGAAACCTCTTGAATGTTGTAATGAGTTTGTGGGCTTTCTCAAGATACCTAATGATTTTCACACCTCTGACTTCATAATCATTGGTCATTTGATTGTCTACCACCTATGTGTCACTATATGCTTCCAAGACTTCAACAACTAATGTCTTTGCTAGTTTCATCACTGTGAGTAATGTCTTATACTCGACCTCATTATTTGAGACTTTAAATTTGAACCTAAGGGCATACTCTATTGTAAAGCCTTCGGAACTACTAAGGGTAAGTCTAGCTTTGTTGTTAGAGTTGTTTAAAGATCCATCAACATACAACGTCCAACACAGTGTCGGCTCACATTCCTTAGACTTTTGCCTCTCTGTGGGCATTTTGGGGAATATTATTTCGAATATAAAATCTACTAAGGTTTGTGCCTTTATAACTGTTCGAGGTTTGTACCGAATGTCGAACTCTCCTAGTTTTATAGACCACTTTACTAGTTTTTTCGGAGATGTCTGGCTTGTGGAGTACTTATATTAGGGGCTGATCAGTTAACAGAATGATGGTGTGAGCTTGGAAGTAGGGTCTAAGCTTCCAGGTTGTGACTAGAAGAGTGTATGCCATTTTTTCGATGGGGAGATACCTCACATCGGCATCATGCTAGACTTAGCTGGCATAGTAGTTGAGTTTCTGAACCCTACATTCATCTCGGATCAAGATTGTGGCCACCACATCTTGGCCTGTTGATATGAAAAGAAAGAGCTTCTCCCCAGTGATCAGCTTAGTCAGGAGCGGTGGTGAACTCAGATACTCTTTCAGTTCTTCAAAGGATTTTTAGCAGTCTTTGGTCCAAGCAAAGTCATTTTCTTTTCTGATTGCTTTAAAGAAGGGTAGGCACATTTCGGGTGATTTTGACATGAAATGGCTGAGAGTGGTGATACGACCGGTCAATAGTTAGACTTCTTTGATATTACGATAAGGGTTCATATCTAGGACTACCTTTATTTTTTCGAGATTAGCTTTTATTCATCGTTGTGTAACCATAAAGCCCATAAACTTACTAGAGGTGACTCCGAAAGCACATTTTTTAAGTTCAACTTCATTTGGTGGTGTCGGAGTATTCCGAATGCTTCCTCTAGGATAGACTCATAGTCTTCGGCCTTAACACTTTTGACTAACATATCATCCACGTACACTTCCAAGTTCTTCCCAATTTGTTCCTTAAAGATTTTATTGACTAGCCTCTGATAGGTTGCCCCTGTATTTTTCAGCATGAAGGGCATTACCTTGTAGTAGTATAAGCCTTGGTCGGTGACGAAGGCATTCTTGGGCTGGTCGGGCTCATGCATAAGGATCTGGTTGTAACCTGAAAACGCATCCATAAAACTGAGTAACTCGTGCCCAGAGCTAGCATCGACCAACTGGTTTATCCGAAGTAGAGGAAAGTTATCCTTTGGACAGGCTTTATCCAGATCGGTGAAGTCTATACGAATCCTCCACTTGCCATTTGCCTTTTTTACCATGACTATGTTGGTAACCCAGTCACAGTAATAGGTCTCTAAAATGAAGTCAACCACAAGGAGCTTGTCTACTTCTTCTTCTATGGCTTATTGTCGCTCCGTAGCAAAGAATCTCTTCTTTTGTACAACAAGCTTATGGCTTGGATCCACGTTCAATCAGTGGATGAATTGAGGATCAATCCCAGACATGTAGAAAGTTGACTATGCAAATAGCTCATGGTTCTTTCGGAGGAAAGAGATTAATGACTCCTTAAGGTCCTCGAGTAAGTTAGACCCGATCTATACATTCTTAGATTAGACTCGATCTATACAGCCTTAGAATCTCCCTCATTCAAATAGATGGCTATTAGTTCTTCCATAAGTTTTCCCTGTGGAGTTTTGAGCTCATATCGTAAATCTTTAGTCTTCAAAGGCAAGCCAAGGTTGTCTTATGCCCCTTGATAAGATAGCAGGATCGAGATTCTTATTGATTTCCTCATACTTCCCCAACACCATGGTTAATAGGAAATTTCATTTTTAGTGATAGGTTGAGATTATTGCCTTCATCTCATTTAGAGTCGCCCATTCGAGGATCATATTGTACGGGAACGGATGCTTGACCACTAGGAACGTGATCATTACAATTTTAAGTTGCAGAGCTATTCCTATGGTAATTGGAAAGACTATGCCACCTTTAGAAAATACTAGGGTTCCCAAGAAATCATAGAGTGGGGAGGACACTGA
Source organism: Bretschneidera sinensis (assembly GCA_023935145.1). Lineage (NCBI taxonomy): Eukaryota > Viridiplantae > Streptophyta > Magnoliopsida > Brassicales > Akaniaceae > Bretschneidera > Bretschneidera sinensis. The sequence goes on along the minus strand of CM043701.1, from coordinate 35,447,815 downwards.
TTTGACCTAATCATCTTTTAACTTCATCTTCTTGAAGGCATCATAATAGAGAATACTGGCTGAGCTTCCGTTATCCACTAAGATCCTCTCGACATTGTAATTCGAAATAAGGAACGTGACGACCTCTGTATTGTTGTAGGACCTCTGAAGTCCCTCTAAATCATCATCTGCAAAGGAGATCACCTGATCTGCCTTGACCCGCTTATGAGGTCGACTAGCTAACACTACTGATTGAGCGTAGCTTTTCCTTGCATGTAAGGATTATCCCTTGTCGCAAGTCCTCCATAGATAGTTTTGATAGTCACCATTGTTGTGTGACCTCGGCTACTTTGAGGATGTCTATCTTTTTAGACTTGGCTTGGGGCTCTGCCTAGGACTACACCTAGAGCTTCAACGATTACTCCTTTCATGACTTAGTTTTTTAACAGGCTGCCTATATGGTCGTTTGGGGCTTCACTGAGGGTAACCCCTTTGACTTCAGAATGGACAAGGCCTGGTATACTTCTATAAATACCCTTTACGGATGAGGGATTCAATCTGGTTTTTCAAAGCATGGCACTCTTCGATGTGTGCCCATAATCCCTGTGAAAACGACGCCACTTGGTTCGATCTTTGTTGTCACTAGTGTAAAGTTGCTTCTGGAGCCAATAGAGGATGTCTCGGTCTTGGATGTTAATAAGTATATTAGTCCTAAAAGCATTTAGTCAAGTGAAGTTTTCAATTGGGTGAGTGGTCTTCGCATTACCCTCTTAGTAGAAATTTTTTGTTGAGCTATCCTTCAGCTCATTAGTGTCCCTTTCTTTTCTTTTTTCCACTCTTCATTCTCTTTCCCTTTAGAATTCCTAATCGTCTTTTATGATTATATATTCTTCGACCCAAGCAAGGATGTCATTCATGTCCATGGGGGGGTGCTTGGTGAGTTTAGAGCTAAAAGACCCTGACTTGAGTTCATTCTTGAATGTTAAGGTTTGCACTATAGGATCAGGGTCTGGGATTTCCCAAGTCGCGGCATTGAACCAGAAGATATACTCTCAGAGCTTTTTTCATTTCCGCTAGATTACACTGAAAAGACTTTCTAAAGTCTTTTGGAGTTCTTTACTACAAAGAAAGTATGCTACGAAGGCATGAATTAACTCTTTAAAGTAACTGATACTGGTGGGGGTATAAGGTGTGAATACCATGTTCTAGCGACCTTTTCAAGGGTCAGAGGAAAAACCCGACACATCACAGCATATGGGTGATAATGCAGCATCATAGTGGTCTTGTAGAGTTGAAGATGGTCCATAGAGTCCGTGGAGCCATCATAGGCCTTTATGATAAGCATTTGGAAATACTATGGAAGAGGAATGTTGAGGATGTCTTGTGTAAAGAAAGAAGTTTGAGAATCGAGCTCATCCAAGATGTTGGTGTTGCTTCCCTTAAAGGCTTCAACTATTCTTCCGTCCATTATCTCCAATTTTTTTTCTAGGTTAGTGTAATTCTTGGAAGCGGAGAAGCCTCTGGATTTTGACTCAAGGTGAGAAGAAGACCCAGTGATGGAGTGGTTGTAAGCTGCTTTGTTGGAGTTCGAGTGTTTTGTTGGCTGAGGGCTTTGTCGAGGTGGAGGTGGAGGAAGGGCTTACTCCCCAAGTTTGGTGGCCAAATTTATGACTAGTTAGGTAAGCTTCAGGAACTGTTCTTGGGTGACTGGTGCGGCATGGTTTGGGGCAAGAGGTACTTTCGGACTTCCTTGGACATTGGGATCAATCGGGTTAGAATGAGAGGGTTATTCGCGTTTAATATGCCCATCAGATAGTTCGATGTGGTTCTGTTCTAAAGTGTCATGCTCCCGGATGCCAGGGAGTTTCGAGCCTTGTTATTGGCTATGGCTAGAGGCCCGGGTGGTTGGGTTGACTTTGTATTTGGCAGCATTCTTAGGAGGCATCTCAATAGATGAGTTCTTTTTTCTTCTGAAAATTAAGAAGTTCCCATAGACGGCACCAATCTATTGATGCCAAAAATCTGTCAAGTAATCGAAGAGCCGGAATGTGGTACATGCGCTCATGAAACGAGAAAAAAAATCTTAAAATTCATCGAAGGGCTGAAGGGGTAGTGCCTCCGAGGGGACTCTCCGATGCCTAAGTTAGAATAGGGCTTTTGAGTGAAAAGAAAGTTGAAAATATTGTAGAGCTGTGATTAAGAGTTGAATGCCTTTTGATGGTGAGAGCCCCTTTATGTAGTGTTTCGGAGTAGAGTATGATTAGAAAATTGATTGATCACTAAGAATCTGATAGGAATGAGATTCACATTGAATTATCCATAAGTTGGATGATATTTTATCCATAAGCTAGAATATTATAGTAGTATTAGGATATTGGTGTGAAATTACCTTTATGCCTTTTGCCACATGTCTTTATCTGATTAATTACTTGTCTTTCCTGCGAAATTATCCTTTTGCTCTTGAAAAGTGCCACGTGACATTAAGTTATTGGATGAGAAATTTTCCCCTACATCAAATATCATTTTTGTGTGAACATAAAAAAGGTAGTTGTTATTTGGATACATTGTGAAAATACATTTACAAGACAACGTTAAACCTACTTACCTTATCACCATGCCAAAGAGTTGGTGGCGTTAGTTGTTTTTATAAATACTGATGTAATGTACTTTATTATGCGTAGAGTTTAACTCAATTATTATATTCTTTTGATATGAAAGTAATGTTTTAATTTTGATTTGAGTTGTTATATCTCTAATTTAAAAAAATTATTAAGAGGTTTGAGTCTCTTGACCTATTGATTATCTTCAAATCTTTTTTTATATATATAGGAGATTTAAGCTTGATTCCTTTCCTCGTCAATATAAAAAAAAAATTTTACTAAGAATAGTAATGCATTAAGTTTATAATTTTTGTTTTAATGATGCATTTAAAATTTAGAAGACTTTAAAAGGTAAAGGATAAGCCTTTAAAAAAAAGGTAAAGGATAAGATATGAATAGACATGTGGGTTAGTGGAGTATAACGTGGATCTCACATTATTTTAAAGTTTTTTTCCTTTTTTATTTACTTTTTTCAATTAAAAATTTGGGAGAGAAAATGAGCTTTGTGATTCCATTATGATATGTATTTTTTTAAGTATGCTACTTATTTTGTACACATAGAGGTGGAAAACGGGTGGGTTGGGTCAGGTTCGGGTTGGGTTATTTCGGGTTTTGAGTCATTTAGCTCACGGGTCCTTCAGGCCACATATTATTAGGGTCACAAGTCGTTCGGGTCATAGGTTGTTTGGGTCATGGATCGTTCGAGTTTCAGATCAATTTGGTCATGGGTTGCTTAGGTTTTAGGTCAATCGAGTTTCGGGTCATGCGGGTCTCAAGTCATTTTGAATCGGGTCAACTCGGGTTTTGAGTGGATTTGGGTTGACTCATCATGTTCAATTGTTCATGTCAACTTGATATCTTTTTTACGAAAAAAAGAATCTTGCCAAAATCTAATTTCCTATTTTAACTTTGATTCAGGTATAAATTAGGTTCAGTTTGAGTCGTTTGAGTTTAATATTTGGCCACCTATATTTTTATAATTGATACCATTACTTTATAGTTTATACAAATAACAAACAATTAGTTTTTCTCTTTCAAAAACTTCGGGTCAGTTTGGGTCTTAGGTCTCGAGTCATAGGTCATTTGGGTCACGGGTCGCTCGGATTGCAAGTCGTTCGGATTTTGAGTCGTTTAGGTTTTCGGGTCTCTCGGGTCACAAGTCTCAAGTCAATCAGGTTTCGAGTCTATTGGGTTTTGGATCAATCGGGTCACGGGTTGTTTCGGTTTCGAGTTGTTCGAGTCTCGAGTCATAACATTTTACTGTATTTTTGGGTTTTGGTGGGTCGGATTTCAAATGAGTCGGATTGAATTTTTAGGTCAAATCAAGTTTTGCCACCTCTGTTAGTACACACTTATAGACTAGAAATACGACAAGTAGTTTGTTCCATGAAAGTGAAAACGTGTGTACCGAAAAACAAAACGTCACGCACTTTTTGAGAACACTCCATCGGAAACGGCAGCGTTTCTTGCAAACAAATTTATAGAGAAACTATTCTCTCTTGAACACGTGAACGTAGAATCAAGCAGCAGCCATGGCAACGAGTGAAGAGGAAGGGAAAGAGAGAGAGAGAGAGATAAAAGGGGAAAAGGAAGGGAACAATCTTCTGGTCCCACCAACCTTCACTGAGCTCCAAAATGGAAGGTTCAAGTGCGTTGAGACAGGTCACGAGGTTCTTGCCAAAGACAAGGAGTCGTACACCCAGAGTAAACGGTGCCGTTTGGGTCTCATCGACTATTCTTTGTCTCACAACAAGCCTCCTATCAACATGTTCAAGCAAGACCCTCTCTCCCGGTAGTCAAAGCTTGCCTATTTTTCTGCTTCTTAGTTTCCCCATTTAATTAGGGTTTAGGGTTTTTCTTAATTTTGTTTCGATTGTTTATTTCTTAGATCGAAATTGATATGTAAGCTAACCGGCGATACTGTTAACAAGAGTGAGCAACATATCTGGAAGCATATCAATGGGAAACGGTTCTTCAACAAATTAGGTTAGTGTTGGTTTTCTGTTCATCGGTTCAGAATGCTATAAAGTATGATTATGGGTACTCAAATTTAAAAATTTTAGTCCAAGAATCTAAGTTTGTGGATTTGAACAGTGACCAGAATGTTTTACATCAATCATGTCAATGTTTAATATTCAAATTATTGTCACAGAGCAAAAGGAAATGGAGAAAGAATCAAATGGAGCACTGGTGGACGAAGGTGAAGAGAAGCCACAGGAAGAATCAAAACCAAGTGTGAATCTTGTGAAGAAGAAAAAGAAGAAAGAAAAGGCTGTTGATGAGATCATCTCAGAAGTAAGGGATAATGATAGTGATTCTGAAGAACTTGACTTTTGGATGCCTCCAGTGGGAGATCGTTGGGACGTTGATGATGGAGGTGATCAATGGAGTTCAGGTTCGGAGTCAGAGCAGGAAAGTGATGAAGAAAATGGAGCAGGTATGTTTTTACTTCCATGTAGGCCTAAACTATATTATTGTAAGGAAAGAATCAAGGTTTCGTCGTTTCATGTTTGCACATTTTGAAGTGTATCGCTAGCAGGATTTGGAACAAATGGTCTAAAATATAAGAAATATGAATAATTGTGGCCAGAGATTGATAAGTGATCTCAACCACTGAACTTATTTGAGTACTTTGGCTACAGGATCTGACATTATTTCCTAGCAGGCAAATTTTCCTGAAGTGATAATACATCTAGAAGCAAATCCTATCAAAATGATGTCTTCTGAGTTAGAATTTATATAGTGAAATTTACTTCTGTAGCAACTTGCAAAGCAGCTGCAGCAAATCAAATTCTGATCTTTGTGGCTTCCATATTTGCTCATGTTATAGAAAGTTAACACGCGCACATTATGGCAAACAAAATGATTATATAAGCTGTTGTGATTTTTTTATCCGGGAGCCCCCCATGTAAACAATTGGATATTGTGAAACTTTAAGAGATTCCTTGAGGGCCCACCTTACAATGGCTTGCTTTAATTAGCTTTGTGGCTTGTTTTGATTAACTTTGTCTGTGTAATTTTGAAGCTAATTTGGTTTTACTTGGGTTAACTGGGATAAAACTGTCCCAGAATTGAAATATCTCTGAATTTATTAATTCAATTCCATTTGCTACTGAAAACTTATAGATTTCTAGATTCTTGGTCACTCTCTTCTACTTTGACGTTGATGTAGAAAATTACTTTTAACTATCTGGTTATATATCCATCCTTCTTAATTTTGATGATATTTTCCTTAATCCAGTTGAAGATGGTGGCAAGGAGTCAGAAGAGCTTTCTATGAGGTACAGTACTTCGTTATGTTTTGCTTTTCATTTTTGTATCCCCATGTCCTGAGTAACTACTTAACTCTCGTTTTGCTGTGCAGGACAAAGAGAATGTCCATAGAAATTGGACCCAGTAGCTTTGCCTCAAGAAAGAAAAAGAGTAGGAAGAACACCACGAGTTAATCCCGCTCAAGTCAAATCGTTTTAGTCCAGTATTTCACTGAATTCCTTTTTTTTTTTCTTTCAGTATAGGTAATTAGCAATGCCGAGAAAGGGAAATTGTGCACTGGAGAATGTAAGATCTCCAGATTACAGTGATTTCCTTCTTGCAAATTGACTTTGTTCAATTTATTATTTATAGAAAAAAAATTTGATTTTTATTTCCCCTTTGTATCTTGCACTGGTTCTCTTATTTGTTGTGGTGCTCATGTTTTGTGGATCTTATTAATTGTAGTTTTGTTACTTATAAAAAAAAAATGAATTGTAGTTTTGTTTCCCTTTTGAGTGGGGATTCATTGCAGTTGAATTTCCATATAATCACAAGATATTTTGGTTCATTTGTGAAATATACTTTTTTCAGTGGCAATTTGAGTTTTGATGAATATATATCTTATCATTATTGTTCACATTCATCCAGCACTCTGATCTGGAATGTGATTTCTTCATCAAGTTAAACTGGCTAAGTACTTTCGGCAAGGTCCGAAATTATCTTGTTTTCACATGATTACTACTCATGGATGTTGAGGGTTTCATTTGCTGTGGCTCGAGACAAGTTGTAGAGTTATGATTGGTAGGAGTCAAAAATTGAAAGAAGCTCAAGGTCACCCCATGTGATGACTGAATAATGAAAGTTAAAATGATTCAATTAATTGATTAATTAAATAAAATATATTAATTAATTGATCGGTTTATGGTTAATTTTTTTTAATTGTTTTGACTGTTAATTGATTAAAAAATTAATTAATATTTAATATTAATAATATGTTAAATATAAATATAATAATATATAAAATATAATAAATTAAAAAATCTTAAATATATAATACATATAATATATAATAAATAAATAAAAATTTAATTATATAAATAGTATCGGTTAACTAATTAATTGATTGTACCGATTGAAATTAATTTTATCGATTAATGCTAAAATAGTTAGGTTAATTCAACCGAAACGATTACAAATTTGACAAAAAAAATCGGTTAAAATTTGTTTTAACTGTTTGAACACCCCTAAATACAACGGATGCGCTGATTGGGAGTATGAATGTGTGGCTTGTTAGATTCGAGTCCTGTTAGATTCTTTTATCCAAGTTTATATCTTTTAGTGGGCTTTCCCCATACACAATACCCAAAAAGAAAGAAAGTGAAAGAATCTCTTTTCTTTTTTGTTTGGTAAAAGAAAAAATAAGTAAGAAAAATGAAAATCGAAAAGTTTGAGATTTTTTCAACGTACAAATCACAATTTTCTTCTCAAAATTGATTAGATTATATTTCATTTTTTTCTACTCACGTCTCCCATGTCTCTCAAACATGTGATAGAAAGATTAAAAAAATCTTCTTATAATTCTTTTAGATTCTTGCATCACTCATTTCAATTTTTCACATTTCTTTTTAACTAATCAAAACGTTAGATCGAATTGCTCATAAAATTTGGTACCTTAATTCTTATCTTGCTATATTTTGGAGTGAGGGAAGACAGGTTTGAGTCTCTTTCAACACTAATTAAGAGACTAGACTCTATTGATCATAAGATTCATAATTTATAGTACCATCAATATGAAAACTTATATGTTTCTTTTTAATACTTTTTAGTTGAAAAAGATCGTCTGTTCTTGTGAAATTATTTCTTTTGAACTTTCAATATGCTTTCCAAAAGCTTGTTGAATTGATTTGTTTATACTTTGTCATAAATATTCCAGCTAGGGCCAAGTCTATAATGGTGTTGTTGATGTTTTGAAAATTTTGATTGATCAAACACTTTTAAAATCTAACTATGATTTGTATTAAATTAAAATTGTTTTAACTTTGTTTTTAAGTTATTTAATATAATTTGTAAGTGATGGATTTGTAATATTCATTGAATTCTTAAATAGATTTGATTTTTGATTTAATGAATGATGAATTATTTGTAGTAATTTTTTTCTTATGTAATATGTTTGAATTAATTTTTAAGTGAAAAAAAAATATTAAACCAACCAAAATCGATTTGAATGAATTGTGATGGATTCATGAGTTAGATTGGGTTGATATTTTTCCAATCCGGCATGATTAAATTGGATTGAATTTTTAAGCCAAATAGACCCATGCTCATCCAGCTCACAGTTAAGATTGCCATGTTTAGTTACCCCTCCTACATCTTAGTTCACTTACTAACATTACTTCTCTAGAATGGATATGCAAATTAATTCAAAGTGAAGAGTCATTCACGTATAGTTTTAGACTCTAAATAAGAAGCAAATAATTTGGGACGATGTACTGGTTTGAGCAAGGGTTGCTCTTGACAAATGAAGCAAGATTAATCGCATACAAAAAATTAAAAGCGAAAAAAGAGCAAATCATTTTTACACCCCTTGTCTGTGAGATTGCAAGCAGGGCTGAGGATTCGAACAGGTATTATCATTATCTGTGCTGAAGTAACGATCTGCCAATTCCTTTGTTGATGCCAAAAAAACCGTTGCTGACGTGGTGTTGACTTTCAGGGGCCCAGGGTTGACTCCCCAAGGCCTGTGATAAGAGTCGTAAAATGCATCTTAACAGTACTTAATTGTTATCACTTTAGGGTTGATCTAGGTTTTAATTGCACTTTTATACGTTAACAACTCTAAAGTATCATTCTTGGATCATTGATCTATTTCGGTGCATTTTCAGGTACTTTAAGCTCAAAAGAGGAGGAAAAGTTATCATTGCTTGAAGCACAAAGACTCGAGGCATACTGGAGTGAAGGAATGCTTCCGAAAGGACAAGATAGAGGGCTTAAAAGAGCAACAGCTTCTGCCCGCACTAGAAAGGAGTTTCACTAAATTGCCAGAATTGCCCGTACATATCAATCATCTTTAAAAATTAAACTGTATTGATACAAGAAGAACCAGGAGATGAGCCATAAATGCTTAGAAAGATCCGAAAGTCTATTTTCTGGAGAATTTTACGGTTCGTCAAAAAGATTTTTCTAGAGAAAGTTATAGCAGTTTAAGTAGACAAAGGTCAGGCTGTGCGGGATTTCAGCGTGATTTTGGGCTTAAATCCCACATCCCACATCGGATTGGAAACACATTACACTCATAGTATTTCCCTATAAAAGGCCTACTCCACTTCAGCTTTGAGGCGATGAATCGGGGATGAATCCAGAGGGCCTTTAGGAGCAATCCAAAGGGCCTTTATGAGGAACCCGAAGTTTAAAGTTTGAAGGTCGGAGAGAGATGATCGTCGGGAGGCCGGAGGCAACTCGAAGACGCATGAGCCCCATGGCCGGCTAGTCTCCAAGCAAGGCGAAGGGATGAATCCCTAGGTGTAGTTGTTCTTATTTTTTCTTTATTTGATTCGGTTGTAGTTGGAATTATTTTCGTTAAATATTGTTATATTTTATTCTTTAATTTAATTAGTAGATTTATTATAACTCTGGTGGTTGCATGCTTCTTTTCCATATAAGTTCAATCAGGCTTTTCTTATGTGTACCTGTTTGGGTGTGATTGAGTCCGGTAGATCTCCTTTATAGATTTGTTCATTGCTGCGGTATCATCGTTTAGATATATCGTCTTCTCTTGATAATTTATAAGTTAGGTCATGTGTGCTTGAAAGTAAAGAAGATTTCATAATAATTACATTAGGATTTATAAATGCGCTTTAATTGAATATTTTCCGATTGCCTGTTTGGGATGTGAAACTTGCAATCGAGATAAAAACAACTAAATCAAGTTAGGATTAGAGCAACGAACCTAGGGAGGATTTCCGGAACCTTGTCATTTTTATTTTAAACTTATTTACACAATTACCCTTTTTCTCAAACAACTCAGATTCTTTTAATCTTTTATCGTTTGTGTTGAGGTTTACACCTTCTGTTGTACTTAACTTGTTTCTCTGTGGAATCGACACCCCAAAACTATACTACAATAACCGCATTATGTTTTGGGCGTAATTAAATTTTTGGCGCCGTTGCCGAGGAAACGCGCTTAAGTACAAGGAAGCTTGTCAACTTTGAGTGTGACGGTAAAAAAAAAAAACAAAAAACAAAAAAACTTCTTGTTTTATTTATTTTATTTCCTCTCTGATTCATTTGGTGCATGCTTAGACAAGAGATCTGCGAGGTAGATTCATTAGAGGACCTGAGCTAGAATTACCCTCTCCTTCCAAGTCTGATAGTGAAACCTCGCCTAGATCAACCCATAGAGAAAACTTAAGTGAGAATTTAGAGGATTTTGTTAACATGGCCGATAACCATAATGAGAATGTTGCTAGGACACTTCAGGATTACCTCCACCCTACACGCACAGCCATACCATCATGCATCATGTTTCCAGCCAATACTCGCCATCAAGATCTTAAACCAGGAATGATTCAATTACTCCCTATATTCCATGGCTTGGATAACGAAAACCCATATGTGCACATTGGAGAGTTTGAGGAAGTAGTTGCGACTTTTCATAGTCAAAACGAAACTTATGACATTATGAAACTTAAGCTCTTTCCTTTCGCTTTGAAAGATAGAGCCAAGAGTTGGCTATACTCACTTAGACCACGATCTATTAGGCCGTGGACTGAGATGACTCGGGCTTTCTTTAACAAATACTTTCCCCCACATAAGACCAACACTTTGAAAAGGCAAATCTCCACCTTTGCACAAAAGGATAGTGAGACTTTATATTAGGGAACCCTGCCCCCCTGAAAGTCAACACCATGTCAGCAACAGTTTTTTGGCATCAATAGATTGGCACCGTCCATGGGAAATCACCATCTCTCACTAAACAATAGAAGCGAAGAAATCTAAAGAACTCATCTGTTGCAATGCCAAGCCATCTGACACCATGTTGCACACTTTGGAGTTTCGGGTGCACACTACCAAGCCGTAGAGCGCACGTCCCTATCCAAGCCATTGCTTAGTGCGCACATCCTTGTCCGACCCATTGCTTAGTGCACATAGTGCACACGTCCCTGTCCGACCCATTACCAAGCCGTAGTGCGAACGTCCCTGTCCAAGCCATTGTTTAGTGCACACTAGTGCACATGCCTCTGTCTGAGCCGTTGCTAAGTGCACACGGTCGAGCGTCGTAGTGCGCAAGCCCCTATCCGAGCCGTTGCTAAGTGTGCATGGTTGAGCACCATAGTGCGCACGTCCCTGTCCGAGCCATTGCTTAGTGCACATAGGCCGAGCATCAGTACGCACTAGTGCACATGGCCGAGCCATGGTGTGCACTGTGATGAGACCCCATAAACCATAATCCAATGAGAAACTCCCTTATGGATCCTGGCATCACCAAATAGGATGACGACATGTGTCAAGCCTCCTCAGCATGATGAATACACATGGAGCAGGCGAAATGAACGGCCACTTCATCCAAGCGTGATTAGTGGCCTAACCTCCACTGAAGCACGCGACCCCTGACACACACAACTTACTGAACACGCAATTAAGGCCTAACCCCTCAGAGCAGAGATGGCATAGGCGAGGCCATACCTCCCCCACGTGGGCAACACCTACTCGGAGGACTATAAATAAGCTGAGGTATAGGAGTTCAATATTCATTCACTCTCGCATCTGCACTAAATTTGTTTTAAAATTAACCCTAGGCCTCGGCCTGACTAAAACATCGGAGCACCCTGTGAGGTCTCCCCCTCCCCTCCTTCCGAGGGTCTTTTAGTTCACCTTTGTTCATTTGTGCAGGCCTCGAGGAGTCAACTCTGGGCCCTTGAAAGTCAACGCCACGTCAGCAACGGTTTATTGGCATCAATGGATTGGTGTCATCTGTGTGAAATCACCATCTCTCGCTAAACGGTAGAAGCGAAGAAATCTAAAGAACTCATCTATTGCAATGCTAAGCCGTCTAACACCATGTTGCACACTTTGGAGTTTCGGGTGCACACTACCAAGCCATAGTGCGCACGTCCTTGTCCATGTCCGAGCCATTGCTTAGTGCACACTAGTAAGCACGTCATTGTCCGAGCCATTGCTTAGTGCACACGTGCAAACGCCTCTGTCTGAGCCGTTGCTAAGTGCACACGACCGAGCGCCATAGTGCGCACACCCCTATCTAAGCCATTGCTAAGTGTGCACGATCGAGCACCGTAGTGCGTGTGCCCCTGTCCGAGCCATTTTTTAGTGCACACAGGCCGAGCATCAATGCGCACTAGTGCGCACAGCCGAGCCATGGTGCACACACCCCAGGCCGAGCAAAGGTATATGTGTGCGTACCCTCAACCTCGACCCAGCATCAGTGAAGTGTGCACATAGGCTGAGCATCAGTGCGCACTAGTATGCATAGCCAAGCCATAGTGTGCACACCCAAGGCCGAGCAAAGGCATATATGCGCACATCCTCGGCCTCGACCCAGCTTCAGTGCACACTAGTGCACACAGGCCGAGCATCAGTGCGCACAAAAGTGCGCATGGCCAAGCCATGGTGCGCACACCCAAGGCTGAGCAAAGGCATATGTGCGCACACACTCAGACAGTCCCAGCATCAGTGCACACTAGTGTACACAGGTCGAGCATCAGTGCACACTAGTTCGCACGGTCGAGCCATGGTGTGCACACCTAAGGCCGAGCATCAGTGCACACTAGTGCGCACGATCGAGCCATGGTGCGCACACCTAAGGCCGAGCAGATGGATTGCTCCACACGTGCTCAGCCCACTAGCTTCAAGATCCAAGCTGATGGACCTAGCTTCACTCACGCTCGGACTCATATCTCCAAGGCCGAGCAGATGGATTGCTCCACATGTGCTCAACCCACTAGCTCCAAGATCTGAGCTGATGGACCCAGCTCCACTCACACTTGGACTCATGTCTCCAAGGCCAAGCAAATGGATTTCTCCACATGTGCTCGGCCCACTAGCTCCAAGATCCGAATTGATGGACCCAGCTCTACTTATGCTCGGACTTATATCTCCAAGGCCAAGTAGATGGATTGCACCACACATGTTCTGCCCACTAGCTCCAAGATCCGAGTTGATGGACCCAGCTCCACTCATTCTCGGGCTCATCTCTCCAAGGCCGAAAAAATGAATTGCTCCACACATGCTTGGCCCACTAGCTCCAAGATTCGAGCAGCTGGTCAGCCACCATGTATGCTCGGACTCATCTCTCCAAGGTCGAGCAGATGGGTTGCTCCACACATGCTCGACTCGGCTCTGTCAAAACATGGTACAATATCTTTCTCATTGCGAGATCAAACCCTACAATACTTTCTTAAGCACATAAATGTACTCAAAGAAGTGGGGGGCCTGTGATGGGACCCCATAAACCATAATCTAATGAGAAACTCCCTCATGGATCCTGGCATCACCAAATAGGACGATGACATATGTTAAGCTTCCTCAGCATAACGAATACACATGGAGCAGGCAGAATGAACGGTCACCTCATCCAAGTGTGATTAGTGGGCCTAACTCCCACTGAAGCATGCGACCCCTGACACACACAACTTACTGAACACATAATTAAGGCCTAACCCCTCAGAGCAGATATGGCACGGGTGAGGCCATACCTCCCCCACGTGGGCAACACCTATTCGGAGGACTATAATAAGCTGAGGTATAGGAGTTCAATATTCATTCATTCTCGCACAATCTGCACTAAATTTGCTTTAAAATTAATCCTAGGCCTCGGCCTGACTAGAACGTCGGAGCACCCTCGAAGGTCTCCCCCTCCCTTCCTTCCGAGGGTCTTTTCGTTCACCTTTGTTCACTTGTGCAGGCCTTGAGGAGTCAACCCTAGGCCCCTGAAAGTCAAAGCCATGTCAGCAACGATTTTTTGGCATCAACATCCCTCATGCATGGGATCGCACATAAGTCCTCACTGAGTGATGCATCGATCTTTAATGTTACGAGTTTTATCATTGGAAATTTCTTACAAACAACATGAATTCCTTGAAGTGCCTGTAATATATAACAATTCAATGTAACTAAAATAAGCATAAGCACTTGTTAGGAAATGAGGGATTGCAAAATAAAAATAAAATAAAATAAAAACTTCAAAATGACTCACTACTATAAGGTTAAGAAAGATGATGTTCGTTTCCGGAGCACACTTACTGAGAAGCATAGATATAGCTTTGACCACGGAATTTCCTAACCAGGCATAAAGTTGAGAAATATTGCTTTATTAGAAGAAACATGACAAGTTTATGTTTCCAAACCTGAAGCCAGAACAAGGTCAAGCAATAACACATGGCGGCTTGCGATATCTGCTGGTAGCTTCTCGTATATTAACTGTAGCAATGGTGCAACCAAATGAGCGAGAGATGTTAGACACAGTTGTGTCAACAAACCTGCTGGCCATTGTTACCGACTCCATGGATGAGGATTTTAACAATTTTGATTCACTTACAACATGCTCTCAATGCATTTTCCATACTTTCTCCACTGATATTAAGAAACATGACTTAGTAAGTTATCAAGCACTCCATAAAAACAAATAGATATATAGAATAACACTACAAAACTATGAATACATGGTAAGGTAGCTTAACTTCTAGGGTAAGGCAGACTAATCTCTTTTGGATGGTTCAGCTAATCAATGATGAAAGTATGATACAGTTTTGTTAGAAGACATGGAAGGTGAAGGTATTCTTCGCTGAGATTTATACAAATTTCTTACTTAATAAAAACAAAAATGTATGATGGATTTTTCTTATTATGCAGTCGTCCATTTTAATGTGAAACTGTGCAAACAAACATTATAGAGGATGACAATCTTGTAAGAAAAATAAACAGAGGAAAATAGGAAATACTGGAAGTGTTTGAACTGGTTGGCTTGATTACCATTTTCTTTTCATTCAACGTATTTATAGAGTTTTACATATAACAAACTATAGAAAATTAAGGAGTACAAATAAATGATTTACAGCTAATATTAATCTATTGTTTTAATCAAAAACACAATGAGAAAAATCTGGAGGTGGATTGTTTGCTGCACAGCTGTCAAATTGATCTGATTTCTTTCAACTTCTCCCTTGATTCTCTCAACTGATATTCGACTGCTGCATAATTGCTGAACTGATATGATTTTTTCAACTTCTCCCTTGATTCTCTCAACTGATATTCGACTGCTGCACAATTACTGAACTGATCTGACTTCTTTAACTTCCCCTTTGATTCTCTCAACTGATATTTGACTGAGTCATTGCATGCTTCAACACCCCTTGCAAACTAATGGGGAGTTGACGAACCATGAGTTTGGACCTCAAAAATTGAAATCGGGTTGTTGTTTGTCCTTTGGTAAACATATCTGCTAATTGGTCTTTTGTTAAGATATGCTTAACCAAATATCTTTATTAGCTACCTTTTCTCTAATGAAATGATAGTCAATTTCCACGTGTTTGGTTCTAGCATGAAAGACATGATTTGATGCTAATGCCAATGCTCCTATGTTGTCGCACCAGATAATTGGAGGCGAGTAAAGATATAATTGGAAGTCCTTTAGTAACATTCTTATCCAGTAGGCTTCGTCTTTAGCTAAAGCTATGCTTCAGTATTCTACTTCCATGCTTGAACGTGAGACAACTCCTTGTTTCTTGGCGCACCATGATATTAAATTTGTGCCAAGAAAAATACTGAATCCACTTGTGCTTCTTCTATCATCTGGGTTACCAGCCGAAACCGAGTCACAGAAAACATGAATGTCAACCGTAGAAGGTGCATAAAAAAGTCCATAGTCCACTGTACCTTTTAAATATTAAAGCACCCTTTTTATTGCCATCCAATGAGAATCTCGTGGATTATGCATAAATTGGCATAACTAATTTACTACATATGAAATACCAGGACGTGAAATGGTGCAATATTGTAATGCTCCCACTATATGCCAGTATTTAGTAGGATCCGATAGAAGTGTGCCATCATGCGAAGATAACTTCTTTCCCAAAGTTGTTGGACATGCGAGTGGCTTTGCTCCTTGCATTTTGGTGCTGTCTAAAATATATGAGATGTATTTTGCTTACCGAAGATGAAGACCTTCACTGTTACGTTGTGCTTCAACTCCAAGAAAATAACTTAACTATCCAAGATATCTAATATGGAATTTTTCTTTCAAGCTGTCAATAAAAGAAATAATGGAAGAATTTCTTGATCCAGTGATGATAATGTCATCTACGCATACTAGCACAAAATTTTTTAATATGTTAGTGCAAAGTGTAAATAATGAATAATAAACTATTGATTCCTCAAAGCCAAGTTCTAATAATTGTTGAGATAACCTCCGAAACCAAGCTCTTGGAGCTTGTTTGAGACCGTCGAGTGACTTATGAAGTCGACACACGAGATCAGGTTGACTCTTATCAATGAATCCTTGAGGTTGTTCCATATACACTTCTTCATCAAGTATGCCATGTAAGAAAGCAATGGAGACATTTAATTTTCTTATAGGCCAATGGAATTGAACTGCAATAGATAAGACCAATCTAACAGTAGTCAGTTTAACGACTGGAGAGAAGGTATCAAAGTAATCAATTCCAGATTTTTTATCGTAGCCCTTTTGCCACAAGCCTTGCTTTGTAGCGTTCAATACTACCATCCGGGTGTCTTTTAATTTTGAATAACCATTTATTCCTCACTATATGTTTGCTGTGTGGTTTGGACAGAGAGACCAGGTCCCATTTTCCATCAAAGCAACAAATTCACATCCTATAGCTTGTCTCCACTCAAGTTTTGTTACTGCTTGTGTGTAGCAAGTTGGCTCAGATTCTGTTAAAATACTAGTCAAACAACGGAAAGGATGATGAGTGGAATAAAACATTTTGAATCCAGGAAATTCTTTTGGTTTCGAATTCCCTATTTTGGACCAAGTGATGATATTTCTTTCTGGTGGTTCAAGGTCTTTGTGGATCGGGACTGGCATGTTCTCGAGAAGAAATTGTGTCTATATTGGACTCTGATGGGATCACAGACAAAGGTAAAGGTAAGGAATCAAGGCTGAGGTAGTATGTGGTTCGGATGATGTATTATTTTCGCAAGCAGGATCAAGTGAATTTGAACTTGGAATTAAATCGAGTGGAATGGAATATGAGATAGGAAACAGACCTGTCGACATTGTGCTTTCATGGTCTAGTGAAATGCAGCATTTATCTTTTGCTGGAAATGAGGTCTAATCAAACACTATATGCCTTGAAATATAATTTTTGTCGGAGTCCGAATCTAAGCATCTATACCCCTTGTGTTGAGCTGCATACCCGAGAAAGAGACATTGTTTGCTTCGAAAGGATAGCTTGTTGTTTTCATATGGTCGCAAGTAAGGATAACATGAATAGCTGAATGTTCTTAGTGAAGTATAGGATGGCATTCTTTTATGAAGCATGAAATAAGGAGATAATTAGAGCATGCAATGACTTAGTCGAATATCAGTTAAGAGAATCAGGGAGAAGTTGAAAGAAATCAGATTAGTTTGACAGCTGTGCAGCAAACAATCCACCTCCAGATTTTTCTCATTCTGTTTTTGATTAAAACGATAAATTAATCTTAGTTGTAAATCATCTATTTGTACTCCTTAATTTTCTATAGTTTGTTATAGGTAAAACTTTATAAATACGTTGAATGAAAAGCAAATGGCAATCAAGCCAACCAGTTCAAACACTTCCAGTCTTTCCTATTTTCCTCTGTTTATTTTTCTTACATGGTATCAACTAGTAAAAGGGCACACGCCAGATCCTGATACACACTTCCGCTTTCCAAACAATGGCCTCCAACTTATATGACCAGACCCAACTTCCCCAACCTACTGTTCAAGCGAATACTCAACCTATTTCCTGAAAATTGGTTGGCCCCAACTATTTGCCATGGAGCGTCCAATTCATGGTCTTTCTCAGGAGTCATGATCTTGCTGATCTTGTGGATGGAAATATCTCTCCTCCATCAGCAACTCTTTTAGATAGGACCAGTAACCCAGCTTACACAGTGTGGTGAAAGAAAGACACATGTGTTCTAAGTTAGCTATTAGCTTCTATTACAGAGAAGCTAGTCTCCAATATTTATGGAATGAAGACCTCGAAACAAGTGTGGGATAGTCTTCACACTCGGTTTTCATCTACTTCCAGGTCTAGAATTGCTCTATTAAAAAGACAACTTTAGACCATCACTCAAGGAAATCGGTCTTATAGTGAATTTATAGAGGAAGCCAAGAATCTGGTTGATCAAGTAGCAGCTGCAGGGAAGGCTACAGATGATCAAGACTTGATTAGCTTTCTCTTGGGAGGAATTCAGCCAGTTTTTACTCCCTTCATCACCTCATTCAATTTCACATGCTGAGACAAAGATTTGTCCTTCGATTACTTCCAAACTGAACTCTTAAGCTCTAAGACTCTCATTGATGCACAGAACAACTCAGCGCCTGATCAACACTATGCATTTACAGCAAACCAAAAAGGCAAAGCACCATTTATCTCAAGGAAGCCAAAATAACCAATGACAACTCCAAAGCCACAACTGCCACAATCATTTTACAATCCAAATAAAGGCAATTAGTTTCCTCCTACTACTCGAACCAATGACAGGCCAACCTGTCAAATTTGTGGTAAGAGAGGATATATTGCCCTTGATTGTTATCATCGTTTTGACTTATCTTTTCAGGGACGATTGCCACCTATTGACCTTGCTGCAATGGCTGTTGAAACCAATAATTCCTATGACCAGAATGTCTGGTATGCGGATAGTGGTGCCAATGCTCATATCACCTCCAATGCAGCAAATTTAACGAACCAATTGTCCTATGTATGGGTGGCGATGTGGGTTGACGGGTCGTGTTCGTGTCGTGTCGAAGTTGGGTTTAACACTAAGTGGGTCGACACTAACATGACACGATTATTAATCATGTCAAGAAAACCCACCACGAACACGATATGATTATTAAACGGGTAACACGACACGACACACTTAACCCATTTAATAAACGGGTCGTGTTAGACCCGACACGACAACGCGACACGCCTAATTTTTAATAATCTGACACGACACGACACAACACGACAACACGATAACACACCTAATTTTTCAATTCAATTAATTCAAATATGGAAAAAATTATCCAATAGTTGAGATAAGGAAGATTTTAATTTGAAGAAGGAACTTGGCAACACCACCATGAAATTAGATTACAATATTGATAATATTATGACGCAAAAAGATTTGATTTACAGAACCTAAGTTTAATATAAAAAAAAGAAGAAAAAATTACAAATTTCAAATTTGATTCTGTGATGGCATCTAAGTCAAATTTGGGCGAAGCTAAAGAGTTGGGTCATGCTTCTCTTACTTTCAAATTTTCATCTAAGATGGGTATGGGTTCCGAATCTAGGCCACTTAAGGACTCCAATTTTATGTGCTTTGGGCTAAGTGAGTCTTCTAAAATTGAGCCGAGCAAATTTAGTCGGGTCTCGAATAGTCTTGGGTTGGGTTTGAATGTGAGTTGAAAAAACCCAAAAAGCCCTAGAGACTGAAAATCTCCAAACGCTAGATCCCGACCCGTTATGGTCCTCCTCTGTTGCGGACTTGCAAAGGGTGATCCTTGTCGCATGGATCTGCCACAGATTTGTCCGGCAAGGCCAGACCAATCGGCTCTAAGCCTCTTTGTCTTTCATCGGCGTCTATTTTACTCTAAAAAGTGGGTCGCGGCCAGAACCTTTGACTTTTAGGGATTTCTTGTCGGCATCTGGGTTTAATTTCGACGCGGAGGTAGTCGTTACAGAAACCCCGAAATCCAACCACAACATAACAAGTTGCAGAAATTAAGAAGAAACCTCAACAAAGTCAAAGCTAACTGCAATTGAAATTTATGGCAAACTCACCGTTAGAAACTCCTGAAATCAACTAGTGAAAGAGAAAACTAAAAAGAAAAGGGAAAAAATTGCAACCAAGTTTTACAGTACAAGCCAATTAAGCACAACTAACCCATCCGGGGGAAAACAGTTAAGCAAAACTAATCAGACAGAGGCTCACCAGGAAGGAAGTTTTTGAGATTTGCGTGGCCATATGAAGAACCCTTTCTTTTTTAGTGTTGTTAACAAAAAGATCGAAAGAAAATGGGAAAGGGGATTGGTGACTGGACCAGTGCGGTGGCGTGGTCGGCGACTGGAGATCGGGAGAGAAATGGAGAGGCGAGAAAGCGGCAGTGCAGAGTGTGTTTTGGCTTTTTGGTTTGTAAAATTAGTATCTATGGTTTATTTATATATATATACTAAGATTTTTTTTTAATTTAATAGATAAATTTTTTAAATGGGTCATAAACAGGTCATGGGTCATAATCGTGTCAACACGACCTATCTAACCCGTGAATTTAATCATCTCATAATCGTGTCATTTCGGGTTGGCGGGTCAACCCGCGACACTACACAATTATTCCGTGTCATAATCGTGTCGACACGATTATGACACGAACCCGATTATACTCAACACTAACATGTTTTATTTCGTGTCGGGTTCACATGTCGTGTCCAAAATTTCCACCCCTAGTCCTACGAGGGTGATGATACTGTCCAAGTTGGCAATGGCTCAGGTTTGGTTATCAAAAATACTGGGAATTCAACTCTAAACTTTGATTATGCCTCTTTCACACTCAAAAATATTCTTCATTGTCTAGATGCCTCTGCGAATCTTTTATCCATGCTTAGACAATGATTGTTATTTTGTGCTAACTGGTATTGATTTTTGTGTGAAGGACAAAAAGACGGATCGCATCCTGCTTCAAGGTCTGGTTGAAAACAGACTTTATCCATTTGCTGGACACAAGAGCTCATAAAAAAAAAATGCATTGCTTCACTGCAAAACTAGGAATAAAAACATACTTGGAAAATTGGCATAATTGCCATGGGCATCCTGCCAAATCCACCTTAGATAGTTTGCGGAATTACTTGCCTCTTTCTGAATCCTTGAATAAATTAGATTTCTATCATTCTTGTCAATTCAGAAAAGCTACTAAACTGACTTTTTTTTATTCTACACGAAACACTACAAAGCCTTTGCAGCTTGTTCACACCGACGTCTAGGTATCTCCAATAATTTCAATTGGTGGTTGTCACTACTATGTTATTTTTGTCGATGATTTTAGTAGGTTTACATGGATATATCCCATGCACTTTAAGTCCGATGTCTTTATTATTTTTCAGCAATATAAAACTCTTGTGGAAAATTTGTTCTCTTCTAAAATTCAACAACTACAATCCAACAATGGAGGAGAATATCTTTCCAATGATTTCAAATCTTTTTTGACAAAACATGGGATATACCATCGATTAACCTGCCCCTACACTTCTCAGCAAAATGGAATTGCCGAAAGAAAACATCAACACATGCAAGAAACTAGTTTAAAATTATTAGCTAAAGCACAACTACCAAATAAATATTGGACTGATGCTTTTCTTACAGCAGTTTTTCTCATAAATCAGCTTTCAACGAAAGTCCTCCATAATCTATCTCCTTATTTCATGCTTCATAAAAGAATGTCATCCTATTCTTCTCTAAGAACATTCGGCTATTCATGTTATCCTTACTTGCTACCATATGAAAACAACAAGCTATCCTTTCGAAGCAAACAATGTCTCTTTCTCGGGTATGCAACTCAACACAAGGGGTATAGATGCTTAGATTTGGACTCCGGCAAAAATTATATTTCAATGCATGTAGTGTTTGATGAGATCTCATTTCCAACAAAAGATAAATGCTGCATTTAACCAGACCATGAAAGCACTATGTTGACAGATTTGTTTCCTATCTCACATTCCATTCCACTCAATTTAATTCCAAGTTCAAATTCACTTGATCCTGCTTGTGAAAACAATACATCATCCGAACCACATGCTACCTCAGCCTTGCATAATAATGATTCCTTACCTTTACCTTTGTCTATAATCCCATCAGAGTCCAATATAGACACAATTTCTTCTCAAGAACATACCAATCCCGATCCACAAACACCTCATCTCGAACCACCAGAAAGAAATATCATCACTCGGTCCAAAATAGGGAATTCAAAACCAAAAGAATTTCCCGGATTCAAAATGTTTTATTCCACTCGTCATCCTTTCCGTTGCTTGACTAGTATTTTAACAGAATCTGAGCCAACTTGCTATACACAAGCAGTAATAAAACTTGAGTGGAGACAAGCTATGTGATGTGAATTTGATGCTTTGATGGAAAATATGACATGGTCTCTCTGTCCAAGACCACACGGCAAACATATAGTGAGGAATAAATGGGTATTCAAAATTAAAAGACACCCAGATGGTAGAATTGAACGCTACAAAGCAAGGCTTGTGGCAAAGGGCTTCGATCAAAAATCTGGAATTGATTACTTTGATACCTTCTCTCCAGTCGTTAAACCGACTATAGTTAGATTTGTCTTATCTATTACAGTTCAATTCCAATGGCCTATAAGACAATTAGATGTCTCCAATGCTTTCTTACATGGCATACTTGATGAAGAAGTGTATATGGAACAACCTCAAGGATTCATTGATAAGAGTCAACCTAATCTCGTGTTTCGACTTCATAAGTCACTCTACGGTCTCAAACAAGCTCCAAGAGCTTGGTTTTGGAGGTTATCTCAACAATTATTAGAACTTGGCTTTTAGGAATCAAAAGTTGATTATTCATTATTTACACTTTGCACTAACACATTAAAAAAAATTTGTGTTAGTATACGTAGATGACATTATCGTCACTAGATCAAGCAATTCTACCATTATTTCTTTTATTGATAGCTTGAAAGAAAAATTTCGTATTAGAGATCTTGGACAGTTAAGTTATTTTCTTGGAGTTGAAGCACAACATAACAGTGAAGGACTCCATCTTCGGCAAGCAAAATACATCTCAGATCTTCTAAACAGCACCAAAATGAAATGAGCAAAGCCACTCGCTTGTCCAACAACTTCTGGAATGAAGTTATCTTTGCATGATGGCACACTTCTATCAGATCCTACTAAATACAGGCATGTAGTGGTAGCATTACAATATTGCACCATTTCACGTCCTGATATTTCATATGCAGTAAATCAGTTATGCCAATTTATGCATAATCCACGAGATTCTCATTGGATGGCTGTAAAAAGAGTGCTTCGATATTTAAAAGGTACGATGGACTATGGACTCTTTTATGCACCTTCTACGGTTGCCATTCATGTTTTCTAAGACTCGGATTAGGGTGGTAACCCAGATGATAGAAGAAGCATAAGTGGATTTAGTATTTTTCTCGGCACAAATTTAATGTCATGGTGCGCTAAGAAACAAGGAGTTATCTCACGTTCAAGCACGGAAGCAGAATACTGAAGCATGGTTTTAGCCACAGTCGAAGCCTACTAGATAAGAATGTTACTAATTAAGTTCCAATTATATCTTTACTCGCCTCCAACTATCCGATGTGACAACATAGGAGCATTGACATTAGCATCAAATCCTGTCTTTCATGCTAGAACCAAACACGTGGAAATTGACTATCATTTCATTAGAGAAAAGGTAGTTAATAAAGATATTTTGGTTAAGCATATCTCAATAAAAGACCAATTAGCAGAAATATTTACCAAAGGACAAACAGCAACTTGATTTCAATTTTTGAGGTACAAACTCATGGTTCGTCAACTCCCCATTAGTTTTCAGGGGGGTGTTAGAGCATGCAATGACTCAGTCGAATATCAATTGAGAGAATCAAAGGAGAAGTTGAAGAAATTAGATCAGTTCAGCAATTGTGCAGCAGTCGAATATCAGTTGAGAGAATCAAGGGAGAAGTTAAAATAAATCAGATCAGTTTGACAGCTGTGCAGCAAACAATCCACCTCCAGATTTTTCTCATTCTGTTTTTGATTAAAACAATATATTAATGTTAGCTGTAAATCCTCTATTTGTACTCCTTAATTTTCTATAGTTTGTTATATGTAAAACTCTATAAATACGTTGAATAAAAAGCAAATGGCAATCAAGCCAACCAGTTCAAACACTTCCAGTCTTTTCGATTTTCCTCTGTTTAATTTTCTTACGACAACTCCTTCTTTCATGGCACACCATGATATTAAATTTGTCCCAAGAAAAATACTGAATCAACTTGTGCTTCATCTATCATCTGGGTTACCAGCCCAATCCGAGTCATAGAAAACATGAACGTCAACCGTAGAAGGTGCATAAAAAAGTCCATAGTCCACCGTACCTTTTAAATATCAAAGCACTCTTTTTACTGCCATCCGATGAGAATCTCGTGGATTATGCATAAATTGGTATAACTAATTTACTGCATATGAAATATCAGGACGTGAAATGGTGCAATATTGTAATGCTCCCACTACACGCCTGTATTCAATAGGATCCGATAGAAGTGTGCCATCATGCGAAGATGACTTCGTTCCCAAAGTTGTTGGACATGCGAGTGGCTTTGCTCCTTGCATTTGGTTGCTGTCTAGAAGATCTGAGATGTATTTTGCTTGCCGAAGATGAAGGCCTTCATTGTTACATTGTGCTTCAACTCCAAGAAAATAACTTAACTGTCCAAGATCTCTAATATGGAATTTTTTTTTCAAGCTATCAATAAAAGAAATAACAGCAGAATTGCGTGATCCAGTGACGATAATGTCATCTACATATACTAACACAAAAAAATTTAATGTGTTAGTGCAAAGTGTAAATAATGAATAATCAACTTTTGATTCCTCAAAGCCAAGTTCTAATAATTGTTGAGATAACCTCTGAAACCAAGATCTTGGAGCTTGTTTAAGACCGTAGAGTGACTTATGAAGTCGACACACGAGATTAGGTTGACTCTCATCAATGAATCCTTGAGGTTGTTCCATATACACTTCATCACGTATGCCATGTAAGAAAGCATTGGAGACATCTAATTGTCTTATACAATGGAATTGAACTGCAATAGATAAGACCAATCTAACTGTAGTCGGTTTAACGATTAGAGAGAAGGTATCAAAGTAATCAATTCTAGATTTTTTATCGAAGCTCTTTGCCATAAGCCTTGCTTTGTTGCATTCAATGCTACCATCCGGGTGTCTTTTAATTTTGAATACCTATTTATTCCTCACTACATGTTTGCCACGTGGTCTTGGACAGAGAGACTAGGTCCCATTTTCCATCAAAGCATCAAATTCACATCCCATAGCTTGTCTCCACTCAAGTTTTGTTACTGTTTGTGTATAGCAAGTTGGCTCAGATTCTGTTAAAATACTAGTCAAACAACGGAAAGGATGACGAGTGGAATAAAACATTTTGAATCCAAGAAATTCTTTTGGTTTTGAATTCCCTATTTTGGACCGAGTGATGGTATTTCTTTCTGGTGGTTCGAGATGAGGTGTTTGTGGATCGGGATTGGTATGTTCTTAAGAAGAAATTGTGTCTATATTTGATTCTGATGGGATCATAAACAAAAGTAAATGTAAGGAATCATTATATGCAAGGTTGAGGTAGTATGTGGTTGGAATGATGTATTGTTTTCACAAGTAGGATCAAGTGAATTTGAACTTGGAATTAAATTGAGTGGAATGGAATGTGAGATATGAAACAAACTTGTCGACATCGTGCTTTCATGGTCTAGTGAAATGCAACATTTATCTTTTGCTGGAAATGAGGTCTTATCAAACACTATATGCCTTGAAATATAAATTTTACCGGAGTCCAAATCTAAGCCTCTATACCCCTTGTGTTGAGCTGTATACCCGAGAAAGAGACATTGTTTGCTTCAAAAAGATAGCTTGTTGTTTTCATATGGTCGCAAGTAAGGATAACATGAACAGCCGAATGTTCTTAGTGAAGTATAGGATGGCATTCTTTTATGAAGCATTAAATAAGGAGATAGATTATGGAGGACTTTCGTTAGAAGCCAATTCATGACAAAAACCGCTGTAAGAAAAGCATTAGTCCAATATTGATTTGGTAGTTGTGCATTAGCTAATAATTTTAAACCAGTCTCTTGAATGTGTCGATGTTTTCTTTCGGCAATTCCATTTTGTTGAGAAGTGTAGGGGCAGGTTAATCGATGGTATATCCCATGTTTTGTCAAAAAAGATTTGAAATCATTGGAAGGATATTTTCCTCCATTGTCGGATTGTAGTTGTTGAATTTTATAAGAGAACAAATTTTCCACAAGAGTTTTATATTGCTGAAAAATAATAAAGACATCGGACTTAAAGTGCATGGGATATATCAATGTAAACCTACTAAAATCATTGACAAAAATAACATAGTAGCGACAACCAACAATTGAAATTATTGGAGATACCCAGACGTCGGTATGAACAAGCTGCAAAGGCTTTGTAGTGTTTCAGGTAGAATCAACAAAAGGCAGTTTAGTAGCCTTTCCTAGTTGACAAGAATGGTAGAAATCTAATTTATTCAAGGATTCAGAAAGAGGCAAGTAATTGCGCAAACTATCTAAGGTGGATTTGGCAGGATGCCCAAGGCAATTATGCCAATTTTCCAAGGATGTTTTTATTCCTAGTTTTGCAGTGAAGCAACGCATTTTATTTGATGAGCTCTTGTGTCCAGGAAATGGATAAAGTCCATTTTCAACCAGACCTTGAAGCAGGATGCGATTCGTCTTGTTGTCCTTCACATAAAAATCAGTACCAGTTAGCACAAAATAACAATCATTGTCTAAGCAAAATTGATTGATGGATAAAAGATTCGCAGAGGAATCTGGACAATGAAGAATATTTTTGAGTGTGAAAGAGGCATGATCAAAGTTTAGAGTTGAATTCCCAGTATTTTTGATAACCAAACTTGAGCCATTGCCAACTTGGACAGTATGGTTCGTTAAATTTGCTGTATTTGCGGTGATATGAGCATTGGCACCACTATCCGCATACCAGACATTCTGGTTATAGAAATTATTGGTTTTAGCCGTCATTGCAGCAAGGTCAGCAGGTGGAAATCGTACCTGAAAAGAGAAGTCAAAACGATGATAGCAATCAAGGGCAATATGTCCTCTCTTACCACAAATTTGATAGGTTGGCCTGTCATTGGTTCAAGTAGTAGGAGGTAACTGATTGCCTTTATTTGGATTGTAAGATGATTACGGCAGTTGTGGCTTTGGAGTTGTCGTTGGTTGCTTTGGCTTCGTTAAGATAAATGGTGCTTTGCATTTTTGGTTTGCTGCAAATGCATAGTGTTGATTAGGCGCTGAGTTGTTCTGTGCATCAATGAGAGTCTCAAAGCTTAAGAGTTCAGCCTGGAAGTCATCGAAGGACAAATCTTTGTCTCAGCATGTGAGATTGAATGAGGTGATGAAGGGAGTAAAAACTGGCTAAAGTCCTCCCAAGAGAAAGCTAATCAGGTCTTGATCATCTGTAGCCTTCCCTGCAGCTGCTAGTTGATCAACCAGATTCTTGGCTTCCTCCATAAATTCACTACAAGACCGATTGCCTTGAGTGATGGTCTGAAGTTGTCTTTTTAACAGAGCAATTCTAGACCTAGAAGTAGATGAAAACCGAGTGTGAAGAGCATCCCACACTTGTTTCGAGGTCTTCATTCCATAAACAGTGGAGACTAGCTTCTCTGTAATAGAAGCTAATATCCAACTTAGAACACATGTGTCTTTCTTTAACCACACTGTGTAAGCTGGGTTAATGGTCCCATCTGAAAGAGTTGTTGATGAAGGAGAGATATTTCCATCCACAAGATCAGCAAGATCATGACTCCTGAGAAAGACCACGAATTGGACGCTCCATGGCAAATAGCTGGGGCCGGACAATTTTTGGGAAACAGGTTAGGCATTGGCTTGAATAGTAGGTTTGGGAAGTTAGGTCTGGTCATATGTGTTGGAGGCCATTGTTTGGAAAGTGAAAGCGTGTATCAGGATCAGGCGTGTGCAACCAACAGATACCATGTAAGAAAAATAAACATAGGAAAATAGGAAAGACTGGAAGTGTTTGAACTGGTTGGTTTGATTGCCATTTGCTTTTCATTCAACGTATTTATAGAGTTTTACATATTACAAACTATAGAAAATTAAGGAGTACAAATAGATGATTTACAGCTAACATTAATCTATTGTTTTAATCAAAAACAGAATGAGAAAAATCTGGAGGTGGATTGTTTGTTGCACAGCTGTCAAACTGATCTGATTTCTTTCAACTTCTCCCATGATTCTTTCAATTGATATTCGACTGCTGAACAATTGTTGAACTGATCTGATTTCTTCAACTTCTCCCTTGATTCTCTCAACTGATATTCGACTGAGTCATTGCATGCTCTAACATAATTTAAATTATAAGACTTAAGAAGTTATTGGTTCCAATTTGCTCACTTGAATCTTTCTCATTTGTTATCTTCCAATAAATATGCAATCGCCCATAAACAATGCTTTTTTAGTAAGACAATACAGAACACAATGAGTTCAGGTTTGCCAGCTCACTCTTTCGCCTTATACATGCACAAACATTTGACTCCTGATCTTTCAAAACATAGAAGTTTGTATAACATGTAAATAAATGGAAACGCATACCTTCTAATAACTGATTCCCCACACAACCTTTTAGAGAAGTCAACTCCAGTGTATACAGACCCTGCAAGCAACAAACAAAGAAAGAGAAATTAGTTGACTTATTTTAAAGAGCTAAACCGAAATATGTACTTAAGGATCAGGGAAAGTATTTTGCAGCTGTAGATGAACGAAACGAAAGCCACATGGATGTGAATCTAATCTTAAAGAAAATGGAGACGGCATATGTGATGTCTTCATCTGATAGAACATTAGGGCAGATAACACAAACAACAGTTTCCTGTTGGAGTAATGATCTGCTTTTCAGTGAAAGGAAGGTGTCTTAGACCATACTCTACAACCTGAAACATTAATATGAAATCATGTCAGGTTAAATCATGCGAAAAACTCAGTTATAAGTCTGTATAATATTACCTCAATGTCAGACTTCTTTACCAAGCGAATCAGTTGATCTGCATAGAACACAAAGTCATGCTTTGTTGTTTTGACATCACGAACGAGAGTATGCATTCCCCGAATCTGGACAACTAGAAAAACTAATGAAACTTTTACTTTTTCATGAATATAGATATTGCTGATAAATACATTATAAAATGCTGAAACTATGATACTGCTGATAAATACATTATAAAGTGTTGAAACTAAATTATACGCAACTGCAAATAAAGAAATGTTACCTGAAAAGTTGAATGTATAACAAAAATGTTTGGATATATTTTACACAGGTCATGCTGGCCAAGCTTTGTATGAATATGTTGTACTATCAGGTTTATTGCGACATAGTTATCTCCATCTCAAAGGGATGATGATATCCGCATAATTTTTTGATGGCAGTATGAATTCTTCAAAACTGGGCTTTACAAATCTAGCATACTGAAAAGTGCAGAGAAAGGATTGGTTAGAACTCTAAACAATATAGCCTTCAACGTAGTGGCATGATTAGAAATAATGAGAACTAAGAAATAAATACATCATCATTCATCAATAATTCTGAATACTGCTCTCTAAAAAGCAAAACATTTTTATTGAATTTAGCAGAAATAGCAATTGTTCTGAGTTTTATGAATTGGCATGCTTCTTTAGCTGCTCACTTCATTAAAGGCTCGTTTCTAGAGCTATGATATGTTCATGACACCTCTGTGCAAATCAAAGAGGTCTATATACTCTGTCCGATGAATGTTTAAGACGTAGAAACATCAATGGGAAAGGAGAATCTCTCAAAATGAAAACTTCCAGTAGCACAACAACTGCAAGGTGTATATGACCTGTATGACAATTTTAGATTCTTAGCTACCCAGGATAAGAGCTAGATGGGACCTAAAAGAAAAGCAAGACCAGTGTTTTATTAATTTAGACGACAGAATAAAGCAGCGATGTTCTTTGTTTCCTGTTCAAGTTTGAGTTATAAATATAAAAAAACTACTCAGTCATCCAGACAACAATTTATCTTAATAGGTCTAAGTAATAAAGAGCTGTTCAGTACACCAGCAATCTGTATATAATGCATTTTGCAGGTCGCAGCTTTGTGTTGTTTAAGGATGCAATAGCAAGACGACCGCACACCTTGAGGAAGATGTCAGGACTGAAGAATTAGTAACCTGGAAACAACAGAAAGCTTTCACAAGAATCATAATCCATGAGCCAATAAGGAGCAGAAAAGGTAATCCATTAGTAATTACTATTCTGAAGGACTCGCACTCATATTTTTTGAAGGGACTTAATTTTGTTAGCATCTAGATGGGTTTTATGTTCATTTCAAGCCTCATGGTTTAGCAAGTTGCTCATACACCATGCTTTCACTTTAATTATATGCCCATAATAAAATATATGTGTCATCCAATGTTTTCATGGGCGTTTCTAGGACTCACCAGGGGCACGCCCAGGGGCGGGGAGAAGCAAAAAGCTCAGGGCGCCTGAAGTTAGGCGTTTCTTTCTCAGGGTTTGCTTGGGTCAGACACTCGGGTGCGATATTATTACACTGCATTAATATATAATACATGTTATTTAGTTTAATAATAATTACAAACTATTTAATTAATCACTTACAACAATATATAAATATAAGTTATATTTCATATAATTTACATATAAATATACATTAATATTTATAAAATTATAATTATCACACTATAGAGAATTAGTAAAGTATTAAACTTTGATAAAAATTAATTAATTAATTTGAATTTAAATTATTTTTATTTTTATTATTCTAATTAATTAAAGAAAAAAGAGGTTTTTGTTACAAGTATGATATATCAATGCAAGATGAAAATGATATGATGCTTAATAAACGGAACCACACTATGTCTTCCAACTGAAATCGCAGTTCCATGGGTTATCCTGTCAGATGAAATTGCTAAGTTCAAGTCATATTTATCATGTTATCAACTTGAAAGCAAAATATTTCTTGTATTTTCAAGTGATCATACAAACTTAAGTAAGAATCATTTCAAAGTCTGGAAAATCTCTTGAATATCTCAAACCAAGAAAACCAATCTCCATTCAAGCAAGTTTAGTACCTGATGCGCTGATGCAGCGCTTTTATGACTCTTGAAAACAAAACTTGGGATGTTAACTGCTGTCTATGTTTTAATTTCTCCATGCATGAAAACAAAAGCTCTGTATTGAAGGCATCTGAAAAATAATTTCAGTGCAAAACAGCATGGTTAGAAGCACTTACAAAATTTAAAATTAACCCAATAGGTGGCATCCATATGCAATGCTTATTGGGCTATATTCTTTATACAATGAAATGTAGAAGATAGTAAAGGAAATAAAGGCTACACAAAATGACTTGCATTGATCAGTATTTATAGTAGGTTATAAGGAAATTTAAATACAACAGCTCTATCTAAACTAATTCCTAAATATAATTAAACAGAAGAATACAAAATTCAAAATACAAAGACAAAGTCAAAAGCAAACCAAGTCAAACAATATCAGAGAAAGTCTCTCTATCATGCCCCTTCAAGATGGAGCTCAACTAGAGAGTCCAATCTTGGTCTTGAGAGTAAGAAATGGTGTTCTAGATAGGGGCTTTGTCAGAGCATTAGCAATCTGGTCTTTACTAGAACATGCGCAACACGCAGACATCCCGATTGAACTTTATCAAGAATAAAATAGAAGTCGATAGCCACGTGCTTCATTCTAGAGTGGAAAACTGGGTTAGAACAGAGATTAATGGCCCCAATGTTATCACAGTAAATCACAGGTGAATGTGAAAGAGATACACCAAGTTCAACCAAGAGAGAGCACACCAAGTTGAGTTCGGCGGCAGTATTTGCAATAGATCAATACTTAGTCTCAGTGCTGGATCAAGCAACAGAGCACTGCTTCTTGGAACTCTAGGAAATTGGATTACAATCAAGGTAAACAATACATGCACTGGTGGAAGTGAAATCATCTATGTTCCCAGCCCAATCGGCATTAGAGAGAGCATGTAAAGATTGTGGTGATTCACGGTAAAGGAGTACGCCTTCATTAACCGAACCACAAAGATAATGGAGAAGTATCTTAACTAGACTCCAATGATCTGAGGTTGGTTTATGCATAAATTGTGACAACTTGTTGACGGCAAAAGCTATGTCCGGCCGAGTAAGTAATAGATATTGTAAGCTCCCAACAATGGCATGGTATTCAAATGGATCAGAAAGTGGAGAACCAGAGTTCAAAGTGATCGGTGGTGAAGTAGGAAGAGGTGTGAGAACAGGTTTGGCTTCCATCACTTTTGTACGAGCTAGAAAATCCATTATATAGCGTCTTTAAGAGAGTAAAAGACCATGAGGATGCAATAAGACTTCCACATCTAGAAAATAGGATAGTTGTCCAAGATCTTTCAAAGAAAATTGTTGAGATAATAGAGTCACAAAGTGTTGAACAAAACCATCACTATCACCAGTTATAATGATATCATCCATATAACCCAAGAGATAGATAAGATGACCACAATGTTTGAAAATGAATAGAGAAGTATCAGCTAGTGAGTTTTGAAACCCGAAGCAAGAAGAAATTTGCGAAGCTCAGTGTACCAGGCACGTGGCGCTTGCTTGAGCCCATAAATGGATTTTCTAAGCTTGCATTCATAAGATGGATTATCAGGATCAACAAAGCCTTGTGGTTGTGACATATAGACATCTTCAGAAAGATGACCTTGTAAAAACGCATTATTGATATCAAGTTGTCGGACAGACAATCTGCGACTAACAGCAAAACTAAGAACAAGGTGTACCATAGTTGGCTTGACCACAAGGCTAAATGTATCATGATAGTTAACATCAGGATGTTGATGAAATCCTTTAGCTACTAAACGTGCTTTGTACTTGTCAATAGAACCATGTCGTTTAATGCAAAAAATCCACTTACAACCAACTATATTGTGACTAGAAGCAGGAGGTACTAGCTCCCATGTCCCATTTCGAACAAGAGCATCATATTCCTCAGACATGGCCTTACGCCATTTTTTATCCTTGAGGGCTTGGGTCACAGTGGTGGGTTCTATGTCAGTGGGTGGAGATAGCTGAGTGGAAAGATATAGTTTTTGAATAGGTTTGGTAATGTTGTTTTTGGCTCTTGTGATCATTGGGTGGGTGTGAGTAGATTGAGAGGTTGAGGAATTGGAAGTGGTTACTGTGAGAGGTGGCGAGTTGAGCGAATGTAGTGGTGGTTGAATGGAATGGCAAAGGTTGCGTGTTTGTGGCTGAGGCTAATGGTCCGGTAGATGGCGTTGGTACTACACACTAGGGCTGCCTGATAGGTTGCATGTCAGATGGGGTGGAGTCTGTTGGCTAAGATACTGTTGTCGAAGGTGCGATTGGCAATAGAACAGTGATAGGCTGAGTAATCCAGGTAGACACAGTATCAGGTTATGGACAAGGAAGGTGAGTAGATAGTGTGTGAAATGGAAACACCGACTCAACAAACTTGACATGCCTAGAGACATATTTTTGATGTGGATGGATGGAAACAAAGATATGCACTTTGTGTAAGAGAGTAGCCTAGAAAAACACATGGTTTAGAGTGAGCATCAAGTTTGTAAGAGGAATAGGGGCGAAGCCAAAGGTAGCATAAACATTCAAAGATCCGAAGTTTTGAATAGTTTGGAGAAGTGTCAAAAATGTTTTCAAAATGAGACGAAAGATTAAGTGTTGGAGTTGGCATTCTATTAATTAGATAAACTGCGGTAGCGAAGGATTAAGACCAAAAGATTAAAGGTATTGAGGCATGAGAGAGTAAGGATAAAATTGTTTCAACAAGGTGACGGTGTCTTCTTTCTAAGTAACAATTATGCTTAGGAGTGTGTGGTAGAGTAGTGAGATGAAAGATTCCATTGGTAGCAAGAAAGTTGGCTAAAGCTAAATATTCACGATCGTTATCCGAATAAAGTGTGCAAATTTTAAGTGTGAAGTGTTTTTCCACAATAACTTTAAATCATATAAAAAACATCTTTGACTTCAGATTTGTGCTTAAGTGGATAAAACCAAACGTATTTGATGAAGTGATCAACAAAGATGACATAATATTTAAAACCATCATGAGAGAAAGCAAGTGAAGTCCATACATCAGAGAAAATTATTTCAAATGGTTGAGAAGACACAAATGAGGAATTAGAAAAGGAAATTTT
This sequence comes from Bretschneidera sinensis, assembly GCA_023935145.1. NCBI lineage: Eukaryota > Viridiplantae > Streptophyta > Magnoliopsida > Brassicales > Akaniaceae > Bretschneidera > Bretschneidera sinensis. The sequence goes on along the minus strand of CM043701.1, from coordinate 35,413,728 downwards.
GTGACTTTTGTTGCAGCGACAGGCATTACATAAAAAATTGGAAGACAATGATGTGGATGAGTCTAATTGATAATGCTTTAGTTTGATTTAAAATAGGAGATGTTGGATGACCTAATCGATGATGCCACTCGGAGGAAGTTGTCTTGACACTAGAAAATGCTAATAGAGGAGAATTTATTGGAGAAGAGGATGGCCATTCATACACCCTATCCTTCATTTGGCTTTTCAAAAGAGTTGTCCCTCTGCGCAGTTTCTTCACAAGAATAGAAAAGGGTAAGAATTCAATGGACACATTATTTGAGAGACAAAATTATGAAATGGAGATTAAGTTTTTCTTTATGTTAGGTACGCAAAGAACATTATTTAATTGAAAAGAGGTTCTAGGAGTGTTAAGAGAAGTGGAACCAGTGTGAGTGATGGGCAGACCCGTGCCATCGTCGATCATGATGTCATTTGAACTTGTGTAAGGCGCATGAAGGGATAGATTGCTCAAGTCTGCAGTGACATGATGAGAAGCACCACTGTTTAGTAGCCATGTTGGAGTGTTGGAAGAAGTGTTCGAAGCAAAGTGTGCTCGAGGCTGCCATGGTGTTGGAGAGTTAGTCATCGGAGCACTTGTGATGGTGGATAGCTGAATGGGAACAAGGTGAAAGGATGGACACTTCTTGGCCGTATGTCCCTGAATCCCACAAATTTAGCAGTGGTCAAGATAGGGACGAGGAGGTCAATCATTTCGACTATAGTTTGGCCCTGCATTAGAAGATGTAGGGGAGCGATTATTATAGCTTGGCGACAGGCGCCAGCCCGTGTCGCTATGTCCAGATAATTGTGATGGATGCCAATTGTTGTTGTTTCTATTCCCGAAGATGTTCGAAGGACACCAGCCATTGTTGGTTCGATTTGAAGGATTTTCCGATGCCATAAAGTGAGCAAGTTCAGATTTTGTGCCAGAGATAGTTGCAAAAGAGTACAAAATATGACAATCGAACCAGAGCTCCAAAAGAGTACAAAATATTTGGAACGGCAGAATGATGCTTATATGTAGGCCAAAAAAATATTGCATACACAAAGTTCTCTATTTGTTGCTATTAACCTATTAATATTATAATTTTTAATTGTATTTATGCATTTGAAAAGAAAATAAATAAGATATCATGTCATACAGCTATAAGATTCGACATTTGTAATAAATCACACATAATTAAACGTGTAATTAATTCCAAGTATCATAAAAGAAAGTACTAACTGAAATTTAACTCCAATAATCACAATTAATGAAATTAACAATAGAATTATGGAAGAAAATTGATTACTTGGTTTACAAGCACAACGCGTTGATCATGAAGCTGGGAGATAATTATGTTGCAGACTGTTGTTTGCCAGATGCAGTTCCACCGGCAACACCCATTCAATTGCACCAAAATAACAATTAACAAAAATTTTAAGAAATAAACAAACAGAATTTTTTTTTAAAAAAAAAAAAGAACAATAACACAAATACATTATTTTGCTGTATGTATAAATATAATGAATGAATGATATAAAATTAAAATGAACGAATGGTTGCTTGTAAGGGGCAGGAGCTGATCGGGAGCTTTAGGATTGGAGAGAGAAGTGATCTTTGATGCCATTAGCCAATTTATTTACTGTTTCAGATTCGATCATCTAGATAACAACTGCTAATTAAAAGAACTAGAATTGATAGAGATTCTTGAGGATTTTTATCGTGTGAAATCGAGAGTGAAAAGTTTTGTGTGTGTTTTTGTTGAAAGGGGTGAAATACGCTCGAGAGTGAAAAGTGTTGTGTGTTTTTTTTGTCGATATAGAGTGGAGAACGGGGAGATGGGAAAGGGGCGAAATACGCGGGAACGAGTGACATGTAAGATGCGTTTGGAGCAACGACTAGGTCGAAATTGGATTGGGCCTTCAAACAGAAGCCCAGTCCAGGCCCAGGTGATAAGATTGACCCAAACAGTGCATGGCTCGAAAGAAACTGTTTACAGTAGAACAATAATAAATATGTAAACTGTTCCGAGTGTTCAGTAAAACAAAATATAAAATAATTTTTTGAGATAAATTTATATTTTAAAAACAAAAATATTTTCATAAACCATTTATTTCTTGACCAAACTTTTGTTTATAAAAAAACATAAATAAACTCTTCCAAACAGATTTAAAAATCATTTAGAAAAGTTTTTGAGATGATAGACACTCGTTTAAAAACTATCTAAAAAACTGAATACGTAAAACAAACTATTTTTAATTTTATTTTTATTTTATTAAACACTAAATATAATTTTAATTTCATTATTATTTTATTAAAAACTGTTTTATAAACTATAAATCGAAACGGCTAAACCAAAGTAAACAGAGGAGTTGTGACTATAAGGTTAAACCCACGTCATAGAACATGGATCACCTTGAGCCACATGTACTAACAGTCGCAGATTACCCCATTCGAAAAACGAAAAAAAAAAACCGTATTGTTCGGCAAATCATATTGTCCAAGGTGTCAATTACAATTTTAAACATAAGATAAATCAGTCACAAAAGGATGTTTGGAAAATAAGGTTCATCCAAGAGGAACAATACTTGTAAAATGAAACGACGTAAAGTAACATCAGTTACTTAAATTTTAAAAAAAAATCCTGATAGATACAAAAAATCTCATAGTAGTGCATCTATTTTGCTTCACCTCGGAGTTGCTTTTTGCAGCTGTATTACCATATGATTGCACATTCTGCATGCCTTATGGTATCGGTATATGTTGTAGTCTAATCTTTATTAGATGAAAAATCTTTGGTCACTACGACAACTGGACAATGGTATTCCCTTGCTTTCTCCTTTACAGTTGCCAACCCTTGGAAATGCAGCTTTCATGCCTTCAAAATAGACCAAAAACATCTGAGATTTATAAGTAAAGAACAAAAACAATGCTCAGAGAACACCCTAGTTACAATTTCACATTGTTCTTCAATTATATACCTGATTACATTATTGAAATGAAGTAATTAGTCTGAACATATATATACCTGATTGGAGAAGTAAATTCACATTGTTGAAACAACCTCATGCCACAACTTCTTTCTGGCAATTAAAACTCTTTCTTCACTCGTGGAAAGAGCATCAGTTTTTGGTTCAACTTCTGATAACCAGCCATCCCACTTTAAGGTAGTCAAAAATTTATGGATGTGATTTATTAAAGAGGGTTTGTCTCTGATGATAGCGAATCCATCTGGCCGTAGCATCCGATCCATTTCAATTAGTTGATCCTCTGTGCCACCCCGTCGCTCCTCGATCTCTGAAAATACTGTCCACGCATGGAGAAGATCATACGTACGTGGGTACGTAGAGTATGCTTCACACCTATAAAACACAATGGATGAAACTCAAAAAATGAAACAGGAAAAGTAGTAGTAACTGAAAAAGCTTGGAAATAAGAGGAAATGCCAATGCCATTTGATGACAACAGTGTTAACTGCAACAAGGTAGCAGTACTTCATGAAGCAGCCATCTATTACAAGGTACATCGCTCATTTTTGGTAGTAAAATTGGATCATAGATGGCACAGAACTTTCCATAGTAATAAAATGTGAACATGTGATTTAGGCAACCTTCACTGTGAAGCATAGGGAAACTAAAAATTACAAAAGCATGAAAACAAGAATGAAAAGTAGAAGCATGGCCACCATGTACCATTTGGACATAAGTCAAGGACCAGAACTGTAATTACACAAGCCAATTATGGTATTCACCATTTAGAATCCTGTTTTTACAGCTTGTGCTAGAAAAACAAACCAATTGCTACTTTCATCATCTTTCTTGCTACGTCTGGTTAACGCTTTTGTAACCACTTAAAAAAGCACTCTGTTTAGACTTTCTAGACTCTGCTATATATTGTACAAATTCACAAAGAACCAATTTCTCAGTCAATTTCTGTGTTTAAACTGAAAGGTAAATGTTCTGTAACTCATAACAGATCAGCAAACAGCAGAACTCATAATATCAATTGCATTAAAAACCCAAATAACAAGTACAGAAGGATCCAGAAATTAGATATGCATAAAAATGTCTAAACACCGAATGAGGGGAGAGGAGATGGAGTCAAGAATTTATTAGCCAGGTTAAATCGCATACCAGTCATGAACGGTACCAATTAAGCCTCGATCATAAATGATCTTCAATCTGGCAGACATGTGGACAGGAGCGACATTCATCACCCAAACATCTTCATCTTTCAGAGCAGCAGCAAATCCCCCAAGGTTTGAATTCATATCCATGACATTTCTGACGGAGTTCTTTTTCACAACAGATTTCATCTGCTTCCAGTACTCAACCACTCTAAAATGCCATATACTCTGCATCACAAGTATATCTGGCAAGTAAAAGACAAGATAGAGGCTGAACCATACAGTGTTCTCTTGAAATTTTAGAAACTTACAGTATCGTCGTGGAATTCCTCAGGACTGACACTAATTTCTTCCAGCCGAGGAGGTGCAGCAGTCAGCCTCTGTGGCCAAGGAACTAAGCTGCTGCCCTTTTCCTTGTGCATCTCTATATTTCATATAAGTAGCATGTTAGGTGAAAAAAAAATTAACTAAACAATAAACAAAATCATTGGTAGCAAGAATAAAACTTTGAAGAGGAGATGAGCATCAGGAGTTCATAACCATTAGTCCAAGTAACCAGAAGGAACAAGAGAAATTAACACGTAAATCTAGTAAAAGCTATACATTACCAGTACTTCAAATGTAGTCCTGCTTGCTGCCCACTAAGTGATTCAAATCTAATTTTGTAACTTTCTGGGCTCTTAGGATTCGTAAAGTGCAGTACTTCTATATAAAAAAAAAAAGGATTCCTCAAGTGCAGAGAACACGAAACTCACCTCATATATATATATATATATATATATATATATATATATATATAAAGGAAAGTACGCATTTCAAAGGCACCAAGGGATGCCACCCAATTTCAAAAACTATACAAGAAATGATCTCAATGAAATCTACAAAATCTTCATTATTCACAAAAGAATTCCCCTTAAACCAAAACCCAAAAGTATGCTACCATCCATCCTTGATAGATACTAAAGATCTTTCCCTGCCATCAAAAGTTCTCTTATTCCTCTCATAACAAATAACCTCATAAATATTATAATTAACATGAAGACAATGTGACAAAGATAATTCAACTTTTTTTATATAGGTAAGATAATTCAAGGAGTTCTTTATCATATGTTGAATGACACAAGCAACAGCCGTAAGGGCAAGACTCGAGCAATAAAAAAGCAATTTACAATTTCAAAGTCGACCCCCATTGCCATGAGACCATCTATGATACATAACTTGCATAAATTAGCACCTCCTAATTGGAAATGGAAATCCAATGGCGCCAAAAGGCTCCTATAAGGTCACCGTCTACCCTTCTTTTTAATCAATGATAGGATGACATGTTGATGTGTCTTGAAACAATTTACCCCAATCACTGACAGGAATCTCTCCGGGTCAGTAACCTCAACAGCTGCAAGCACATCTGTGAAAATTTTGGCAAGTGGAAGAAGTTGCAATAAATTGGCACTATCAACTGTATAAAGCTGGTAAGAGATTTAAACATTAACCATCTCCCAATATTCTGTGCTAAAAAGGATTGTAATGGCCATTGCATTCCTTGTTTCTCCTTCACCAATGACCAAGTAACAAAAATTCGCTACAACTAGCAAAGCTATTCTTAGAAAGCATAGAGTTTTTATATCTACAACCAGAGGGCATCTATGCACAAGTAGGATTTATTAAAATTTCAGACTTGAGTGCTCATAAACGACAGTAGAGTATTCCCAATTTATTGATAAAACCAAGAAACTTCACTGCACAATGTACACAAATATGCATGACCCACAATGTAGAAACATGACGAATCACCCACCAAAAATGAATCAACACATTATCCATAGCTATCTTTATGAAGTATCAAGTATCTACCAGATCTACTTACTTGCTAAGTATGGGGGGATGCAGGTGATGAGGACACGACTAACAAATGGGAGGCAGATCCTATTCAAGTTCCAATTGGTCAAGTTACAAGGGCCCGAGCTAAACGGTTTATTCAAGTTCCAATTGGTCCAGTTATAAGGGCCCGAGCTAAACGGTTCAAGAAAACTCTCAATTGGCTTATTCAACATATTTGGGCTAAGAACCATCTTTGGGGGCCCAAGGATAATGCTATACATGATCCACAAGGATGGGTTTCCATGATCCAAGAGAACTTCCACTTTGGAATTTCGGGAGGACCTGACAACCAGAATTAAAATGATCATATCTTCTTGCTCGCAACTCCAAATGGGCTAAAACTTGTTATGATGGAAAGATGATGTCGTGAACTTCAATTTAGACCTAAGAAAGTTTCAAAAATGATATTGTTTGGGCCTGGTATGATGGGCCGAAATCCAATAGGCTATTGCATCCGAATCTACGTTGGCCTTGCATCTTTTCTTAATTGTTTCCTTCTAAATTTAATTGTTGCATTATAAGGCTTGCATGCCAAGTTAGGTACTTTCCTTATTTGAATTTTAGGTTACCAAAATTCTATTTAGGTTTATTTCCTATTTCGTAGTTCCCTATTCCTACCAGAATTCTGTTTAGGTTTATTTCCTATTTTTTAGTTTTCCTTTTTCTATTTGGTTACGAATTCTCATGTATTTAAATAGTCATTGCCTTTTGGAATAAGACAATTCAGATTTGATTCATACTTTCGGAGAGAAATTTCTCTTTGGTTCTTTTGGAACTTCTGAACTTATCAGAGTTTCCGTGGCGTTCATCTTCGCCTTATCAATCAATCCTTCCATAATTGATTGTAGTGTCTTCATTATACCAAGGTTCTTACTTCGATATAAGCAACGGGTCGCTGTCTCAGTCTTCATTATACCAAGGTTCTTGCTTCAATATAAGCAACGGGTCGCGGTCTCACATAAATCTGCTTCTAGACGATCTTGGAGGTCTTCTTAATCCATAAATTTCTTAGTTTTTGGCGTAAATCATATCAGCAGGCCTTCATCAGCACATTCCAAGTTGCATCTGGGTCATCATCAGAACTGCACAAAGGGGGATGGGAGTCATGATCTCTCTTCAAGTAACAGCTATTGGACAGCGGCTTTTCCCATATGACAGTCTGGTCCCCCTTTGCAACAACTCTCCAGCACATTCTTTTGAGAAGATCATGCATAGCATTCCAGATCCTTCGATTTTCTGGATCATGTGCATAGGCTTCAGGAGATGAATACACAAAATACCCTCCAGGTCTTAGTAACCTGTCAAGTTCTAATAAGAGGATTCCATCTCTCTAGAGCCAATCTATCCGACATCGTGAACAATGAGCAAGTTCAAAGGATCTACTTGGATAAGGAAGTCGTTTCGTTCCCAAGACACCAGGAGCTGATGGGATACCTCTCTCTAGTGCAAACTGTATTTGATTCTCATGTACATCATTAGGCGCAAGGGACATAGCTATAATGTCAAAGGGAAGAAGATAGGCTCCAAAACTTGCAACCTCACAACCTACATCAAGAACATTTCGGATATTTCCGTCATTGTCGAGTTTATCACCAGGAAATTTCAGCATCTATGGGAATACCCATTCGTCCATAAGCATAGCATAAACGAGGCCAAAAACTTTGTTAAACACAACATAATGCTCCTTTGTCCTTGGAGCAGCAAAGAACCAACAACAAGTCATCAGCTCAAAATTATTAGTTCTACTTTTTTTCTTCAAATTCTTCAGCAAAGAAACAGAAAATTAAGAATCGAGCCACTATATACCTGAGCAAGAGCAACAATGTACTTATCAGCTCCATAGCGGAAATGGATTCCCCCTCTAGGAAAATTTATCTTGTTCCCATTCACAACCATCCAATTCTGATCTGATTTCTCTTACGCAAGGTGCGTGTGGGGTATATTTGCTTTCCACACTTCATCTCTACTAGCAGGCCATCTTATAGGGATCTGAAATTCTAGAAACAATTTTGTCAGCATCAAAACCAACCGAAGCTGAAGTAAAACAAAAAAATCTTACATGCAAGCAAAAGTGGTAAGCAACCTTGTAACCAATCGGGGGTGGAATCAGGCAATTGTAACGTCGCTCTGGTGGTGGACAATGCCGTTCATAATGCTCCATCAATGTCAAATTGGGCTTCAATTTCAATTAGTAGATAAGGTCTCTATCTAAACAAGGTATTAACTCTGAATATTTTTTGTCACATATCTGTAACAATATCAAAACCATCATTTCCAACAAATTATAGGCACAGAATAAGAAGCAACTCTTCGATAAACACAGTTTATTCACATCCTTAATCATCATAAAAATTGATAAGTACTTGACCAAAAACTTCAGTTAAATGCAAGTTATTGCAAATGGGAATTCTTTTCTCCAAATTAAAAAATTAAAAAAAAAAAAAACAGAATAAAAGCAATGAGTAAACACTAAATACAGCTTATGTTTAGTACACTCTCAATTCAATGAACTAATATGCTTTTCGCTAAATCTAAGCTACAAATTAGCAACTTACACTCCGTTTGGAACAAATGAATTCTATAGTTTTTATGGAATTCATTTTGAATTTTATAGTTGTCATGTTTGAAAAAAAAATGTTAAAAATTCATTTCGAAATGAATTCACCGGCTTGTTGCAAATTATACCAAAATTGATAGAAATTACAAATGAAGGATAAAAAGCTATGTTGTACTTTCTCTTTCCCTCTCCCCCTCCCCCTCCCCCTCCCCCTCCCTGTTGAATTTTTCATTTATTTCAAACATTTTAAAACGAGAATTCAAATGAATTCTACAATTTAAAATAAGAAAATCAAACATAAAAATTCATTTCAATTCATTTATAAATGAATTCCATTTTCCATTCATTTGAAAATGAACTGAATTCTATTTTCATTTGGTTCCAAATAGACTTACAAAGCTCACATAAAAAGTTTAGCGTATACAATTACTTGCACGTACGTAACATTAAAATCACAGAACTAATAACCAGTTCAATTAACACACAAAATAACATTTAACACTTCAAAGTTAAGTTAACCACAAAAAAAAAAAAAAAAAAAAAAAATTACAATTAGCACAATGTAATACGTACAGGAATGCTTTTGGGTACTTCAGGATTGTGTTCTTGGTCGTCAAATAAGTCATCAAAATCTCGACTCCGTGTAAACCCATTAAGAACTGAGTCGGAGCCGTCGAAACTGGAAGCGTCCTCTTCGGATCTCCGAAGACCCGGAGCGAATGAAGATGCGTAGTACAGACAAGCCAACCCGAGAACCGAAATGATTCCGATTAGAACGTAGGTCAGCAACTTTGTAGTGTGAATTTGCTCGCTCTTTTGCTTCATTCTCTAGATCCGAATCAAATTAACCCGACTCGAAGTTAGTTGCTAACTTATGGAGTATCATACAAGCAAAAACCTCAAGAGTCCCCAGATTTAGCTAGCAGATTTTCGCGGGACTGAGGGAGAGAGAAAGAGTCGAAAGTCTGTGTTGGATTCTCGTAAGAATCTCAGTGGTGATCAATGGGGTCGGTCTATCTATTTTATTTAAGTTTCTCAGTTAAACCAATGATTTGTAATTGAAACAGATAGCAACAAAGTGAAAAAATTTTGATGCAGAATTTAATTGAATTCTTAACATTGAAAATGTTAGGAATAAACGAAAATTTTAAATAAAAAGAGAGAGAGAGAATAAAGCAAGAGGGGGAAGAAGAGGGAATGAGAAGGGAAATGACATATTATTTTTTATTAAGGTAACATTTTCCTCTTCATCTCCTTAACTAACTCAATTTTATAGTTTTTTTAAAGTATAACTATAAATAAATTTTATAAAATTTATAAAATTAATTTATTTCAAACATATTTTTAATGAATTGAATTAATTTTTTTGATAAATTTAAAATTTAGTATGTGAAATAAACTTATTTAATCACCATACACGTCTTGAACTCAAATTTATTATATTTTTAATTAAAATGTTATCTTTCATTGTTTCGAATTGATCTATAAAGCTCTTGACTCTTGAGTTTGTACTTTCTTTTTTTGTGTTTATGAAATGATATCAAATCACATATTAGTAATGTTTGGATTTAATTTTAAGTTAATTTTAAGTTAACACTTATTTTTTAAAAATTCATTAAAAACTTAATTAAATCGAATCAAATTCATTAAAACTTTGTTGACCTATCTATCTCTTGTGTACGTAAATCTATCTTTCACATGGTATCAAAATCAGATTAGAATCCTTTCCATTTGAGAATTAAAATAGAAATCAAATTTATGCTGAGATTAAATGGTATCATAACAAACTTTAATTTAATTTTTTTAATTTAATAAAATAATATTTAATCTCACCATAAATTTGATATCATTTCAATTTTTAAATGGATAGATCCCAAACAAACAAAATATCTTTTTTTTTCCTTGTTTAATGGGTTGAACTTAACTGCTCAATTGCATGCTAGTTGGTTAAACTAGTTAATTAAACCTTTTTTTTTTCAGTAGGCCAAATCAAATAATTACTTTTAATGAAAGATAAATTTCGTAATTTAAGAAAAAAAAATATGAATAGGTTTATTTCTTTACTATTTAAAGAAATATAAATAAATATTATGTTCTTGTCAATTAGTATCAAATATATAATGCCAAAATTAAAATTTTATTTTATTATATCTACGACAAACCCTTTTTTCATATTCATATTCATAATAATGTTTTTCTTGTTTATTACTTCCAAAGAAAACTGATTGTTTATCCTTTTTAGTTAAACATACAGTATGTTAATTAATGTCTTTTTAATTAAATGCCTTAAGACAAATAAAGGATATATAATGCCATAAAAAATAGTAGCCTTTTTGTGTTTTTTATTAAGGTAAATAAAAGGGAGAGGTACGCATGCTTTTTTTTTAAAATTTAAATTTATTGAAAACATACACGCATCTTTCTCTTTCTTTTTTTTTTCTTTTTTTTTCCTTAATCTAAAAATAGTAGAGTACTAAGTCACCCACTTTAACCACCTCTTCATTGAAAAAAAAAATCAAACAAGATATTTTACTAAAGATAAATTCCAACGCTTATTAAATTAAATAGATTTGCTGATTAATTGTTGAGCTGCGTGATAAACAATCAATTGTTCAAAGATAATAAACAATCATTTGTGAATTGAGTAAAGTTCTTTTAGTTTTTTGTCTTTTTTAATTGAGTAATAGTTTATATTAAAAGGTAATCTGTATAGAATGTCTCCACATCTCCGTTTTCATATGAAGTCATATATTTTTAATTTTGACAATAAAAATCACCTACAAATTATTATTGGCATTGTGGTCCTTTGAAAGTATAGGTAAGATCGGAAACGGATTGGGTTTTACGAGTAACGGATCAATATAAATAGATTAAAAATAATAGTTTTTTTAAAATATCTTATTTTTCATGTTCATACCTATATTTAGTAGGCGGATAATAAATCAAAAATGGTTATTGACAAAAATTCTTTTATTTATGTGAGAAAAGAGTGATTCGGACCGAATACAGATTGATCAACGAGTACGGGCTAAAAATATTTGTTTTTTTAACGGATTTTATTTTTCATACTCATTCTTGTATTTTAACGAATGAATAACGAATCAAAAATAAATACGAACTAAAAGTCTCATTTTATTTATATTTTATTCCATCCAATTAATTTTCACAGAGCTGAATAAAAGACAAAAAAAAAAAACCAAATTAACTTTTAAACCATAATATGATTTTCCAATTCAATGACAAAAATGATTTTCCAGCAACATCAAAATCTCAATTTCTTGTAGAACTTACGTGTGTGCCCAATCGAACAGAGAGCATGAAAAAGTGGATTGTTTATTTCTTCAATTTATTTTGGGTCAATGGAGCAGCTAAATTAAAATTAAAATTTTATTTCGGTCATACTTCATGCCATATGTCATCATGTCGGCTTATAAAAAATGAAAAATAAAAAGGAGAAGAAGAACGGAAAGTCATTGAACAAACATAATGAAATTCTCTCATTCACCCAATCAGCAACGTTCAAGTCAACAAACACGTTTTTAGTTTGATGGGTTTTGAATTAAATCTTGTCACGGGTATGATTTTTCAGATGATAAACCGTTAGGTTTGAGTTTGATGGGTTTCACATTTTTATGTTTATTAGTTCATTTAACAAAGTTGACAGCTATAAAAACACATCAATTTGACAATCTGACCAAAGAAACAAAATTAAGACCTGATAGAAGGGGAGTCCACAAAAGAGAACTTGGAAGAACAAAGCTCAAGGCAAATCGCATCTAGACAACCGTAACATTGAGTATATCGGTATATCATTTTCTTTATTTTTTTAATCATTTCACAGAGTATATATCCTTTAAAAATCCTTATCTAAAGATTTATCTCTCTTTCATTTTTATTTAAAAAAAGATAATTGCATTAGAGATATTTTATTACTAACTTTTACCATATAGAATCTCAAAATATGTTTGACACGAGATTTTTAGGAGTATGATTGTCTCAATTTGCGTTGTTTCCATTTGTCCATGTTATGTTAGAACGGACATCCTGGGAGCTTTTACGTCATCAAAAATCTCGCAGTAGTGTACCGTGGGTTTGTGGGGGAGACTTCAATATGATTTTGGTATCTCGTGAAAATGAGGGTATGTCTGACCGGTGGGAGTCCCAGATTTGGGAATTCAGGTAAGCTATAATGATTGTGAATTTATAGATTCGGGGTACAGTGTCCTGTGGTTCACATGGACAAATAATCGGGATCCTGAGGTTCATGTGTGAGAGTGTCTTGATTGCTCTCTAGCCACTCCTGACTTATGTGATCTTAAACCGAATTATTTTGTTACTAATTCTGTTGCTAGTTACTCTGATCATATACCTACTGCGTTGGATGTTAATCGCCCTAAAAGCAGGACAAGAGGTAAACGCAAAGTTTAAGGTGGTGTGGGTTCGACATTGTGAGTGTAAACAGATCGTTACAGATTCTTGGCATTTGGGATCAAATATGGATGATGTATGTGATCGTATTTTGAGGACTGGTTGTAGGTGGCATGAGATCTTGCCCAGCGTCAACTAAAACTTCAAAAGAGGAGTGGGAGGTTCTGGTAAATATGAATGAGATCCTAGCTACTGATGAAATAATTTGGAAGCAGAGGTCTCGTATTCAATGGTTTAAGGAGGGGAACAAAAACACTTATTTCTTTAATAAACAAGCTTCCTATAGGTGCCGTAAAACTTCTATTGATCAGTTGCGGGATGACTATGGGGTTTGGCAGGAGGATGACGCTCAACAAAAATGTATTATTTGCTCTTATTTTCAAGATTTGTTTACCTCATCTCATCCGGATAGGTTGAAGGAAGTGCTTGACTCGATGGACAGTCGGGTATCTGAGGATATGAATCTCTCTTTGATGTCTGAATTTACAAGGGAGGAGGTTCATTCAACTTTATTTCAGATGCATCCGACAAAACTTCCGGGCCCTGATGGTATATATGTTTTGTTTTATCAGGGATATTGGGATATTGTAGGGGATGTTGTCACTAACAAAGTCATGCATTTTTTAAATTGGGGGATGATGGGTCCAATTGTTAATTCTACTTATATTATTCTTATTCCAAAAATCCAAAATCCGGAACTAATTTCCTCAATTCAGACCTATTAGTTTTTGTAATGTGTTGTATAAAATCATTGCAAAGGTGTTAGCTAATAGATTAAAAGTAGCACTTCCTTCAATTATTGCTCCGAATCAGAGTATGTTTGTTCCTGTCCAGTTAATCACCAATAATTTTTTGGTGGCTTATGAATTATTGCATACTTCAAAGAATAAAAAGGGGGGTCTAACTGGGTTGATGGCTTTAAAATTAGACATGAGCAAGGCTTATGATAGTGTAAAGTGGAGTTTTTTGGAAGTGGTGATGGGTAAAATAGGTTTTCATTCTAACTGGATTTGTCTAATTATGAACTATGTCACTACGGCTTCACCCGAGGTATCCATTAAGGGGATCCCTTATCTCTTTATCTTTTTGTTTTATGTGCTAATGTGCTTTCTTCATTAGTCCATAAGAGAGAATACTTAGGACCGCTTCATGGTGTAAAAGCTAGTCGTAATGGGCTAGCAATTTCTCATCTGAATTTTGTAGACGATAGTTTAATGTTTTGTAGGGCAACCTTCGTTGAATGTGATGTTATTTTTAATGTATTGGCTTTATATAAGGCTAGTTCTAGGCAGGTTGTTAATTTTGATAAGTCTGCAGAATGTTTTAGTGCAAATTGTAGAAAAGAGATAGCAGAGAGAATTGTTGATTCATTACAGGTTCAGTGGGTAATGTGTCATGAGAAATATCTAGGCTTATCGACAATGGTGGTTCATTCAAAAAATTCAGCTTTCAAGACCTTGAAAGATCGGGTTTGGGGCAAAATTAAAGGTTGGAAGGAGAAGTTGTTATTGAGGGCGAGAAAGAAAATTCTTATTAAAGCAGTTGCCCAAGCTGTACCTACATATATGATGAGTTGCTTTAAGATCCCGAAGAATTTTTGTGATGAATTGGGCGCAATGATGAGTCAATTTTGGTGGGATCAACAATCCAATGAACATAAAATTCATTGTGTCAGATGGGGGAAGATGTGTCGTCCTAAGTCAGAAGGGGGCATGGGGTTTCGTGATTTACATTATTTCAACTTGGCCTTTCTTGCTAAACAGGGATGAAGGTTAATGAATAACACCAACTCTTTATTTTATGTTGTTCTAAAAGTCAAATATTTTCCTAGTTGTGATTTTTATAAGCAGCACAAGGTTCCTCTCTTTCGTACACTTGGAAAAGTATTCGGGAAAGTTGCTCGGTTATGACTTAAGGGTTGAAGTGGTGGGTTGGTAACAACGAGAGTATAAAGTATGGACTGACCCATGGTTACCGGTTCCTTGGTCTTTTAAGGTGGTCTTGCTCAATGTTCTCTTTGATCCGGATTAGAAAGTAGCTGAGCTAATTAATTCGACTACTTATTCGTGGGATATAGAGGCCTTGAAAGCTCGTTTTCTTCCTCACAAAGTGGATGTTATTTTAAAATATTCCTATCAGCTGGTATTGCAACGACCCATCTTGGGTTGGCCAACATCGAGACGGTGTCGTCACGTTTTGAAATCACAGCACGATACATATATGCAACAATATAAAAATAAGCATCAACTGAATGTATATATATCTATACATCAATCCTCAAACCTCGACAGGGGAGTTACATTATTAAAATTTCAACTGAAATAATATATACAACATATAATGCATGAATATTTACATTTTTTTTTCATTAGTCTGAGGATGTGGACCACGTGGCTTACAGAAAATGATTCAGTTTGAATCACAACTCACCAATCTATCTGTCTTGCCCGCTATCTGAAATTTATTTAACAATAAGGAGTGAGCTTTACAAGTTTAGTGAATTAAATTTACTAGAAGTGCTCGATTCTTTGATTCCTAAAAGGAAACATGTTGACAGTATAATTGATATTAGTAAGGGTGTGAGAGAATTTGGAGTTAAAAAAGATGAGCTAAGATAAGCTCTTACTTATACTCTTGAGAAAATGAATGTAATAGATGATAGAGTTGATAGTTTATAGCATAGACTTGATGAACAGGCTAGAGCAATACTTGAGATTGTTGTAAATTCAGTAATGGTAGATGTTCAAAAGGGGAACTGTGAGTTTATGCACGAGATGCAGGGAGATTGTTTTGTTAGATATATTAAGTTGAATGTTTTGTTGTTTAAAGGATCTATGAATCTTTTTGAGCCTGAGCTATGGGTGAAACATATAGAGAGATTATTTGGCATTTTACCAGTGATTGACAGGTTGAGGGTTGCCTTTGCTTCGTTTGAGTTAGAATGAGAAGCTTTAGAATGGTGAGAGGATACTCTTCCCAGGGTAAGTGCATATGTTGATAGACCTTTAACTTGTAGTAGATTTAAGAAGGCCTTTTCTTTTATAAATAGTGCTCATATACTTTCAGAGCCAAATAGAAGAGAGATTTCATTATTTGAGGTAAAATATGTTGAATGTGGATTTGTATGGTAGCAGATTTGTGGCTTTGATGAGGTTTGTATCAAAAATGGTAGATA
This sequence comes from Bretschneidera sinensis, assembly GCA_023935145.1. NCBI lineage: Eukaryota > Viridiplantae > Streptophyta > Magnoliopsida > Brassicales > Akaniaceae > Bretschneidera > Bretschneidera sinensis. Next base: position 35,397,560 of record CM043701.1, on the reverse strand, counting down.
TAAAGGACAAGAAGTGTAAGAGGTTCATAGATGTATTACATTTTCAGATTAAAGTGAAACTATCTTACATGAGACATATGAATTATGCTAGGTTGGTGGATATAGCACTACAGATTGAGAAGGATGTGATAGAGTTTAGAGGTAGGAGGGATTAGCTAAAGAGATCTAGATTTGAGGGACCCAGAGGTGGTAGTAGTATGAGTGTGTAGGGTGGGAGACCAACCCAGTGGGAGCGTTCCTTATCACAGGGAACTGTAATACAAAACCAGAGGCAAGCAAAATCTGTTGCTTCTGTAGCTCAGAGTAATATTGGTGGGACCTCTAGATTTGGGAAGACAACTTGTGGGAACTGAAAGTTATGGTAGAGGTGGGAGTGTACTACCTAAGGGATATGGTAATGTGATAGAAAGACTAGAATGTGTTATAGATGTAATCAGATAAGATATTTATCCCAGAATTGTCCTAATTTGAGGTGTTTTGTATATAGAAAATGTAGACATATCAATGTTGGTTGATCATGGTGCAACTTATTGTTTTGCATCCAATGTGTTTATGAAGTTTATTGTTGTTTATATTAGTCTTTTGATGCATAATATTATTGTTGAAATTCCTACTGAAGATAGAATTATGATTAAAACTATTTTATTGGGGTTATGTAATTCGTATGGATGATAAAGAGTTTAAAGTTGATTTGTTTTCTTTGAGTATGGTTAATTTTGATTTGATTTTGGAGATAAATTGGTTGTTGGCGTATCATGTCTGGGTTGATTGTTTTAAGAAAAATGTGGTGTTCAAGATACCATGACAAAATGAGTTTAACTTTCATAGAGAACGTAAGATACTTGCAGATTGTCTTATTTCTGCCATAAATGCTAGTAGATGGTTGAAGAAGGGTTGAGATGAGTATTTGGCATACATAATGGATTCTAAAAATAAAAATAGAAAGTTAAAAGAAATCTTAGTAGTGAAAGATTTTCCTGATGTGTTTCATGAAGAGTTGTCTAGATTGCCTCACAGTAAGAAAATTTAGTTTTCTATAGATGTGATTTTAGGTTCAACACATATATCTATAGTACCTTATAGAATGACACTAGCTATCTCAACCTTAACTTCTCTAAATATTGGGGGCCTACCACACCCTCTCTGATCAGCATCTCTAACTCTAGGTCTCGCATGTCCACACGACATCCTCAGACTATGCATTAAAATATAATTCATTTTAATCTTCCTCTTTCTTTCTTTTTATGCAGTCTATAAAATCATAAAACCTAATGGTCTGATACCAAAATTGTAACGACCCATCCCGGGTTGGCCACCCCCGAGAGTGTGTCGAAACGTTTTGAAATCCCAACACAAAACATATATGCAACAATATAAAAACGTACATCAACTAAATGTATATATATCTATACATCAATCATCAACCCTCAACAGAGGAGTTACGTTATTAAAATTTCAACTGAAATAATATATACAAAACATATGATGCATGAATATTTATAAACATTTTTTTCCATTAGTCTAAGGATGTGAACCACGTGGCTTACAAAAAATGATTTAGTCTGAATCACAGCTCACCAATTATCTGTCATGCCTGCTACTTGAAATTTATTTAACAATGAGAATTGAGCTTCACAAGTTTAGTGAATTAAATTTACTATAAGTACTCGATTTGTATACTTTCAATCACATCTTATAATTAACTCATTTCTAATTCACCAATATTAATCATCTACTTATTTACATATAATAATTCAATCATTCAAATAGTCTTCTAATGCTCATTCATCTATTACCTCATATAATTAAAAATAGCATTATATTATCGCTACTCATATCATAATTCTTATCATTTATCAATCTCTTCTTAAATTAATCATCAAATATATCAATCTTCTTCTCATATATTTAATCATCTTGAGACTATCAATTTAACATCATTATTTACCTCGTTATGAGGTTCACAACATATATAACAAATCCAACAAATAATTTTCTTCATATCATACTGTCATATTTATTTTTCATCATATCTATCTCTCTGTGAGACTCATATGTCTATCAATAATTTCACAATCAAGTCTGACACTTCAATATTTCAATCAATAAAAATCAATATTTAAAACAAATGCAATGCGTGAATTTAAATTATCAGATTGTTTCATATTATCATTTGAGAACGTCTTCCCACATGTCGACATGTTTCAGCTTAGACCGATTGCCTTCCGGTTCTTTATTTTCAGTTAGACTGGTTGCTTTCCCAGTTCTTTTACTTTCAGCTAGACCGACTACCTTCCTGGTTCTTTTATTTTCAAATAGACCAGCTGCTTTCCTGGTTCTTTTATTTTCATTTAGACCGGTTGCTTTCTCGGTTCTTTTATTTTCATTTAGACCGACTACCTTCCTGGTTCTTTTATTTTCATTTAGACTGGCTATCTCCCCGGTTCTTTCATTTTTATTTAGACAGGCTGCCTTCCCGGTTATTTTATTTCATCCATATGAACAATAATATGAAAATAAACAAACCAGCTGCCTTCCTGGTCATTTATTTTATGCATATGAGCAAAAATATGAAAACAAACATACATTCAAGCATTCAATTTAGCTATCCAGCTCGTGTTCAAAAATTATTATTTTTATTATATTCATTAAATTATCTTCTCATTTATCATATCAAATTATCAATCATAGCTTGTCAAGAATTTCATTTATCCGTTCATTATATATTTCATCAACTCGTTATTTCATTAATATTACTTCTCATATAATAAATTTTGAACATATCAATTATTCATATAATATCTATCAACCAACTTTCATATATCATCCCATCATTGTAGTTCAATAATTAATTCAAATATCGTCACTTTATATTTCATATTTATCTTAATAACTAAAAGTAAATACATAGCACTTAAAGCTACCCGTGGATCACCTCCTTGCATTTTCCACTCCTTTCAACAATTTCACTCGATTGTTGATCGTTGACATCTGATATAATATTTATATTAAAATTTCTAATTTATTCTTCAATTCTCCCATAATTCATACCCTTTAAATTTCTACATCAAATCCCGTGTAATTTCATATATACATAATTTTCAAAATAAAATTCATATTATTACCTTTTGTTTTTCTTAAAACTTCCCTTGAATCTTTTTAAAATTCTCCCGTAAACTTATTCAAAATTTCAATCTTTCAACATTTCTTTGAGTCCCTAGGTGTTTAAAGAATTAGAGTAATTTGAATTGAAGAAGGAAGAAAATCAAACGGGATATGATAAGCAAAATACAAAATAAAAGAAAAAACTAAATTTTATGTTAAAAACTACCCCTCCACCGTTCTACCTATTTTTTGCCTTTTCATGTGTCTTGCATGCAAGACATGGAAGACACCTTACATGTAATTTCTACACTTGGACACTTAGCGTCCAGGTGGTTGCCACCCATTTTTTTTTTTCCATTCTTTGTATCCACACCTGGACGTTTCTAGGTATGTTTTTTTTCCTTCATAATAGTAACTCTTTCATATATATATATATATATATATATATATATATATATATATATATATATATATATATATATATATATATATATATATATACATGTATGTATATGTATGTATATATACACATATACATACATATACATACATATACATATATATATATATGTACATATATACACATATACATATATTGACCGACTTTGTTCCACTGATCTCTGGACCGATCTATAGAGGGAGGGGGAAAGACAACTAGTATTCCCTGCACTTATCTCATCCCTGGGCCGGGCATTCCCCCTTAACAAAAGACGGGCTCTGGTACCGGGATAGGGAACCAGGCATTATGAACTACAATCCCTTTAGCCCAAGAAAGACCCAAGCCCATGATTGATGACTCAACGTATATGTGTATATATGTACATATATATGTATATACACATATGTATATGTATGTGTGTATATATATATATATATATTATTTAAACTCCATGTAATATCTATCAAATTACATTTTTTCCTTTACTTTAAGAACACGGGTATTACAGGTATCCGGTTCTTGACAGGTACATATGGCACTACACAGACTCGAGGCAATGCTCAGTGCATAGTGGGTATCAGGTAATAATGGTTGTTGTGAGTTTTAAACTACTTGCAAGCGCACGAGTCGTTTGCAATATAGTGTGTGCAACTGCAAGGTCGAAATCACAGGGAATTGTGTCGTGAAAATATATTTTTATCTAAATTAAACCTATTTTAACCTAGTTCCAAATTTTGAATTGTATTGCAAAAAAAATATAAACTTAAATTAAATTGATTTAAAACAAATAATAAAGGAACTAAGGTTTCTGAATCCACCACACCAAAGTAAAGCATATATTTTCATGTTCTATATAAAAGTAATCTATCAAATAATTTCATGAATCCATCAATATACAAATCACAATGAATACCCTAATTAAACCAAATCATCCAATGTATCCGTTTACTTTAGAATCACAATGGATATCCAATTAACTTTGGATGATTCGTTGTATCCGTCAGATGAAACACATGGAATATCCAATTTGAATAATTTATAAACAAAACAATCAATCATAAGAATTTACTCAAACTGTTGAATTGAAATAGAACATTAATACTAAAAAATATCATAATTGTACGAATATATCTGAAAATATAATGCTAAATAATGGCAAGGCTTCATCTTCAACCTTAGATGAATGTTTTAGTCTCTCATGATTATAAAAATAAATTTCACAATTAAAGTACTAAACTTTAAACTTTAAAACTTAAAAGAAATAAATTAAAACTAACAATACATGGATAGAGAAATTCCACCCTTGGTAGCAAAGCCTTCCAGATTGCCCCGATTGATAGGAAAGCCTTCAAGATTGCACACCGATTGCTGCATTGAAATGAGGTTTTTATAAGGGAACTCCATGAGTGAAATGTGTTTCCAATCCGATGCAGGTTATGGGATGTGTTTCCAACCGATGTGGGATGTGGGATTTAAGCCTTCACATGCCCTTCAAAACTTCTACCACGCTAAAATCACGCATAGCTTGACCTTTGTCTACTAAAACTGCCATAACTTTCTCTAGAAAAATCATATTTATGAGCCGTAAAATACTCCAGAAACTAGACATCTGGATCTTTCCAGGCATGTATGGCTCATCTCCTTGTTCTTCCTGAATCAATACAGTTTAATCATAAAAAATGACTGATCTATACAGGTAATTCTGGCAATTAAGTGAAACTCATTTCCAAGTGCTTGTAAACCTGTAAAACAATGAAAAAAACAACTTAAAGTAACAAATTCCTAAGCTAAACATATAAATAAATACTTGAGCGCTGTTGTGCTCGATCGCAGGTCTCCTATGCTCGATCGTAACAGTAGATTCCAACTTTTGCATTTTTTTTTCACATTAAACCCCCAATTTCCTTTGCAATCCTACAAAACATTAAAAATCATAGAACTAACACAAAATATCAGATTAGGAAACAATTAAAGAATTAACAAATGTAAATTAAGGGGCCAAAATATGTAATATTTGACACTCATCAAATACTCCCAAACTTACATATTACTAGTCCCTTAGCAAAACAAAAAAAAAAAAAAAACTAAATGAAAAACAAAGAACACAAAGATAAATCCATCATTCATGGTATCCAAAAATTTAAGTATCACACAAAACCAAGATATTTATTCATGAGCAAGCTTAAAAAGATAAACCCATCTTCGCAGTGAATAGAAATATTAAAATCTAATTACTTACAAAAGGTCGGCTGAGGCATCACAAGCTCAAATCAGTGTAAAGTGAACTAGCACATAAATATGAAGCTTCCAAATAATTCTAATGTACAATGTCTCCATATCTCAAGATTCACAAAATTTTCCATCAGAATGAACAACAATGGCATAGTTTTATTTTATTATGAGGCTCGCCATGTTTAGTTCCCTTAAGCTTTCTAATTTACCCATGTAGCGAGTGTTGAGTCAATAACTCCCAAACCAGATGGTTTTAGGGCAATAGGTATAAAGACACCCCTAAGAAATTACTAACTCGAGTAAAAAAGGCTACGAAACTAAACTGGCCTTAGTGCTACCAAGCAAAATTCTCACCTTTTAACGTGAACACTCACTGCTTACTGAGGCAAGAGGTCCAGTTACTCAGCGAAAAATTTATCAATGATCATTATGAGCAAAATTCCCACCTTTTGACGTGAACACTCACTGCTTACTGAGGCAAGAGGTCCAATTACTCAGTGGATAGTTTATTAATGATCATTATGAGCATTTTTTTTCTCTCTCTCTCTCTCTCTTTTTTATTTGTTATTTGTCTATGCCAAAGTGTTCATACAACAAGTCATCCAGTTTCAGTTAACGTAAAAATCATATGTCATACCTCACACAATTATGTGCTAATGTGCTCATGTCAGATTAGATCAAATGTGTGAATTCTTAAATGCCTAAAGTAAGTAACTAAACTTTAAAACTCTATTATCATATCACGTGTTCAAAATTTTAAGCTCACTAACGAAATCGCATCACAGTATTGTTTAGATCAACCAAAATTTCAAAACAATCATGAACATGCATTTACCTTTTCAATAATATATAAAAAAAAACTGGGACAAAGTGTGTGTGAATGTGTCTCCCATACCCCCAAACTTAAAGTACACAGTGTATCCAATGTATGAATAACATGAAAAGAGCTGACCTAGGAGATGGAGAACTAGCTGGACTGGTATGACTCATAGTACACTCCCAAACTTGAACTGATGCACACATTGTCCCTATAAAAGAAATACCAAAGTTATACTAGAAAACAAAAAAAATATTAAAAATAAAAAGTGACAAGAAATATGAAAAAAAAACAATAAAAACAAAAGGATATGTTGTGGGTGCCTCCCATGAGCGCTAAGTTTAACGTCTTCAGCCAGACTTAGCAATAGTAATCGTGCCTAGCCAAGCACTCCACCATCTGATCAATAAATGGGAGTGAAAAATGATCCTTCCTTGTGGCAGCATTCAACTTACGGTAGTCTAGACACACTCTCCATCCTGACTGAACACGAGTTGGCACCAACTTGTCGTCCTTATTCTTCACTACAGTCAATCCAACCCGCTTTGGCACAACATGAATCGGGCTCGCCCACTTGCTATCTAAGATTGGATAAATGATCCCTGCATCTAACAACTTTATCACTTCAGTCCTCACAACCTCTTGCATAGCTGGGTTGAGCCATCTCTATGGCTTCCTTGGTGGCTTGGCATTCTCTTGCAAATGTATCTTGTGCATCACCACCGAGGGGTTGATCCCCTTGATATCCTCAATAGTCCAGCCGATAGCTTCTTTGTGCTATCTTAAAACGTCTGATAATTTCTCCTCTTGAGCCTTAACCAAATCTAAAGCTATAATCACAGGCAAAAAATCTGCTAAACCTAGGAACTTATACTTAAGATTGTTCGGTAAAGGCTTAAGTTCCTTCTTGGGGGGCTCAGATGTTGCGGTCTCCTCCGTCTCACTGCTCTCCCGAGGAGCAAACTCCAAAATGGCATTCGCTTGCTTAAGTAACTTATCCATATCAAAATCCTCTCCAAACTGAGCAAAGCATATCTCCAGAATGTCCTCAGACTTCCCTTCTTTCTTGGGCGCTTGTAATCTCTCTGGGTAAGGCGCGTTAGGTACAAAAGATCTAGGAAGATTCTTAATAGTAGGTGTGGCTGTAGATGGCTCAGTATCTTTCTTCTCCTTATTGCCACTTTCTTGCCCTTGCTGCATAGCAGAGTTTTTTTCACTTGATTGTCCACTTATCTTCCATACCTCAATGTGACAATCAATTGCACTTGTTCCTGCCCATGCGTAGGAGTTGATGAATTTCCAATAGTAAATTGTTCATTCGGGTTAGGCACGGGTTAACTGGGGAACATTCCTTTCTCTCCTTCACCCACGTGACTTGCGATTTAACCCATTTGACTCTCTATCTTGGCAATCGCTTGGGTGTTTACAATTGTCGCACTCCTTACTTCCCTGATAGATTGTCCGGTCATCTTCATGAAATCATTGATGGTGTCCTCCAATGACTGTGAAACCGACACTGGTGCTTGAGTGAGAGCTTGGTAAGTGTGTGATGGTGCTGGATGGGCTAAGCGCCCATAACTTGGAACTGGTGAAGGAAATCCGAGAGGGTATTGATTGTGAGCATGATGAGGGGCTCCTCCCTGATTCATCGGTTGGTTCTTCTTCCATGAAAAATTATGGTGGTGGGTTGTAAGTCTCAGAGTAAGATCCATTTGATTGCTTTCGATAGTCATTGAAAGTGTTCACTTGTTCAATGGGATACTCGGCAAAAGCCGACATAGATTGACAATTATGTGCTAGATGTATAGGACTAGCGCAGATGGAACAACTATCAACATTGAATGTATTGGCTGCATTGATGGATTAGTCGGTCATCTTCATGAAATCATTGAGGGTGTCCTCCAATGACTATGGTTTTAGATCAAAATGGGTACAAATCCGTAAGGGATGTAGTAAAGTCTACGTTCCAAGCTCTAGGTTGCTCTACATTCTCCGGTTGATTTGCATTCCTTAAATTGTCCCCCATCTCAATTGTCTCTCTCTCAACAAGTGCTCTCTTATTTCTCCTAAGAGTTCTTTCTGTTTCGGGATCTAAAAGATCTCCGACTAAGCATACACCACATAAAAAAACAATAAAATAAACTAACTAGCAGAAACAAAAAGAATAAAATAAAATATAAATAACAAATAACAATAAAATAAAATAAATGCAAAAATAGAAAACACAATACTCACAAAATGGGCCAACAAAAATTGGCAATTTATATATATATATATATATATATATATATATATATATATTCTTTCTTTATTCTTTATGGGCAATTGCAAATAAAAACAAATAAATTAGAATAAAATTTGCAAAAATAAAAATAAAACAAAAATGCTAACTAAACTAGTAGAAAAATAAAATCAATTCAGAAAAAAATTTAATTTTCACAAACAAAACAACTCTCGGGTGACCCGGGTTAGATCCCTGGCAACGGTGCCAAAAACTTGTTGTGAGTTTTAAATTACTCGCAAGTGCACGAGTCGTTTGCAATATAATGTGTGCAAGTGCGAGGTCAAATCCGCAGGGAATTGCATTGTGAAAATATATTTTTATCTAAACTAAACCTATTTTAACCTAGTTCCAAATTTTAAATTGTATTGCAAAAAAAAAAAATATAAACTTTAACTAAATTGATTTAAAACAAATAATAAAGGCACTAAGGTTTCTGAATCCACCCCACCAAAGTAAAGCATATATATTCATGTTCTATATAAAAGTAATCTATCAAATAATTCCATGAATCCATCAATATACAAATCACAATGAATACCCTAATTAAACCAAATCATCCAATGTATCCGTTTACTTTAAAATCACAATGGATATCCAATTAAATTTGGATAATTCGCTGTATCCGTCAGATGAAACACATGGAATATTCAACTTGAACAATTTATAAACAAAACAATCAATCATGAGATTTACTCAAACAATTGAATTGAAATAGAACATCACTACTAAAAAATATCATAATTGTACGTACATATCTGAAAATATAATGTTAAACAATGGCAAGGCTTCATCTCCTAGTTCTTCTTGAATCAATACAGTTTAATCCGCAAAAATGACTGATCTGTACGGGCAATTATGGAAATTTAGTGAAACTCCTTTCCAAGTGCTTGTAAACCTATAAAACAACGAAAAAAACAACTCAAAGTAACAAATTCCTAAGCTAAACATATAAATAAATACTTGAGTGCTGTTGCGCTCGATCGCAGGTTGTGCTTGATCGCAACAGTAGACTCCAGATTTTGCATTTTTTTTTCACATTAAATCCCCAATTTCCTTTGTAATCCTATAAAACATTAAAAATCATAGAACTAACACAAAATATCAGATTAGGACATAACTAAAGAATTAACAAATGTAAATTAAGGGTCCAAAATATGCAATATTTGATACTCATCAATGGCAGTTGCGGGGATGAGGGAAAATTCCATGGCAATCTCAACGGTAGGAGGAGGTGGGCCTGGTCCGAACGGCGACACAATCTAGAGGTGTATAGGGTCTTTACCAATGCTGAACAAAAAAAAAAATGCTTGGTGACTATGTTGTCTGGCTCTTCCTTGTAAATATTACTTGGTGAGATGAGGTATTAACATCCCAGATGCATGTGCAGTGTATGGCGCCAGTAAGGAGGATGTAATCCATGTTTTCTTTCGATGTTCAACTATAGTAGAGGTTTGGGAGCTAGCATTATGAAATCATTTTAATCCGGTTGAATGTGCAGCTCTGGGCATTAAGGAGTGGTTGCGTTCGGTGATAAAACTGTGGGGTGAAGACCACTTGGTATTATGGTTTGTGGGCATGGTGATGTGAACCCGTGGGATGGAAATCCCTTGAACCCACAATTAAATTGAAACTTACCCAAGAAAGCCAAGAATCAAGTCAAGATAATCTAGACATGTTGAAATCTTGTTTCAAGAACCTAGATTCAGTGAGAACGCCACAAAGAATTTGCCTTTGATAAGTTCTTAGTTCAATCAAGAACAAGTAAAGAAACTGAAAATTCTCTATGAAGAAAACTTCATTCGCGTTTAACTTACCCCCAAAATACGGCTACAAGTGTTTTTGTATCCCTCAATGAAATTATAAGGCTGAATAAAGCCTACATCAATTAAAAGACATGGGCTGAACATCTTCAAGCCGAAAACATCCTAAACTACCCTATAGTTAATACAAGAAGTCCATTTAATGAATTAAATAGGCCCAAACGCCTACAACCATGAAATATAAAATAGACCCACAAGCCTATACTTAATGAAATAAAAAGTCTACACAAAACCACTAGGCTATGCTGCCCCCCACTGTAGCTTGTATCACATGGATTAAAGCTGATTCTTCTTCTTTCAAGCCCATCTTGAATGTTGGGGTCTTGCTCGATAAATTTGCAAACTCGGCCCAAGTGGATTGCACCAATCTTTGCATTGCTTCCTTGATCTTCTTAGCTATTGACCTTGTGATTGGCCTATCTAGAGCTTGCAAGGGATTAAGACTCGGTCCACCATGGTGCCCATCACATGGTTCATATAGAATACCATAAATTCAATCTCTATGGGTAATGCTAAAAATCGCCATCTGCGATTGATGCAAATTCTGTAAGTATGTTGCTCAAGTTTAGAGATGCAGCGAACAGTTCTTTTGGGCAGCAGTAAGTTGTGGCAGAAGAGGTGGTTCGGTTGATAACACCTAGCTCTTCAAGGATCAAGGTAAATACTGATGGTGCCATTTTTAAAACGGGTAATGCAACGGGTGGAGGAATTATCCTAAGGAATGAGGCTTCAAGGTTTATTGCTGTAAATTCTATCAAATTTCCCCATATAGGTGATGCATTCCTTGCTAAAATTATGGCCTTTTATGCCCTTCTATCACATCAGTAACGTTAAAAAATGATTAATTAACTGAAACTAGACCCACTCGTGGTCGCATCAACATATGGGTGGATTTTCAGTGACAAACAACCTCCAAAAACTCCAGATTGGTTAGTTGGGTCATTTTTCGACCCGTTGATGATCTTACTTTTCGGTAATAGTCACTAGAAAGTGTAAAAAAAAAAAAATCTAAAAATACCCCCTCAATTCATGATGGGGTGGTTTACAGTGCGTGAGGGTGATTGGGACAATGGAAGGTGATGAATCCGAATCCCATTATGTAGATATTGACGAACTCTTTCCAACGGTATTGGGGTTGCACTTTTGCAACCATCGGTTAGTTCGATATCGTAAAAAGTCTATGAAGGTTAAAAAATTAAATTCACGGTTCTAATGACTACCTAAATACCTTTCTATTTGTTTAAGACATCTAAATTCTTAGGATTTGATCATTTCATCTTTAACTGAACCAAATGTAGATAACTTTCAATTTGAGAGGACTCTCAATTGGAAGGATCATGATCCAAATCCTTACAACCCGTTTGGATTTCAATGGGATTGGAATGGAGGGGATTGGGTTATATACCCCTGTTTAGGATTTTATTAGAGGAGGGGTAGGGAGAAGAGAGGATTGGAAGGTATTAATATGTATTGTGTAATTTCAGTTTTACCATTTTTTATTGATTTAAATTTTAAAGGTAAAGATATATTTATAATATAACAATAACAACTTATCAATTCTCATCTCTTCACCTCATAACTAAACAAAGAGATGGTATATACCCTCTCATTATTTTTTTAATATCCAAACAAGTGTAGTATAACCACCCTCTCCACCCTTCCCTTCCCTTCCCTTCCCCTCCCCTCCCCTCCCCTTTCTTTACTCACTCCTCTTCCTCTGCACCAAACTCCCAAACGGACAGTTAAACTATAAGAAACTTGCAATTAATTTTCTTACCACCAATTTCATTCAATTTTATCACTGTAGTTAAGGCATATACTGTTAAGTGATATTGAAAAAAAATAACTGCAACCCGCTCATTTAATATCACTTGTGCATAGTTATAACAAAACATAAATTTTTAATAAATTTTAATCTTTAAATACAGTGAAAAAAATTAATTGGATTGTCTCTCTCGTGCGCAAATAACTTCATTTGACAAAGATTACAAAAGAATTTTTCCCCAAAACCCAGTTTTTGTGAGGTATTTGATTGTTTGTTTTTTCTTAAGACCTCCCAAGAAATTTAACGGAATGCATTCTCAAGGAATTGGATTACAAATTTCAATGGTATCATCGATATCAAATTGATAGTTTGAAGCACGAAGTATTAATGAGTAATTGTTTAAGGATCTCATTTGCAATTATCTTAAAAAATTGTTAAGAATATCTTACTTTTGCTCACAGTGGAAAGAAGAGTCTTTGGTTGGCTAGGATCAAAACTCAAATGTTTAGATAACTTAAAATTTCATTGGTAATGATAATTTTTGAATCTCACACTTATATTATCAATAAAACTCCTTAAAAATTACCAGCAAAATTTTCAATTAATCTAAAAAAAACCCAAACCCAAAACCAAAACCAGCTAAGAATTTTTGCGAAGAATTGATTATCCAATAAGCAGCCACTTTCATGAACAGTACAACAGTTAAAATAGTCAAAACTCAAAAGCCCAAAGCTATCACTCAACCGAAATGAAAGCCTATCATTTGCTTTAGCGCGAAACTTCCATGTGATAACCATTGAATTGAATGATAACCTTTTGATAAAAAGGAAACCAAAAGCTTGTCGGCTTTCAACATAAATATTTTATTATTAAAATAAAGAAAGTATCAGATCCACTGATCCTCCATTGAAACTGAACTTTGCAACTCGATACGATGCTATACGTTCTATCTTCTTCACATAAAGGTACTTTCAAAGTTTTTCTACAATTAGTTTTAAGAAATTAGATCATAATGTTAATTCATTTCAATATATAGCCATTAATTTGAGAAAATTAGGGTTTTTGTTTGGTTAATGAGTCTAAGAGAGGAAGATATCATCGATCTTGAGCAATGTGGTTTATTTCTAGTGCAATCACCGCCAAATTTTAGCTGTTCTGCTAAATCACCGCCAAATTTGGTCTGATCTTTATAGTTGAAAAGGTAATCTTAGGTAATCAAAGTTTTGTTTGACTGCAGTTTTGTGTTTTACATGCATGCGTTTTATTTATAATAGTATTTATAATTGATGTAGCGTGTGTTGTTTCGTTTTTGAGTAATTTGGCCTAATTTGGAGTCTTGTAATTAATAAACACTAGTTATTTATAGTTTTTAGAAGTGTGCTTAACCGAGAAGGTTTGCTTTGAGGCGGTGACGGTTACGTGTCCAAGTCTGTATCTAGCTAAGAGCAGCCTCTTTGGTCTTTGTTTGCGTTCTGTAAGCAATAAGTTTATGTATCTTCTTGGAAAGCCAGGTATCCTTTTTCGGCTTGGTCAATTACATACATTAATGATTTTAGCCAAATCGGTTTTGGTTTTCAACTTGTTTGGTTGGTTTGGAGGAGAGAAGTAGATCTTAATAGGAGATTAGGAGTATTCTTGGTGGTTTCATTTCTTATCTCAATGACCATTATTATCTTTTTACGTTTTAAAATAGGGTTCTTGTTTGGTGTTGTCCTGGTGTTTGCTTTGTAGGTGTTGATTTAGATTGGTTTGGTTGATTTAGGGTCTTATAGTGTGAAGGAGAGAAGTGGGTTTTGATTAAGATTGGGGGAGTGTTTGTAGATAATTGATTGATGGGCGGCAGCAGTTCGAAGGAGGGGAGTTGGAGGCAGGCTTCATCTTTTCGTTCAACTTCATCTTCATGGGATTCTCAGCACGGGCATTCTCAATCGCCATATGATCAGGAAAGTCATAGTTATCCACCCCAGCAAAACTATGGGTCACAGCAGTATTACCCCCCTTCTCAAGATTACAGCAGTGATAAAAGGACTCTGGAGCGGAAGTATTCAAGAATTACTGATAATTACAATTCCTTAGAACAGGTAAGATCACATGTAAGAGGGCCATTCAATTTCTCTAAGATTTGCTCGGTGGTTAGCAGATTGTATGAGAAAGTGAAAATGGTCTGCAAATGCAATCTCTGCTTTAAATTTGTTTTCAATAACAAGGACTGTTAATATCTATTATATGCTTTTACTTTGAAGTCTATGATGATTTCTCAATCTATCTTGCACAGCTTCGAAGTCCTTATCATTTTTGTGCCTTGCAAATTCTGCATGATTTCTAAGGCCTGCTCTGATGGTCATGCACTGAGTAATTTTGTCGGAAACATTTTCATTCCTTATGTATGCCAAATCATATAGTTGATATGTTCATGCTTTGTTTTTACATTTTCAGCAATTTTTATTGTTCACTTGTTTACGTTTTTAACTATAGATAAATAAGTTATCTTTGTACAACGTAGAGAGGCTATTTAGGTTCCTAGGTGTTATTTTTGTTTGGGCTTGAAGTTATGAAACATATCTCAGTGTTAATAATTCAATATTCAACACTTTCATTTTTTACTTAGATCCCCTGCATTAAGGAGATTTATTACATATTTGTCATCTTTACAAGATGCGTTGGATCATTCCTTGCTAAAAAGTTAATGGATTCCTTAGCTACAGTAATGCATTTTCCATGGTGTTTATTCTTAGCACGATGCCTATTGCCGAAATGTTAAGGTGAAATATGTTGCAACATATGTTGTTACTCTTTGCAGGTGACTGGGGAACTAGCACGCGCCGGCCTCGAGTCTTCCAATCTCATTGTTGGCATAGATTTCACCAAGAGCAATGAGTGGACAGGTTAAATTTTATCTTCAATGCTTAAAATGTGTATTATCAAACATTATGGACAATACTGAATATTTTTTATCTTTTAAATATACATAGGGGCGAGGTCATTTAACAGACGAAGCTTGCATTACCTTGGGGATGGTTTCAATCCATATGAACAAGCAATATCCATTATTGGGAAAACCTTAGCTGCCTTTGATGAAGATAACTTGATTCCATGTTTTGGATTTGGGGATGGTATGTTTTGATTTAAATAAAGAAATAGTAATTTATTTATTTGAAATTTAGGGCTGGCAATAAGCGTCACTATTCTAATTTGGCAGCATCAACACATGATCAAGATGTCTTCAGTTTCAATCCAGATGAGAGATTTTGTAATGGATTTGAGGAGTTACTAAATCGGTACAGGGAAATTGTGCCTCATCTAAAACTTGCAGGTTTGAATTGTTTTCTCATTTTGAAGTTCCGCTTGAACATTTAGCTGATTGGTTCTTATGGCTTATGCTTATTGACATTTGGTTACAGGGCCAACATCATTTGCCCCTATCATCGAGATGGCCATGACCATTGTTGAACAGAGTGGTGGCCAGTATCATGTATTATTGATAATTGCAGATGGGCAGGTATTTTGCATCCATCTATCATGCAAGTAACTTCTTATCAAAACATAAGAATGAACCTAAAATGGAATTTGTTAGGAAATATGAGAGGAAATGAACTTGTTCTACAAGAGAGTTGGAATGTGATTAGCACAGAAAAATCAGACGAGCTATTAAAAATGAAATTAAAAACTAGCTAAATATGAGAGAGCAAGGGAAAAGAGAATGGACACAAAGATTATAGTGGTTCGGCAATGTGCCTATATCTACTTCTTCAATAGGTCTCCTTGATCTACTGAGTTTCACTATGTAAACACCGTTGCACTACTTGGGTTTTTGGGTATCAAGCAACCTTACAGAGAGATATTCTTTAAATACAGATCCTTTTATCTCCAACGGATATCTCTAGACGCCTAGTCAACTCTTCAGTAGATCGGGTCTTCAAACTTGTCCAAGCTTGACTTAAATATTGATCTTCACTGAGTTAGGTGCCTTGCTCTTCCCTAGGCGCCTAGTCTTAGGTTGCACACTTCAAACTCTAGATATACTGTTAAACTTCTGCAGATTCACCTACTAGGTGCCTAACACTTGTGTCAGGCGCCTAGCACCTGTGTCAAGTGCCTAGCTAGACGCCTAAGCCTTCTTCAGTCGACTGTGTAGCCGTCTAGTCCATGCATGGATGCTCCTCGAGCTAATTCTCCATTCAGAACAACTTTACTGTGCATTTTCTCTTAGCTAGGCGCCTAAGCCTTCCTTGGATACCTATGCCCTTGCACGCATGCTCCTAGTCCTTGTGTGCACTACACTTTCTCTACTAGATGCCTAGCTAGGCACCTAAGCCTTTTTTAGTCGTCTATGTATTCGCTTACTTGCACGTAGTTTCACGCACCCGCCATTTTCTTCATCCGGTACGAGTCTTACCAAAAAATCCTCACTTTTTCAGCACTTTCAGCAACTGATCTTCTACTAGGCGCCTAGCTCTTCTGTCAAGCGCCTAGGCCGTCCTCCATGCGCCTAGTGCCTTGTCAGCTCCTTTCTTCCTTTTCCGTGATCATTTCTCTGAATCTTCAAATATCTCGGATTCCGTAATCTTCTCAAGATCTTCTCGGGATCTGCAATCTCCTTGGAATCTTCTCGAGATCTGTAATCTCCTCGGAATCTTCTCGGATTCCGCAATCTCTCTAATATTGTATCTCGATAGTAAATGCTCTGATCACTTTCAATTTAACATTAAATGTCCTGCACACTCAATTTATAAATGCAGGGTTTGTCTACATCAAAATATCTAGGGATTAAACTAAATACCCTAATAATCTCGCCCTTTTTGATGTAGACAAAACCATTGAAAGATAGTGTAGATAAGCTAAGATAAAATGTGTAGATGCAGACAATCTAAACTCGACACTGTTTAAACTTCTCCCCCTTTTTGTCTAAAATCAAAAAGTGGGTATGAAGCTCCCTCTAAACACGTGAGGATTAAACAAAACATACAAGCCACTCCCCCTGAACACATGTGGATAAAACAAACTAAACCATGCAAACAAAATGAGGCAAATAATTAAACAGAAACAAATATAAACATATAATTAAACTATTATTGTTTAGCTAAACCTTTGTCAGGTTTACTTACCTCCTCTACCTTATCGTTTGGTAGATATTTTTCATCTTCTAAAGCTAAGAGGCACAGGTTCGCAATTTGCTTTTCGACATCTGAATCTTCGGATTCGCTGTTACTCCAAGTTGCTACTAAACCTTTTCTCTTCTTGAAACGTGATCCTTTCAGCCTTGGACACTGTGCCTTCATGTGACTGGGCTTGTCGCATTCAGAGCACGCAGGTTCTCTCTTTCTTGATGACTCACCTTTTTGATATGAAAACTTACTAATAGATTTATTAGAAAAATCAGACAAAATAGATTTATTGACTTTTTTACCCTTTTGAGCCTTTCAAGATTCTTCTTGAATTGTTTGGTCAACTTGCCAATGTCATCTTCATCTGATGAGTCTTCTTCATTGGATAGCCTTTCATCGTCATCCTCAACTGCTTTGAAGGCAATTGACTTCTTCAACCTTCAGCGCCTTCAAGTTGATCTTGTAGGTCATCAGTCATCCAACGAGGTCCTCCAGGGTCATTGTTGTAATCTTTTTTGATTCCTTGATCGCTGACACCTTGGGTAGCCACTCCTTGGGTAAGGGTCTGATCATCTGATCACCAGATCCGTATGAGAAAACTCCTTTCCTAACAACTTCAGCTCATTCACTATCTCAGTGAATCGAGTGGTCATGTCCAACATGCTCTCATTTGTACCCATCCTGAAAGATTCAAGAAGGACATTAGAATATTAATCTTAGTTAACTTAACCTTACACCTCTAGCTTGTTCCAGATTTCTTAGGCTGTCTCACAAGTTTGAATCCGATTGAAATGGTTCTTGTTGATCCCATAGTACAGCTTTGTTGTTGATCTATCGTTGAGTCTTCTCAGCTTCAGTGCACTCGTCTTTATCCTTCTTAATCTCGATATCACCAATCTTTTTGGTGTGTCTGTATGGTCCTTTGCTGATCACTCTCCACCAGCGAGAGTTGATGCTCTTGATGAAGACCGTCCATCTCTTCTTCCAGAACGAGTAGTTCAACCAATCAATGATCGGAGGGTTGAACTTGGCAAGTTGTTAATCATCGTCGGACTAGGTTGCAGTGTAGGCATGCATCTTTCAAGAACTCCTTGACGGCTAGTCAAATGGAATGGAGAAAAGAGATGAACTTGTTCTACAAGAGAGTTGAACGTGATTAGCACAATAAAATCAGATAAGCTATTAAAACTAAAATTAAAAACTAGCTAAATATGAGAGCAAGGGAAGAGAGAATGGACACATAGATTGTAGTCGTTCGACAATATGCCTACGTCCACTTCTTTACTAGGCTCCCTTGGTCTACTGAGTTCCACTATGTAAACGTTGTTACACCTGCTTGGGTTTCCGGGTACCAAGCAACTTTACAAAGAAATACCACTCACAATCTCACAACTATTACAATTTACAGATTAAACACTACCAGAGTAGCAAAAAAAACTAGATCTTTAGCTTGTATCTAAAACTTGAGATTGATTATTCTCTCTTGCTAAACGCCCTTCAACAACCTCTTATTTATAGCCTTCAGTTGTGCCTTTAGTTGTGCCTTCAGAAAAGGCAACTCCGAAATTTGCTCCTTCTGAACTTATGACGAAGATTCTCTTTAAATATATATCCTCTAATCTCCAACGGATATCTCCACACGTCTACCTAGACGCCTAGTCAACTCTTCAGTAGACCAGGTCTTCAAACTGGTCTAAGATTGACTTAAATACTGATCTTCAACGGGTAAGGCGCCTGGCTCCTCCCTGCCTGCGGGCTTGGCTCTTCCCTGCCATGGCGCCTAGCCCTGGCTTGCACATTCCTTCAGTCCTTTCCTAGTCAAACTCTAGATATACTGTCAAACTTGTGCAAATTCACCTACTAGACGCCTACGCCTCGCCTATGCTTCTTCAGTCGACTGTGTAGTCGTCTAGTCTATGCACATATGCTTCTCGAGCCAAATCTTCATCCAGAACAACTTTACTATGCATTTTCTCTTACCAGGTGCCTAGCAAGGCGCCAAGTACTGTCCCAGACGCCTAGCTAGGCACCTAAGCCTTCCTCGGATGCCTATGCCCTTGCGCACATGCTCCTAGTCCATGCGCGCACTTGTGTGCACTGCACTTTCTCTTCCAAACGCCTACCTAGGTGCCTAGCACCTCTCCCAGATGCCTAGCTAGGCCTTTCTTAGTTGTATATGTAGTCTCCTACGACCTGCACGCACGCCATTTTCTTCAACCGGTACAAGTCTTATGGACAAATCTTCACTTTTTCAGTACTTTCAACAACTGATCTTCTACCAGGCACCTGGGCAGGTGCCTAGTTCTTTGTCAGCTCCTTTCTTTGTTTTCCGCGATCATTTCTCTAAATCTTCAAACATCTTGGATTCCGCAATCTTCTCAAGATCTTATCAGGATCCGCAATCTCCTCAAAATCTTCTCGGATTCCACAATCTCTCTAATATTGTATCCCAATGGTAAATGCTCTAATCACTTTCATTTTAACACTAAATGTCCTGCACACTCAATAATCTTATTAGTAATAAATGTAGGGTTTGTCTACATCACAATATGTGGGGATTAAACTAAATACCCTAACAGAATTATTGACTAATGTCTCTATGGACTTAAAAGAATTACAGAATGCTGGTATGATGCTTTCTATTAATTTATAGTAACTTTTACCTATAATTTTTTTATAGCAACTTTTGTGTGCATAAAAGTGGCTTGTTGAATATGGCTTGCGATATTTTGTTGTTGTTGTCATTGTAATTTTCTGTTCTTCTAAGGGTTTAGACTTTGCACAAACTGATGATTGTTTCAGGTAACTAAAAGTGTTGATACTGAGCGTGGGCAGCTAAGTCCACAAGAGCAGAAGACTGTTGAAGCCATCGTAGAGGCAAGGTGAATTTCAGGTCATTTGTTTTCTCCTGTAATTGTTTCTTTATCTGGATATTTCTTAACGTGTTTGTTTGATCACAGCAAGCTTCCTCTGTCAATTATATTAGTTGGGGTTGGAGATGGACCCTGGGACATGATGAAGGAGTTCGATGATAACATCCCTGCTCGAGATTTTGATAATTTCCAGGTGAGAATTGGGGGTATTTTGAATCTTTCTTTAATTTTGTTACCCATGTCACTATAATTGACAAGTGCTTTCAGAAGTAACATTTGTTTTGGTTCTCTTTCTAGTTTGTGAATTTTACAGAAATTATGTCAAAGAATAGAGATCAGTCCCGAAAGGAGACAGATTTTGCGCTCGCTGCTTTGATGGAAATTCCTTCTCAGTATAAGGCGACAATAGAACTCAACATATTGGGGTGATATATAGTTCGATATGTTGTTTCTTTTAAAGTTTTTATAATAACTTTTGCTTACATAGTCTAAAAGATCTAATTGCTTGAGCAGTCGTCGGAAAGGAAATATTCCTGAGAGAGTTCCCCTTCCTCCACCGGTATACGGTGTGACATCTTTCAGCAGCTCAAAACCTTTCTGTAGCACCGGTTTTCAGCCAAGTGTGCCTCGGTATCCAAGTGAGAGCAGGCCTGTTAGCTCTGCTCCACCTGCTACAAGTTCTAGTTACGATAGTCAGGTAAATAGGCCTTTAAACAGAATAACTGAGTTCTTGTTTGTTACTCTTATTTTATTTTATGTTATACGAAGCTGCTACTAAAAGAAGTATCAAGCAAGATCGTGATAGCATTTACTTTCAAGGGCATGTTTAACTGGGGGGAAGCAGAGGCCCTAACCTTCGCAACTCCAATATAAAGTGGGTGCTTGGTGCTTTGTTCTAAATGTCTATCTGAATTTTGAAGTAAAATGCAAACTGGTGCTTTTAAGATGAATGTTTGGTGTTTTTCTGGTTAAAGGCAATCCTTTATGTATGACGTTATCCCATAGTAGTACATGTTTGATCATCAATGATGGCAACAATGGCAACAATGGTTCGTTGAAAAAACAGAGAAGGAAGAATCTTATGGCAGTGCCAAGTTACCTCTACTTTTACCACATACTCCTTCCTAGCAGAATAAAACTTCCCTTGCATGTGCAACCAGCTTATTATATTTTCAGTCATTCCATTTTATTTTAAATAATTATGGAGAGAACACTGTCCTTCATCATTTCCATTTGATACGTCGGAGCATTTCATATAATATTGATCGAACTTGCTGACTATCTTTGTTTCTCTATGAGGCTTTTTCATTGAATGTGAATTTATTGATTAATGCTTTACATTTCATTGGTGTGGCTTGATTAGGTCTAAGGCTGACATTTTATGTTGTTTTTGACAGCTTTGCCCGATTTGCCTCAGTAAGCCGAAAGACATGGCCTTTGGTTGTGGGCATCAGGTAGATCTACTAACATATTTTATTTCTCTTTTACTTCCCGGGTTATTTTCTGGGAAAAATATAGGCATAGAATAACATATTTCATGAATTTTCTTTTGGTCAGACATGTTGTGAGTGTGGACCAGACCTTCAGATATGTCCAATTTGTCGAAGCCCAATACAAACCAGAATAAAGCTTTATTAAAAGTTGAGCATCATCCCCTTTGTGACTTTGGCCAAAATACTTTGTATTCATTTTGAGGGTGATTAATTGGTGTCAGATCTCCTGAATTCAGCTTCAAATGTCTATGATCTGAATGAGAAAATGGAAGTAATCACCTATTGTACATTTTTTTTTATTCTTTTATTCATCTGTTTCTGGTTACTCTTTTATGGTTGCTGGTGGAAAATGTTTGCCCACATTTGTTGAAATTCAAGTCTTCTCTTTTATAGATTTTCATAATTAATATTTATTATAGAATAATTTATATTTATTATTCCGTCATTTATTGGTTAATTAGGTTGTTTGTAATTAGCTGGTAGTTTCTCTATTCTTACAATTAAGTGATTTCTTTTCCGTTTATGAGAAATTCTTTTTGGAGTTGTCTCGCCTATGTACTTTATATATTTTCAGTTTTTTTCTTAACGAAATATATATGAAGAATCATAGAACGATTTTAGTCTGTGTTCCTCCAATCTTTTCATCTTCATTTTCTACATGGTATTAGAGCAGGTTTAATCTTGTCTCATCGTTGTCATCGAGTCTTTCCTACTCGAGTCTCTTATTTCTTCTACATCTTCATCTTTTTTCTTTCAGAATCATGACTAAATACAGATCCTCTTTCGGATTGAGTACCAACTCATCATCATCTTCATCCTTTTCTGACATAATAATCCCTTCTACCTCTTATCAGATAGAATCTTTTCACTTTCGATTACTACTCATAAATTGAACGGGCAAAATTATTTGCAATGGTCCTAGTACAGATGTTTATTCGAGGGAAGGAGAAAGACGACTACATCACAAGGGCTACAACCGTACTAGAGATCACTGTGCCAATCTACAAAAAACGGATGACAAAGAACAATATGGTCATGTCATGGCTTGTCAACTCTCACTCTTGACATTGACGAAAATTTTCTGTCATTCAATATAGTCAAAGAAATATGAGATACGGTGAAAGAAATGTTCTCTGACAAGGAAAACACGTCAGAAATTGTATAGATTGAAGGTATCTTTCATGACCTGCCCCAAGGTGAACAAACGGTAACTGAATATTTCAATACCTTTACTCGTTTATGGCGCCAGCTTGATACTTTTGAAGTTCATAACTGGTCTTGTACTATTGATGGTTTATTGTACAAAAAGATTGTCGAAGGGAAACGAGCTTATAAATTTTTGTTAGGCTTGAACAAAAATTTAGATGAACTCAAATGACGACTTATGGGGGTTAAACCTCTACCTAGCCTCAGAGAGGCATTCTCTAAAGTCTGCCGAGAAAAAAGTCGGAAGAAACTCGTGATGGGGTCTCATCAGCAACTCAACATGGCAGAAAGCTCGGCCCTTAAAACCCAATTTGCTCTTTTTGACAACCGTCAGAAAAAAGGGAGGTAGGCCGTGGTGCGATCATTGAAAAAATCATGGATACTTGAGAGAAACATGCTGGAAGATTCATGGAAAGCCAGCGGATTGGAAGCCTCGTCAACAGCTTAAGAAGGAAGGACGTGGAAATTGTGTTGCTGCCGAGGAACTGTCAAATCAACCTGAATCAAGTCCCTTTAACCAGGAACAAATGGAGATGCTTCAGAAACTTTTTCTATCTATGAAGTCTCAAACAGGCTCATCTTCTAGTCATGTCATTGGGTCAAGCACCTTGGCCCACAAGGTAATCCCTTAAGCGCTCTTAATGTGGGTAAAACATGTAAAAAATCTTGGATCGTGGACTCAGGAGTCTCTGATCATATGACGGGAGATGCTACTATTTTTGATACATATAACTCATGTCCAGATAATTTAACGGCCTGAATAGCAGATGGCTCACTGTCAAAAGTTGCCAGTACAGGTTCAGTAGTATTGCCAAAAAACCTGATACTCAACTCTGTTCTCTTAGTTCCAAACATGGACTGCAATTTGTTATCAATTAGTAAACTCACTAAGGAAAGGAAGTGTGTTACTAATTTTACTCTACTCATTGTGAATTTCAGAATTTGGATTTGGTGAGGATGATTGGCAATGCTGAGGAGCGCTCTGGACTCTATATCTTCAAAGAGTGCCATTATCCACAAGAACAACCTCAACCAGCAGTTAGTGGTAATTCTTTTTCTGCTTCTTGTTCAAATAACGAAAGTGCAATTATGTTATGGCACTATCGCTTAGGACATCCTAATTTTTTGTATCTCAAGTGTTTATTTCCAAGTTTGTTCAATAAAAATTTGAATTCTCTCAATTGTGAAATTTGTCAATACTCAAAACATGTACGAAGTTCATTCCCACTCCAACCTTACAAAGCGTCTAAACCATTTTCCATGATTCACAACGACATTTGGGGTCGCTAAAAAATAAACATGTACCTGATACTAGGTGGTTTGTCTCATTCATAAATGACCACACTAGACTGACGTGGATATTCCTTGTGAAATAAAAATCAGAAACCGGTTAAACATTCAAAAATTTCAAAAATGTGATTCAGACCCAATTTCAGACAAAAATAGAAGTTCTAAAGTCAGATAATGCTAAGGATTACTTCAACTCCATTCTAGGAGAATTTCTAGTAAAAGAAGGGATAGTTCATTTGAGTTCGTGCGTAGACACCCCACAACAAAACAAAATCACTAAAAGGAAAAATAGACGTGTTCTAAAGGTTGTTAGGTCCCTTATGTTCTATGAACGTTTCAAATTTTTTCTGGGGAGAAGTCGTCCTTATGGCGGCTTATCTAATCAATAGAATGCCTTTTAGGGTCCTAAAATTCCAAACGCCATGTCAAACTCTTCTAAAATCATTTCCAACAACTCGTCTCATTTCATCTGTCCCACCCAAAGTATTTGGGTGTTCTGTCTTTGTTCACATCCATCAATAGCAAAGGAGTAAACTCGATCCTCGGTCACTCAAGTGCATTTTTCTTGGGTATTCTTTGAGTCAAAAAGGATACAAATGTTATTCTCCAATCACGAAAAAATTCTACAATTTGATGGATGTTACATTTTTTGAGAGTCAGCCATACTACTCCAAGACTAATACTCAGGGGGAGAATTCAACTCAAGAATATCAGCCTTGGGACTTTGAGTCACCCATCACCACAGAACATCCCATTCTCCCAGGGTCAGAAAATCACAATCTTCCAGAGTCACCCAGTCAACCACTACCTATTGAAGACACCGAGTTCATTGTTGACTTGGGAGATAAAGAGCATGTCCAAGAAATGACAGAGGAAGAAACACATACTCAACAGAACCGTGAGACCAAACCAAGTCTAAATCCAAGCGAAATTCCAAGTAACAACATTTCTGACTCTGATGGTATTGTTGATTCCGAGTTAGAAAATGAGATTCTTAATATGCCTATTGCTTGAAGGAAAGGAGTTCGGTCATGTACCCAACATCCTTTTGGAAATTTTGTATCCTATGGTAAGCTATCACCTTCTTTTCATGCCATCACTACTAGTATTCAGAGATACAGGTTCCTCGGAATATTCAGGAAGCCTTCGAATGTCCTAAGTGAAAACTTATTGTCAATGAGGAAATTCAGGCACTGAAAAAGAATGGTATGTGGGAGATTACTGAACTGCCAAAGGATAAGAAATATGTGGGGTGTAAATGGATTTTTTCTATTAAATATAAGGTGGATGGTAGTGTGGACAAGAACAAGGCTCGTCTGGTTGCCAAAGGATTCACCCAATCCTATGGTATTGATTATCAGGAGACATTCACACCTGTTTCCAAGCTCAATACTATTCGCGTTCTCTTATCGCTTGCTGCCAACCTTGATTGGTCATTCCATCAACTCGATGTAAAAAATGCATTCCTCAATGGTGACTTAGAAAAGTAAGTTTACATGGACATCCCTGCTGGTCTTGAGACATCATTAAATATCAACAAGGTTTGTAGACTTAGAAAATCCTTGTATGGCCTCAAGCAATCTCCCCGCGCTTGGTTCGAGCGATTCACAAAGGCTGTAAAAAGGTATTGATATTCTCAGCGTCAATCAGATCACACACTTTTTGTGAAGCACTTCCAGACTAGAAGAAGGCTATTATTATTGTATATATGGATGATATTATTTTGACAGGAGATCATGAGGAGGAAATTGGGCTGCTTAAACAGTTCTTGGCCAAAGAGTTTGAAATCAAGGACCTAGAGAATCTGAAGTACTTCCTCGAGATGGAAATTTGTCGGTCAAGAAAAGGTATCTCTGTCTCCTAACGTAAATATGTCCTGGACTTGTTAAGTGAAACAAGAATGCTTGGTTGCAAGCCTACCGAGATCCCATGGGCTCAACAGTTAAGCTAGAAGCAAATGATGGGAGTGCTCTTGTCGACAAAGGACGGTACCAACATCTTGTGGGAAAACTCATTTATCTATTCCACACAAGGCCTGGCATTGGTTTTTTCGTCAGTGTTGTTAGCCAGGTCATGAATTGCCCAACAGAGCAACATATGACTGCAGTTTACAGAGTTATGAGATATCTCAAGATGACACTGCGTAAGGGTTTATTTTTCTCAAAAACCTCTAAAAGAAATGTTGAAGTTTTTTTCAGATGCAGTCTGGGCAGGTTCAGTAACAGATTGCAGATCAACATCAGGCTATTGCTCCTATGTGTGGGCTAATTTGGTAACTTGGAGGAGCAAAAAACAATCTGTTGTAGCTCGCAGTAGCACAGAAGCTGAATTTCGAGCCACGACACAGGGTATTTGTGAAGGCATTTGGTTACAGAGACTATTGTCAAAATTAAAGGTGACTTTAGATCAACCTATTGAATTATTTTGAGACAATCAAGCAGCAATTAGTATTGCCAAGAATCCAGTTCATCACGATAGGACAAAACATGTTGAGATCGATCGTCATTTCATTAAAGAGAAAATTGATGAAAGAACTTTCATTTTTAGTTACATCCCGAAGAATTGTCAAATTGCTGATATACTCACGAAGACTCTTGCCAGATTAAACTTCGATGATTTGTCAAGAAAGCTGGGCATGATCAACATTTACAGTATGGCTTGAGGGGGAGTGTTGAAATTTAAGCCTTCTCCTTTATAGATTTTCATAATTAGTATTTATTGTAGAATAATTTATATTTATTATTCCGTCATTTATTGAGTAATTAGGTTGATTGTAATTAGCTGGTAGTTTTCATATTCTTATAATTATGTGATTTTCTTTCCGTTTATTATGTGATTTCCTTTCCGTTTATGAGAAATTCCTTCCGGAATTATCTCGCCTATGTACTCTATATATTTTCAGTTTCTTTCTTAATGAAATATATACGAAGAATCATAGAACGATTTGAGTCTATGTTCCTCCAATCTTTCCGTCTTCATTTTCTACAATATTAATTGCTATTCAACAATATGGAGATAAGATATGGGTGGTGAAATGAAGTTGATGAAACTGCTAGATTTGGTTGTTTAGTCGAAATGCAAGTGATGTGTCTTATGGACTGAGAAATTTTGATGGTTGTAAAGGTAACAATTAGATCTGATAAAAGATGTCAACTAATTAGAAATTAGGTTTTGGTAGTTGGGTATCTTAGTTTCTGATATGTTTTTTCATTCTATAGCTTATTTTGATCTTGAAGTCTTTATTTGTGAAGCTTAGCTCTACCGTTTTGCTTTGGCAGTGGAAACTGTGGCTGAGACCTAAGTTACCGCCACAGGCATCTTATACTTGATTCCTTTTTTTACGAATGGTACAAGGATTAAATCCTTAAGTCCATCTTCAATGGCTTTAGTATAAAAATTTAGTGATCAATCTTACCATTTGTTCTACCTAATTAGATGTTCGGCAAATACTGAAATGTGTTGAAGTGATAGGCAAATATCCATACTTACGGGTTGAGTTAGATACTCGAGCTTGGCTCGATTGAAATAAAGGAAGCTCGAATTTGGTTCGATACTTGAATCAAGTTAGAAAAGCATAGCTTGAATTCGGTTCGAATTCGTTAATGAAACAGCCCAACTGAGCTTGAACCATGCACAAATCTGTTTATTCTTAAATAAAAATGTAAGATATATAACATTCTCTATATTATTTATTAAATACATATATTAAATAAACAGGCTAGATAGTGGGCTTCATGAACCAAAATTTTCACTATTTAAGCTCGGCTTAACGACATTAATGAGCTTTTTTAGGTTCGAATTTGATTCTAAGTTCGATTTGAACAAGTTAAAATTGATCAATTTTCGACAAGCTCAATTCGTTACATCCATACAAGTGGTCTATTATGTTAAGTTATTGTAAATTTCGAACAATTCAAGACTGCAAGATTAGTTGGTATTCACCCCTGTTTAGAATGACATTTGGATTATCTCTATTTGACAATTGAAATAAAATCAAGTTCATTATAAGATTAAATGTTACATCATCAAATGAAAAAAAAGCGAAAGCGAAAGCCAAAGCCAAATTTATCATAGTGATATGTAAACATCACATTCGTTTCAATTCTAAAAAAAATAAGATGCCAAAAACAACTGGATAGCTTTTATTGACAGAGTTCTTGTAAATCTATCTTCTACCGCCATCTCATTATTAAATTTTTGCACTTGTAGATAAAAACGATTACCTTCAATACCGTTAAGAAAAGGGGAAAACATTTAATAGGAGTTGTCAATCACTCGTCACTTAAATTTTATTCACTAGCCTTTACTTTTGTATTTAAGGCACTCGACTATTTCTTCGAGTCTACCACTCCCTTGTTATAATACCCGTATTCGTAAAGTAAAGATAAATAAGTAATTTAATAAATATGACATGAAATTTAAAAATATATATTGATACACGATAGATTTAGTATTGAATAAAATAATTTAAAAAAAATTCTGAAATCGTCCAAAATTGGAATCAGAAAGAAAAAAAAATTAGACGTCCAGAACGTCCAAAAGAAAGGAAAAGTAAAAAGAAAAAAAAAGTTATGAGAAAAAAAGTCAAAAAAGGGGCCGCAGATGGCAGCACCTGCTGCCAAGTGAATTTGTGAAGGGGAGTGATCTCCACGTTTTTGAAACGTGGAGGCTCTCTAAAATGCTGAGAATTTGGGGGGAGCAACTACTGAAGCAAAAGTTTCTTATATATATATATATATCCTATGTGAAATCGTAAGATTTCACATAGTTTCTTTCAATTTTTCGTTTTTCTTTAAACACTTGGGGACCCAAAGAAATGTTGAAAGAGCAAAATTTTAGAGGGATTTACTGCAGAATTTCATAGAGAATCAAGAAAAGCTATCAGAAAAACAGAAGGTAATAATGTAGTATTTATGTTTGAATTTTTAGCATTTATGAAATTTCTCGAAATTCAAAGTGAAAATTTTCAAAGGGTGTGGTTTATGAAGAAGTGAAGAATAAATTATAAATTTGATATAAATATGATGTCAGGCGTTGATGATCTACAACCGAAAAAAATTTCTTAGAGGAATGGGAAAGACAAGGAGGTGATCCATGGGTAGCTTTAAGTGCTACGTGGTGAGTTGGATTTACTTTAAGTAGTCTAAATAAAAATGACAAATCTAGTGATAATATTAAAACAAATTATTAGGTTATTTTTGGGATAGACAAAGGTTTGGTTGATAGATATGATATGAATATTGGACACGTAGAAAAATTATTATGTGAGAAGAAATATTATTAGAATAATAGGTTGATTTAATAATAATGGTGATAAATAAATTCTTGATGAGCTATGGTTGATATTTTGATACGAATTATAAGGAGATAAAAGTTAGTGGATCTTGACAAGCTTTGATGTATGATTTGATGTGATTTAAAATGAAATTTAGTGAATCCTGACAAGCTTAAATAGATGATTTGATGTGACTTGGGATGAGAGGAAATTAGTGGAGTTTTTAAATATAATTTAAGAAAAATCAAGATAGACCATTTAAATATTTGAATTTATGTTTGTTTTTTTTACTGTTCATATGCATATGCATTAAATAAAATAAAAGAACCGGGAAGGCAACCGGTCTAATGAAAAAGAAAAGGATCGAGAAGGCAGCTGGTCTAATGAAAATGAAAGAACCGAGAAGGCAGCCGGTCTAAATGAGAATGAAAGAACCGGGAAAGCAGCTGGTCTAAGATAAAAACATGTCGATATGTGGGAAGATGTTCCCATGATAATAATTCATGCATTGCATCTATTTTTAATTATTGCTTGCATTATTGAAATGCTGATGTGTGATGTGTTATTGTGAAATTATTCATAGATAGATGAGTCTCACAGAGAGACAAGTATGGTGATAAAAACCATCTAAATGGTAGACTTTATAATGTGAATCTCATTACGAGGTAATTATGAGATAATTGATGGTCTTAAGGTGAACCAATAAATATAAGGAAGAGACTGATAGAGAATGGATTTGATAACATGTGTAGTGATAGTAGAGTGTTAGTATCAAGTGTATGAGATATAAATTGATTTAAATTTTAAAAGACTGTTTATACAAATGAGTACTTCTAGTAAATTTAATTTACTGAGCTTGTGAAGCTCACCATTCATTGTACAATGATTTCAAGTGGTAGGCTTGACAAATAGTTTGGTGAGTTGAGGTTCAGAAGAAATCATTTTCTATAATCTATGTACGTGTCAACATCCTCAGACTAATGAGAAAAGAAAATAAAAATCTATTTGTAAATATTCATCCGTTTTATGTTGTATCTAATGTTTAAATATCAGATTGATGTAGCTCCCCTATTGACGGTTGAAGATTTATGAAAAATTTCTTTTGGGGTTGTTTATTTTCATTGTTGCATATATGTGTCGTGCTGAGATTTTCAAAATGTGATGACATCATCTCGGGGGTGGCCAACCCTGGATGGGTTGTTACAATTTTGGTATCAGAGCATTAGGTTTTATGATTCTGTAGACTGCATAAAAAGTAAGAAAATGGAATATTAATATAAATTATATTTTAATGAACAGTTTGAGGATAATATGTGGACGTGCTAGAGCTAGAGTTAGAGTTGTTGATTTGAGAGGGCGTGGTAGGCCCCAATATTTTTGACAAGTAGAGGTTGAGTTTGAATATGTGGTTCTTAGAAGGGAACATGTTGATAGAATGAATGATATTAGTAATATAATTGATATTAAAGGTATGAAAGAATCTGAAGTTGAAAGAGATGAGCTAAGATAAGCTCTTACACATGCTCTTGAGAAATGAAGGTAATAGATGATAGAATTGATAACTTATAACATAGACTTGATGAATATGTTAAAGCAGTGCCTAAGGTTGTTAATCTAGTAATGGTAAATGTTCAAAGGAGAAAAGTGAGTTTACGCACGAGATTCAGAGATTTTTTTGTTAGATATATTAAGTTGAATGCCTTGTTGTTTAAAGGATCTATGAATCCTTTTACGCCTGAGTTTCGGGAGAAACATATAGAGACAGTATTTAGTATTCTACCAATAACTAACAGGAAGATGGTTGCCTTTGCTTCATTTGAATTAGAAAGAGAAATTTTGTAAAGGTGGAAGGATATTCTTCTCAGGGTAAGTACATATATTGATAGACCTCTTAATCTGGAATAGATTTAAGGAAGTTTTTCTTGATAGATATTTTCCTTATACCTCTAGAGCCCAACAAGATAGAGATTTTCTTTATTTTAGGTAAATATGTTGACTATGGTTCAGTATGATAGCAGATTTGTGGTCTTATAAATGGTTGTACCGAAAATGGTAGACCTAGAGGAGAAGAAGTGTAAGAGGTTCATAGATGAACTATGTTTTAAGATTTGATCAAAACTATCTTAAATGGGGCATATAAATTATGTCAGATTGGTGGATACAATATTTCAGATTGAAAGAGATGTGATGGAGTTTAAAGGAAAGAGAAAGAGTGGTTAAAGAGGCTTAGACATAAAGGTTATAGAGGTAGTGGCAGTGTGAGTATACAGGGTGAGAGACCGCCCTAAATGAGGCGTTTCTTGTCATAGAGAATCGAAGTACAGAGTCAGAGACAAACAGGATCTGTTACTTCTGTATCTCAGAATACAATTGGTGAGTTTTTTAGATTTGAGAGACAGGTTATGGGAACTGGGAGTCATGGCAGATGAGGTAAGTATGCCACTAAGGAGAAGTGGTAATCTGATGTATGATTGAGAGACAGAAGCTTATTATAGATATATTCAGATAAGATATTTATCCCGTAATTGTTTTAATTTGAGGTGCTTTGTATATAGAAAAGGTGGATATATCAATGTTGGTTGATTTTGGTACAACTCATTCTTTTGCATCCAGTATTCATACGAAGTCTTTTGAAGTACATATTAGTCCTTTGATGCAAAATAATTTTGTTGAAGTTCCCACTAGAGATAGAGTTATAATCATAAATGTTTACAAGTGTGGGGGTGATTTGTATCAGTGATAGAGAATATGAAGCTGATTTATTATCTTTGAATATAATATATTTTTGGGAAAGAATTGGTTATCGAGGTATTATATCTGGATTGATTGTTCTAGAAAGAATGTAGTGTTCAAGATATAGACATGAGGAGTATTTGGCATACATAATGGATTATAGAAAGGAAAATAAGAAGTCAGAAGAAATATTGGTTGTGGAAGATTTTCATGATGTGTTTCATGATGAGTTGGCTAGATTGCTTCCCAATAAGGAGATTTAATTCTCTATTAATGTGATACCAGGATCATCATATATATTTTATAGCACCCTATAAGAGTGACACCCATTGAGTTAAGAGAATTGAAAGTTCAAGAATTTTTTTTGGATAAAAATTTATCTGACCTAATGTAATTGGGGAGCCCTGTGTTGTTCGTGAAGAAGGAAGATGGAACGATAAAAGTGTGTATAGATAAATAAATTGTTTGAGCAGTGCAAGGAGTGATAGTGTTTTCTAAGATAAACCTGAGATCAGGTTATCACCATTTGAGGATAGAGAAGGGAGATGTGCCTAAGACTGTTTTTAGGACACATTATGGTCATAAGTTTCTTGTGATGTCATTTGGATTGAATAATGTTCCAGAAACATTCATTGACTTGATGAATAAAATGTTTGAACCATTTCTTGATAATCTTGTGATCTTGTTCATCGATAACATATTGGTGTATTCTAATACTAAGGAAGAGAAGGTAAAACATTTAGAAACTGTGTTGGAGATTTTGAGGAGAAAGAGATGGTATGATATAAGTTCTCTAAGTGTGAGTGTTGGCTGAATGAAATAACTTTCTTAGAACATATAATATCGAGAAATGGCATAACAGTTGATCCACAAAAGGTAGAGGCAATGTTAAGTTGGGAGAGACCAATTAATGTAACTAAGATTAGAATCTTCTTGGGGTTAGCTGGTTACTATAAAAGATTCTTTCAGAATTTTTCTATTATTGTAATACTGTTGAATAGACTGACCAGGAAAGAGGTAAGATTGGTATGGTGAGGGAAGTATGAGAAAAGTTTTCAATTATTAAAAGAGAAATTAACTACAGCTCCAGTATTGTTATTTCCTTCTGGTGATGAAGGATTTGTGGTGTATAGTGATGCGTCACATCAATGATTCGGATATGTGTAACATAGGAAAGCTGTGGCCCATACTCCTAGGCAATTGAAGAATTCATGATGAAAATTACTCTGCTCATGACTGAGAGTTGGCTGCTATAGTGTTTAGTTTAAATATTGAAGACATCATCTATATGGAGCCACTTGGGAGATATTCATTGATCATAAGAGTTTAACATACTGACTTACCCAGAGAAAGTTGAATTTAAAGAAAAGATGGTAGATGGAGTTGATGAGTAATGATGATTGTACAATTTACTATTGTCTAGAAAATGAGAAGGTGATAGCTGATGCATTGAGTAGAAATTTTACAAGAAGTTTAACTGCTATTGAAAGTCCTGATGTAAAAGTAATGATAAATTTAGAGAGATAAGAATGAAGTTGAATATCAGTGATAAAGGATCGTGGTTAACAAATATGATTGTACAGTCATCCATGGTAAAATGTTTGTTAGATATGCAAGATAAAGATGAAGAGATAAAAAGATTAAGCATTGAGTGCTTACTAGAAAGTATTTTGAATTCAAAATTTGAAACGAGGGCATTTTGGTATTGGAATATGAAAATTGTGTTCTCAATAATGCGAAGTTGAGAGAGGAGATAATGAGAAAGGAACATGAGAATGTAGATTTGATGCGATCAAGTAATAATAAGATGTATAGAGGATTGAAACAAAATTTCTGGTGATCAGGATTGAAGCAGGATGTAGCTGAGATTGTGAGGTGGTATGGAATATTATTGAGAATAGTGTCATTTAAAGATTCTAGATTTACACCTTGGTTTTGGAGAGGCCTTCAGGAAGCCACAGGTATACAGTTGTTATTTAATATAATTTTTCATGCTCAGAGAGAAAGGATTATTAGAGTACTAGAAGATATGTTAATGACAAATGTGATGAGTTTTTCAGTAAGTTGGGACGCTTACATGCGATCAGTTGAAATTGTTTATAATAATCAGAATCAAACTAATATTGGGATGACACCGATTAAGACATTGTATGATAGGAGGTGTAGAACTCCTATATGTTGGGGAGAAGTGGGAAAGAAAAATATATCTAGTCCATCAATTATTAAGTTAACAACTGAGATGATCAAATTAGTTAGAGAGGACTGTAAAGTAGCACATAGATGACCTCTCAAGTTTCAAGAAGGTAATTGGGTGTATTGAAAAATATCTCAATGAAAACGTGTATTGAGATCTAAACAGGAAAGGAAAGCTGAATCTGGCGTGTGTGAGACCCTGTGAGGTTGTTGAGAAAGTTGGGTTAGTTGAGAATAGCCTGATTTTACCTCCAGAGTTGAAGCAGTGCCATAATGTATTTCATGTTTCACTCTTAAGAAAGTGTTTACATGATGAATATTATAATATTTAAAGCTAAACTAAGGAAATTCAGAAAGATTGGACTTATATACAAGTACCATTGAGAATTTTAGAAAAAA
This sequence comes from Bretschneidera sinensis, assembly GCA_023935145.1. Lineage (NCBI taxonomy): Eukaryota > Viridiplantae > Streptophyta > Magnoliopsida > Brassicales > Akaniaceae > Bretschneidera > Bretschneidera sinensis. Next base: position 35,362,531 of record CM043701.1, on the reverse strand, counting down.
AAGAACAAGTTTTGTGAAATAAAATAATTTCCTTAGTCCAAGTTCTGTGGCGGAATAAGTAAGTTGAAGAGAGTAAGTGAAAGTGAGATAATTATAAAGAAATATTATCCACTTTTGTTTCTGGAATTAGATAAGGAAACTTTGGGGACGAATTTTTATAAGGTGGGTAGATTTGTGTAATACCCATATTTGTAAAGTAAATGTAAAAAATTAATTTAATAAATATGACATGAAATTAAAAACAAAAATCTATGTGAAAGGTTTAGTAAGTATTTGAATGAAACAAGTTGAAGAAAGTTTTTTTTCAAAAAAAAAAATAATAAAAACAAATAAAAACAAACCTTTCTGGACGTTACTGTTCCAGAAGGCAGAAAAAAAGTAAAGAGACAAAGTAAAATAAAGCAAAGATCAAAAAAAAAAATTAGAATGAACAGTAAAACGTGGCAGCAGGTGGCAACCACCTGCTGCCAATCTGATTTCTTGTTAACAAGTGTAAAGGAAGACAAGGTAAGGCCTAACAAGTGTTCCTAAGGTGGCAAGTTTAGGGAAATTGCCAATGTTTACAAGGAATGTGTTGCAGAGATTTTTTTAGGCAGCAACTTGGTAATATATACACTGTCGTGAACTAAATAGTAGCACATATCACACTGCTGAGTTTTCTTTCCACCGCTATGTTTCTTTAAACATTTGGGGACCGAAAGAAAGATTGAAGTAGCAAAATTTTGAAGGGATTTATAGTGAAAATTTTACGAGAAGCTATTAGAAAATTAGAAGGTAATAACGTAATATTTATTTTTGAAATTTAACATTTATGAAATTTCCCGAAAGTCAAAGTGGGAATTCGCAAAAATGGTGTGGTTTATGAAGAATTTAAGAAATAATTAGAAATTTAATACTAATATTATGTCAGGTGTTGACGAACAGCGACCGGAGGAAATTCCTGAGGGGAACGAGAAAGGCAAGAAAATGATCCACGAGTAGTTTTAAGTGCTACTTGGTGAGTTGAATTTACTTTAAGTAATCTAAGTAAAAATCAAATATTTAGTAATAATGTTAAAATTAATTTATTAGTTTATACTTGGTGGTAGATGAAAAATTTAATTGATATGTATGATATGAATGTTGGATACGTAGAAAATTAGTATGTGAAAAGAAATATTATTAGAATAAGGAGTTGACATACTAATGATGGTGATAAAGAGATTTTGACGAGTTGGTGAATAAATTGATGGGATATATGAGGAGAAGAAAAATTGAAATTTATTAAGTGGAAAGTGGAGGAAAGACCGAAAAGTTGATTTAAATACTTTTAATTCGTTTGGTGTTTATGTTACTGTTTATATGCATATTTCGTATTATTGATCATGTACATATGCATTTAATAATATAACCGAAATAACCGGGAAGGGGCCGGTCTAATGGAACAATCGCGACAGCCGGTATATGTTGGAAATAAAAAAGGACACCATGACAACCGGTATATGATGGAAATAAATTCCGTGACAGCCGGGATAAGCTGTAAAGAACCGGGAAGGGGCCAGTCTAAGATAATAATAACCTGTCGACAGGTGGGAAGACGTTCCCATCATATGCATTCATGTGTTGCATCTGTTTTAATTATTGCTTGCATTTATTGAAATGTTGATGTGTGGTATATTATTATGAATTTACTTATGGATGGATGAGTGTCCTAGGGAGAGATAGTTACAGTGAAAAAAAGAGAAAAAGACTCAAAATATGAGAATATGGTGATTATTTAAATGTTAGACATTATGCTATTATCCAGTTTTAGGAGAAATAAAGTATTAAATATTTAAAGACTATTTATGAAAATGGAATACTTTTAGTAAATTTAATTCACTGAGCTTGTGAAGGTCACCCCTCATTGTACAATGATTTTAGGTAGCAGGCAGGACAAGTAGTCTGGTGAGGTTAAGGGTCAGACGGATTCATTCTCTGTAAGTCACGTACGTGTCAATATCCTCAGATTATTGAGCAAATGAAGTAAATATTTTATTTGTAAATATTCATGCATCTTAAGTTGTATATTATGTGTAAATTAATATTAGATTTACGGATCTCCCTTATTAAGGGTTGAGGATTTAAAAAAAAAAATTCTTGTTAATATTTGTTGCATATATGTGTCATACTGGGATTCTAAAAAATGTTATGATACCATCTCGGGGGTGGCAACCTGGGATGGGTCGTTACAATTTTGGTATTAGAGCATTAGGTTTTAAGATTTTGTAGACTGCATGAGAACTTAAAAAGTGGAAGATCTAAATAAATTATATTCTTAAATACAGAGTCTGAGGATGATACGTGGTCGTGCGAGAGCTAGAGATAGAGTTCAAAATCAGAGGGGACATGGTAGACCCCCAATTTTTAGGAGGACTGAAGCAGAGGAGGAAGTTGAGTCGGTGATTCCCGCAAGGGAACATAGTGATAGTGCTACTAGTATGAGTAGAGTTGGGGGAGTATCTGAGGGTAGGAATGATGAATTGAGAGAGGCTCTTAATCTTGCTTTAGAGATGATGAATGCAGCTGAAGGAAGGGCTGCTAATTTGCAGAGAATATTAGAGGAAAGAGATAGAAGAGAACTGAATGTGGTGAGACAAGAGGTTTTTGAGGGAGAGGTATTTGCAAATGAGATGCAAAGGGATTGTTTTGTGAGGTTTCTTAAATTTAAACCTTAGTCCTTTAGAGGATCAGCAAATCCGATGGAAGCTGAACAATGGATTAGGCACGCGAAAAAATATTTTGAGGTTTTACCGGTATCAGATAAACAGAAGGTGACTTTTGCTTCCTTTATGCTGGAGGGTGAGGCTTGTCAATGGTGGGAGGATATTTTGCCCAAGGTAAGCACACGGGTAGATCAACCTTTGACCTGGAGTAAGTTTAAGGACGAGTTCTTTGCAAAGTACTTTCCAGATACCTTTCGGGCATAACAAGAAAGAGACTTTATTCACCTAAGGCAGGAAAATTTATTGGTGGTTGAATAGATAGTAAATTCATAGCCCTGTCGAGATTTTTACCTAAGTTAGTGAATATAGAGGAGAGAAAATGTAAGATATTTTTAGATGGATTACACTATGATGTTCGGACTAAACTCTCTTATATGGGCATAAAGAATTATGCTGTGTTGGTGGATAAAGCATTGCGAATTGAGTAGGATCTGATGGAGTTAAGAGGTAGGAGGCATTCGCTGCAGAGGTCCAGATTTAAGGGATCTAGAGGTAGTAGTAGGATGGGTGTACAGGGTAGGAGACCACCCTAGAGGGGGCGTTCCTTGTCAGTAGAAACTGTGGTGTAGAGTCAGAGGCAGGCGGGATCTGTTGCTTTTGTAGCTCAGAGCAACACTGGTGGGACCCCTCGATTTGGGAGGCAGATTATGGGAAGTGGGAGTTATGGTAAAGGAATAAGTATGCTGCCAGGGGAAATGGTAACATGTTGTATGATCGAGAAGCAAGAATATGCTTTAAATGTAATCAGCCGGGGCATTTGGCTCGGAATTGCCCTATGCAAATGTGCTTTGTATGTGGTAGGGGGGACATGTGGCTGTAGATTATCCAGCTGGAAAATTTGCTGACGTAGGTGTGGGGAGTGTTGGGAGGAGATCGATGGAGAGAGGTGGTGGATCAGGGGGTCTGCGGGGCAGAGGTCGAGGATCAGTAGTAGAGCGAGGACGTGACAGTCAGAGTCAGTCCAGAGATAGTAAAGTCTATGCATTGACCCAACAGGATGCATAAGTCACACCTGATGTTGTTATGGGTACGATCTCTATCCTTGGTAGGCCTGCTAGATTATTGATTGATCCTTGTGCAACCCATTCTTTTGTATCTAGTAGTTATATGAAATCTATTGGTGCTAGTGCTAGTCTTTTAATGCATGCCATTGTTGTTGAGGTTCCTACGGGAGAGAAGGTTATTATCAAAACAATCTATTGAGGTTGTATGATTAATATTGCTGATAGAGAATTTAAAGTTGATTTATTACCTTTATATATGACAGATTTTGACTTAATTCTGGTGATGAATTGGCTATCTACATATCATGCTTGGGTAGATTGTTTTAGGAAAAATGTGGTGTTCAAAATACTCGGACAAGAAGAGTTTAATTTTCAGGGAGAACGTAGGATCCTTGCTAATTGTCTTATATCTACCTTAACTGCTAGTAAATGGTTGAGGAATAGTTGTGAGGGGTATTTGGCATATGTGGTGGATTCTAGCAAAAAGGGTAAGAAGTTAAAAGTAAAAGATTTTCCTGATGTTTTTCCTGAAGAGTTGACTGGGTTGCCTCCCAATAGGGAGATTGAGTTTTCTATTGAGCGGATTCTAGGATCAGCACCCATATCCATAGCACCCTATAGGATGGCACCAGCTGAATTGAGAGAGTTGAAAGTTCAGCTTCAAGAGTTGCTAGATAAACAGTTTATCCGACCTAGTACGTCACCTTGGGGAGCCCCTGTGTCATTTGTCAAGAAGAATGATGGGACATTGAGGTTGTGTATTGATTATAGACAGTTGAACAAGATCACCATCAAGAATAGATATCCACTACCTAGGATAGATGACTTATTCAAGCAATTACAGGGAGCTAAAGTGTTCTTTAAGATAGACCTGAGGTCGGGTTATCATCAATTGAGGATAAAAGAGGGGGACATGCCTAAAACTGCTTTTAGGACACGTTATGGCCATCATGAGTTCTTAATGTTGCCTTTTGGGTTGACCAATGCTCCTGCGACATTTATAGACCTTATAAATCGGGTATTTAAACCATTCTTGGACAGATTTGTGATTGTATTTATTGATGATATTTTGATATATTCCAGGAATGAAGAGGAGCATATGCAACATTTGAGGATAGTGTTAGAGATTTTGAGGAGAGAGAAATTGTATGCAAATTTCTTGAAGTGTAAGTTCTGGTTGAGTGAAATATCTTTCTTGAGGCATGTAGTGTCAGGAGAGGGGATAGCATATGACCCACAGAAAGTAGAAGCAGTGTTGAATTGAGAAAGACCCACAAGTGTAACTAAAATTAGAAGCTTTTTGGGGTTGACTGGTTATTATAGGAGATTTATTCAAAAAATTTCTATGATTGCTGGACCTTTGACTAGGTTGACCAGGAAGGATGTGAAGTTTAGGTGGTCTGAGGAATGTGAGAGGAGTTTCCAGCTATTGAAAGAGAAACTAACTACTGCCCTGGTATTGATGCTTCCTTCTGGTGATGAAAGATTTGTGGTTTATTATGATGCGTCACATCAGGGGTTGGGGTGTGTGTTGATGCAACATGGGAGAGTTATAGCTTATGCATCTAAGCAACTAAAGAACCATGAGAGGAATTACCCGACCCATGATTTAGAATTGGCTGCCATAGTTTTTGCTTTGAAGATTTGGAGACATCATCTATATGGAGCCAAGTGTGAAATTTTTACTGATCATAAAAGTTTGACGCATTTACCAACTTAGAAGGAGTTGAATTTGAGGCAGAGGAGGTGGATGGAATTGATTTGTGATTATGACTGTACAATTCATTATTATCTAGGAAAAGCTAATGTAGTAGCTGACGCATTGAGTAGAAAGGCTACAAGGAGATTAGCTGTTATTGGAAGTCATAATACTCGCATGATGATAGAATTAAGAAGAATGAGGATGCAATTGAGTGTCAATGATAGAGGAGTATTAATAGCAAATATGGTGACACAATCTCCTATTATTGATCGGTTATTACAGTTGCAGGGTAAAGATGAGGGAATAGAGAAAATCAGGCAGGAAGTGTTGAATGGGAAGCCAACCGAGTTTAGAATTAGAGAAGATGGTATGGTAGTATTGGGGCAACGAGTTTCTGTTCCTAATGATGTGGAGATGAGAAAGGAGATACTAAGAGAGGCTCATGATTCGGTATATTCCATGTATTCGGGTAATAATAAGATGTACAGGGGGTTGAAACAGAATTATTGGTAGTCAGGAATAAAGAAGGATGTAGCAGAATATATTTCTAAATGTTTGATTTGCCAGCAGATGAAGGCTGAAAATAGACATCCAGCAGGTTTATTACAACCTCTTTCAATACCAGAGTGGCCATGGGAGAATGTGAGTATGGATTTTGTCTCTGGTCTTTCCTGTACCCAGAGAGGACATAACGCTGTATGGGTTATAATGGATAGACTTTCTAAGTCTTCACATTTTCTTCCTATTAAGACTACTTGGAGTCCAGAAAAGTTGGTTGAGTTGTATGTGGCAGAGATAGTGAAATTACATGGAGTACCCTTGAGTATTGTATCAGATAGAGATTCGAGATTTACCTCTAGATTTTGGAAGGGTTTCCAAGAAGCTGTGGGTACGCAATTGCAATTTAGTATAGCCTTCCATCCACAAACTGATGGGCAAACAGAGAGAATTATCAGAACACTAGAAGATATGCTGAGGGCAAGTGTACTGAGCTTCTCAGTAAGCTGGGATGCTTATTTACCTTTGATTGAGTTTGCATACAATAACCAATATCAAACTAGTATTGGGATGGTACCTTTCGAGGCTTTGCATGGCAGAAGGTGTAGAACTCCAGTATGCTGGGAAGAAGTTGGAGAGAGAAAGATATATGGCCCGGAAATGATAGACTTGACTACTGAGAGGATCAAACTGGTTAGGGAAAATCTCAGAGCAGCTCATAACAGACATAAAGGATATGCTGATAAAAGAAGACGACCTCTCAAGTTCCAAGTTCGGGATTGGGTATTCTTGAAGATATCTCCGTGGAAGGGAGTGTTGAGATTTAAGAAGAAAGGAAAGCTGAGCCCGAGATTTGTAGGGCCGTTTGAGGTGATCAAGAAAATCGTACCAGTAGCGTATCGGTTGAATCTGCCTCCAGAATTAAAGCAATTACATAATATGTTTCATGTGTCACTGTTGAGAAAGTACTTACATGATGAATCCCATAGTATCTTGAATCAGGTAATAGAAATTCAGGAAGATTTGACTTTTATGCTAGCATCAGTCAGAATCCTAAATAGAAAGGAACATGTATTGTGCAATAAAGTCATTTATTTGATTCAAGTATTATGGCGAAATAAAGACGTCGAAAAAGTCACGTGGGAGAATAAAGCAAGAATGAAGAAGGATTTTCCTCAACTCTTTTCTTGATTTTAAGAAATTTCGGGGACGAAATTTCTGTAAGGTGAGTAGAATTGTAATACCCATATTTGTAAAGTAAGGACAAAAAAGTAATTTAATAAATATGACATGAAATTAAAAACAAAAATCTATGTGAAGGGTTTAGTAAGCATTTGAATGAAACAAGTTGAAGAAAGTTTTTTTTCAAAAAAAAAATTATAATAATAACATTAATAAAATAAAAACAAACAAACCTTTCTGGACGTTACTATTCCAGAAGGCAGAAAAAAAGTAAAGAGACAAAGGAAAGTAAAGTAAAGACCCAAAAAAATCAGAATGAACAGTAAAACGTGGCAGTAGGTGGCAGCCACCTGCTGCCAATTTGATTTCTTGTTAACAAGTGTAAAGGAAGACAAGGTAAGGCCTAACAAATGTCCCTAAGGTGGCAAGTTTAGGGAGATTGTCAATGTTTACAAGGAATGTGCTGCAGAGATTTTTTTAGGTAGCAACCTGGTATATATACACTGCTGTGAACTAAATAGTAGCACATATCACACTGTTGAGTTTTCTTTCCACTACTCTGTTTCTCTAAATATTTGGGGATCGAAAGAAAGATTGAAGTAGCAAAATTTTGAAAGGGTTTACAGTGGAAATTTTATGAGAAACTATTGGAAAATTAGAAGGTAATAACGTAATATTTATTTTTGAAATTTAGCATTTATGAAATTTCCCGAAAGTCAAAGTGGGAATTCGCAAAGGGTGTGGTTTATGAAGAATTTAAGAAATAATTAGAAATTTAATACTAATATTATGTCAGGTGTTGACGAACAACGACCGGAGGAAATTCCTGAGGGGAACGGGAAAGGCAAGGAAGTGATCCACGAGTAGTTTAAGTACTACTTGGTGAGTTGAATTTACTTTAAGTAATCTAAGTAAAAATCAAATATTTAGTAATAATGTTAAAATTAATTTATTAGTTTATGCTTGGTGGTTGATGAAAAATTTAATTGATACGTATGATATGAATGTTGGATACGTAGAAAACTAGTATGTGAAAAGAAATATTATTAGAATAATGAGTTGACATACTAATGATGGTGATAAAGAGATTTTGACGAGTTGGTGAATAAATTGATGGGATATATGAGGAGAAGAAAAATTGAAATTTATTAAGCAGAAAGTGGAGGAAAGACCGGAAAGTTGATTTAAATACTTTGAATTCGTTTGGTGTTTATGTTACTGTTCGTATGCATATTTCATATTATTGATCATGTGTATATGCATTTAATAATATAACCGAAAGAACCGAGAAGAGGCCGGTCTAATGGAACAACCGCGACAGCCGGTATATGTTGGAAATAAAAAGGGACACCGTGACAGCCGGTATATGCTGGAAATAAATTCCATGACAGCCGGGATAAGCTGTAAAGAACCGAGAAGGGGCCGGTCTAAGATAATAATAACATGTCGACAGGTGGGAAGACATTCCCATCATATGTATTCATGCATTGCATCTGTTTTAATTATTGCTTGCATTTATTGAAATGCTGATGTGTGGTATATTATTAATTTACTTATGGATGGATGAGTCTCATAAGGAGAGAAAGTTACAATAAGAAAAAGAGAAAAAAGACTCAAAATATGAGAATATTGTAATTATTTAAATGTTAGACATTATGCTATTATCCAGTTTTAAGAGAAATAAAGTATTAAATATTTAAAGACTATTTATGAAAATGGAATACTTTTAGTAAATTTAATTCATTGAGCTTGTGAAGCTCACCCCTCATTGTACAATGATTTCAGGTAGCAGGCAAGACAAGTAGTCTGGTGAGGTTAAGGGTCAGACGGATTCATTCTCTGTAAGCCACGTACGTGTCAATATCCTCAGATTATTGAGGAAATGAAGTAAATATTTTATTTGTAAATATTCATGCATCTTAAGTTGTATATTATGTGTAAATTAATATTAGATTTACGGATCTTCCCTATTGAGGGTTGATGATTTAAAAAAAACTAAAATTTCCTGTTAATATTTGTTGCATATATGTGTCGTGCTGGGATTCTAAAAAATGTGATGACACCATCTCGGGGATGGCCAACCCGGGATGGGTCGTTGCAATTTGTAATACCCGTATTCGTAAAGTAAGGATAAAGAAGTAATTTAATAAATACGGCATGAAATTTAAAATAATATATTGATACGCGATGGATTTAGTATTGAATAAAATAATTTTTAAAAAAATCTGGAATCATCCAGAATTGGAATCAAAAAGAAAAAAAAAATTGGACATCCAGAACGTCCAAAAGAAAGGAAAAGTAAAAAGAAAAAAAAAGTTTTGAAAAAAGAAATCTAAAAAAAGTAACAAAAGAAAAAAGGGGCAGCAGGTGGCCGCCCCTGCAGCCAAGTGAATTTGTGAGAGGGAGTGACCTCCACGTTTTTGAAACATGGAGGCTCTCTAAAATTATAAAATGATGAGAATAAGTTTCTTATATATATATATGAAATCATAAGATTTCACATAGTTTCTTTCAATTTCTTGTTTTTCTCTAAACACTTGAGGACCTAAAGAAATGTTGAAAAAATAAAATTTTGAAGGAGTTTATTGCGGAATTTCATAGAGAATAAAAAAAAACTATCAGAAAAACAGAAGGTAATAATGTAGTGTTTATGTTTGAATTTTTAGCATTCATGAAATTTCTCTAAATTCAAAGTGAGAATTTTCAAAGGGTGTGGTTTATGAAGAAGTGAAGAATAAATTATAAATTTGATATAAATATGATGACAGGTGTTGACGATCTACAACTGGGGAAAATTTCTGAGAGGAATGAGAAAGATAAGGAGGTGATCCACGGGTAGTTTTAAGTGCTACATGGTGAGTTGGATTTACTTTAAGTAGTCTAAATAAAAATGACAAATCTAGTGATAATATTAAAATAAATTATTAGCTTATGTTTTGGTGATAGATAAAGATTTTGTTGATAGATATGATACGAATATTGGACATGGAGAAAAATTATTATGTGAGAAGAAATATTATTAGAATAATAAGTTGATTTAATAATAATGGTGATAAATAAATTCTTGATGTGCTATGGTTGATATTTTAATACGAATTATGAGGAGATGAAAGTTAATGGATCTTGACAAGCTTTGATGGATGATTTGATGTGATTCAGAATGAAATTTAGTGAATCTTGACAAATTTAAATGGATGATTTGATATGATTTGGGATGAGAGGGAATTAGCGAAATTTTTTTTTTATATAATTTGAGAAAAATCAGGATAGACCATTTAAATATTTGAATTTATGTTTGTTTTTTTACTATTCATATGCATATGCATTAAATAAAAGAAAAGAACCGGGAAGACAGTCGGTCTAATGAAAAAGAAAAGGACCGGGAAGGCAGTCGGTCTAATGAAAATGAATAGGATCGGGAAGGCAGCCGGTCTAATGAAAATGAAAGAACCAGGGAGGTAGCCAGTCTAAATGAGAATGAAAGAACCAAGAAGGCAGCCGGTCTAAGATAAAAACATGTCGACATGTGGGAAGATGCTCCCACAATCATAATTCATACATTGCATCTGTTTTTAATTATTGCTTGCATTATTGAAATGCTGATGTGTGATGTGTTATTGTGAAATTATTCATAGATAGATGAGTCTCACAGAGAGATAATTATGGTGATAAGAACCATCTAAATAGTAGACTTTATGATGTGAACCTAATTACGAGGTAATTATGAGATAATTAATGGTCTTAAGATGAACCAATAATAAGAGGAAGAGATTGATAAAGAATGGATATGATGGCATGTGTAGTGATATTAGAGTTCTAGTATCAAGTGTATGAGATATAAATTGATGTAAATTTTAAAAGTCTGTTTATACAAATGAGTACTTCTAGTAAATTTAATTTACTGAGCTTGTGAAGCTCACCCCTCATTGTACAATGATTTCAAATGGCAGGTTTGACAAATAGTTTGGTGAATTGAGGTTCAAAAGAAATCATTTTCTATAATTCACGTACGTGTCAACATCCTCAGACTAATGAGAAAATAAAATAAAATTTTATTTATAAATATTCATGCATTTTACGTTGTATCTAATGTTTAAATATCATATTGATGTTACCCCCCTATTGAGGGTTGAGAATTTATGAAAAATTTCTTTTAGTGTTGCTTATTTTCATTGTTGCATATATGTGTCGTGCTGAGATTTTCAAAATGTGATGACACCGTCTCGGGGGTGGCCAACTCGGGATAGGTCGTTACACTTGTATCCCTGTGAGATTGGGAAATCAACAACTCAATAAATTTAGATACCTTGTTTAGAGAAAAAAAAAACTAGCCATCTCTCTTCACAGACAGAAACACTCACCACCTTTGCTATAGAGATGGCCTCAACCACCAAGTTTTCTTACAAAGACTGAAACATGAAGATGTATTTTTTGATGTTGTTGAAGAAAGAGAGAGACTGGTTGCGAAATCAAGAAGCTGGTCAAGATTCAAGAGGGTACCCTTGAGGAGGAGGTTTTTTAGGCTTAAGGTTCCAAGTTTAAAGAGGTACTCGAGAAGGAAAGTTAGGGTGGTTTCTTCTGTTAGGTTTTCATTTGCATTAGTGTTGAAAAGGTTGAAGGAAAGTCGAACTCATTTTGGTGATCTTTTTGCTGGGAATTTTTTGTTCTTGCAAGTTAATCCTACTTCATTCAAGTGTATTGAGAAATCTTGTCAAGGTCATGATCTTAATGGCTTTGCTTCAATGTACTCTCTTGTCAATGTACACTCTTAAACAGTCTTTTTGGATATTTTATGGGTTAAATGTGTCCATGTATAGCAGTTCATAGTTCATAGTTGTTAATTTTCTTCCTTCAAGTACTTAATGTAAGAGTATAAAATGGATTTGCCTTGAATTTCCTGTTTGGTTGTTTAGAATAAAAAAAAAAATATGATTCCATTTCAAACTTTAATTCCAAATAACTATTATCTTTAATTTTACATACAAAGCAAGATAAAATTGGCTCCATCTTGCAAATTTGCACTATCCTTGAGAACAGAATTGCAAGCCACTAAGATATAAGCCTAATGAAACATGAAACAAAAGCTAATTATGAACATAATGCAATTTGCAATTGATTTCCTTTTCTTATCATTTATTTTTAGTGGAAAATTAAATTGATTAAAAGCATTGATAAATCATTTGCAAATTGCAATTTTTTTTTTCAATTGGCATTTCCTAAGGTCTTCCCATAGTTTACTTTAGCTCTCAATTAGAATTTTTTTAAACAGCATGTGATCAGTTAGAATGATGATCCGTAGAGGCCAATTAAGTATATTGTTTGGTAACAATCTCAGTTTTGGAACCAAGAATTCATGATAGTGAAAATAAATGGATGATATGCTACTATACTAGTTTTGAGAAAATTAACCAATAATTTGTTATCAATTAATGTGGTCATGTATCAATTGGTCTATCATTATTTTCAGATCTATAAAATGGTTTTCGAAACAGTTTTTTCGATTTAAAAAAATAATCTTAGAGTTAAAATCATTTTACTACTAGCATTTATAAAAGAACTATGAAAACATTATTTTTGATATACATTCAGTTTTTAATTTTTTTTCGTAAACTATTTTTTAAGGGGATCACAATCGTCTCCATTTAAAAATTGAAATGGACGTTCATGGTGAGATTAAATATCACATTGACAAATTTGAATTTGAATATTCTCCATTTAATGATGTGACATTCAATCTCACCATAAACTTGACTCTATTTCAATTTTTATATAGGAAAGATCATGATATTTTTTAAGGATGTTTCGACTAACTTGTGTTTATTGAAAAAAAATAAATTATTTCATACTCTTTCTAATAGCAGTGTGAATATTGTTTCTCTAAATAATGCATGTTAAAAAGTAAAAAGAAAAATTAATTCAATGAAACATTATCCCATATTGAAAAATAATATGCTTAGATTGAATTGCATAAATATTATTTTTAGCTTAATATGCACTTTAACCCTTAAGGATTAACCCGATATCTATTTTAATTTTTAAGATTTAAAATCTTGCAATTGAGTCACTAATTATTACTTTCATAGTCATTCCATTTATTTTTTGTTCAATTCTTCTGTTAAAATTCACGTAATGAACTGATTTGGCATTTGTGGACGAGAAATGGCTTTGCAAAATCATTTTTCATCGTTGAAGATTTTTTTCTTTTAATCTTTGAGGATTTTTTCTGAAAAAACAAGAAATATAATAAAAAAATTCACAAAACATTAAAACATAGTTAGATTTCTTAGAGAAACAAGAAAAGAGAGAAATAGAGAAACAGAGAAGGAAAACTTTCTTGTATATATTTTTCTGATGGATTACAATTACATAAGGCTCTTTATATAAGCAAGCTATAGGACTAGAACCTTACCAAAACAAACTAACTGAATCCAACAAAATAGGCAATTGACTTAACAAACTCTTAACTAACCAATAATAGAAAACCCAACTGGAGTGACTATTCTAATTCTCTCCCTCAAGCCGAGCTTGGTCAACATTTTCTGCAGAACACACAGTTAACTTGTGTTTAAGTCTTTGGAAGAATTGAGCTGTTAAAGGCTTAGTGAAGATGTCTGCCACTTGATCAATAGACGGCACATGATGAACATCAAGCTCCTTGGCCATAACTTTCTCTCTCACAAAATAAAGGTCAAGCTCTATATGTTTTGTTCTAGAGTGCAAATTGGATTTGCAGAAAGAGAGATAGTGCTCATATTATCACACCATAGCACAGGAGGATTTCGAATTTCAACCTTGAGTTCACTGAGAAGAGACAACAGCCATATCAATTCTGAAGTGGCATTGGCTAGACTCCTGTATTTTGCTTCGGTGAAGGATCTAGAAACAATAGGCTGCTTCTTTGAGGACCAGGAAACAACATTTCTTCTAAGGTAGATGCAGTAACCAGTGGTTGATCTTTTATCACACAAATCATTGCCCCAGTTATCATCACAAAAGCCAGTCAAATTAAGAGTTTTTGATCTACTAAAAAGTATCATCTTCTAAAGTTCCCTTCAAATATCTCAAGATTCTTTTCACAGCTTTCCAGTGAAGATCAAGGGGATTTTGCATAAATTGGCATACCTTATTGACACTATAAGCAATCTCTGGTCGAGTTATGGTGATATACTGCAGACCGCCAACTATACTTCTATATTCTGTAGCATTTGGAATGGGATCACCTTCTGAGGAAGTGAGCTTTAGACTACTAATCATTGGAGTTGGTAAGGACTTGACATTGTCCATTTTGGATTTTTTCAAAAGGTCTTCAATATACCTATTTTGGGACAAATGTAAGCCTTCACGAACTGCTTTTACTTCTATTCTCAGGAAATAATTCAAGTCACCAATATTCTTTAAAGAAAAAGATTTGTTAAGGAGAAGGATAGTCTGTTCTATTTCTTATTCGCAGCTTCCTGTGACTATTATGTCATCCATATAGATCAAAATGAACAGGGTGGAGGATGTAGAAAACCTCATAAACAAGGAGTGATCAGCCTTTGAGAAGCAGAAGCCCATACGAATGAGAGAACCTTTTAGTTTTTCAAACCAAGCCCTGGGAGCTTGTTTCAACCCATATAGAGACTTATGAAGTCTACAAATAAGATGTTTAGAATTTTCCTTCTCAAAACCAGTAGGTTGTTCCAAATAAACTTCCTCTTTAAGTTCACCATTTAAAAAAGCATTATTTACATCAAGTTGCTTGGTAATCCAACCGCGAGATAGAGCAAGAGTAAGAATAACTCTGATGGTAGTTGGTTTAATCACTGGAGAAAATGTTTCTGTGAAATCAAAACCAGCTTTTTGCAGAAAACCCTTTGCAACCAGACAAGCTTTATACCTTGAAACAGTCCCATCTATGTTCCTCTTTATCTTAAAAATCCACTTACAACCAACTAGTCTTCTACCAGATGGCAGTTCAACAAGAGACCAAGTCATGTTATTAATCAAGGCATTGTATTCTTCAATCATGGCTTTCTTCCAATTTTCATCAAGTAATGCCTCAGCAACAGTAGCGTGCTCTTGAACAGACAGATCAGTCAATAAGGTTTTTGATTTGTAAATCCCATTTCTTGATCAAGTTGTCATGGGATGAAGGTGAGGAATTTGATCAATACTAGTATCTGTATCAGTATTGGTAGTATGAGTAGAATGATTATGTTGCTAATTAAGGCTATTTAAAGACTCATTTGTAGGATTTTGAGAAGATGGAAGCTGTTCTGCAGATGAAGGACTTGCAGCAGCTATCTGTATTATAGATTGATGATCTATAATAGTAGGCTTAGGAGTGTCTAGTAAGGGAAAAGGCAGAGGACTTTGTGAACTAGAATTTACTTGATTGTTGTTGGACTTTTCACTGAAAGGGAAGACAAACTCATTAAAAACAACATGTCTAGAGACATAGATGTTACCTTTTTCATCTAGACACCTATATCCTTTGTGTTTAGTGCTACCAAGAAATATACAAGGAAGTGATCTGAAATCAAACTTGTGAGAATTGTATGGCCTTAAATGAGGAAAACATTGACAACTAAATACTTTTAGGAAGGAATAATCAGTTTTAACTTTGAAGAGTACCTCAATAGGAGTTTCTGCTGAAGGACTGTAGTAGGCATTCTGTTAATGAGAAAAACAGTGCTAGAGAAGGCATTTGGCCAAAATTTCAGAGGTAAGGATGATTGAGCTAGCAAGGTTAAACCGAGTTCTACCACATGTCTGTGTTTTCTTTCCACTATTCCATTTTTTTCAGAGGTGTGAGGGCACGAAACACGATGAACAATACCATGTTTGCTAAAAAAAAAAGGAGAAGCAACAAAACTTTCCACCCCAATTAGATTGAAAAACTTTAATGGTTGTGTTGAGAAGGTTCTCAGCTTGGGTTTAAAATGAAGAAAAGATTCAAAAGATTCAAAAGATTCAAAAGCTTCAGATTTTCTTTTTAAGAAATAAATCCAAGTGTATGTAGAATAGGCATCAACAAAAGTTATGTAGAATTTGAAGCCAATAGATGAAAGAATATGAGAGGGGCCCCAGAGATCTGATTCTACAAGTTACAAGGGACTAGTATAAGAAGTCTGAGAGTTATAAAAGGAAGCTTGTGGCTTTTGCCCATCTGACATGAAACAGAGAAGAAATGAGGCATTTTATTCATTTTAAAACGAATATTACAGTCATTAAGAACTTTGGTTACAATTTTAGAAGAAGGATGCCCCAACCTCTTATGCCAAAGATAAAAAAAGAGACTATCCTGATTATTGGAAATGAAATTTTGTGAGGAAAGATGACTAAGAGTTGAGCCAGTGGTGCTTTCGGTTTTAGAGACAATGATCTTTGAAATTTGACCAGGTGTTCGTCTAGTCTTGTTGAAGAAGTTGAGCCTATACAGTCCCTTAGGCAGTGTTCCTTGAAGTAGAATGGTTTTGGTGACCTGATCCTTAACAAAACAAGTGGAAAGGTGAAACTCAAAATAAACATTATTATCTTTTGTAAATTGGGAGACACTAACAAGATTCTTTGTGATTAAAGGAACATGAAGAATGTTTTTGAGAGAAAGAGATCTATAAGTATGTCAAACTCTTGTGATAAGTAAATATCTCACAAGTGGTTCCATACAGATGATGTCTCCAAACTTCAAAGCAAATACTATTGAAACTAACTCTAAGTCATGGGTAGGGTAATTTCTCTCATGATTCCTCAATTGCCTAGAACTATATGCCATTACCTTCCCATGTTGCATAACACACATCTCAACTCTTGATGGGATGCAACACTATACACTACACATCCTTTATCACCAAAAGGAAGGACCAATACCAGAGCTGTAGTCAATTTCTCCTTTAGTAATTGGAAACTTTTCTCACACTCCCCAGACTATACAAATCTCACATTTTTCCTGGTCAATCAAGTTAACAATACTGCAATAATAGAAATTTTTTGACTGAATCTTCTAATCTCAGTTACATTAATTGGTCTCTCCCAACTCAACATTGTCTCTACCTTTTGTAGATCAACTGTTATGCCATCTCCAGATATTACATGTTCCAAGAAAGTTATTTCATTCAACCAAAATTCATATTTAGGGAATTATAACATACAATCTCTCTCTCCTCAAAATCTCTAACACAATTTCTAAATGTTTTACATGCTCTCTCTTAGTCTTAGAGTACACCAAGATGTGATCAATGAACATGACCAACAAATTATCAAGAAATGGTTTAAACATTTTATTCATCAAGTTCATGAATGAAACTGGAGCATTAGTAAACCCAAATGGCATCATAAGAAATTTATGACCATAACGTGTCTTAAAAGTAGTCTTATGCACATCTCCCTTCTTTATCCTTAATTGGTGATAACTTGATCTCAGGTTTATCTTTAAAAACACCCTCACTCTCTACTTTTGCTCAAACAAATCCTTTATCCCTGTAAAAAGATAATTTTTCTTAATGGTTATTTTATTCAACTATCTGTGGTCTATACAGAATCTCATCATTCCATCTTTCTTTTTCACAAACAACACAGGGGCTCCCCATGGTGACACACTTGGTCGAATAAATTGTTCATCTAACAACTCTTGAATCTAAACTTTCAACTCTCTCAAATCAGCGGTTACTATTTTGTAGGGTGCTATAGATATATGTGATGAATCAAGCATCCCATCAATATAGAATTTAATCCCCTTATTGGGAGGTAAACTAGACAACTCATCAAGAAATACGTTAGAAAAAATTTTGACCACTAAAATTTCTTCCAACTTTCTACTATCATTTCTAAAATCCACCACATATGCCAAATGACCCTCACATCCTTTCCTTGACCATTTACTAGTAGTCTGAGCAAAATAAGATAGTTCAAGAGTATCTTACGTTCACCCTGAAAATTAAATTCCTCTTGCTCTGGTATCTTGAATACCACATTTTTTTTTCTTACAAAAATAAACCCAGACATGATTTGCCGACAATCAATTCATTCCCAAAATCAAATGAAAATCTATCATATTCAAAGGTAATAAATCAACTTCAAATTCTTTATCATTGATACGGATCACACAACCCTTGTAAACATTTATGATTATCACTCTATCTTTAGTGGAAACTTCAACAATAATATTATACATCAAAGGACTAATACATGCATCAATAGACTTCATATGAATACTTGATGCAAAAGAATGGGTTGCACCAAGATCAACCAACACTGATATGTCCACCTTTTCCACATACAAAGCACTTCAAATTAGGACAATTCTAGGATAAATATCTTATTTGATTACATCTATAACAAACTTTTGTCTTTCAATCATACATTAGATTACTACTTCCCCTTGGTGGCATACTTACTTCCCTACCATAACTTCCAATTCCCATAACATGTATCCCAAATTTAGGAGTCCCACCAATATTTCTCTGAGCTATATAAGCAACAGATCTTGCTTGCTTTTGGCTCTATATTATAGTTTTCTTTGACAAGGAATGCCCCTTCTGGGGTGATCTCCCACCCTGCACACTCATACTACTACCACCTTTGTGTCCCTCAAATCTCGACCTCTTAAGTCAATCCCTCCTACCTCTAAACTTCATCACATCTTTCTCAATCTGTAGTGATATACCCACCAACCTAGCATAATTCATATGTTTCATGTAAGATAGTTTCACTTTATTCTCAAAATATATTCTATCTATGAACCTTTTACACTTCTTCTCCTTTATGTCTACCATTTTTGATACAAACCTTGACAAGGCCACAAATCTGCTATCATACTGAGCCACAGTCAACATATTTTACCTCAAACAAATGAAATCTCTCTTATGTTGGGCTTTGCCAGTATATGATAAATTTTTATAAAAGAAAAAGCTTCCTTAAACCTACTCCAAGTTAAGGGTTTATCAACATATACACTTACTCTGAAAAGAGTATCCTCCCACCCCAAAAGTGAAAAACATTTTTCATCTCAAAAGTGGAAACTACTTTTCCCCTTCCTTATATGACCATTCATGTACCTTCTGTTCACCCATTAATTTATTATTTTTTTAATCTCTTGGTCAACCTTTACTCCTTCTATAAATACCCCATTTTACTAGCACAAGGGAACAACACAACACTAAGGAAAAGTAATGCAAAAATGAGAGAAAAGATAGAAAGCTTAGAAAGAAGGAAAGAAGTGAGAAAAGAGAGGAAAATAGAGAAGAATAGGAAGATAAATAGAGAAATATAAAAAGAAAAGAAAAAAAATAGAAGAGAGTGTTTAAGGAAGGTGAGAAAAGGCTAAAGAGTGAAACATAAAAGAAGAACTAGTGAGAGTTTTTTATTATTTTTGGCCACCATTTTTTTTGGTCTTCTAATTTGCATTCCAATCATTCTTCCAACTTCACTAAGACCAAAAGAGCATAAGGATCTCTGAGGATAATCCCCACACATATAAATTTTTCTTAGCCAAATAAGGTTGGTTAAGCTTCTACTTTTTTTTTTTTTTTTGCAAAACAAATTGCTAGCATGATTCATGTGTTTAAACCACCTTGAAAATAGACTAGATTAATTGGGCTCACTTAGAAAGTTTCATCTTAAGATACTTACTAGTTTCTTAGCATTTTCTCTTTCACTAATTATATGTCTTTATTTAGTTAGGTACTAGTCATATGTAGTCTCTTCATTAAATGAAATGTTGAGTTAACGGTAGTTTTAAATTTCTTTCCTTTAGTTTAATACCTTAAGAATTTTTATGTTCTCTAAGTTAGATGTTTTATTTTAAGTTATCATTAATTACATGTGAAATTTAATTCTTTAGGAAGAATTTTGGGCCCACTTGGTCCTTGTTAACTCCTTTGGCCCATTAAAAAAGTTACTAGTTACTAGTTATTTTGAATCCCATCTTTAATGTAGTTCAGTTTAAATCTATTTAGCTTAATTCCTATTTTTTAAAACTTGTCTAGTTTGAAGTAGCTTAGTTTAATTCATTCGATTTAGTCTTCAAGTTTAATTCATATAGTTTAAAATAATTTAATCTTAATCCATATAGTTCAACTTACATAATTAATCCACCAAGTTTAAATGCGCACTTTAATTTACTTCTCATCCATACTTTGCAAGTAGTTTTAATTTTTTTTTCCTTCATAGTCAAAGTAATTTATTTCTTTTATATACTTATTTTTATTACATTACTTTAAAGTTAATATATGGTGTTGCTTTGTTTGAATAAAAATTGCAAAATGTGTGCTTGGTTTTATTAGTAGTGTATGATAATAATACTTAAATTAAAATTTCAATTAATTACCTTAAAACATAAAAGGCTAGACTTTGGTCTAGGTAAGAGAGAAAGCTTTAAATCCTCACTCTTTTGCACCCAAATCTCCCAAGCTTTAGAATTTCTAACATATACCAATGACAAGGGATTTGACCCCCTTCAAGGTCAAATGGCAGCTCTTTACCCATCATCCTTGCTTTGTGCTTGGATAACAAACGACCTCATGTCTAATACATTAAAAGAGCACCCATCATGGGAGCCTCCTTAATAAAGGGTTTGTATTAGACTTGGTAGATTTTACTTGTTTCCATATGCCTATTCATCGTAATCCACACCCTCGTCATTTTCACCTTTTTAAGAGGAGTGGCATTGAGTAATGAGCTGGATGCATGGGTCTTGGGCGGAAAAGAGCAGTACCTACAGTTGGCGAATCCGCTGGGGAGATTTACCTTAAAGTATTTCTTGGAAATCTCTTGAAATTTTAATTTGAGTTATTATTTCGTACTTCACTTTGCACACTAGCACTTACCCTTTGCTTTTGACGGAGTAAATTGAGGGGCCCGTTTCCTCTTGGTTTTTGGTGTGACCCCTATTTTCTTATCGTCAAACCTTGGTGTGGGATAAGTTCTTCTTGGTTCTCATCCATGTAATGAAGGTTTTCCGAATGCGTTTGTACTATTGTGGTCCACTTTTTTAGAGGAGCATGATAGCATCCTTCTAGCCATAGGGTACTTAAGCCCACCGGAGTTATAAGGAAAGCCTTCCCTCTTTTAAGCAAACCTTAGAACCTTTCCACCTATGACCATTTCTATCCTTTGCTTGCATGTGTTTACCCTCTTTTAAGTCTTATTAGTTTGACCTCATTAAAGAGCCTACAAAAAAAACTAGTGGTGATTGGGCCTTAACCCAAGAAATCTAAAATGAATTCGATTGAAGGCCCAAGGATCAGGTGGAAAGATCCATGTTATGGGCAAACTTCATCATTCATTTTGGTTTATTAGATTTAGCCTTAATCACCATTAGGTTCCAAATCTCTTTGGAGACTTAGTAATGTAAAACCTACAATACTTAACTATGACAAAGCTCATAAGGGATTGAAGGGGCTCAAATTAAGGAAATTTTCTTTGATTAAATTATAAGAAAATGAAATAAGCCCAATATTGAGCTCAATTTGTTTCAACATAAAGGATTTTCCCTTCATTAAGTTAGTTTGACATCATTAGAAGGCCCATAAGAAGAAACTAATTTCCATTAGGCCAAAACCCAAGAAATCTAAAGTGACTGAAGGCCCAAGGATCCAGTGGAACGATCCATGTAAGGGGCAATCTTCATTTTTCATTTGGGCTTATTAAATTTATCCTGAATCATTGTTAGAGTCCGACTCTTTGGGAAACTTATTGATGTAAAATCCACCACACTTGACCACGAGAAAACCAAGAACATTTTATTGTAATTTAATTAGAGGAAATTTTCCTTTCTATTTCTATCTCCACCTAATTGGGCTAATTGAGAACTTATCCGCAAATGGACTTTAATTCATTTAGCATGCCTTTGGATGAAAAACCGAAACCCATTGATAAAGTTAAATTAATACTACGGATAAACAAGCATGGCAAAAAAAGATTCAAAGAATGAAGAACTTAAAAAATGTCTTATCTTTTTTGTAAAGAAAAATCATAGGTCCGGGATGAGGGGGGAGGGTAGTCCTTCCTTATTTTGGTATCGATCCTCTAGTGGAAGGTTAAAGAAAAGGTCTTCTATGAGTCCAGTCTCACCTTCAATGGGAAAACTTACTTACATTGTAACTCCCATACCTAATTATGCCTCACAAAACTTCCTTAGCATGATCAAAGAATTACTCACAAGCCTAAAGTCCTTGTCAATAGGCAACTTAAGTCCTTGTTAGCATGCAAATTACCAAAAATCTCATCAGTAGGAAAAATCACCAAAGAGTCTTCATCAACAAACAAAATCACCAAAGTCCTCATTAGCAGGCAAACGCAAAGCACTCGTCAGCAGGCAAACCAAAGCCCTCGTCATCAAGAAAACCAAATTCCTTATCAACAGGCAAACAAAATTCATCACAGCAGACACCAGTCAATCTAGAAGTATCGCACGAGTGAACAAAAGCTAGCTCCATCAGTCTAGGTACATACCATTCTCATAGGTGATCCTATGATACCAACTTTTCCCAACAGCACATTTACATTTATGTGCACATCGCATATTTGTTATTTTAAAATTTTGAAACGAAACAATGGTCACTTACAACCTTTGATTGAAACTCTCAAATAAGCCCCAATCAAATGGGGGGCAAACTGTAGACACTCAATTTCATTCCAAATTTTTTGAATGGACCACGCGCAAGTTCCTATGACAAATCTTTAATCCTAGCATGCTTGGACTTGGTAAATTAGGAAGTTTAGATTTAATTAGGGAGTATGAGCAATTACAAGACCATTTTGTTCAATCCATTTAATTCACTTTGGGTTTAAATCAGTTGTGCCTTATTTGATTCAACTAATCCAAGGCCAAAGTCTTCATTAAATTTTGGTCCAATCCCAATCTCACTAAAGCCCATTGATCTTTCCTAACCCCAAACACTTTTAGCCCAAATTTCAAGCCCAATAATACTTCTAATTTTTAAGGGTGAACTTCCAATTTCACCCTCCACTTGGCACTCCTTGATTGGTTCACTTTTCTCAAAGTAAAAGTTACTTTTTTTAAAACCAAAAAGATGTCTGTCTCCTCTCCTTATGTGGCTGGCCATAATGATGATTTTTCACTCATCTTTTTTGCTTTTTGAACTCGCATCTCCTTTCTAGGTTCCCTCATATTCTTTTCTACCAAATGCTACCTTTTTCCACACAAAATGAGACTTTTTTCACCTAAAAAAATGCAACAATGCACTTACAAAGTAATTGATTTTTCTCCCTCTTTGGACAACCATGTGTACCAAAAAGAGGGAGTTTCTCTTTTTCTCCTTTTGGATAGTTAATTGAATATTAACTTATTAAGCTTCCACCATTTCTTAAAGGCCAAATACCACATTTTAACACCCAAAAAATCACATTTTATACCCAAAAAACAGCACCTAAAAAACAATAGTTTTTTTTTTAGAGTATGAAGCATTCTCTTTCTTTGTAATTGCACACAATTTTTTCTTAAGCTTTTTCTCTTTATTGTGTGTTAAAAATCAAATAAAATTTGTGTTGCCTCCCCCCTAATGGTCATCTAAACCAATGAGAGTTTCTTTTCACTTTTTGCTTTTGCTTTATTGAAAAGACTCCAAAATGTACTTTCTTGTTCACCTTTTTGCAAACCTTCTTCTTCAATTTTTGTTTAACTTAAAGAAACCCTTCCCTCTTCCCCACGGCAAGCCATCTAAAAGTCTTTTTCCTCTCACTTTTCACTTGGTCTATCACACCTCTCTTCTCTAGCCCCAACTTTACACCCCAAAAATGAAACACCTTTTTTCATCTCAAAAATTAAAACTACTTTTCCCTTTCCCTATATGACCAGCTATACACCTTTTTTTCACCCATTATTTTGTTTTTTTATTCTCTTGGCCAGCTGATGAGTGCCAAATATTGCATATTTTGGCCCTTTAGTTTACATTTTTAGCCTAGGAATTTGTTATTTTGAGTTATTTTTTTTGTTGTTTTACAAGTTTACAAGCATTTGAAAAGGACTTTCACTAAATTGCCATAATTACCCGTACAGATCAGTCATTTTTGTGGATTAAACTGTATTTATTTAGAAAGAACCAAGAGATGAGTCATATATACTTGGAAAGATCCGAATGTCAATTTTCTGGGTAAAATTAAGGCTCATAAATATGATTTTTCTATAGAAAGTTATGGCAATTTTAGTATACAAAGGTCAGACTGTGTGTAATTTCAACATGGCAGAAGTGATTTTTGCAGATTAAACTGTAATGATTTAAGAAGAAACATGAGATAAGCCATATATACTTGGAAAGATCCGGATGTCTATTTTTTGAGAATTTTACGGCTCATTAATATGATTTTTCTAGAAAAAGTTATGGCAGTTTTAGTAGACAAAGGTCAGGCTGCATGATTTCAGCGTGGGCAGAAGTTTTGAAAGGCATGTAAAAGCTTAAATCCCACATCGCACATCGGTTGGAAACACATTCTACATCCCATATCCCACATCGGATTGGAAACACATTGCACTCATGGAGTTCCCCTATAAAAACCCCATTTCACTTCATCGAAAGTGTGCAATCTCGGAGGCTTTGCTACCAAGGGGTGCAATATGGAGGATTTTGCTACCAATCGGGAGAAGTACTGCACAACAGCTGCCGGTGGAATTTCTCTCTCCATGTATTGTTAGTTTTAATTTATTGCTTTTAAGTTTTAAAGTTTAAAGTTTAGCACTTTAATGTTTGCTCTAATTTTTCCCTTGAGATTTTTGTTGTCCATTATATTTATGGGTAATTAAATTCTCAAGTAGGGCTAGGGATGAACTTGCACAGTAGATGGTAATTTTGTTTATTTTTTTAATTTATGTATTTGATTTTCAATTACTAAAACTCTTTTGTTTTATCATTCTCAATTCATTGGTGATGTTTTCTTCTCCGAATATTCGTAGAATTTATTTTGTTTATGGATTCAGTCATGCTTTCTCTATTGAATGGATTAGTTCTTTAATTATGTTTGGCTCAATTATTTATCTATATTGATTTAATTCTTTGCTGCAATATCGCTTCCTGAGTATAGTGTCGTCGTTGGATTTTCTCAATAATGATAATAATTTACGTATTTTAAAAGTGGTGAATGATTTTTCAAAGGGTTACATTTGGTTTAATCTTGGTTTATAAATCTACACCTTCCGATTGGGAATTTTGGGAATTGAATTCCCAATTGAGTTATTCAATGAATTAAGAATAATTAAAATACCAGATTTGTGCAAGGGATTCCCGACACTTTACTGTTTGTCAAATTTTAGTACTTTCTCCGTTAGTCATTTTGCTTCACTTTAATTTGTATTTAAAATTAATCTTTGTGCTCCATTAATCATTTAATATTTTTCTTTAGTTTCTTTGTTCCTTCTACTATTCTTTAAATTTGTCTCTCTGTGGAATCGACACCCCAAAGTTGTGCTACAACTACCGCATTATTCTTTGGGCATAATCAAATTTTCGTGTCGTTGCCGGGGAGATGGTAGAAAAATTGCTTGATAGTGTTTATTTTCAACAGTTTGTAAAGACGGTAACTTCGTTCCTTCTTTAGCTTGCTGTATTATTTTTTTCGTTTTTCCTTCTTTCTTTTTATGGTATTTTTATTATTATTTTGTTACCTTGCATGCACAGATATAGAGATGTCTTGGGTAGATTTGCTTATGAGCCTGTGCTAGAGTCAGAATCAAACTTTTTAAATTCTTTCTTTGATAATCCATCTAGTCCTAAAGAAATGAGTGAACAAGGAGATCAACCCACTAGGACCCTTCAGGATTAACTCCACCTTATATGCATAGCCACGCCATCATGCATCATGTTTCCAGCTAACACTCGCCAACTGGATTTTTAAAACAGGGATGATATAGTTACTCCCTACGTTCCATGGCTTGGAAAATGAAAACCCGTATGTGCACATTAGGGAGTTTGAGGAAGTAGTTGCGACTTTTCATAGTCAAAATGCAACTGATGACATTGTGAGACTTAAGTTCTTTACTTTCTCTTTGAAGGATAGAGCTAAGAGTTAGCTATACTCACTAAAACCACAATCTATTGGGTCGTGGAATGAGATGACTCAGGTTTTCTTGAATAAATACTTTCCGCAACATAAGACCAACGCTTTAAAAAGGCAAATCTCCACCTTTGCATAAAAAGACAGTGAGACTTTGTATTAATCATGGGAGAGATTTAAGGAGTTATTGAGTATGTGTCCTCACCATGGGTATGAGAATTGGCACTTAGTGAGCTATTTTTATGAGGGACTTACAACTAGAGAGCGCCAATTTGTGGAGATGATGTGCAATAGTGAGTTCTTATAGAAAGATCCTGATGAGGCCATAGAATACCTCAATGAGCTTATTAAAAAAACTCACACTTGGACTGGACCTAGTTCTACTGAGAGCACAAATAGGTCACGACCTATAGGAAACCCAAATGGTGGTCGAATTTACCATCTTAGGGAAAAGGATAATCTAAAGGCTAAGGTCGAGATGCTCAGTAGGGAGCTAGAAGCGTTAAAGACTAAGGACTTAAAGCCAACACACGTAGCTAATCATGCAGAGTCTTTTGGACCATGTTTTGTATGTGGCGGGGTAGATCACCTCTCCCAAGAGTGCCCCACATTTGCTGAGATGAGAGGGATATATGAGGAACAATGTAATACCTTATGTATGTACAAGAAGTCTTTTTCACCTTTCTCTGATACCTATAATCCGGGGTGGCGAAATCACCCCAATTTTAGCTAGAAGCCTGAAAACCAGCCGCCTGTACAACCCCCTAGATCATATCATGCACCATATCATGCACTTGCATCTTCTAGGTGTCCTTTAGAAGACACTTTGCATGCTTTTATTAAGGCACAGGGTAAGACTAACCAAATATGTGAGTCGTTGATTATGCATATTGTTGAAGAAAATAAGGAGATAAAGAGCCAAGTGGCCAAATTGATGAGCTCATTGAGTGTGAATGAGCGAGGTAAGTTCTCTTCTCAAGCCCAGTCCACACCCTATGGTCAACACATAGAGCAAAAGAATTTGAAGGATGTGAATGCCATTGTGACACGAACTGGTAAGTCATTACACATCCCAACAACGAACAAATAAGAGGATGTGGAAAAGGGTCAAGATAGTAGTGATGTTGAGCTGCCCAAGGAACCTGAGGTGACAAAGAGTCCTGTTAAGGTACCATTCTCTCATGCTTTAAAATCAAGCAAGCGAACTCCGGATCCAAACAATGAAATTCTAAAGAATCTAAGGCAAGTAAAAATCAATCTTCCTTTTTTGCATGTGATTAAACAAGTTCCTACTTATGCAAAAGTTCTCAAGGATTTATGTATAGTTAAGGGGAAGCACTATGTGAAGAAGACAGTGTTCCTAACATAGCAAGTTAGTGCTTTAATTGAGCAGTGAATTCCTCCCAAGTACAAGGATCCTGGTTGTCCAACCATTGCATGCGGCATTGAAAATCATGAGTTTGGGCAAGCTTTGCTAGATTTAGGAGCTAGCATGAATCTAATGCCATATTCTATTTATTTGCAGTTGGGGTTGGGAGAAATCAAACCAACTACTTTGGTATTGTAATTGGCTGACCAATTAGTCAAAGTAACCCGGGGTGTGGTAGAGGATGTTCTAATTCAAATTGACAAATTTTATTGTCCTGTTGATTTCCTAATCCTTGATACTAGCTCTGTTGTTGATACTACTTCTAAAATTCCTTTGATTTTAGGTAGGTCGTTCCTTGCCACTGCTAATGCTCTTATTAATTGCAAGAATGGGCTCATGAAGCTGTATTTTGGAAACATGGCCCTCGAGATGAATATCTTCCATATTGCAATACAGCCAGAAGATGATGACGAGAGCCATCAGGCATACATGATTGACTCACTCATGGATAGGGGAGTTTCTATAGCTCATGATTTTGATCCCCTTGAGTATTTTCTTCTTAATTTTGAGTTTGATTCTATCAGTGATCCATCTGATGTAATTGATGTTTGTGCTATTTTTGATAGAACTCAAGATTATGACACTCGGGCATGGCAACCGAAGTTTGAAGAGTTACCTGAGAGAAGTGCAAAACAAATTCCTTCAAGTGTGGAAGCACCCAAACTTGAATTGAAGCCTCTGCCTAAGGATTTAAAGCATGTTTTCCTTGGTCTAGGTGACACTTGAGTCTGGCTGAAGACGTTAAACTTAGCACTCATGGGAGACACCCCACAATATATCCTTTTGTTTTTATTGTTTTTTTTCATATTTCTTGTTACAATTTATTTTTGATATTTTTGTTTTGTTTTCCAGTATTACTTTGGTATTTCCTTTTCAAGGACAATGTGTGCATCAGTTCAAGTTTGGGGGTGTGCTATGAGCCATGCCAGTCCAGCTAGTTCTCCATCTCCCAGGTCAGCTCTTTCCATGTTATTCACACATTGGGGACATTGTGTACTTTAAGTTTGGGGGTATGGGAGACACATTCACACACACTTTGTCCCAGTTTTTTTTATATATATATATATTATTGAAAAGATAAATGCATGTTCATGATTATTTTGAAATTTTGGTTGATCTAAACAATATTGTGATGTGATTTCATTGGAAAACTTAAAATCGTGAACACATGATCTGATGATAGAATTTTAAAGTTTAGTTACTTACTTTAGGCATTTGAGAATTCACATGTTTGATCTAATCTGACACGATCACATTAGTACATAATCGTGTGAGGTATGACATGTGATTTTAATGTGTATGTTTCCATGGTTTAGTTGATACTGGATGACTTGTTGGATGGATACTTTGGAATAGAGAAGTACCAAAAAAAATATTTGCTTATGATGATCATTGACAAACTTTCCACTGAGTAATTGGACCTCTTGCCTCAGTAGGTTGTGAGCATTCACGTCAAAAGGTGGGAATTTTTCTCATTCACATTGACAAACTTTTCACTGAGTAACTGGACATCTTGCCTCAGTAAGCAGTGAGTGTTCACGTCACAAGGTGAGAATTTTGTTAGTTTCATAGCCTTTTTTACTTGAGTTAGTAAGTCCTTGGGGTGTCTTTACACCTATCGCCTTAAAACTATCTGGTTTGGGAGTCATTGACTCAACACTCGCTACATGGGTCAATTAGAAAGCTTAAGGGAATTAAACATGGCGAGCCTCATAATAAAAGAAAGAAGGAAATAAAACTATGCCATCATTGTTCATTATGATGAGAAATTCTGTGAATCTTGAGATATGGAGACATTGCACATTGGAGTTATTTGGAAGCCTCATCTTTATATGCTAATTCACTTTACACAGATTCGAGCTTGTGATGCTTTAGCTGGCCTCTTGTAAGTAATTAGATTTTAAAATTCCTATTCATTGCAAAGATGGGTTTATATTTTAAGCTTACTCATGAATGAATATCATGGTTTTGTATGCTACTTAAATTTTTGGACACCATGAATGATGGATTTATCTTTGTTTTTCATTTAGTTTTTTTTTTATTTTGTTTTGCTAAGGGACTAGCAAAATGTAAGTTTGGGGGTATTTGATAAGTGCCAAATATTGCATATTTTGGCCCCTTAATTTACATTTGTTTGCTTAGAAAATTGTTACTTTGAGTTGTTTTTTTTCGTTGTTTTACAGGTTTACAAGCACTTGGAAATGAATTTCACTAAATTAACAAAATTGCTCGTACAAATCAGTCATTTTTTCATATTAAACTGTATTGATTCATGAAGAACCAGGAGATGAGCCATATATGTTTGGAAAGATACGAATGTCTATTTTCTGGAGAATTTTACGGCTCGTAAATACGATTTTTCTAGAGAAAGTTATGGCAGTTTTAGTAAACAAATGTCAGGTTGTGCGTGATTTCAACGTGGCAGAAGTGATTTTTGCGGATTAAACTGTAATGATTCAAGAAGAAACAGGAGATGAGCCATACATGATCAGCTATGCACCTTTTTTTCACCCATTATTTTGTTTTTCTAATCTCTTGGCCAGCCCTTACTCCTCCCATAAATACCCTCAATTTTGCTAACATAAGGGAACAGCACAGCACTAAGGAAAAGTAATGCAAAAAAGAGAGAAAAAAGAGAGAGTTTAGAGAGAAAAAAGAGGAATATAGAGAATAATAGGAAGATCAAAGAAAGAAATATAAAAAAAAATAATAAGAAGAGAATATTCAAGGAAGGTGAGAAAAAAGTAAATAGTGAAACACAAAAGAAGAACTAGTGAAATTCATCATTTTTGGCTATCCCTTTTTTTGGTCTTCTAATCTTCATTCAAATCATTCTTCCAACTTCCCTAAGACCACAAGAACACAAGGATCTCAGAGGATTCCTCGCACATGGAAATTTCTCTTAGCCAAATAAGATTGGTTAAGCTTATATTTTTTTTGCAAAATAAATTGCTAGCATGATTCACATGTTTAAACCACCGCGAAAATAGACTAGATTAATTGAGCTCACTTAGAAAGTTTCATCTTAAAATACTTACTACTTTCTTAGATTTTCTCTTTCACTAATTATATGTCTTTCTTTAGTTAGCTACTAGTCATATGTAGTCTCTTCGTTAAATGCAATGTTAAGTTAACGGTAGTTTTAAAGTTCTTTCCTTTAGTTTAGCACCTTAAGAATTTTTATGTTCTTTAAATTAGATGTTTTATTTTAAGTTGTCATTAATTGCATGTGAACTTTAATTATTTAGGAAGAATTTTGGGCCCCTTGGTCCTTGTTAAATTTGGGTCCCCCATGGCCTATTAAAAATGTTACTAGTTACTGGTTATTTTGAATCTCATCTTTAAGGTAGTTTAGTTTAAATCTATTTAGATTAATTCCTTTTTTTTAACTCGTCTAGATTGAAGTTGCTTAGGTTAATTCATTCAATTTACTCTTCAAGTTTAATTCATATAGTTTAAAATAATTTAGTCTTAATCCATCTAGTTTAACTTACATAATTAATTCACCTAGTTTAAATGTGTGCACTTTAATTTACTTCTCATCCATACTTTGCAAGTAGTTTTAATTTTCCTGTATAGTCAAATTAATTTATTTCCTTTATATACTTACTTTTACCGCATTACTTTAATTAATATTTGGTGTTACTTTGTTTGAATAAAAATTGTAAAATCTGTGCTTGGTTTTTTTTGTAGTGTATGATAATAATACTTGAATGAAAATTTAAATTAATTTCCTTGAAAAACAAAGGGCTAGACTTCGGTCTATGTAGGAGAAAGAGCTTCAAATCCTCACTCTTTTTCACTCAAACCTCTTGAGCTTTGAAATTTCTCACGTAGACCAATGACAAGGGTTTTGACCCCTTTTAAGGTCAAATGATAGCTCCTTACTCGTCATCCTTGCTTTGTGCTTGGATGACAAATGTCCATTTTTCTAATACATTAAAAGTGTACTCATCATGGGAGCCACCTTACTACTTATAAAAGGTTTGTATTAGACTTTGTAGGTTTCACTCGTTTCCATATGCCTACTAATCGTAATCCACACCCTCACGATATCCACCTTCTTTAAGGGGAGTGGCCTTGGGTAATGAGCCGAATGCTTGGGTCTTTGGCGGACAAGAGCGGTAAATACACCTATCATTTTGGTTAAACTAACCATTGGATTTAAACTAGCCGTTATGGTCAAACTAACTATTATGGTCCAATTAGCCGTTCTTGGTCAAACTAGTCATTGGATATAACACTATATAAACTCCTCTAACATTTTTAAGAGTACATAACAATCATTTCTCCATCTTCTTTCTTCTTTGTGAGAGAAATAAAAAAAAATTATGACTCAAATACATTTAGTATGAGCGCTGTAGTACTTATGTTCATGCTATTGTAGAGAAAATTAATTTTCAATTACTTGTTTTTATTAATTATGTTATTTGTTGCATGCTAATGAAGGCTAGTGAATAAATTTACATTTTATGTGAGCCATGAAAATTGAACAATAACTATTACGGAGTACATTAATCTTCAAGTTAATGGGCTATTAACCGTTAGCACTAACATATTGACATAATTTTCTTTCTATGGCTATTTACTATTAAGAACCTTTTGGGCTTATGTCACATGCATGATTCATTTAAGTTTTACTATCATAATTCAATTATGATAATTGTCACAATTATATAATTAAGCATTGATATTATGTCTCACTGTGCATGTATGCCTTGGTAGCATCTCTATTGATATTATGCTAACTTTGGGGTACTAGCCGTTAGAAGGTTAATGTCAATAATTTACTGCTTTAATGGCTAATAAAATTACTCTACTGATTTGTTTATTGGATTATGGGACTGTTACAAGATTCGACTCAATCAGGGTGTTTTTTACATGTGAAATTATTTGATAGGTGAAAAGAGGTATGGAGAATTTTTTAAGAAAAAAATAGTTTATTGAGAAACTAATGCCCAAATGAGTACTTATATTATAAGCAGAGTTCCTAATGACTTTTTATAAATTGATTTGCTCGTTAAGGAGCATTATGTGTGACTTAGCCCATTAGAGACATTATTTTGTTATGTTTTTCCTTGTAGAGAGAGCGACGGACATGTTTATACTCCAAGTTTGCAACATTTAAAAATGTGGGGGTTTTTGAATTTTTTTTATTGGAACCTAAAAATAAAAAATAAAAAATTGGTTCTAAAATTTTAGCTAAATGTGTTTATTAAGTTTTCATATTGGTATAACATATATTATCATGTGTACTAAAAGGTTATACTAATGTAAGTCAATTAAAACCAAAGAGTGGTTGTCTATTTTCTTTGGCATATGGTACAATCTTTTGGAAATTATCCAAGCAGATTATAATTGCGAGGTCCACCATGAAATATAAATTTATTATCTTAAAGAATGTTGTGTTTGAAGTTAAATGGCTAAATAATATTTGCGGACATTCCGTTGTAGAGGAGACCAATTTTATCTAAGACTCTCCATTGTGATTACCAAGCGGCAATAACTTGTGCTAAATAAAATATAATAAAATTCATACTATATTTTGATTAGCTCGTTGAGGACCGTACGGTTATGGTGATTGGTCCAATAAAGGATATTCTGAAATGAAAATCCGGGTTAGTGATCTATATAAATAAATATGAAATGTAATATGGGATATGTGGCTTAGTGAATGACAATGAGATATTTGATTGGCCCGTTGAGGGGCGTATGGATATTGTATTGTTTCCCACTAAGGGGTGTTGCCTGTCAAGGGGCGTAAATTAAAATAAATTTCTGAGGTCAAAGAAGAATCTGATCAATTCTCTGACCAAGCCACTAGCAAGAGAGTGAGCAAAACATCGGGGGAGATGAGACTGATGCCCATTAGTGAGACCAAGTGATGGATACCCAACCTCTGTGATTGGAGATCCCATGAATAAGGTTTAATAGAAAGAATGAAGTTACTAGAGTGTCGTGTGGCACTGTCACTTAGCTATACGTCTTTAATATGAGATGATTAGTAAGAGTCATTCCTTATGATGTATAACAGTGCAGTTGCGATTAGTGTGAGGATGAGCTTATAGCTCTTAATAGGTCCATAGTCCAAATTTGGATAGGGTGTTGATCGCAGTACACTCTTGATGGATTCTACCTATACGATTGTGAGAGTTAAGCCGCTCCCCATGTGACTTGGACAAGTCGTTAGAGCACTCATGAAAATCCAGATAGGCATATGACTGTAAAAGTGCCAAACCATTGGAACTGCTACTAGTTAAAGATGTTATGTGAACAACTATCTTGGTCGTATCACATTCAAGGAATTGGTTCAATGAGCTTAGATCCACTATATTTTTGTGGTCCCAAATAGTTCTTTCTATGTGAAGTTCAATCCGAAAAGTACTATCATTAATGTATAACTTCATTGTATTCTTTTCTACTGTTAATAAAGTGTTTTAAATCATGTGGGGGATTGTTAGATTTATTTTTTAGTGTTTCAAAACACCTATCATTTTGGTCCAACTAGCCGTTGGAGTCAAACTAGCCGTTATTGGTCAAACTAACCGTTGGAGATAACACTGCATAAACTCTTCTCCTCTCCCATTTGTAAGAGTGCACAACAATCATTTTTCTATCTTCTCTCTTCCTTGTGAGTATCATATCTTGATAATTTAAAGAGTCTTGGTACAAGTAGCAAGGAATTTTCAGTAGCAATAATTTAACCTTTGTAGTGGATGCGCATTTATACAAAGGATTGCTATAGTTGAATCCTAGAAAGTAAACGTGTTGAGACCATACGCGTCAAGTCAAAGATTTCGATGATACGAAATCTACCTTTAAGGACAACGCTTCTGCGTGCCTTTATTGTTAAGTTTCTTGGTCTTTTTTTTCATTAATTATTGTGTTTAATTGTTAGTACAAATTATTATCAGTAATAAAAATTAAATCATTCATATACAAATAATTCCAACAGAACCAACCAATCAACTCGCACCACATTAATAAAGTGTTGTTTCTTAACTTGGTTAACCCTAACCCAATTAGAAATCTTCCATAAATCGAGGCTAAGCTCGTCCAGCCAATCATCATGCAACGTCAATAAAATAGAGTGACATGCTATGATTGGCGAGCCTACTTAAGCATGGCCAATGCAAGAATTTCTTTTCAATAAATTGGTGTTTAAAATGTGCACCATTTTGAATGAACTAATAATTTGAACTTATGACTAACGTGATAAATAGGTCATATCTACCTAAAATAAATTTTTTTAAAAGTTATATTGTCAAACATTACTAAAGAGTTACAAGATCCAACCAAAAAATATTGCGTTAACAGGGGTTTTTTGGTCTATTGATTACCTCTAAAATTCTCTATATAAGAGTTTTGAGTTTGATCACCTTCTTGTCAGCGTAAAAAAAAAACACATCGTGTTATTTTAGAACCAAGTACGTTAAGAGGACAAAAAACAGAATGTTGTTTTCATGATCAAGCAAAAAATGCCTCGCCCGCTCGCTGTTTCACGACAAAAGGACAGTTACTGGAACAAAAAACAGAATGCTATTGTATTTTATCCTGATTCAATTCCCCTCATATTCTTTATTTATTCCCTGTAATTCATTCTAACGAATCAAATGAGCCGTAAAAGAATCATTTCTCTTAATTATCGAAGAGAATCTCAGCATCTAAAAAATTGGAACTATAATAAATAGATCTTGTTAAAAAAGAAACATAGAAGTAGACAAGAGTTACATGTTTATCTCATGCAACAATAATCAACTATTATTGATACCCATAATAGCAATGGCCAATGGTCATGCCTTAATACTCGGTCTGTCAATCCTTTTGTTCTCTCATTTTTGTTTTTCTTTCTCTCCTCTCTTTCCTTGTCTCTCTTTCTCTGAATCTCTCATTTCCTTAATACGAAGCTCCTGCTACGTAGTTTTAATGGCGTCGGTAAGATATTTCTCTCTTTGTTTCATTAATCCATTAATGTTCTGATTTGAAATTGTTGTTTTGGTATTTGTTTCCTACTTAATTTCTTAAATTTTTTTCTCATCAATGAAATTACTAAAGAAACGCAAGTTCATAATTATCATTTTAGACAGAAAAAAAAAATTATCTGGACAACTTAGATGCTGGAGGTTTTAATCTTTGATTGATGGAAACTGCTAAAAATGAAATTTTTCTTGACATAAATGTGTATAACCTTAAAGATGATTAAGGTCCTCTTTTTTATTTTATTTTTTGGGGTTTAAAGAATGTTTAGAATTGGTTCAATTAATTAAAATTAAGATTAATGAAAACACAAAATATTTTCTTTTATGATTGAAATTCAATGTCTTGTCATGTGAAAATTCTTTCCTGAAGATGAAAATTACTTATGTCTGGTTTGAATGTATCCTTAAGAAAATGAACAAAATCTTCAATTTTACTAAATTCAAGACTTGGAGCTAATCAAATTGGATTTATATTTTAACTATTTTATATAGAAGGATTTTTATTTTAACTATAAATATGCTTATATAAAGAACTTTGTTTTAACATCAGCAGGATAAAGGTAAGCCTTTGCCGAAATTCGGGGAGTGGGATGTAAATGATCCCGCATCAGCTGAAGGATTTACTGTAATATTTACCAAAGCTAGAGATGAGAAGAAAACCAATGCTAATGCTTGTGGGAACCGAGCAGCATCACAGAGGAAAGATAACCACGTAAATTATCAGTCTGCTTCAACGGTATGACATTATTTTAGCACTGCAACATGAAGTTTCACATAATTACATTAATGCTGCATTCATCCCTTTAGAAAAGTCTCAAAATTGAATTAATTATCATAAAAAATATTTCTTTTGTCGCAGAAAAAGAGGTTTTGCTGTTTCTGAGAAACTAACACACTAGCTTTTGGAGCTGCAAAATGGTAAATCATGTGTGCAGTTTGAGACTTATACTGGGGATTCTGCAGCAGTTGTTGTTCTTTATCTTTCCATTTTTTTCAATGTATTCTTCTTCTTGTCAACCCTTACGACATGTTCCCCAATCTCTTCAAATTATATAAGTAGCTTTAGGAGAGAAAAAAGATGTAAACATAAGAATGCCAACACTTGTCCAGTGTTTCATGTAATTTGTTTAGGCTCTTTCCTTCTTTCATTTTTTTATCATTAGTGACAGTAGATATTCAGTCCAATGTTGGCTTGTATGATGAGTGATTAAATTCCAATGATAACTGATGATTCTCTTGAGGTTTTATAAAGGATAAAATTGCAGTTCACAGGTTAAATTCCTGCAGGCTAGTGTCTTTTCATTCGCTTACTTTTCTGCTTTAGACGAGAACCAACATGATTTTCAAATGCCCATTTAATTTTTCAGTAATGGGTTTGAATTGAGAGGAATGAGAGAAAAAAAAAATAAAAAAATACATGTAACCCTTGTTTGAAAAGTTTTTTTAACGAAGGGAAAAAATGAAAATTTATGTACCTTTTCTTCAAATGGTATTATCTTCATCCATACTCCTTGATCCAATTTAGAGGAATTGATAAATAAGAGATTTTAAGGAGACTTTCCCTCCAAATAATCTTCCCTCATACTCTGTAGGGAGAGTACACACCTCACCCTTTATCCTCTACTCTCCTTTATTCTTCCCTTGTCCAAACATTCCCTTAAAGATAGACAATTTGAGGTATGATTGCAAAAACCATGCATCATGTTTTGATGCAGTCTCCATTTGCTAGGGGCATAACTACCAAGGAACCATCCACAAAAGGATCAAAATACCAATGGCAATTTTGGTAGGTGACAGATTGAGCACAATTTAAAATATCAACGGTCAACAAGCAACATACCCAGATGAACCATCATTTTTAATATTTGATAAGGAAAATATCTAAATGTTAATTACATCTTAGATTTTCCCACTTGCCAAACATGACAAGAAAGTTTCTAAGGACTTAAAATCCTAGTAATAATATGCCATGTATGTGAATTGCTGCTGTGAACTGAGTATGATCCTTTCAAGAATCTATGGAATGTCCGCCATATACAAAACTACTACTGTGAACTGTGTACAAGGACCAAAAAAACTTTCTTAACCTGGAGAACACAAATTTTCCTTAACAGAGGGGGATTTGGGACAAATTGTCCCTGATGCAGAACCCTTATACAAACTACTGATTGTAGTTTCACTTCCACCCCCACAACCAGCGATTTCAGGCACCCCAAAAGTTGCAGTATTGGTGCCTGATGAAGACTCCGATGCAGACCCATGTTGGAAAGCAGGTGAAGCATGACTCTCCGGATGGTCAAAGAAACAGCCACTCCCAAACTTACAGATGCCATAAATTTTATAGTGGCGACAGATTTTTTGACCCTGCATAGTGTAACAAAAATCGGAGGATGAGCATCATACAAAAGCATGATAACAAATAAATACTTTTTAATAGATTTTTTTATGTTTTAATAGATGATACATTTGTAAAGAAAGGGCCGAGTCAGTGTAT
Organism: Bretschneidera sinensis; assembly: GCA_023935145.1. Classification (NCBI taxonomy): domain Eukaryota; kingdom Viridiplantae; phylum Streptophyta; class Magnoliopsida; order Brassicales; family Akaniaceae; genus Bretschneidera; species Bretschneidera sinensis. The sequence continues at coordinate 35,324,509 of CM043701.1, read as the reverse complement.
CATCTTTTCGTTGGAAATTCGCTAGGTAGAAGTTTTTGGAAAATGACTTTTGGCGTTGTGGGTATCTCTAGGGTGGCTGCTAACTCCATGAAAGATGAACTTTGGGTTTCGAGTGGTATTCCAGCCTCCAAGGAGTTGAAGAAAGCTCTTTCTTAGATTCTCTTCTCTATCCTTTTGGCTCGTCTAATAGACAGTTTTGTAGTTGGGTTGCACCCGCTTTTGCTTTTTAATACAATCTTTTACTTACAAAAAAATGTGGTTCAGCAGACCCAGAAGCCCCAGAGAGAAAGTTTGGTCTGGCTTCTCATAATGATCACTCCAATCGGTGGATGATTGAGGATTTTCGACAACAACTTTTCTGATACTATAGCATATGAAATTTGAAGCCATGCATGCAGTCAATAAAAAAAAAAGATGAAAGGGACTTACCGGTCTTAGAGGCAGGCCAGTTTGACTGAGAGTACAGAGTGGTGATTTTGAAGCTCGACTCTTCGGATGGTTAAACTTGCAAGAGGATCTGTACTTAAAGTCCCCTGTTTCCATGAAGAAAGCGCACTCGGATTCAGCAGGCCGCTCAGGGTATTCTTCCTGCTGCTGTTTATGGACACTGCATGCAGCTGATGTCTTCACCAGGTTATTTACAGGAGCCAAGTGAGGATTTCTACTTCTTTCTTGTGCAAAGAGTGAATTCTACACAAACCAATGATTTTAAGAGAACCAATATACATTATACATGAAAACTGTTAACAGCAATTATGAATGTGCATGTATACACCAACTTATTCACACACATGCACGCCAAAAAATAAAAAACCAGCACCACCCCACGCACACAGAATGAGAGAAGTTTGGTAGAATGTTATCAACCAACCCCCCAATTAAAAACTAGTAATATAATAGTTAAGCTATAACCCTCCCTGATGGCAGAATCTAGACTGGACGAAAAAAATTTCTTTCCATAGAGAAAATTATATAGAAACAACAACGGTTAAAATTTATATTATAAGAAATAAAAAGGATGGTTGGACCAAGACCAAAAAGCTACCTTATACCCGTACAATTCAGAATCTAGACATATCCCAGGTGAATCAGATGAATTCAAGCAGGGAACAGCCCTATCCACCGTCATAACTGAAGACCATGATTGCAAAGAATCAGATTCCCCACTCTGATTACCCGAAGAATGACCTCCCACATATAAACCCGCAGGGGCTGAGTTGAATGGGTCGGATCCTTCAACAATGGTTGGCTCAGGATGGTGAAACCTGCAACCAACTCCAAACGCACAGGAACCAGTGTGCATGTAATAAGGGCACTCTTTCTCATGCTGAAACGAAAAGACAAATTTATCAATTGACAACTCCTACCTGTATTGAGTAATGTAATTGCATCATATTCATCAACTGAAATCAATGTTGTGGTAAGTAGTATGGAATTGAGGGCTAGAAAATGAATTGGATTGGAACAGAGGTTCTCTCCTACAATTTTGTTGTTGAAGAAAGTCAACCATTCCACCCAGTTTCATTCCAAAGCCTAATCCCATGTTGCCAAACACAACCTAAACATACTTTAACAGACTTAAGCGAAAAGAACAAAGTCATAATACAATAGAAAATTATTGATGATAAAATTCAACGTATAATTATTTACCACTCTTATTGGTAGACCTAAAAAGTTAAGCTCTAGTTGTGCTAACTCAGACTTCTCTACGTATTTAGAGGACTTCCCTGAGTGACTATATTTGCAAGCACTACCATACTTGCAGCCTCCTGTCGTCCAGTAAAACTGCAACAATCAAAACCAAGGAAACTTAATTAGAACATTACACTACATAAACAGAGCATATATCATGGACACCATATTCATGTGACACTTGGTTAAGGCACAAACAAGAATAACATTATTTTTCTCTTTTAGAGAGGATATCAAAGAAAGCTTATTCCAAAAACAACTGCAGATTTGTTACCAGTTTAGTGCTTACAAAAAGGGTAGCAAAACTACTAGTACCTAGTCTCATTTCCAACGTTAAGAATGGCTAAATTACTTTTTCTAATATATCAAGTCAAGATCAACATTTCGAAGTTACCATCTCGGCTTCTCCTTCTTTTAGCACCTCATGCTGGTTCTGCTTGCTAATAATTTCATAAGATTTCTTTGCATGAGGACAAGCCATCTAAAACATTTCACGCCATTAGATCACCCACGAATTAATGAAATGTCATTATCAATATTTTACTTTCAGTTGACCTTCTATGTATTAATAATATTTTCATTACCTTAACATTCTTAATTTCTTTTTGTAGGATTTCTTTTCCTGAAATGATTCATAGTCAAGTACATTTGCTAAATCATATAGTACTGCCATAATAATGTTTGTACACTCATCATCAATGAATTGCCAAGCAGTCAATGAAAAGAGATAATATCAATAAAAAAAGAAAAACAGAAAACGAATAGATTATGACCAATGTCCTAACCTTGCATTCAATATGCCCTGTCTGTTCCATAAAGCCTTCCTTTTCCTTCTCCATTAAACCCTTCAATATACACCCAGAAAAAAAGGGGATTGGCTTTAATTAAGAATATTAGGGATGTTGAGCAAGAATAACAGAGAGACAGAGAGAATCAATAAATCTCTCCATGAAACAAAAAAAAAACTTAAACCAATTTGCAGCCCTACTATATGACCACAGAAATTACAAAGTATTCAGCGATAAGAAAGTACTTATGACTAACAAAGTTCACCGAAAGAAGAAAAACTAATGTATATATACCACTTCAACTGGCAAACCAAAAGAGTTAAACTCCGGTTGTGCTATCTCATACTTCTCTCCGGAGTGTTTATATCTACAAGCGTCATCCCCATACTTGCACCCTCCTGTCCTTAGGTAATACTGCAAAGATTATAACACAGAAGACTCAGTTCTTAACTCAATTTATATAATAACAAAAAAATTAATAGAGCAAATATCATTGAACATTATCTATAACACTTCCAAGATTGGAATAGTTTATTGTACCCATGTCTTACCATGTTGAGCAGAGAGCTCAAAAATATAAAATTTCATGGAATAGTTTATTTGAATTACAAATAGACAAGGGCAGAGCCAGGGATTTCAGTTGGGGGTAGTACTACAGTTTAATGAAAAAATGAAAGTAAAAAAATGTATAATAAATCTAAATCTTAAAAAAAAGATCCCTTATAAAAATTATCATCAAACAAAAGGCTTCACTTGTATAGGGCTTACGATTTTTTTGGATTGATTTTTTCTAAAATAATCCAAGCTATTAGAACCAACAAATTATACTTCAAAAATCGGAAGTATTCATGACTAAACCTCAAAAAAAAATTTAATTTTTTTTCCATAAAAGAAGCCCAAATTTCACAACCCCAAAATCTTACTTCTCCCATAACTTCTATCCCAAAGGGCCCATTCTTTTGACCTAACTGCATAATTATCGGCGACCTGATTTTCAAGATCCATCCCAAATCAAAGAACATACCAACAATCCCATAAGCAAAATTGTCCTAACAATATACTATATATTAGCAAGTTTTGCAATACCAGGGCGCGTTATTACTAATTATAACCCATTTAATAAAGTTAATTTTGGTTTAAATTAGATATTATAAAGAGAAAGAAAACAAAAGTCATGTGGGGGCTAACAAGGCAAGTTGAAGACTGGATCATGGAGTATAATTCGCCAAAAAATATCCTAAAAGGAATCTCCTTAGAGATCTCTATTCTTGAAGTAAAATAAACTTCCTACATTCACCAAGTTTAAATGGAAAGAAATTTAAGATGTCATAAGTTTGATCGGCAAATAAGGCTGGTACTTTTTTTGGAGGGGCCATCCTTACCGAATTTGCTAATATACATAGGGTTATTAATTTTCTTTGACTTTGGGAACGGAATTAGCCCTAAAATGCGATGGTTCCGCGCACACACAACACACACGTGCAAAGAACCCCCTCTAAAAGGGCAACATGAATACGGTGCATGGAAGGGGAGCAATGCATCAGAGAGAGGAGTGAAGATGTTGTAGCACTGCCCATAATGCTATTATATACTGTAATTAATTCCAAAAGGTCAACACTACAGTATGTCAACTAAATCGAAGCATAGAAATTGCTATATTTCATTTACACTCCAAGTTAACCACTTGCACATATTAGTTTCAGCTATACTTCATAACAACTAGATTAAAGAAGGCAAGAGTGTGCTATGATAAACAAACTAAAAATCTATCGTAGAGACTAATGAAGCATCATCTGCATTACTTATCAAAATAAATGAAACATCATATAAATTATTCTGAATCACAATGGAATGCAGTGTTAAAATTTCTACGATCCAATGCCCCTTCTCTGCAATTATATTTTGCATCAAAACTAGATCAAATCTTATTAAAAAAAAACACTAGATCAAGCAATCCATTATCAGACTTTATCTCTTTTATTTTCTTTCAGCCCTCCTCAAAACTCTGCATTTTCTCTTCTTTAATCTTTAGAAGCAACATTCCAATAATCACACATCAGAAGATTAAAGATAAAAGTAACCCATCACATTAAATCCACATAAACACAGACAAAAACCTAAAAAACAAACAGATAAAATAAGTAAAAAAACATAAACAGAAAATAATGTGGTAGCAAAAGTTCTCACCTTGCATTGGATTTGTCCATTCTGCTTTGGAATCCCTCCTTTTTCCTTCTGCCGTGCACCCTTCAATAATCACCAAAGAAAAAACAACCTCTATAAAATCAAACACCAAACAGCACAAACCAAATAAGATAAATTGTAAGCACCAAAAAAAAGAGAGAAATTGTGGAATATACCAGATTTTCCCTTCTCACATGGTGATTAAACCTGCAATGTGAACCAAACTTGCACATCCCAGATTTTAGATAAAAGGTACAATCTTCAGCATAGGGCCTTAAAGGGTATTGATTTATAGTCTCGTTGTCACAGTCTCCTTTGGGATCATAACTATATTCCTCTCTCTCTTCACCGTACTGGGTCTCAGTCTCTTCAAAGGTATGATTTTTTTGGAACCCTTCAACCAGGGCTTGTTCTTGGTCAGTGTTTAGTTCAGTGAAATGGATTTGTGGGTTAAGCCCTAACAGCTCTGTCTGGGTTTGGTTGTTGTGTTTTGGTGATTGATACTCCTTCCAAGAATTCCAACTTCTTCCCATCCTAGATTTTCTCACTCGCTCGGTTCCACCACCTTTCAAACCCTAATCACTAGGAGAAAGAAAATGATACTGGCTTATCTGTGTAGTGGCTGTTCTCCTTGTGGGCTTGTGGCATTTATAGGGACCATAGGAAGGGGGTTGGTGGAGTTTATTTATTTTTTTAATTGCTTTGAAAGTGCCCAGAGATTTGTGGGCCCAGCATGGCACGAACGAGAATACGAGATTAAAAAAGTGCCAAGTCCTTCTCGGTTTCCTCTCTCCCAAAAGGCTAAATTACCTTTCTCTTTATTTATTTTTTTGCTATTATCATTGTTCTAATGTAGTATAAAAATAGTTTTTATTATTTAATTATTTTAATTAAGATTCAGACCTTATTAATAGTCTAATTTAGGACATTACATCCCAGATTTTGAAACCAAACAGATTGCTTAACAAAAATTGGATTTGTTTTCCAAAATAGACTCCACCCCAAATTTCTTTCCATAACTTGCCATGTCATTTATTGCCAACTTTTCTTTTCTTTTTTCCTTTTTTAGCCTTTTTTTTATTTTTTTTAAGCTTTATTTCCTTTTTTTTATTGCGTTGACAAAAAAATAATTGAACCATAATCTTTTATATCATGTATGAAAGACTTGAAACTAAATCAAATCTCCTACACATTTTCCCTCTTTTCTTTCAAAAGAGATCTACATCTCTTATGATCAATTATTTTGGTTTAATAGTATTAGTCTCAATAAAAAGTTAAAAACTAGATTTCAAAGTGTTCCTTGCTAGACAGTGAATTTCCGAGAAATTTTTTGAAAGATACTTCTATTATACAACACGTAAATTCGAGAGATGAGAGAAATTAAGAAAACCTACAAGAGAGTCCAACATCGCAATTTTATAGCTATAATGGAAAAACAATCTAAATGTCTATTTTGGAAAATAATTTGAGAGTAAAGCTTTTTTTTTGGGTGAGGGGTAACCCGTCCAAAAATTTTATCATTAACTTTAAAACCTTAAATCTATTCTAACCAATAGTACGTATAATTTTGTTAAAACATTCACATAAATTATTTAATAGTATGTCATCTTTTTTTCGGATTTTGAAGATAAATAGTAGGGGTGAACATAGGTCGGTTTGTGTTGGATTAGCTTAAAAATTCAACCCAACCCAATCATACCGAGTTGAAAAAATCTCAACCCAATCTAACCCAACCCATGAACTCATCCACTTCAACTCAACACAGCTTATTCAAATCGATTTGGATCGATTTTGACCCATTAATAGCTATATTTTTTTACTAAAAAATTAAATCATATATATAATATAACAAAAAAAATATTCTACTACCAAATCCATACAATAATTCATTAAATCTTACAAATGCATCTGTTACAAAGTACCTTATTACTTAACACAAAGTTCCAAGAATTTTAATTTAATACAAACCAAACAAAAGTAAATAGAAACTAGATTTTCGTAGTGCTTTATCAATCAAAATCTTTAAAATTTCAACACTATAATAGACTTAGCTCTAAAATCTTCATGATCTAATTCCTACATAATACCAAACATATACATCATATAAAAATCATAAAGTAAATAAAAATTGAGAAAACTAAAATTGTTTCTTTTTTGTTGGAAAAATCCTAGAAAGAATAAAAAAAATGAGATATATATAAATCCAAACTAACTTACCAAAATGAGACATATAATTTTACACACTAGTAACTAAAATGACATTTGTGATAAGGAGGCTCATTCGAGAGTCGAGTTCAAGAATCTCCAGCAGTCCATTCAACGGTTGCAAGATACTTTGGAGCAGATGTAGCTTGAGTTCAATCAATATCAGTGGGACTATGACGCCCAGAATAATGATGGAATCCGGGTAAGGCCAGCCCATCGCTTTCAGCCTAGGCCCCGAGGCAATCCAGTCCATGACGACAACAGTGATGATGAAGATTACGCTGATGGAGTCTTTGGTAGGGATCAGGGTGCAGATCGGAGAAGGGTAGGACAAAAGGGTGCCAGAGGTGGCACAGGATATGAAGGTCTTGGGTGCAGAGGTGTTGGTTATGTGGGTAATGCTTATGATGGTGGCTATGGGGATGCTTATGAAGAGCACCCTAGGTATCAGGATTATGGTAGGGATGATTCCAGGGAATATCAAATGAAGATAGACTTGCCGTCGTTTAATGGACATCTTCACATTGAAGATTTCTTATATTGGGTAATGAAGGTGGAGATGTTCTTCAAATAGATATGTATTCCTGAGGAATGAAAGGTCAAGTTAGTGGTATATAAGTTCAAGGTAGAAGAGTCCACTTGGTGGGAACTGTTGCAAGTTTCTCAATCCCGGCAGGGGAAAGGACCAATGACTTCATGGCTGAAGATGAAGCAGCTTCTCAAAGCTCAGTTTCTACCACCTGACTTTGAGTAACGATTGTTTCAGCAGTACCAAGAATATCGTCAAGGGACTCGTACAGTCCAGGTATATGTTGATGAGTTTTATAGACTGTTGGTTAGGAATGATCTTATGGAAACTGAAGCCCAACAAGTGGCTAGGTTTATTGGTGGGTTGCGTATGGAAATCCAAAACAAGGTGTCTATGCAACATGTCTTCACTCTTACCGAAGCTATTAGCCTAGCCACTTAAGCAGAGAAATAGTTGGAGCGTCCAAGAGCTTCAACTTGGGAGTGAAACCCGAGTGATTCGATGCGATTTGCACAGTCTCGGGGAAAGCAACCAATGGTCATTCTCGAGACCACCACTCAGTCTATAGTCCCGGGAAAGAAGACATCCGGTGGCAAAATTAGTGGACTGAGACATTTAGAGACTATACCCCCTTCTAATAACCCTTATGCATGACCCGTGTTAGACAAGTGTTTCAAGTGTAACTAGCTAGGGCATAGATTTAGTCAATGCCCGAGAAGAAAGATGGTGAATTACATTTACACCAAGACTAGTGAGGTGGCAGAGTATGAGGAGTTTGAAGAGGAAGATGCTCTCAGGGAAGAAACATTTGAGTACCAGGAAACAGCAACCAATGCCGATGAAAGAGCTCTCTTTTCCCGGTCCTTAGTTATCTAATGAGTACTCCTATCCATGAGACATGAAAACCAATCACAGAGGCACAATATCTTTCGCACAAAATGCACCGTCAACCAACAAGTATGTTATGTGATCATTGATGAGGGTAGTGGAGAGAATATAGTGTCTCGAGTGATGGTGACAAAGTTAGGCCTAGAGACCGAGAAGCATCCAACACCTTACAAGATTGGATAGATCACGCAGGATACCGAGACACTAGTTACCGAACAGTTTCGATTCACATTCTTAATCGGTAAACACTATTCAGACTCCATTCTTTGTGATATTGTTGAGATGAATGCTTGTCACATGATTTTAAGGAGACCATGGAAATTCGACATGGACCCCTAACACAAAGGCCGTGACAATGTCTATATTGTCTTCCTGGAGGGTCAGAAGATAATATTTAGACCACTGAAAGAAGACTCGGTTGGGGCAACTATTCGAACCGAGAGGAAACAGGTTTTGTTGACCGAGGGGGTTGCGTTCCTAGAGGAGGTCAAAAAAGCCCGAGAGATCATTGCATTGGTAGCTGAGGGAGCCACTATGCCTATGTCACAAACCATTTCTGAGCCAGTGCAAGAGATGCTAGAAGAGTTTCGGGACATCATCCCCGAGGAAATACCCGACAGACTCTCGCCCATGAGAGACATCCAGCATTGTATTGACCTAGTGCCTGAAGCTAGGACATAATAATTAGTATTTTATTTTGTTTTCCTTTCCTTATTAGGATTAACTTTAATTTCTCTAAAACTATTTTCTTTATTAGGATTAGGTTTCCTTTCTCAACAAGGATTATGTTTACTTTTCTACTAGGACTTGATTTACTTCTTTTACTATGACTAAGATTTTCCTATCACTATAAATAGGTGATCCCATTATTTTATTTTTCAGAACTTTGATCAATACAATTATTAATAGAATTTCTCTCAAAACTCTACGAAGTGTTATCTTTGCAACATACGGGTTGGTGTTCTATCTTTGGGTAAGAAACACTGTTTTCTTCTCCATTCTAGGGTGCACCTAGAAGAAAAGGGTTGCATATAAATTCTCATTACTTTTTGTGTGGTAAAAATATGTTTTATGTTTGGATTAATGAATTATTTGAGAGAAAAAATGAATTTATACATATGAAATGAGTTATAAAGAAATGTGAAATTTTATATCTGATTTGATGATATTTGATTTGTTTGAGCATCTTTGAATGATTTACAAGAAGAGTTGAAATTGTTGAATTAAAAATGTTTATGTGAAAGTTTGATTATGTTATTGGAATTTCTTAATGTAATAATGAGAATGAGCTTAGTGTTGATGTTGTAAAAATATATAAAAGTATCATGTTTCATGGGAACATTTATTATATTATATTATGTACATATTTCTTGTCACGAGATGATAAAAATGGTGTATCCTAAATATTACTCCACCCTCAATTATAGTCTGAATTTTGATACATGTCCTGGTGGATAAGGACACTTAATAGTCTTATTGGATGGAGACAATTATTTTATACAAACACTTATTAGACGATTGTGATGGCTTTGGTACAAGTAAACAGTGCTTGCACCTGATCCACCGAACAATTTCTCCTGTAGCAGACGTTAATTACTGTTTCAACATGTATTAATTAATCACGATTAAGTCATAAAGACTATAGTGACCGGTGTTAACCAAAAAATCTTATCCTCGTTAACAACAGTGCTACATGAATCACGCAAGTGACACAAAACACATAGGAAATTTAAATAGGTTTTGGTAATTAAGTGTTTCAGGTCTTTTTTTTTTTTTACTATAATGTATTAAAAATTAAATTATCCAATTATCTATTTTTAACTTAAATCTTATATATCTATTACACACATTATCTGAAAATAAATAAATAAATAAAAGTAAAAGTACATCGGTACATATCTTTTTATTTTATGAATCAAAGGTTATTTGCATGCATTTTTCTTATGTCTTTATTTAGCCATTATAAAAAATTCTTTCATACATTTTTTTTTATTTTCTTTTAACCTTATAAGTTGGTTTGAAATATTAGAAATGCAATTTAATAATTAAAGAAATCAAATGAAAAAAATAAACATTTGAAAAGCAGAAGAGAAACTATAGTGAATCTATTTTAACATTGACTCAACATACTTTAATTCATCTCTCAGCGACAAATGTCAGTATTAAAAGCATCTCTAAAAAAGCTCATGCATTATTTTCTTATAATTAAAAACACTCATGTATATATATCATGTGGAAGCCTATAAAAGGGAGAGGAAAAATCCTAAATCAGAGTACAAATCCTTTGATTTAAACATAATTAAGAAAATTCTAAGTCGGTTAGTGCAATAGAAAATCCAATACATTGTTTTTACTACACGAGTCACAAAAACTTTTTTATTGAGTAAAAACATTAATGAAAAGAAAATTCAAAATGCGTTGCCTATTCTTTATTGCATCAATTTTACATTTCAAGATCCACAGATTCTACACGCAAATTAAGAAGCAACGTAATTTATTCTCAAACGTCATCATGCTTGAACATCAAACGTATTTTCAAATTTCGAAATTTTGACTCGAGGACAATAAAACCAATACAAAATGATACCAAGGAAACCAAAAGAACAAAATTTGTGATAAAATAGAGCTAAGAGCCAAAAGAACTGTCCTAATTTCTTTTGCTTCCAAGTACCTAAGAAAATTAAGAAAATAACAAAAATTTGATCAATCTTAGTGATTGTAACTCATGTATAAAGCAATAAGCAAAGAGGCATTTGCTTTTAATCACACTTTTCTTTTGCTTATGATCGTGAACCAAACTTTGTAAATTCTCTTTATTTTTCCTCCCCAAACAAAGACGTTTCCCCTGCTATTAGAAGGATAATTTATCATCCATAATAATATAAGAAATAATTTAATATAAAAATTTAGTAACTCAAAAGAGAAAGAGAAAAGAAATTAATTTGATAAAACAATATTTAATTAATCAAACATAAGAACTAAAGTTCCTTAAGCTGTCAATATGAAACAGAAAAATCATTCCCCTAACATTATTCATGGGTAAAAAAATTAAGACCTTTCCCCTTTGAAGATCAAAAAGATTATTTGAGTCAAACAAAGCCCACTTGAATGATTTTTTATCCAAAAAACTTTAAAATCGAGTGTAATTACAAAATGCAATAACAACGAAGAAATGTAGAAGTGGTACCTATTGTATCAATAGTAACTGCAAAAAAAAAAAAAGAAAAAAAAGAAAGAGGGTTATGTACCTACATTTGTTTGCTTTGCCTTTATTTTTTTTTTTTTTTGGTGATGTTAGTGTTGGGCTTCAACATTGATATTAAAAAGATTTTATGAAGATTTTTTTAACTATACAACAAAATGAAAAAATTCAGAATGTTTAGATAGGCGAGGTTTGATACCCAAAATGCTATTAATAAAATTAACAAAGTTCAAATAGATCATTGTGATGCAATTTATATGAATACCATCTATATAGTTTATTTTTTATTCATGGTATAAAAAAATAATTAAAAGAAAAAAAATTGTGATGCGAATGAGATGAATATTATCTACACTGAATATTTTTTTTTTATTTTATTATGGTACTATTTTCTCCCTTCTTAAATAATTTTTTTTTTGAAAAAAAATCAATCAAAGGAAAACAAAGCAACATCGTTTTGTAGAAGTGCATAAGTTGAAATGGGGGATTCAAAGGGTATGAAGAAGGTTAATAAGCAAGCATTCTTATAAAAGGAACAAATCAAAATGTTAAGCAAAAACTCTATGAGTATTCAACAATAAACATCTACATTACCAGAATAAATTCATCCGAAGCCAAAAGCCCAGGAGAGAGTACAGATTGTACGATTGTTAAAAGAATAAGACAAAGAAGCCAATAACAAAAGAAATTGATACGGCTCTTTAGGAAAAGCCGCAAAGTAGTAAAAATTTAGGTAAAACCAAATCAAATTTATAAATAATTGTGGTAATGTTAATGTATAGCAATGATATGATTACGATACCTTTATCCATTTGATAGCAAAATTCTAGTGGTTGAATTTGATGATATGATAAGGGTTTTGAAGAGACTGGATGCCATTGCTATTCTCTAGAGAGAGCGAGAGAGAACGTGACCAACTTCTCTCGCTATGCTGGCATTTGACAGCTGACCTATAGCATGAAATTTCCAAGGAAGTGCTTTCAATTTTGGAACCCTTTTTTCCTCTTCTGAGAACCACATAGATTTACATGGAAAAATATTTCAATGAAACAACTCAGTAGTTATTATTAAAGTGAAATTATAAATAAAAAGTATATAATAAATCTCACTCAACAATTCTTTTAATGGTTGAGGTCAGTTATTTGGTTTGAACGATCAGAAACTGAATTTTGTTCATTCTAGGCCTTTAAAGATCATCCCACAGAGTGATCTTCACTTTCTTGGATGTGTAAAATCAATTTCATCAATGATAAACAACATTATTGTACTATCCAAAATTTTACCTCTCATCCTCTGCATTATAGAGAAGATAACACTAATCATCAATGTATGAAAACTTCAATTAGTTCTATGAGGCAGTAATGAAGCCTAACTGCCAAAAAAGAATTCTCTTAGTATGAGCGCTTGTTGGAGCGACATCTGGCCACATTTAAGAATAATGCAGAGAACCTCTCATTTGCCCTGATTTTATTGACAATTTTCATTGGTATTAAGTTATTCACACTTGCAGATAGAAAGGAATACTAAAAATTACATATTCAGTATATTCTCTTTGATGTGAAATAGTAGGAAGACTAAAGAGCACTCAGGAAACTACCACTCTAATATGTTTTGATTTATGGTCTAAGGTTTTTTCAACCTTTACCTTCTTGTCAATTAGAGCATAACTTAACTGCCAATAGTAGCATAGAAGTTATACAATACTATTGTCCTTCAACTACCTTTTGTATGATGATAATTTTTGTATTAACATGGTCAAATAGCTTGAAACCAAATGAACTATATAGCAAAAAAACCTTGATTCACTAAAGTTGATTTATTGGACCATTTTATCCTTCATATATATATATATATATATATATATATATATATATACATATGCTGTTCAAATTGGAACGACATTTGACCACATTGATATAAGAATAGCGCAGAGAACTTGTCATTTGCCCTGATTTTATTGGCAATTTCCATTGGTATTAAGTTATTCACACTTACAGTTAAAAAGGAATACTAAAAACTACATATTCAGTATATTCACTTTGATGTGAAATAATAGGAAGACAGACGAGCACTCAGGAGTCAATTGCCACTCTAATATGTTCTGATATATGGTTTAAGGTTTTTTTTTTTTTTTTTTTTTTTTCGTGTTTACCTTCTTGTCAACTAGAGCATAACTTAACTGCCAATAGTAGCATAATACTATTGTCCTTCAACTACCTTTTGTATGATGATAATATTTAACCAAAACCTATTCACATGTTCAAATAGCTTGGAACCAAATGAACTATATAGTAAAAAAGCTTGAATAAGTTAGAACACAAAAGCTGATTTATTGGACCATTTTATCCTTTTGTATGATGAATCAGCTTTTGTGTTCCAACTGAGATTAACATAGATGAAATAATCCAAAACAGGTGAACTTCTATGTGTGGAGTGGATTGCCCTTTTATTGTTGTTGCACGTTGGTGGATGTATATAGAAAAACTGAGCTTGAATTAAGAATTAGTGTAGGGAAAAATTTTGGTTTGGTGTTTGGTTGAGGCTAGGGTTTATGAAAAAATATTTTGTGTAGAGATGTTGCAAGATTTCGAAAGAGAATTAAGGTTTTTAGGAGAAGGCAAATTGCTTAGAGTTTTAGAGATCTCTTTATTTTAGAAAACTGTAACTCTTAGTTTTTGTTTGTGCCATTTTGAGGTCTATGGAGGGTTTATATACAGAAATAGGTTAGCTTAGGTACAAGGAGTCGCTTAGGAGTAGAAAAACTACTTATTCATGAAGCAAGACTGTTTCTCACCCTAGGACATGTACAAAAACGTAAAAAAATACCAAATTAAGCAATTTGAGAGTCGGTATGCCTGACCTGGTCTCAGACTCAAATGGTCGTCCCATGGGCCCAATCATTTGACTGGGTCATGCCTCATGTGCCCTAGTTTCGATTTTCTACGCTTTTGTTTGTTTTGGTCCATTTTTTACTCATTTTTTGGTGCATTTTGAAATTTATTTTTTCATATTTATTCATCAATTTCTGACATTCCGAGACCAATTTTCATCATCGGGCTCTACACGTGGTTCATTTTAATATTTGAAACGAAATTGGATGTTTATACATGACCTTAATATGGGGCCCACCATTGATGATCTTTATTCTTATCTCTTTTGGACATTGTTAACTATAGCCCAAACCATTTAATCTTGAATGCAACCGACCCATATTAATTTTTGACAGTCTGATTGATTTAATAATTCATGAGTCATTTTGACTTTATTTAAATTCATATTTAATCAACCCATGTTTTAATCTAACGGGCCTAATAATACTTAATGGTCCATGGCTTTGTTTAATTTTGACTCTAGCTCATTATCCATTAATTAAAATAATTAGATGGCATAAAAGCTTATTTAACTCTTTTACCATCTAACCTACTTTTAAGATGGCCTAAATTGGATTTAATTTGACCTGGATTTTTTTGGATCCAATTTTGGTGTAAACAGTCAAATCTGTAGAATTTATTCTTAAATTTTATTTGATACATGGAATGAGGTGGTTTGCATGTATATATGTATTAATCGGGTCAAAGGTTTGCTATTATTTTAAGCATGATAATTATTTTTTAAAAAATATTTAAAAATACTTTATTATGCGATTGTTTAAAATATTTTAAAATTGTTTTAGCCTTCATCTTGAATCATATAAGAGATTAAGATAAAAAATAAAAAATAAAAAAGTAGTTTTGAAGAGTCTTTTAAAAAGTTTACGAAATTTCTTTTGTTTTCTTTGATAACAAATTAAGTCAACACACAATTATAAAATGATATTTAAAAAATTTAAAACTAAAAAATGGATCTTTGAAAAATTAATTTGTGTTAAAAATATTTTTAATGTTATTTAATCAAACAATTTTAATTGTCTTACCAAAATCTATTTTAAAAAAATGAAGCGTTTTTTAAGCCAAATGGTATTAAAAATAACGGTGTTTTCTTAGCATATTGTTTAACCTTTTTTTTTCCTGGTCTTTGTTCTATAGAGGGGAGTATGTATATAGAAAAGCTATTTAGCCGCTGAAACAAACTTTCTTTAATAAAGAAACGCTAGGCAATGGAGTTGTGAGGAAGAGAAAACAGGAGTAGAACTTGAGCAAGGCAGTGGAGGATCTGGTGGCAGCAGGAGACACGGAAGCAACCATCTCTTTTCTCGAAAACTTTGGTTTCAAAACTCGAGATCCAGTTGTACAACTCTTCAAACACGGTGGTCGGTCTCCACTTAGCCTCCGTGAATTGGCAAACCTGTATTCCTCTAAAGGCTTCTCTCTTAAATCCAATGAGTTACTCTCTCGCGCCTCTCTCTTCAAACAACGCGATCTTCAGTTTCCCTCTTCTTGGTATTTTCTACTTTCTGTTCTTTTCTCTTTTTTCTTTCTTTTCTTGATGAGAAAATGCTGGAAAACTAAAGAAATTTGAAATTAAATTTATACGTTTCCCTTATTTCTTGCTTCTTCGCTGGATAGTTAATTTTTGGGTTTTAAATTAAAGCAATGCAAAGATTGTAAATAAGGGCTCAAAGGAGGATCAAATTTTGCCACAATCCCTCTTCTGGTTATTTTTTACTTTCCGTTCTTTTATGTTTTTTCTTTCTTTTCTTGATGAGAAAATGCTGGAAAACTAAAGAAATTCGAAATTAACTTTATACGTTTCCTTGTTTCTTGTTTCTTCGCCGGGCAGTTAATTTTCTTGGGTTTTGAATTAAAGTAATGCAGATTATAAATAAGGGCTCAAAAGAGATCAAATTTTGCCACAACTTGATAACGAAGCATATAATGCAAGAGACCCAATTTGAAAAGAATTTATCAAAGAAACCCCGATCCGGTCAAAAGGCCCCTAAATGTGTCTTTTTCTTCAATGTATCTTTTGAAAAGAATCTTCTTCTTCTTATTCGATGTGTCTTTTTCTTCAATGTGTCTTCTTTCTCTATGCGTTTTCTTCTTCTTCTTCAATGTGTCTTCTTATTTTTCGATGTGTCTTCTTTTTTGATGTGTCTTCTTTTTGGATGTCTTTCTCTTCTTTTACTTTGTATCTTTTTCTTCGATGTGTCTTCGTTTTCTTTGATGTGCCTTCTTCTTCGACGTGTCTCATTCTTTTTTGACGTGTCTTCTTCTTCTTCTTCTTTGTGTCAACAATGTGTCTCCTTCTTTTATGCCTCGGTGGTGCATTGTGTTCGGGGCATCCTAAGTTGTGGGTGGTAGTTTCTTCCATCAAATGGGGTGACCAGAGGTATTTTGATTTGGTGGAATAGCAGAGTTCTGAACTTGGTTGATTCTTGGGTTCTCATTTGATCTCTTGTGTTTTTAGATCTAGTAATCCTTTGGTTGAGTGGATTTTTACGAGTGTGTATAGCATAGAGAGGGCATTATAAGGGAGGAGTTGTGGTTTGATCTTGGTATGGTGAGAAGACAATGGAATTTGCTATGGGTGCTAGGGGTGATTTCAACTTGGTTCTTTATCCGCATGAAAGATACGAGATGAGGGATGAGAGCATTGGTTCAAGGGAGTTCTTGGACTTTATGAGAGACTTTAGACTTGTGAACCTTCCATTAGTGGGGGGATCTTATACTTGGTCAAATTTTAGAGATTCTTCTTCTCTCTCTAGAATTGATCGGTTTTTGGTTTCTTATGAGTGAGAGGCAATCTTTCTTAATTTGATTTAAAAACTTATCTTTAAACTCCTTTCTATATCACCTTATTGCTTTGCTTATGGGGGGCTTGAGATAGGGGCCTACCCCTTTCTGTTTTGACAATATATGGCTTAAGGTTGAAGGATTTAAAGATCTTGTTCGAGGATGGTGGGAGAGGGTAAATGTGGAAGGGTTTGTTAGCTTTGTGGCGGCCCGAAAATTGAAACTTATTAAAGAGCAGGTGAAGAGGTGGAATAAGAAAACTTTTGGGGATGTCAACATTAATAAAGAGGTTTTACTAGGGAAATTATCAATCTTGATGAGCAGGATGGTTGTGGAGAGCTTTCTAGAGGGGAGAGAGAAAGAAGATTGGAGGCTAAAAGGGAGCTTCAAAAGTTGATCTCTTTGGAAGAAATCTCATGGAGAGAAAAATTTAGAGCTCGAGAGATTGTTTGCGATTGTTTTTGTTGAGGCTCGAGAGATGAAGACAGCTTTATGTGACTTCTATGAGAACTATATTCAGAACCTTGTTAGTGGAGACCTACTCTCGATGGGTTAGTCTTTGATAGTTTGAGAAACTCTTCAAGGAGGAGGGATTCTTCTTGCTCTTAGAGATTGTAATAAGGACAAAGCACCGGGTCCCGATGACTTCTCTATGGTTTTCCTTCAAGCTAATTGGGATGTTGTGAGGCGGGATGTCTTGACTCTCTTTGATGATTTTTTTTACTACAAGGGAGTTTGTTGATAGTCTATGCTACTTTTATTGTTCTAATCTCTAATAGCGTTTCAAAGGTTAAAGACTTTCAACTGATGGTGTATCTAAAGCTTCCCTCTAAGGTGATCGTTAATAGATTGGAGAGGGTTCTTGGGAACGTGGTTGGGTCAAACCAAAACGCTTTTATTGAAAGGAGAAATTATGGATGCCACCTTGATTACAAATGAAGTAGTTGATACTCACTTAAAAAGTGGAAAGAATGGGGTTGTTTGCAAGCTTGACATGGAAAAAACATATGACCATGTTTGGATTTTCTCTTGTATTTGATGGAAATGATGGGGTTTGGTACCTGATTACGCTCAAACTAATACGCGGTTATTGTGTATAGTTGAGGTGTCGATCCCACGAGGAAAAACGAACTACAAAGGAAAAGTGTAAACCTTAACACAAACGACAAAGATCAAGTGAGAGAATTTGAGTGTTGATAATGAAGTAATGTGAGAAAATTGTGTAAATAGATTGAAAAGTTTAATAGAGAAACAACAAGGGTCTGGGAATCCTCCCTAGGTTTGTTACCTTATTCTAATCTTGATTCAATTGTTTTTATCTCGATTACTAGTTTCACATCCCAAACAAGCAATCGGTAAATATTCAATCAAAGCACATGTAAACCCTAATGTAATTTATATGAATTACTCTTTACTTTCGATGTAAGCACACACGACCTATCCTATAGATTTATCAAGAAACGACATTATATCTTAATGACAATATCGCAGTAATGGACAAACTTAAAAGATAAATCTATCGGACTCAATCACATCCAACAATCTTGACATAAGAAGAGCATGACTAGACTTATATCGAGGAGGAAGATACAATCACTGGATTAAGAGAAAATCTTCTAATTAAATCAAAGAGTAAATCATAACAATGTTTTGACAATAAATCCAAACTACAACTGAATCAATAATGAAAAATAAGAACAACTACACCTAGGGATTGCCTTGCTTGGAGATTAGTTGGCCATGAGGCTCATTCTTGAACACTTTGATTGAAGAGAATGTGGCAGCCTTCTTGAGTTTTCCAGCCTTCATGATTGTTCTTTATAAAACCCTAAGTGATCTATTTATAATACAAAAGGTCCAAGGGTGTTTTCGGGTTTAAACTATCATTAAAACCCTAATTAAGTCGTGACTCGGAAACAAAACTTCGTGCTCACGCCGCGGCTCACACTAATCCAGGCCGTGGCTCAGCGTTTTGTGGTTTTCTTCATGATTCTGTAGGCTGCGACTCAAATTGATCTAGGCTGCACCTCAGACTTCCAAGCCGCACCTTAGATTGATCCAATCCGCGGCTCACACTGATAACTTTCTTGGCTCTTTTGGACATGGTTCTGGAGGCCGAGGCTTGAACTTTCTAGGCCGCAACATGGAATACTAAAGACTTGGTTTCTCTTCATTTTTTCCTTTCGCAACCATGCCTTCACTCTGATGTGCATCGAAGCATCGTACTTTAAGCTATGGTAGTTTTCCATCTCTTTTGAACTCAAGGTAACTGAAAATGCACCGAAATAGGTCAATGATCCAAGAATATCACTTTAGAGTTGTTAAGGTATAAAAAGTGTAATTCAAACCTAGATCAACCCTAAAATGCTAACAAATATGTACTGTTAAGACGCATTTTATGACTCTCATCATAACCCCCAGCTAGCTTATTTCTAGTCCCTAGCAATTCAAGTGAAAACAAGACAATATGAAATGAATTCTATAGTAGAAATCAAAACAAAGTAAAGCAATGCTAGTGTTAATCCAAGAGTAATTCAACTTTTTATCTCAAAAATCGTACATAACACACAACACGTTTTATCATTAAATATCACCCAAGTCCAAAAATAATCCAAACATCAGTCTTAAAATTGTTATCGATTCTTAACATCCATCTTACCACAATCCATTAATCCAAACACCCAGATGATTTTATGCACAACGTTCATGAATACAAGTCTTGGTCTCTAAAAATATATTAATTTGCGTGACATCAATCACAAAAACAATCTTCATAGGCTCACTTTTCAAATCACTCTCCATTATTGTAGAAAAAAATCACACTACCTTGGATCATTAGGCCTTTAATAAGCTTGTAACGTTTGGCTAAGGTAAAGGTCAAGAAAAAACGGGAAGTATTCATCTCTTTTGAACTCAAGGTACTTGAAATGCACCGAAATAGATCAATGATCCAAGAATATCACTTTATAGAGTTATTAAGGTATAAAAGTGTAATACAAACCTAGACCAACCATAAATGCTAACCAATAAGTACTGTTAAGATGCATTTTATGACTCTCATCATAACCCCCAACTAGCTTATTGCTAGTTCCTAGCAATTCAAGCGAAAACAAGACAATATGAAATGAATTCTATAGTAGAAATCAAAACAAAGTAAAACAATGCTAGCGTTAATCCAAGAGTAATTCAACTTTTTGTCTCAAAAATCACACATAATACAACACCTAGAATCATTAAATATCACCCAAGTCCAAAAGTAATCCAAACATTAATCTTAAAATTGTTTTCGAATCTTAACATCCATCTTACCACAATCCATTAATCCAAACACCCGGATGATTTTATGCACAACATTCATGAATACAAGTCTTGGCTTCTAAAAATATATTAATTTGCGTGACATCAATCGCAAAAACAAGCTCTATAGGCTCATTTTTCAAATCACTCTTCATTATTGTAGAAAAAAATCATACTACTTTGAATCATTAGGTCTTTAATAAGCTTGTAACGTTTGGCTAAGGTAAATGTCAAGAAAGAACGGGAAGTATTCAACAAGTAAAAGAACTCAATCTCTTAGTTTTAAACACAACAACTTTAAGCACTGGATAATCTTATTTCAGCACCTAACTCTTTCAATCATTTTTCGAGCATTTCTCTCAATAAATCACCACTTTTTTCTTTTCTTCTTTCTTTGCCATAATTCACTTTTTTTTTAGCATAAGACCATTCACATCCTTTTTCATTTTTTTCTTTTCTTTTCTTTTTCACAACCCCCAACTTATCTCCTTTAATGTACTTGGGTTACGGTAGAAATATATATATATATATATATTTTCATGTTTCCATCCTTACTCCTCTTAAGTGCTTCTCAACAAATGTGTATAACTAAGTTCTTTTAAAAGAAAGGTAAGAATAAAATATTTTTTTGGCTCATAAAGGTAAGTAAATAGGTTATTGAAAGAAACAAGGCTCAAATTCTTTTTCAAGAAAAGGCTCAAACAGGTGACTAGTGATAAATATAGCAAGGGTAAGTTTGAAAGACTCAAATGGTCCAAAAATGGCCTATATCATATCCTAAGTAATGTGCATTCTAGGAATTCGCCTCAAATGATTATCGAATAAGTTCTAGAGCTTGTCGAGACCGCAAAAGCATTCACAAAACAATCACACATAAAACTTCTCTAGATGTTTTAGACTAATCATGCAATCTTACCACAAACTAGAATCTCAAACCAAATGAAGATTGACACTTAAATTATTCTCAAACCGAAACAAGATTTAACTTCTTCTAAACACTATATGCTATCTCAATTAGGCTCATATCATTGACATGTGAATTAACTCTAAGGTTAACACAAAACATGCTAAAAACAAACAAAAAGGGAAAGTGACACCTAGCAGTTCAAGAAAAAATACGTTTCCTCCACCCCCAACTTAAAAATTGCATTGACCTCAATGTGAAAGAAAAAGTAAAGGAAACTCCCTTTGTAACTAAAAGTGTACAGAAGCTGAAAATTGTGCACCACCATTTGAACTGCATGCCGTGCTTCATGTTGAAATTTCGATCTATAACATAGAACAAAACAAACAAAAAGGAAGCAACTGTGGTGTAACATTAAGATTCCCACCGTATGTTAGGTTAACATATGAAGTGGAAATAAATAACTAAAAATGAAAATAAAGTATGAAAATAACGAAAAGGAATACACCATAAATGTTAGTACAGTCATCCGATAAAAAAATAAAATAAAAGGAGACAAACAAGATAAAACCCTAAACTAATCCTCTAAGTCTTCATCCTCCTTTTCATTCTCTTCACCTTCTTCGGGAGCTGGATCAAAAGATGACCCCGGATAGGGTGGCCAAGTGGGAAAGTGATCCATGTCACAACCAATGGCGGAGGCAATGTGTTGGTACATTTGACCAAAAGAAGAGTACACCCCCGCTTGATAATCGACTTGCCTAGCCAAGAATCGTTCTTGACGATCAAACCTATCATGCAACAGTTTCTGATGCTAGTCAAAACGAATTTCTAAACACTCAAGGTGCTCTGCAACAATGAAATGCCTAGAGGGAGGAGGGGGGGGGGGGGGCAGCAATCATTGCTCTCTCTCCCGGAGCTGGTGACCTTGGGGCTTTAATCAGATTGAGCATGCCATCATCGATGGGCTTCTTGGGTTGTTGGGCCTCCTCATCAGGACTGTACTAGACTCTGGCTCGGATGCATAATTGGGTAATTAATGAAAGGAAGTACAATCCGACCTTTTGTCTCACAGTGTGTATGATAGAATTAAATATGATTTGACCCACATCAATAGTCATGCCCGTCAAAATGGTATAAATCAGAATAGCTCTCTCAACAGTAAGGTCACTATAGTGCATAGTAGGCATCAACCTCTGACATACAAAATATTGCCAAGCTCGAGCATTGACAATCAGAGAAGTATCGGGCAAGGTTTTAGGGGTATCACCTGTTATTTTCCATGTTGTGCCCGAAATACAGAGAGTATTGCAAATCTCTTCATAATCAAATATTAGACGCATATGCAATATACTCACTGTTTTCTATGTCAGGTAGCCCATAGAATCTATTAATAGATGTGCTGCTAAAAGAAACTGTTTTTCCTCTCACTATCACCTTACCATTCCTATGTTCTTCGGCATTAGCATAGAATTCTCTAACCACATTTGTAAGGGAATGAGATGGTTGTCTTGCAAATGTACCCCAATGCCTATCAATAATCATTCTAAACAAGGTTAGGTTTCCCCTCTCCGTGATATTGAATGCTCTCTCAGGAATGAGTTTCCTAGCATTTATCAAGCTAAAATATCTCTAACTAGCCTCAAAACTAACAAATTTGCTCTCATCATACTCTTGAGGTTGTTTACCCATTGGTCTCTTAGTCTTAGGGGCCATTTGAATCAAATGTATAGAACAACAGAGCTAATTCAAAATTAACCACCCAAATAGCATAGATTCACAACAAAGAGAAGAAATTGATCTTATTTGATGCTCAAAGTTGGAGAGAAGAAAGAGTACCCACCAACTTGAAATCTTCTTGAAGAACCAAAAATCTTCTTAGAACTAAGCTTTTTGGAGAAATTTTCAGCAAAAGCTGTAATATTAGTTCTAAATCCTTCAAGAAATGGTGTTATAAGCAAGAAATAGTGAGAAAAATGAGTGGGTAAGTAAGGGTTTGGAGAGAGGAGGAGAGAGAGAGAAGTGTGCTGTGTTTTCTCAAAGTTGAAATGGAGAAGAAAGTGTAGAAATGGGGTTTTAAAAGTGTGCAGATCGTGGGTGTGCAGAACAGGTGGCAGCTGGCGCCGCGGCTTGGCCTTGGTTCGCGTCGCGGCTTGAAGACTTAGCCGTGCGGTGCGTGCTGCTATGCGGTGCGGCGTGGCGCGGGAGGAGTTGGGGCGCGGCATGCTCTGCTCATGCTGCACGCTGTGTGGTGCGGCGCGGCTCAGCTGGGGCACAGCTCGCTCTGCTTAGACCTGTTTCTAAAATAAAACTCGTTTGTTCAACATAAAAAAAATAAAGAAAATTAGCTAAATAAAGTTAATAAAAATAACCTTTCAGTTAAGAAAAAAACTAAAAATTAAAATTGAAATAAACTTAATTAAAAATAAAACAATTAAAACAAAAGAAAAAATAAATAAAAACATACCTTTGTGGTGTGGTCAAGGTGAATAGACTGAATCCATAAGTGGAATGTCTTCCACTTCCGAATCTTGCCTATCAATTAAGATTTTAAGGCATTGACCATTTAATTTAAAGATTCGACAATCTCTAGTATCCTCTATTTCTACCGCCCCATTTGGAAAAACATTCTTCACTACAAAAAGACCGGTCCACCTCGACCGAAGCTTTCCTGGATGCTTATGGAGTCTAGAATCGTATAAGAACACCCGATCATTAGGTTTAAATTTTTTTCCCAAAATATTTTTGTCATGAAACACTTTTATTTTAGCCTTATAGATTCTAGAATTCCCATAAGCATCATTTCTCAACTCCTCTAGCTCGGTCAACTGAAATTTCCTAAGCTTACCCGCTTCTCCCATGTCAAAGTTGAAATGCTTGATGGCCCAATAAGCTCGATGCTCGAGCTCTACAGGTAAGTGGCAAGGCTTTCCAAAAACAAACCTATAAGGTGACATACCTAAGGGAGTTTTGAAAGCTGTACGGTAGGCCCAAAGCGCATCAACTAGTCTCAAAGACCAATCCTTGCGATCCGGGTTGACCGTTTTCTCTAAAATTTGTTTAATTTCTCTGTTTGCAAGTTCTACTTGTCCACTTGATTGAGGGTGGTAAGCAGTAGAGATCTTATGTAACACCCCATATTTTCTCATCAAAGCTTCAAAAGAAAGGTTGCAAAAATGTGTACCTCGATCACTAATTATAGCACGTGGTGTACCGAATCGAGATAACACATTTTCTTTGAGAAATTTAATTACTGTTCTATTATCATTGCTTCGGCAAGCTGCTGTCTCTACCCATTTTGACACATAATCTATTGCCACAATGATATATTGATATCCGAAAGAAAGAGGAAATGGTCCCATAAAATCAATGCCCCAACAATCAAAGATTTTAATCACTAAAATTGGGTTTAAGGGCATCATATTACGAAGAGACACAACTCTTAACTTCTGACACTTTTCAAATGAGCGACAATAGATATTTGCATCTTTAAACAAGGTGGGCCAACAAAATCCACACTGCAGAATTTTTGCGCGGTTTTTCATTGAAAAGTGGCCCCCACAAGCTTGGGAGTGACAAAAGTCTAAGACGCTGGCAATCTCTTCATTAGGGATACAACGCCTTAAAATTTGGCCAGAGCAGTATTTGAAAAGACAATGGCCATCCCAATAAAAATTACGTACCTCAGTCAAGAAGTTCCTCTTGTCTTGAGCGCTCCAATCCATTGGTATCTCACCGGCAGCCAAATAATTCACGGTATGAGCAAGCTATGGTAGAGAAGTAATAGAGAGTAAATACTCATCAGGAAAATCATCTTTGATTGGCATGTCGTCAAAGGTGTCCTCAAATGTGAGCCTCGAGAGATGGTCAGCCACTACGTTCTCTACTCATTTCTTATCTTTGGTGGTGATGTCAAATTCTTGCAAGAGTAAGATCCACTGTATTAGTCATGCCTTAGCATCTTTCTTTGTAAGAAGGTACTTAAGGGCTGCATGATCTGTGAAAATAAAAATAGGAGAACCAATTAAATAAGCACGAAACTTATCCAAAGCAAATACTACAACTAGCAATTATTTTTCAGTTGTGAAGTAATTCATCTGAGCACTATTTAGGGTTTTACTAGCATAGTAAATGACAAAAGGTTTCCCCTCTCTTCGATGTCCAAAAACAACACCTACAACAAAGTCACTCGCATCACACATTATTTCAAAAGGTAAAGTCCAATCAGATGACTGCATTATGGGTGCTGAAGTAAGCTTGCCAATCAACATTTTAAAGGTCTCTTGACAAGATTGTGTCCACTCAAATGGGGCATCTTTAACTAGGAGAGCACATAGTGGTCTAGATATGTTGGAAAAATTTTGTATGAACCTCCTATAAAAACCAGCATGACCAAGAAAGGATCTCACATCCTTTACTATCTTAGGTGTAGGCAACTTAGAAATTAATTCAATCTTAGATTGATCAACCTCTATCCCCTTAGAAGAAACAATATGTCCTAAGACGATACCTGAAGGTACCATGAAACGACATTTTTCCCAATTTAAGACTAATTCCTTCTCCTCACAACGAATTAATACTCTCTCTAAATTCAATAAGCATGCATCAAATGAAGATCCAAAAATAGTCAAGTCATCCATAAAAATTTCCATGCAATTTTCAACCATATCATTAAAAATGCTCATCATGAAAGTTGAAAAGTAGCAGATGCATTACACAATCCAAATGGCATTCTACGAAAAGCATGAGTACCAAAGGGACAAGTGAAAGTGGTTTTATCCTGGTCTTCTAATGCAATTTTAATTTGATAATAACCAGAATAACCATCTAAGAAACAATAAAAAGGATGACCAACTACACGCTCAAGAATTTGATCGATAAAAGGGAGTGAGAAATGGTCTTTCTGGGTGACAGCATTTAATTTTCTGTAATCAATGCACATTCGCCACCCGGTCACAAGTTTTGTAGGGACTAACTCTCCTACGTCATTTTTCACCACAGTGACTCCGGACTTTTTAGGTACAACTTGTGTAGGACTTACCCATTTACTATCAACTATGGGATATATAATTCTCGCATCTAATAGTTTCAACACTTTATTTTTCACCACTTCTTTCATAGTGGGGTTAAGCCTATGCTGGGAGTTTCTACGAGGGCTAGTTCCTTCATCCAAATTTACCTTATGAGAACAGATCAGGGGATTAATACCTTTTAAATCAGCCATGCTCCAAACTAAGGCTGATTTATGTGCATTTAGGGTCCGAATTAATTTCTCACCTTGAGATTCAGATAATTCAGATGAGATAATAACAGGAAAAGTATCACCTGGACCGAGGAAAACATGCTTCAAACCCTTAGGTTGCGGCTTCAATTCACCTTGGGCGCTTCCACACTTGAGGGGATTTGTTTCTCGCTTCTTTCAGGAAACTCCTCAAACTTCGGTTGCCATGCTCGAGTGCCATAATCCTGAGATTTATCAAAAATAGCACAAATATCAATTACATCAGATTTATTATTAATAGAATCAAACTCAGAATTAACAAGAAAATACTCAAGAGGATCAAAATTATGAGCTATAGAAACTCCCCTATCGATGAGTGACTCGATCATGTATAACTGGTGGTTCTTGTCCTCATCTTCTGACTATTTTGCAACATTGAAAATGTTCACCTCGAGAGTAATGTTTCCAAAGGACAACTTCATGAGTCCATTCCTACAATTAATAAGAGCATTTGCAGTAGCATGGAAAGGTCTACCCAAAATCAAAGGAATTTTAGAGTTAGTGTCAACAACAGAAGTAGTATCAAGGATTAGGAAATCAACAGGATAATAAAATTTATCAATTTGGATTAGAACATCCTCTACCACACCCCGGGGTACTTTGACTGAACGGTCAGCCAATTGCAATACCACACGGTTGGTTTGATTTCTCCTAAACCTAGCTGCAAATAAATAAAAAATGGCATCAGGTTTACTAGCTCCTAAATCTAGCAATGCTTGTCCAACCTCATGATTTCCAATGCTACATGTAATGGTTGGACAGCCAGGATCCTTGTATTTGGGGGGAATTCCTTGCTCAATTAAAGCACTAACTTGCTCCGTTAGGAATGTTGTTTTCTTCACATGGTGTTCCTCTTAATTGTACACAAATCCTTTAGAACTTTTGCATAAGTAGGAACTTGTTTAATCACATGCAAAAGAGGAAGATTAAGTTTTACTTGCCTTAGGTTCTCTAGGATTTCATTGTTTAGGTATAGATTTTTGTTGTTTGATTTTAAGGCTTGAGGGAATGGTGCTTTAACAGGGCTCTTGGTAACCTCAGGGTCCTTGGGCAGCTTGGCATCACTACTACCGTGACCCTTTTCCACATCCTACGTTTTTTTCATTGTTGGGATGTGTAATATCTTACCACTTCATGTCACAATGGCATTCACATCTTCCAGATTTGCTTGTGCTATGTGTTGACCATGGGGTGTGGACTGAGCTTGGGAAGGGAACTTACCTCGCTCATTCACACCTAAGGAGCCCATTAATTTGGACGCTTGGCTCCTTATTTCCTTGTTCTCTTCAACAACATGTGTAATTAATGCTTAACATCTTTGGTTTGTCTTACCATGAGCCTCAATAAAAGCATGCAAAGAGTCTTCTAAAGAACTCTTAGAGGATGAAGGTGCATGATATGGTGCAGGATATGATCTAGGGGGTTGTGCTAGCTGCTGGTTTTCAAACTTCCAGCTGAAATTGGGGTGATTGTGCCACCCCGGATTATAGGTATTAGAGAAGGGTGTTAAAGGTTTCTTGTATATGCCTAAGGCATTACATTGTTCCTC
This sequence comes from Bretschneidera sinensis, assembly GCA_023935145.1. Lineage (NCBI taxonomy): Eukaryota > Viridiplantae > Streptophyta > Magnoliopsida > Brassicales > Akaniaceae > Bretschneidera > Bretschneidera sinensis. The sequence goes on along the minus strand of CM043701.1, from coordinate 35,296,318 downwards.
ACACATCACTCTCATATCAGCAAATGTGGGACACTCTTGGGTGAGATGATATACCCCGCCACATACAAAACATGGTTCCAAAGACTCAGTATGATTAGCCACGTGTGTTGGCTTTGAGCCTTTAGTCTTTAACGCATCTAACTCCCTAGTGAGCATTTCAACCTTAGCCTTTAGGTTGTCTTCTTCCCTAAGATGGTAAATTCCACCACCACTCCGGTTTCCTACAAGTCGTGACCTATTTATGCTTTCAGTAGTACTAGGTCCAGTCCAAGTGTGAGCTTTTTCAGCAAGCTCATTGAGGTATTCTATGGCCTCATCAGAATCTTTTTGTTAAAATTCATCATTGCACATCATCTCTACAAATTGGCGCTCTCTATATGTAAGTCCCTCATAAAAATAGCTCACTAAACGCCAATTCTCATACCCATGGTAAGGACACATACTTAACAACTCCTTAAATTTCTCCCAAGACTGATATAAAGTCTCATTGTCCTTTTGTGCAAAGGTGGAGATTTTCCTTTTTAAAAATTGGTCTTATGTTGAGGGAAGTATTTATTAAAGAAGACTTGAGTCATCTCATTCCATGACCCAATAGATCGTGGTCTCAGCAAGTATTGCCAACTCTTAGCTTTGTCTTTCAAAGCGAAAGGAAAAAACTTGAGTCTCAAGATGTCATCAGTTGCATCTTGACTATGAAAAGTCGCAACTACTTCCTCAAACTCCCTAATGTGTACATATAAGTTTTCATTTTCCAAGCCATGAAACGTAGGGAGTAATTGTATCATCCCTATTTTAAAATTTTGATGGCGAGTATTGGCTGGAAACATGATGCATGATGGTGTGCCTGTTCGGCTAGGATGCAAGTAATCCTTAAATGTCCTAGCAACATTTGCATTGGGGTTATCATCCATGTTAACAAAATCCTTTAAATTCTCGTTTGGGGATACACTATGGTTTGATCTAGGCAAGGTTTCACTAACAGACGTGGAAGGAGAGGGTAACCTACCTCGCGAATCTCTCGGTCTAAGCATACACCAAATAGGTTAGAGGGGAAATAAATAAAACAGAATAATAAAAGAAAACCAAAAAATCAAAACTTAGAGAAAAGAATAATATTACCATTTTGTCTCAAAGTTGACAATCTTCCTTTTACAAGCGCGTTTCCCCAGCAACGGCGCCAAAATTTGATTACGCTCAAACTAATACACGGTTATTGTGTATAGTTGAGGTGTCGATCCCACGAGGAAAAGCGAACTACAAAGGAAAAGTGTAAACCTTAACACGAACGATAAAGATCAAGAGAGAGAATCTGAGTTTTGATAATGAAGTAATGTGAGAAAATTGTGTAAATAGATTGAAAAGTATAATAGAGAAACAAAAAGGGTCCGGGAATCCTCCCTAGGTTCGTTGCCTTATTCCAATTTTGATTCAATTGTTTTTATCCCGATTACTAGTTTCACATCCCAAACAAGCAATCGGTAAATATTCAATCAAAGCACATATAAACCCTAATGTAATTGATATGAATTACTCTTTACTTTCGATGTAAGCACACATGACCTATCCTATAGATTTATCAAGAAACGATAATATATCTTAATGAAAATATCGCAGTAATGGACAAACCTAAAAGATAAATCTACCGGACTCAATCATATCCAACAATCTTGACATAAGAAGAGCATGACTAGACTTATATGGAGGAGGAAGATACAATCACCGGATTAAGAGAAAATCTTCTAATTAAATCAAAGAGTAAATCATAACAATATTTTGACAATAAATCCAAACTACGACTGAATCAATAATGGAAAATAAGAACAACTACACCTAGGGATTCATCCCTTTGCCTTGTTGAAGATTAGTTGGCCATAAGGCTCATTCTTGAACACTTTGATGGAGGAGAATGTGGTAGCCTTCTTGAGTTTTCCAGCCTTCATGATTGTTCTTTATCAAACCCTAAGTGATCTATTTATAATACAAAAGGTCCAAGGGTGTTTTCGGGTTTAAACTATCATTAAAACCCTAATTAAGTCATGACTCGGAAACAAAACATCGTGCTCGCGCCACGGCTCACACTAATCCATGCCACGGCTCAGCCTTTTGTGGTTTTCTTCATCATTTTGTAGGCCGCGGCTCAGATTGATCCAGGCGGCACCTCAGATTGATCTAGGCCGCGACTCACACTGATGGCTTTCTTGGCTCTTTTGGACATGGTTCTGGAGGCCGAGGCTTGAACTTTCTAGGTCGCAGCATGGAACTTTAAAGAATTGGTTTCTTTTCATTTTGTCCTTCCGCAACCATGCCTTCACTCTGATGTGCATCGAAGCATTGTGTTTTAAGCTATGGTAGTTTTCCATCTGTTTTGAACTCAAGGTACCTGAAAATATACCGAAATAGATCAATGATCCAAGAATATCACTTTAGAGTTGTTAAGGTATAAAAAGTGTAATTCAAACTTAGACTAACCCTAAAATGCTAACAAATAAGTACTGTTAAGATGCATTTTATGACTTTCATCAGTACCTTATTGAGTAAATGGATGAATAAGTGCATCTCTTCCACTTCTTTTTCCGTTTTGGTCAATGGGTATCCCTTGGGGTTTTTCAAAGCTTCCCGAGGTTTTAGACAAGGCAATACTCTCTTTTACTTTGTACCTTGGTCATGGAAGCTTTAAGCAAATTGAATCATAGAGCGATGGATAGGGATTTCATAAATCGGTTTACAGTGGTTGATAGTGAGGAGATGAAAGTTTCTCATCTTCTTTTTGCGGATGATACAATTTTTTTTGGAGTGTAAATGGAACAAATTCTCTATCTTCGGTGTTTACTTCTTTGATTTGAGGCGGTGTCTGGGTTAACGGTGAATCGTAGCAAAATTGTTCTAATCCCTCTTGGGGAGGGATTAATGGGGAGTTATTAGGTAATATGTTGGGGTGTGGGGTCGGATCCCTTCCACTTTCTTATTTAGAACTTCTTTTAAGTGCTAAATTAAAAATTAAGAGTATGTTGGCCCCCATTGTGGAGAGATTTGGAAAGAAGCTAGTCGAGTGGAAGAGCCATTATTTATGTAAGGGGGTCGCTTAAAAATCATTAAGAGCACCCTTTTGAGTCTTACTATCTACTTTATGTCTCTTTTACCTATTCCGTGTGAGATTGCTAAGAGATTTGAGGGTATTTAACGGAGATTTTGTTGGGGTAATTTGGGAGAAGATTTTAAATATCACTTGGTGAGAGCAACCCTTTGATCAAAGGGGTCTTGGCCTCAAATCTTTGGCTCTCTTCAACAAATCTTTTCTTGGAAAGTTGCTTTGGAGATTCTTAGTGGAGAAAGATAAGTTGTGGAATAAGTTTGGGGTGGAGTATAATGGTTGGATTTCTAAGGAAAGACGTGGCTCGTATGGTGTGGGGGTTTGGAAGTGGATTATAAAAGGTTGGGATGATTTTCTTCCTCATGTACTTTTTGTGTGTGGCAATGGGAATGATATTTGGTTTTGGCGATGTTTCTTTGAAAGAACAATTACAGAGGTTTTTGCTCTTGCTAGAGATAAAGAGGCTTTTGTGTGCTCTTTTGGACATTGCTTTACTTGAAACATGCCTGATTGGGAATTAGAGGATGTGTTTAGTTTTTTTGAAAGCATTCAAAAGGCGAGTGTGAATTTTTTCGAGGAAGATAAGGTTAAATGGAGGTTGAGCTTAGGTGATAATTTTGAGGTTAAGTCTTATTACAAGAGCCTTCTTTTCTTAAAAATCTCGAGGGTTTGGACATCTTCCCTTGGAAAGCTATTTGGAAGAAGTTAGCTCCTACAAAGGTTGCTTTTTTTGTATGAGAAGCTAGTTGGGGGGCATCTTTATTATTGATAATCTTCAAAAAAGCGGAATAGTGTTGGTGAATAGATATTACCTTTGCAACGAGGGGACCAAGTCCATTTATCATCTTCTATTGAGATGTTCTTTCACTAGACACTTTTGGGAGTTAGCTTTTAGTTTGGTGGGGATCCATTGGGTAACTGTCGGTTAAATCCAATGTGAGATGTGGGCTTGGTTTGGGGTGAGAGGCTCGAAGCCTAGGAGAAAAGCATATTGCTTGATTACACTTTAATTTTTGGATGGTTTGGTTAGAACGAAATATGAGAGCTTTTGATGGAAAGGAAAAACCATTAGCCCATCATCAAAGGTGGGTGGCTTCGCACTTTTGGGTTAATGGGAATTTTTTTGTAAATGATGAAGATATCGTAGATCTTTTCAAGAGTCTAGCTTGTAAATAGCTCTTTGTATACGGGTGGTATCCCCTTGGTACCTTTATCATATAATATTATTTTTACTTAAACTATTTTAATTCATCCTTGTTTAAGAGTTTAATGTAAAGTAAAGATGAGGAAATGAGAGAAAAATTAAAGATTTTAGATGGATATTCTTTATCCTTTCATTTCCTCTCTTCTCCCTCGATACAAACATATACTGACGGCTTCTATGCATCTAAATTATTTGTTGAATTTGTAATTCATGTACCTTGATATATAATTTAGTTCTCAATCTAATTCTTCACCGGTTCACCTCCTTGAAAGTTTTATAATTTATAGAACAATTGACACAAACAAGTGGTTTCTCGATCTGGAGGATTTTTGGTGGCCCTTTGTTAAGGAAACTGAAAGAAGAAGCAAGAAAAATGGAAACCCAAAGATGAATGCAAAAATACAAACAGAGGAGCCTAAGGCTAATATTAAACCAATAAGAAAAATGTAACTCATCAGTGAGCTTCCTTGGATACCTAATGCACTTTCGATAATTATTTAAGCTCGATTCCATTAAACACTTTCGATAGTACATGAGAGCTTAAGTTCAGTTAATAAATTCTCCTAGACTGGAAAGAGTTAAATAGATAGGAATATATTTTGTTAAATTTTAGGTTATTGATGATAGGATGTTCTGTCATAGATGTCATTGTTGAAGCAGTGACCAGTGAAGCAGAAAGGAATGATACTCGATATCCTGAATCATTGAAATTCCAGACTCTGTCTTCCTCCTCTATAGGTGGAAAAGTTTTTGATTCTCTTGGGAAATCAAAATAGATTCTATTCCAATGCTAAAGAGGATACCTTTCTATCTTCTCCTGCTTGACAAATATGGGAACAGAGGTAATACGTAAAGTGGATCATCCCGAAGCTAATATTTTCCTGGAGCCATTCTGTCAATTCTGGTTCAACACAATGATGATGAGTAAAACGAGGGAATTCAAGCCACTAAGCGGAATGATTGTCCCTAATGGTATCCTCAATTAGAAGTTTCATGATTATTTTTTCTTTTTTTTATCTTCTTTTTGTTTAGCTACTTATTTCGTTTTCATTTTCTTTCTAACTTTATGGATTAAATAATAGCTGTTTGTGGTTTTGATGTTATGCAGGTTAACTTATCCTGCCAGTCGTCAACGAGCTATGAGGAAGAAAGGAATGATGCTTGATCCAAAACAAAACATAACATCTCTTGGTTTTTCCTTTTCTTGTTCCAAGCAAATTAGAATTCAATATGATAACCGGTTGCATATATATAATGGTTGCATATATATATGCTAGATTACTACATTATCTCTTTAGTGAATTTAATTAAAACATTAATAAGAATCTTAAGGTTTTGGAAGTGATAGTATCAATAATATTATTATGGTTTTATCACCATATGCAAAATTGGTGATATGTCTAAATCCTATCGTTTAATTCTTTAATTTATGATTTGTCTTCTTGTTATTAAAAAAAAGATCTTTGATATGGGATAAATAATGAAAGTTGGACCCTTACATCATAGAATCTGCAAAATCTGTGTACAAACAGAAGCTTTGCTTTCCTTTCAAGTATCCTTCAATATGTTCTTTCCTTGATGGTTAATGAGAAATTTTCATTTTTTTTTAATTCTCATGGAGAAAAGGCAGTCAGAATAATTCTTAGCTTGGGTTTTCACTTCTCTTCTCACATAGGATTAGTATCTAGCAAATGACTTGACCATCTTAATTTCAGCCCTTTTCTTACAGGAAATTCGCATTCTTGCAAACCTCTTCTGTTTGGTCGGTTCTTGATTTCCAGCTTCTTAATTTTCCTTATAATATTTCTTCCTTTTTTATTTTCATCTCATAGATCCAAATCAGTACGTGTCTCTAATCAAGAGTACTTGAGGAAGCTATAGCCAGTCATATTTGATGTAACCCACAACACCCTGGTCCAATAAGAAACCCACACGTGGACTCTGATGTCACCTATAGGACGACGACACGTGTCAAGCCTCCTCAGCATCGTAAAGCACACGTGGAACAAGCAAGGAACGCCACTGCCACGTCAAAGCATGATTAGTGGGCCTAACCCCCACTGAAACACACAACCCCCTGGCATACTAAACACTCTGAGCACGCGATTAAGATTTCTCTCTAAAGCCCGGGATCGCAGGAGCAGGGCCATACCTCCCCCATGTGGGCGGCCTCCACTCGAAAGACTATAAATGGCCAAAGGTATGTAAGTCCAAACAACACTTTTCTACACACTCCGCACTTTTCTACTTTAAAATTAACCCTCGGCCTCAGCCTAACTAGAACGTCGGAGCACCCTCGGAGGTCTCCCCCTCCCCTCCTTCTAAGGGTCCTTTAGTTCACCCTTGTCAATTGTGCAGATCACAAGAGGTCAACCCAACGCCATGTTAGCACTAACGCCATGTCAACACCAACGGTTTTGCGGCATCAACAGATTGGCGCTGTCCGTGGGAAACCACAATCTTTTGCTGAACAGCAGAAGCGTAGAAGTCTAGGGAACTCATCTGTTGTGATGCCGCTAAGAAATACCACAAAAAGAACCGGTAAAGGAGCCCCAACGGCATGCTCCGCTCCCATCCGGGGCAGCGCCTAGAGCCAGCGATCTAGGCCTAGATTCCCCGTGATCCCAGAAAGTGTGACCCCGAGGTCAAGTAGACGGCCCCCGTCAGAGAACAGCGCCCTCATCTCTCCGGAGCCGACTCTCCCGACTACGAGGAAATGGCCGCACATCATCAGGTTGCCCCTGTGACTCAAGCTCAATTCCAAGAGCTCTCCCGAATGATAGCCGACTTGGCGGCCTAAGTCCGAAGCGGAGGCCAGCAACCCTCATTTTCTCCCCACCAAGCTCCCAAGCAAGTGAAATCTTTTGATAGCGAAGATCTAACCTATAACTAGTCCGTTGCCGAGCCCTTGCTGCGCTCCGGCCGGTCCAAGGAAAGCTCCTTCAAGAGCAACTTCAACTTGGACAGGCGATTTAAGGAGATGAAAGAAAAAATAGATAAGGCCCTCAAGAATAGAAGCTTCAGTATCTTGGATGAGCTTTGTATCCAAGACCCCACTTCCACCTAACTTTAGAATGCCACAAGTCAGGATGTATGATGGTTTGGCGGACCCTCTAGACCATTTACAACATTACAAGACGACCATGATGTTGCACCGGAATTCTGACCTTATCATGTGTCGCGCCTTCCCTTTGACTCTTGAGAATGCCGCAGGTACGTGGTACTCACGTCTAAGGCCAGGAAGCATTGACAACTTTAGAGAGCTCAGTTACACCTTTGCTTCACACTTTCTTAGTAGCAAAGGGCCGAAGAAGACCTCAGAGAGCCTGTTCAATATTATCCAACATCGAGGAGAGAGGCTCCAAGCCTACATATCCAGGTTCAATACAGCTGTATGGGAAATCCCTGACCTCGACTCGAATGTCCAAATGCCGGCATTTAAAAATGGACTGAGGTCCGGGATCTTCAGCTCCAAGCTCACCCGACGCCCGCCTAAGAACATGAACGAGGTTTTGGCTCGAGCATAAAAGTATATGTTGGCAGAAGACAACCAAGCATTTAAGAGAAAGAGAGAAAAAGAAACAGAGAATAAGAGAAAAGACATCGACCCTCAGAGGGGAGCGGTCAAAAGACCTCACCGAGAAAGCAGGTATAAACCCCACCCCCGGCTTGACAGCTTCACCCCTCTCAATGCGTCTAGGACCACTGTCCTCATACAGCTACAAGATAGATCAGTCCTCTAGTGGCCGCCTAAGACGCAACACCTCCACGGGGACCAAAGAAAATGGTGTCGGTTCCACAAGAATTACGGCCACGACATTGAAGAATACCATAGCCTGAAGGAATAGATTGAGGCCCTCATCAACCGGGGGCACCTGAAGAAGTTTACAAAACCTCGGGAGAGAGAAGCGCCCGCCCAACCAAGGGGGATTCTAGACGCCCCCGTCCTTTTCAGCAAGAGCGACAGGACCCTTGTAATAGCCTCAAGTCCAGGCAAGAGGGACCCGATCAGAGGAACCAAGAAGTGGAGATTACCACCAGAATCATCAAGACAATCTGCAGAGGCCCTGAGGTCAGAGGAGGTTCAGGACAAAGCAGTAAGGCGTATGCCAGAGCCGTGGCCTCCGTCAACGGCCCCAACAAGCGAAGGAAGTCAGATTTAGTGATCTTCTTTACGGAAGACGACTTAGAAGGTGTATAGACTCCTCATGATGACGTTGTGGTGGTCTCTCTCCTAGTGGCCAACCATGAAGTAAGGAGGGTTCTGATTGACAATGGGAGCTCGGCAGACATCTATTCCATTATGCCTTCCAGTGCATGGAGCTGAAAGATGAACGCTTAGAGCCGACCCCAGCCCCCTTTTATGGTTTCGGTGGATCCCCAATATTCGTGGAGGGAAGCATAGTCCTCCCTGTTACTACAGGAACAATGCCGCAGACAACCACTATGCAAACCATCTTCTTGGTAGTCAAGCAGCCCTTCTCCTACAGCATGATCCTCGGTGGACCTACCCTCAACAAACTGAAGGCTGTTGTCTCTACTTATCATCTGAAAGTCAAATTCCCCACTAGTGTGGGGGTAGGGGTAGTCAAAGGAGATCAACGAGCTTCTCGGTCCTGCTATCTGAATGCCATAAAGGAAGTGAAGAAGACCGAAGCCTTGCCCCTCGAAGTAGAAGACCTCAGAGATGAGATGAAGACTCCAAGAGGGCGGCCTATAGAAGGGCTAACCTCAGTGCCCATCGAAGAAAACCCCTCCCGAACTATCCGGATCTAATCAAATCTCCCTAAAATCCATAGAGAAGAGCTCATCTCCCTCCTCAAGAAGAACAAGGACCTATTTGCCTGGTCAGTATCGGACATGTCTGGGATCGACCCCAGAACTATCGAGCACCGCTTAAATGTAGATCCGAAACACAAGCCAGTCATTCAGAAAAAAAAAACTTTCACCCCGGAGTGCCAGGTCACCATCAAGGCCTAGGTAGATAAATTGCTTGAAGCCGGCTTTGTCCGAGAAGCAAAGTACCCCGAATGGGTATCCAACGTGGTGATGGTCCGAAAAGCCAACAGCAAGTGGCGGATCTGCATCGACTTCACCAATCTGAACAAAGCTTGTCCTAAGGACAGCTTTCCTCTCCCTCGAGTCGATCAGCTGGTGGACATTACCTCGGGGCATGAACTCCTCTCCTTCGTGGACGCATACTTTGACTACAACTAGATCTTTATGTACGGGCCCGACCAAGACAAGACCGCCTGTTTCACCAATCGGGGATTGTATTGCTATAAGGTTATGTCATTCGGGCTTAAGAACGCCGGCACAACCTATCAAAGGTTAGTGAACAAGATCTTCAAGGAGCAGGTCGGCAAAATATAGAAGTCTATGTGGACGATATGTTAGTAAAAAGGATGGAGGCGCGGAACCATGGCTCTGACTTGGAAGAGGCGTTTAGGGTACTGCGCAAGCACAACATGAGATTGAATCCAGCGAAGTGTGCATTCGGAGTAACAGAGGGGAAGTTCCTAGGGTTCATAGTCACCCAAAGGGGAATAGAAGTCAACACATAAAAGATAAAAGCCATTCTTGATATGGCCTACCCTAAGTCCATGAAAGAAGTACAGTGGCTCACCGGGAGAATCGCTGCCTTGAGTTGCTTCATGTCCAAATATGCGGAAAGATGATTGCCTTTCTTCAAAGCCATCAGGAAAGCAAAAGATTTTTCTTGGACAAAAGACTGCTAGAAAGAGTTTGAAGGGTTGAAAAGGTATTTGAGCTCACCACGCTTATAACCAAACCACTCCCGGGTGAAGAGTTGTTTCTGTACTTATCAGCTGGGCAAGGAATGCACTGTGGTCTTTGTCCTGATCTGAGAAGAAGAAGGCATTTAAAGACCCATCTACTATGTCAGTAGGATCCTCCATGAGACAGAAGTGAGGTATCCTCCTATTGAGAAAATAGCTTACACCCTCGTGATAGCTGCACAGAAGTTTCGACCGTATTTTCAGGTGCACACAATCGTCCTCCTGACCAATCAACCTCTAAGGTAGGTCCTGCATAACCCAAATGTTTCTAGGAGAATGGTGAAGTGGGCGGTAGAGCTAGGGGAATTCGATATCCGGTACCATCCACGGAAGGCAGTAAAGGGCCAAGCCTTGGCCGACTTCATTGTCGAGACGACCCTATCCACAAATCCAGGTGAAGCAATGAAAACAGAGTCCGATGGACCACCTCCAAGATGGACTCTCCATGTGGATGGATCTTCAAATATGGAGGGAAGAGGAGCAAGACTCATCCTCCACAGCCCCAACAGTTTCACGGTCGAGTACGCTTTAAGGTTTAAATTCAAAACCTCCAACAATGAGGCAGAGTACGAAGCCCTACTGGCTGGCCTAAGATTGGCCAATGCATTGGCCATCGAGGTTTTAGACGTGTTCAACGACTCACAGCTAGTAGTAAGTCAGGTAACAGGAGAATTCAAGGCCTAGGGAGAGAAACTCGTCCGATATCTCCAAAAGGTATGCGAAGTTCAAGACGTTCCAAATAACTCAAATTCCGTGGGCCGAAAACTCCAAGACAGTTGTTCTGGCCAACATGGCCTTATCCCGGCACTTAGAACCAACCCAAGCTGTCTACTTAGAAACCCTCCCCGCTTCTAGCATAGATGAAGCCTCGGTCCTGCCAGTGGAAGAGGAAGAAACATAGATGGACCCGATCCTCCAGTATTTGAAGAATGGAGAAGTCTCTGAATAGTAAAACGAGGCCAGAAAGCTAATCTCTCGAGCCTTCCGGTACACGGTCATAGGTGGACAGTTATATAAGAGGGTTCTGACTATGCCTTACTTGAGGTACCTCAACTTTGTCGAGGCCGATTACTCTCTCCGAGAGGTCCACAAAGGCATATGTGAAAACCACCTAGGAACTCGAGCCCTCGCCTTCAAGGTTCTTCGCCAAGGGTATTATTGGCCCAAGATGAAAAAAGACGTAGCTGATTTGGTCAAGAAATACAGAAACTGTCAACAATACTCTCCAGTATCGCACCAGCCTGCTAATTCTCTCACCACGATCACTAGTCCTCTCCCTTTTGCTACGTGGGGGATGGACATTCTTGGCCCATTTACCGTAAAAATCAGACAAAAGAAGCATCTCATCGTGGCCATCTATTACTTCACCAGGTGGGTCGAGGTAGAGCCACTAGCCAACATCACAGATCATGAAGCCAAAAATTTCGTCTGAAAATCAATCGTGTGTCAGTTCGGGATTCCTCGGGTGTTGATCACCAATAATGGAAAGCAATTTGATAGCTCCTGGTTTAAAAACATTCTATGAGGACCTCCACATCAAGCATCGATTTTCGTTCGTCGGATACCCGTAAGCCAATGGTCAGGCTGAAGTCACAAACAAAACACTTCTCCATGGAATCAAGAAAAGACTCAATGAGGCGGATAGAGGGCTGAACAGCTACCTAATGTTCTCTGAGCCTATTGGATAACTGTACGTACGCCAACAGGAAAAACCCCGTTTTTCATGACGTACGGTTCGGAAGCCGTCATCCCGCTCGAGATCAGAATACCATCGATACATGTACAATTTTTTGAGCCGAGTAACAATAAGGAAGGTTTGCGGATGAACGCGGACTTGGTTGACGAAGCCCGAGACAAATCCCAAATCCGTTTAGCTGCATACTAACAGAGGATAACCCGATATTATAACTCCCGAGTTCGGAATAGAAACTTCAAACTCCATGACCTCATCCTTCGGAAAAGCGAAGTGTCATGTCATCGACACACAAGAAAGCTCGTTTCGAACTAGGAAGGCCCATACAGAATCCAAAGAGTTTGCTGGTTGGGCACTTTCAAACTCGAAGAATTGGATGACAAGCCGATTCCTTGTACTTGGAACGTGGAAAAACTCCGCAAATTTTATCGGTGAAGTGAAATGTAAAAGCAAAAAGTAAAGGAATAATAAAGCTCAAGCTTGAAGGAAAAAGTTCAAAATTTTATTAAACTTAACATCCGCAGTACAAAAAAAGGCTCTATCGGCCTTAATACAAAAAATAGAAATCCTATGGGGCCTCGCCCTCTGGACCCTCATTCTCTAGGGCCGCGCCCTCTGGGGCCTCACCCTTTGGAGCCTGCTGAGGATCGTCCCGAGCCATATCCTCTGTGTCCCCTCCCGCAGCAGCAGCAGCACCTGACTCCCCTGAGAAGGACCCCAGTTCCAGGCCAGAAAAATCGACCTTCCGGAAGAGAGACTCGGCCTTTCTCTTGGCTTCATTGAAGCCCGTCAGAAACTGGGCACCGCCCTCCTCCAGCAAAGCCTCCTCCTTGGCCGCAGCTTGGCGTCAGACCTCCTCTATCTCAGCCTGGATTAGGTCCCTCTCCTTTCTAAGGGCATCCTTAGCCTTATGCCGGTGATCATTCTCGAAGATGACATTCTCTTTAGCCTTCTCGACCACCTCGAGGGAGGAGGATAGGGCTTGGACCAAGTCCCGGGTCTCATCCAGCTTATGCTAGGCCTTCACCAGACGCTCGGCCATATTAACATTGCGCAGAGCAAGAACCTCAACAAGGATTCTAGCCTGAAACAGAAAAAAGCATTGTGAGAAACAGTTACAATATGAAAAGAAAACTAACTAAAGAGTTAAGGGCGAAGGAAAAAGCAGTTCCAGGCTAGAAAAGTCAACCCTTTCGGAAGAGAGACTCAGACTTTCTTTTAGCTTCATTAAAGCCCGTCAGAAACTGGGCACTGCTCTCCTCCAGCAAAGCCTCCTCCTGGGCCGCAGCTTGGCATCGAACCTCCCCTATCTCAGCCTGGATTAGGTCCCTCTCCTTCCTAAGGGCATCCTTAGCCTTATGCTGGTGATCCTTCTCGAAGACGACATCCTCCTTAGCCTTCTCGACCACCTCGAGGGAGGAGGACAGGGCCTGGACCAAGTCTCGGGTCTCATCCAGCTTATGTTAGGCCTTCACCAGACGCTTGGCCATATTAGCACTGCGCAGAGCAAGAACCTTGACAAGGACTCCAGCCTGAAACAGAAAAAGATGTTGTGAGAAACAGTTACAATATAAAAAGAAAACTAATTAAAGAGTTAAGGGTGAAGGAAAAAGATTGTACCTGGGAAGCCACGATCTCTATAGCCGAGCAAAGCCCTTCGAAGGGCTTTCTCGTGAGCTCCAGCATATCTCCGGGAGGAATCCCCATGATCAGGTGCTCATGAGCGACTCGAGGTTAAGCAAACACCGAGTCGTCAACCATCAGTGCCCACTTGGGCACGAAGGGAGCAGCAACCCCTGACCCCTCCCTGGCAGAGGACGGCCTCGGGGTAGAGGTCGGCCCAGCAGGAACCTGCATCGCCTCTAAAATAGGAGGCCTCGGAGGGCTCTCCACAAGAATAGGCACCGGGGTTGAAGCTCGGGCCTTCTTGCTCCTCTTCTGGGCAGAGCTGCTGGCCTCCGCATTTGGCCCTCTCCCTTGCCTGAGCAACCATCTCCATTTCTGCACAAAAGAAAGACGTTAGCATATTGGAAACAAAAAATCAAATTTTAACAAGCTAAAAGACTAAGGGCTACCGTGCTCGAGGTTTGCTGGAAGGGCAGAGGCCGTGCTTGTGGAGTTCTTCGTTATCTCCAAGCACCACGATATCCAAGGGCGCGGCCAGCATAGCCTTCAGCGTCTCTTGCTCTCGGTGTAGGAGGTGTAGCTTCTTACATTTGCCAACATGGTCAAGCTCTAACCGAGGGGGACGCTGAAGCTCTCAGCACTCTTTATGAAGAAGAATAACCCCTTCAACCTCTTTATGGAAGAGGGATTTTTCTTCAACATGCTCTTCCGAGCCCTCGAGCTAACTATGACCCACCCGGTTTGCCCAAGCCAGGCTATCTGAAAGTGGGCTTTGACCATATTTATGTTCATCACCCCACCCACCTTTTGGCATATGGTAATGAATGCAAGGATCAGCCGGATTGAGTTAGGCACCAACTGACCCAGCGTGATACCGAAGTATCTGAGCACCGAGCAAAAGAACGGGTGGAGAGGGAGCCTAAACCCTGCCCTCACGTGCTGCTTGTAAACGCACAGCTCTTAAGGTGGGCAGCTCAGAAGGGCATCGCATGCCCTCTCCCCACCCTCTGGTGCCCTCAAGTGGTACTCCATGGAGACTCTATACGTCATCTTCATCCCCACTAGTTCAGCCTCCGCCACCACGCTCGGGATAGAGTTCGCCTCGAACATCCACTCATCCCTCTCGACCTCCGTACCGTCCTGCCTTATACCTAAAAGTGCCTGATCGACATCCTCCTTGGTAGATTCTCCCTCCTCACTCTTTCCATCATCTCCCTCGGGGACATAAGGCACGAGAGCGAGGGTGCCCCCCTGAGAGACAGCCTCCAGGGATGAGACCCCATCACTGGAGGAGACATCCATTGCTTCATCCAACTCCCTCGAAAGATCTCTGCTAAACTCACTGTCGTCTAACATTACACTCACCAGAAAGTGTTTGAAGGTAGCTTCTAAACATCAAGCGCTCTCTAACTATTTTTGCTACGCTGAGTTTACTCTCAAGATCTCTCAAAATGCAAGTGAGTAGTAAAATGAGGATGGATCCTCTTATATAGAGGTTGTGGCAACAGAAACGAGGAAACATTAACTCAACCCTCCAACTAAAAGGATGTGACCTTTCTCTAAGTTCGAGTGTATGAGCTGCTTTGCATACATTCGGCCAAATTTCTCCAAGTCCAAGCGTATGAGCTGCTTGTCATACACTTTGCCTAATTTCTCCAAGATCGAACGTATGAGCTGCTTTACATACGCTCGGCCAAATTTCTCCAAGTCCGAGCGTATGAGCTGCTTGTCATATGCTCGGCCTAATTTCTCCAAGACCGAGCGTATGAGCTGCTTTGCATACGCTTGGCCAAATATCTCCAAGCCCGAGCATATGAGCTGCTTTGCATACGCTCGGCCAAATATCTCCAAACCTGAGTGTATGAGCTGCTTGTCATACGCTCGACCTAATTTCTCCAAGACCGTGCGTATAAGCTACTTGTCATACTCTCGGCCTAATTTCTCCAAGTCCGAGCATATGGGCTGCTTATCATATGCTCGGCCTAATTTCTCTAAGACTGAGGGTGTGAGCTGCTTGTCATACCCTCGGCCTAATTTCTCTAAGTCCGAGTGTATGAGCTACTTGTCATATGCTCGGCCTAATTTCTCCAAGACTGAGCGTATGAGCTGCCCGTCATACACTCGGCCTAATTTCCCTAAGTCCGAGCGTATGAGCTGCTTGTCATACACTCGGTCTAATTTCCCCAAGTCCGAGCGTGTGAGCTGCTTGTCATACGCTCGGCCTAGTTTCTCCAAGTTCGAGCGTATGAGCTGCTTTGCATACGCTCGGCCTAGATTCTCCAGGTCTGAGCGTATGAGCTGCTTTGCATACACTCGGCCAAAAATTCCCTGACTGAGACCCCATCCCATTTCTGAAAAAAAATCACAAGTATAAGCACTCGGCCACGACACATCACATTTTACTTCCTCAAGGCACATGTGCCTTAGGAAGTGGGGGGCGTGTACAACCCACAACACCCTGGTCCAATAAGAAACCCACACGTGGACTCCGGTGTCACCTATAGGACGATGACATGTGTTAAGCCTCCTTAGCATTGTAAGGCACACGTGGAACAAGCAAGGAACGCCACCGCCACGTCAAAGCATGATTAGCGGGCCTAACCCCCACTGAAACACGTGACCCCCTGGCACACTCAACACTCTGAGCACGCGATTAAGATTTCTCTCTGAAGCTCAGGATCGCAGGAACAGGGTCATACCTCCCCCACGTGGGTGGCCTTCACTCGGAAGACTATAAATGACCTAACGTATGTAAGTCCAAACAACAACACTTTTCTACACACTCTACACTTTTTTGCTTTAAAATTAACCTTCAGCCTCTGCCTGACTAGAACTTCGGAGTGCCCTCGGAGATCTCCCTCCTCCCCTCCTTCTGAGGGTCATTTAGTTCATCTTTGTCACTTGTGCAGATCCCAAGAGGTCAACCCAAGGTCACGTCAGCACCAACGCCACGTCACCACCAATGGTTTTGCGGCATCAACAATATTCATACATATCAGCTGGTCAATTACCTTCCCTTCCTGTACTTGTTAATTATCTGTTTCCCTTTATTTAAGAGTTATAACATGTTATGTATGCTCTTCCTGTCAGGTTTCTTCAATTGATATATACTTGAAGGATAGATACTTCCACTGCCGTTTCCTGCAATATAATGCTTGAATGATAAGAAACATTAATATTGTTGTTCTGATCATTTAAACAAAATCTAATATATTTAGATAAAAAATATTATAAATTTAATCATTACATAGTAATGAATTGTTTGTGCAAAAACTTGAATGTATAGATTAATGAACTTTTTGTAATTGACTTGCGTATGTAAGTAAAACTAAAAATCAATTTTAAGAGCAAAATAATTAAGATGCCAATATATTAGATTTAATTAAATATTATTTTTAATTCATGGAATATTTTTTTAGAGCATAAGACTTGCTTATAATATAGAATAAAAGTAAATTATAATTTTATGAGAAAATAAAAGAAAAATTAGCTTAAAAATAATTAATTATTAGGTAAGGATATTTTTGTCTACCAACTATTTTATATACCAGTTCTGTACTTTTATTGATAGTATAGATCACTAGCTATTAAGTTAAACTTTCTATGAGACTCCTCCTTTAGAAAAACATTAAAATATATATATAAAAAAACTACTTTAGAAGGATAGTAATAGATTTGTTTTTTAAGTTTTGTTTTTGAATTGTTAAGTTATTTTCATTTAGTAGAAAAAAATTATTACATATCATATAATTCGAAATTTTCATTTCTATTAATGTTGATAGGAAGTCAACAACTGAACTTATCAGTGTGAATCCTTTGTTTTTGGTACAAAAATATTAGAAAAAATTGCACATGAGATATTTAAATATGACCGGCTAGGACTTAAATTCCTAAACTATGAATTAAACTTTCTATTGGTGGCAACATCATTCATTTGAATGTCATCCATTTTTTATTTTTGAAATTTTCACTCATGTTGTTTTCTATGATTTTTCAAATCTTTACGATAAACAATAAAAACGACATTTTAAACACCAAAAATGTTTTATATTTTTCTCATTTTATATCACAATTTTATTTATGTGTAAAAGTATCAAAGCTACATTTCTTGTATATTTTTATTTATGAAATTATTTCTCATGAGTAGTGATCGAAAGATTACATTGCAACCAACTGAAAGTCGGACATCCGATACTAAATTTTTAATTTGAAAACCTAAGTCCTAGACACCTATAGTTTAAGAAGGGTTGATATGATTTTTCCTAAATAATTTGATAGACTTTTTCAATTAATCATAATGTTTTTGAGAAGCTTTATGTTAACTTTCAACCTTCAAAACACACTAAAAACCTTTCAAAAAATCTAAATATGCACATAACATTTATCCATACTTGAAAGTCCAAATCTAAACTTTTTATAAAATATTAAAATTTTATGCAGGTCTACTTGGTGTCTCGCCCAAGTATTATTCATTAGATACCATTAAAAGTCTTAAAAGGTAAATATTTTCAATAATAAGGTTTAAGTAATCATTATAAACATAAGAAAAATGCTATATATAATATTAACCTAAAAAGCGGAATTTTTGTTAAAAAATAAAAAAATAATGACATCTTCAAATGGGCAGAAGAATATTTTAATTAGTTAAAACTGTTTTCTGTAACAAAAATTCCTTATAAAAAAGTTTTAGTATGAAACTTTTACAAACAAATAATTTCAATTCCTACCTCTCTAAATCATTACAATAACTTTTCTTATCTACAAAACACTCTAGTATTATTGATTTGGAACAGTACTAACCAATGAGTCAATTGCTGTTGATTAATTTGTAATGTTTTCTAAGCAACAAAGAACATTTATCCGGAATTGGGCATACTAAATTTTGAAAATCTCTTACCAAAATTTACGTATTTAATTATCTCTATGTTGCATATATGTTATTTTTCTTCCCCTTAAAGTATTGTTAGACATTAAATTTCTCCTACTTGATATACACTATAGATATTCTCCAATGATGCTTAACTAGACAATATAACATCATTGAATGAATTAGCCCAGCATGATTGGATTTATAAGGTGGCAAACCAAAACGTGTAATCGATGTTTTATATTCTCATAAGACATGAAACCAGCCAACATGACAGTGAGATTAAGGGAAAAAATAAAAAGTAGAAAAAGTGTCAAAGCAAGACCGCTAATAGAGCTTGCAGAAAGTCCAAATTTATTAAGAACTTTCAAAATTTCCCTGAATTTCACATTGATGCAAAGATAGATGATAGAAAGAAATGTAACAACCATTTAGACGTACACAACTGATATGAACAGTACAAACATGAAATTGATTTACTGGTAGGGCATCATAAAACTCATGAGTGATGATGATTGTTGGCAGTGGAACATAAAGCAAATGAAAAATAATATTAATGGAAGAAGAAAGCAATTTATCACGTTTTACTTCTTAAAATGCAATAAAAAGAACAAGTATCCTACTAATCCTCAGTTTAACGGAAATTAAAATTTGGAGGTTTATGATTTAGATAATAACTCAATACAAAAGGTCATTCTACATATTTATTAAGTATTATGATCATTTTACTCGAACAATGATGGGTTACAGAAGTGTATGAGAATAAGGTTGTAATTTTGTAATCTTGAAAGAATTATATTTTATTAATTTTTTAGAATATGATTAAAATATAATATTTGATCATTTTTTAGTTTCTTTATTTATAGTGTTAGCTTAAGGTTAGAATTCCTAAAGATCTCTATATAAGGGATCCCTATGTTACTTTTCGAATAGCTTTGAATAAATAAAAGTTTGATTGATATTAGGTATCAATTTACTCTCAACCTCCAGGGTAGCCTCGCTTCTCTTCCAATCCTCAGGGTAGCCTGACTTCTCTTCCAATCCCCAGCTAGCCTGGCTTCTCTTCCAATCCACAGGGTAGCCTAGCTTTTATTTCTCCTATTTCTTCTTCTATACTTGTTCTACATTAGTTTGGTATTATAACCTAAAACGGATCCCCAAAATCACACTCGAAAACAAACCCACGTCAAGCCACAAACACCAAAACAAAATCTGCCCAACAACCTTCACTCCTGCAAAACCAAATCCACATCCAAACAGACCATTGACCAAACAATTCACCTAAACAAGATTTGACCAACTTTCGATCACTACCCGTTGTCACTGCCAGTACTAGTCGGCTCGCCACCCTAAACTGATCACAACATACACTTTTAGGTTCATTTGTCACGCACTGCCATATGCCATATCCGGAGTCGCCTCAACGTCGGACTAACCACCTTGCCAGGATCGGAACCAGCTGATCTATCCATTCTCGGTGTCCACGCACCGTTCTATTGGCCGGATCTTGGCCAAATAACACAAACACTACCATGTGCCGCCTTCAATGATCTCCATATCCAGCAGCTCTTCCACCGAGACACCACCACCACTTTGGTCCCCAGCTCTCGGCGACCATAACCCAAAGAGGTTGACCTCTGTCGCTATCATTCGACCGCCGCCGTGATCGCTGTCAATGCCAAAATCGCGCAGTTTGTTTTTATTTGTTCTTCTGCTTTTGTTGTGACAGAAGCTTAATAGTTAACTATTTAGTTATATTTACATTTTTGTAACCCAAAAAAAAAAGGAGGAAAAAAAGGGGGAAAATCAGAAAACAAAAAAAAATAAAGGTTTCCTTTTCATGCTTTATTTTTGTTTTTAATTTATTTAAATTAGAAATATGTTGTTTCTTGTCGACTGTCTCTAATTTATTTAAATTGGAAATATGTGATCTATTTTCGAGCTTGACCAACAACTCACTAAAGTTCGATATAAGCTTGCAAGTCCGTATTTGTCGGTTGATAAGCTCTTTTCTCTGCTTGACCAAACCACGCTATGTCTTTCAAAGGCAACACAATCACCTGCTGCATTGCTGCAAACTGCACTCGTTTTATTGATGGAAGTTTTAGTTGCTGACCAGCTTTTCAAGCACTCACATATTGATGTGAAAATTGAGGTCGTCGCTTGCATTAGTGAAATAACCAAAATAATTGCACCAGACATGCCTTATGATAATGAACAAATGAAGGAGGTCTTTTAGTTGATTGCATCCTCATTTGAACATTTGGCTGACCCATCTAGTCAGTCATATATTAAGAGGATCTCAATTTTGGAGACTATTGCCAAGGTCAGATCATGTGTAGTGATGTTGGATCTCGGATGTGATGCTTTGATTACTAAGATGTTCCAACATTTCCTCAAGGTTATAATGGATTATCACATAGAGAATTGTTTCTTATCTATGGAGACTATTATGACCTTTGTATTAGAAGAAAGTGAAGAAATTTCCCCCGAGTTGCTCTCCACAATCTTAGCTAGTGCTAAGAAAGGCAATACATAAGTTACACCTATCGCTCAGAAGTTAGCAGAGAGAGTTCTTTAAAACTGTGCTACTAATCTCAAATCATACATGATAGAAGAGTGAGAAGTTGTACTAGCCATAACTCCTCTATCACATACTGAGAAAGTTCATGAAAAGTTGGAAGACATGAGTGAGACAGTGGTTGTTATGCAGGCTCCTAGTGTTGATTTTATCCAGCCTGTTTGGTTTGAAGCACCTCCACAGCAAACATTCTTTGCGAACATTTTTTCTTTTAGTTGAGACTTCATTTTTCAAGACTTGAGTCATTATGCTTCATTTCTCCAAGAATCCCAGTTATTATTGTTTCTTCACTTCAAAACTCGAGGTTGAGTTTTTTCTAAGTGGTGGAGAATGATGGGGTTCAGGAAGGTATGGGGACAAGGTTATAATTTTGTAATCTTGAAAGAATTATATTTTATTAATTTCTTATAATAGGATTAGAATATAGTATTTGATCATTTTTTAATTTTTTTATTTACAATGTTAGCTTGGGGTTAGGATTCTTAAAGATCTCTCTATATATAGGATTGTTGAAGAAAATAACTGAAAGAAGCAGTTTCTTTTATTGATTAAATAAAACAAACACAATCAACCCAATATATAGACTTATGAATACTAAGCCTAATAGGATTAGGACACAACAATTTAAATAAGACGCACATAATCCAAGTCTACTAGAACACTTATTAAGAATCCTAATAAGATTCTTAACACTCCCCCTAAAGTTAAAGCATAGATATCATATGCACCAAACTTGTTACAAATAAATCGAACTTGAGAACCATCCAATGGTTTAGTAAATAAATATGCTAACTTATTTGTCGACTTCACATGCTTGGTATAATAACATTTTTAGAAGCTTTTCTCGAACGACATGACAATCAACTTCAATATGTTTAGTTCTCTCATAAAACATTGGATTATTTGCATTATGAATAGCCGCTTGATTGTCACACACCAAACTCATAGGACTTGATTGATTAACCCCAAGTTTTGCTAACAACTGCTTTAGCCAAACCATCTCACCGGTAATATACACCATTTATCCATATTCGGATTCAACACTCGACCTAGCAACCACAGTTTGCTTCTTACTTTTTCATGATACTAAATTACCTCCAATAAATACACAATATCTAGTAGTATCAAATAGAGAGTTAGCCCAATCTACATCAGTATAACCTTCAATTTGAGCATGACCATGATTTTGATAAAGTAAACCACAACTAAGAGCACTCTTAAGATATCTTAAAATTCGAATAACAACATCCTAGTGACTAGTTCGTGGAGTATTGAGGAATTGACTGACCACACTGGTTGCAAATGAAATATCAGGTCTAGTAACAGTTAAATAATTCAATTTTCCAACCAAACACCTATATTGCCTTAGATTAAATAATAAGTCACCTTGATCAACTGCAAGTTTTTTTTTATTGGGATCCATAAGAAAATTATAGGCTTACACCCTAGCATTCCAGTATTAGTCAACAAATAAAAAACATATTTACATTGAGACAAAGGAACACCATGATGAGATCTAGCAACCTCGATACCCAAGAAGTATCTCAATTTCCCTAAATTCTTTGTCTGAAATTTAGCACTCAAGAATTATTTCAGTGCTAGAATTCCTTCCTTGTCATCTCCTGTGATCACAATATCATCCAAATATACAATCAATAATATCTTACATGCCTCACTGTGTTTATAAAATACTAAATGATCTACACTACATTTGTTGAGGCCAAAATTAATTACTAATTCATTAAACCGACCAAACCGAGCTCAAGGAGATTCTTTCAATTCATATACAGACTTCTTTAATCAACATACTAACCCAGAATCCCCCTTAGCAACAAATCCAGGCGAACGCTCCATGTGTACTTCTTGCAGATTACCATTTAGAAATGCATTTTTCACATCCAATTGATGTAGGGGCCAATTAAAAGTAGCTGCTAAAGAGATAAACACACGAACAAATTTAATCTTCGCCACTGGAGAAAATGTCTCCGCATAGTCAATACCATATACCTGTGTATACCCTTTTGCTACTAGGTGAGCTTTTAATCTTTCGATAGTACCATCCAGGTGAACTTTTATAGTATACACCCAATGACAACCAACAACAGATTTCTCGGATAGGAGAGGAACCAAGTCCCATGTATTATTAGTATTGAAGGCATGTATTTCTTCATCCATAGCGGTTTTCCACCCAGAATAAGATAAAGCTTATCTAATAGACTTAGGAATAGAGACAGAAGAGACCAAAGCAACAAATGAAGCATATGAAGGAGATAAATGATCATAAGACACAAAATTAGCAATTGGATAAGCAGTACATAATCGTTTACCTTTACGAAGAGCAATAAGACGATCGTCCTCAGATGATGGAGGATAGGTATCTGTCAACAAGGGAGAAATTGGTGGAGCATCAGAGGTGAAAAGTCACGGACGACGAGAGTAAACTTGCAATGGAGGAGGATCTTACTATTTAAAAAGTATGGGAACAGGTAATGGAAAAGGACATAAATCAGCCAGATCTAAGATAGAATGAGACTCGGAGTAATAAGTAGTAGACTCAAAAAATGTAAGATCGACACAAACAAAGTGCCTTTGTAGTGAGGGACTATAACAATGATAATCTTTCTGAATATGAGAATAGCCTAAGAAAATACACTTTATAGAGTGGGAATCAAGTTTGTCAACACCTGGACGGAGCTGATGAACAAAACAAACCAATTTAAAGATACGAAGAGGTAAGTGAAAAGTAACATCTTTGGGAAAGAGCATGAAGTGGGGGGTTTTGTCATTAAGAATAGAAGATGGCATACGGTTTATTAGTAACATTCAGTCTTAACGGCCTCACTCCAAAACAATTTGTGTACATGCATATGAAATAAGAGAGTAAGAGTAGTATCAATAAGATGACGATTTTTTCGCTCTACAACCCCATTTTGTTGGGATGTATGAGAGCAAGATCACTGATGAATAATGCCAGACTTAGTCATAAAAGTTATAAAAGGCTCAGAAAAAATATTTATGAGTATTGTCACTACGAAGAATCTTAATAGATAAGTCAAATAAGGTTTTTATCTCAGCACAAAAGCACAAAAAATAGAAAGAAAAAAAAACTCAAAACGGTCTTTCATTAAATAAAGCCAGGTAAGCCTGGAATAAATATCCACAAATGTAACAAAATACTGAAATTCAAGTTTGGAAGTCACACGACTTGGACCCTTAATATCAGAATGTACTAACATAAAATGACTAAACACATGTTTATTAATTCAGGAAGAAAATAACACACGATGATGCTTGCCTAATTAACACGATTCACACTCTAAAGTTGAAACTTAACACAAAGTAGGAACTAACTTCTTCAGTTTTTCTAAGGATGGTTGATCAAAACGACAATGGATCCGGTACGGAGACACATCACTTGAGTAAGTAATGAGTGATGGGATAGGATCAAAGTAATACAGGTCGTTCGATTCATGCCCACCACCAATCCTCTTCCTTGTTTTCAAATCCTAGATAAAAACAGAATCAGGAAGAAAGGTAATAAAACAGTTAATAAATTTTGTAAGCTAACTAATAGATATCAAATTACACTGAGAAAAAAGAGCATAAAGAACATATGATAAAGACATAGAAGAACTAGGGCGCACAGTGCCAATGCCAATGCCACTAGTTGTGGTTTTAGATCCATCTGCAATAGTAACATCAAGTAAAGACGAAGAGTGATAAAAACAAGAGAAAATATCATTGATTCTTGACAAATGATCAGTTGTTGTAGAGTCTAGGACCCAAGATCTAGATGAAGAGTTACTAAATGATAGACAAGATTTTGGTTTACATTTCAAGGTGGAAAGAGCAGTTGAGGAAGATGTCTGGTTGGCTGCCTTATACTATAAGAGTTCATCATACTTATCTTTGGAAATCACCATTGAAGTTGAAGCAACAAAATTTGAAGAGGTAGATCCACACTTAACAGAACTAGAAGTCATAACATTAGCAACCATGGGATGACCAACTAACTTCCAACATGTCTCCCAGGTATGCTAGGAACGATGAAAATAGGTACATTGACGAAGTGAACCTCTACCACCGCTATTACTACCACAACCAAATGAAGTGTTATTACGATCACTACCACGACCTCCCTTACCACCTCCCCTACCACCTCCTCTACCACCATAACTACTTATATTATTACCATTTGGTCGGCCTCTTTGCCAAGATTGAGTAACCAAGGTAGATTTATTAACCAAAGATCCGTTGTTACTAGTTTGGGAAACGGCTAGCACACGAGCATAAATCTCAGACCATATAGAAAGTTCTGCATCTCCTAGTATTTGGGATCAAACCGGTTCATACTCATGTTTTAGGCCAGCCAAGAATGTGAGTTCCTCGACTTGCTCTTGGCATTTTTGCATGCCCTTTACATTGGCGGAAATTGGCATTAAAGTACGTAATTCTAAAGACATTCTCTTCATATTAGAAAAATATTCAGTGACATCTCGATCACCTTGCTGGCCATGAAAGAACTTGGCATTCATATCATACATTCGATTAAGATTGCTAGAATATAACAAATGAACATATTCCCAAAATTCTTTACAAGTTTCAAGATGTGTACATAAGTCAACAATTTGGGGCTCTATTGAATTCTATAATAAAGTGATGAATAAGGAATCCTCTTGTTCTCGTGTATCAAAAAATTTCGGATCGGTAGGTGGATTATCAGTAAGAAATTTCCGCTTGCCTTATGCAGTGACATATTTATAGACTGCCTTGGAACCTTGAACATAATTACTACTATTCAACTTTTGAGTAGTAATAATTTGAGGACTCGACTAGAGAGAGGTACTAGAGACAATCTTGGACTCCATAGGGAAAAATTATAATCTAGTAAAATTAATCCAATAACCAAACAGGTTATTAACCAAATGAACCAAATAGATGCTAACCAAGAAACCAAACAGATGTTAACCAATGAACCAAACAGGTGCTAACTAAGTAACCAAACAGGTGTTGGTGCTAACCAAGTAACCAAATAGGTGTTGGTGCTAACCAAGTAACCAAATAGGTGTTAACCAAATAACCAAGATTAATTGTCCAAGTAATCAAACAGGACTAATCAAGTAACCAAATAGGAGGAGCCAGAGTCGGGTCAGAGAAAATGCCAGAGCAAGCCGAAGACGAAGCCGGGGTCAGGTTTGATCGTCGGTGATGTCTAGTGTTGATGGTGGTTGTAGATCTTGTGTTGGGAGGCCGGATTATGGAAAATCAAAGATTGGCAAGCGCGACGGCTTAACAAGTTCAGAATTTTGGATCTACGAAAGCGCAATAAGACTGGACAAGCGCAACGGCATGACAGCATGACGGGATCAGACCGAAAACGGTTATTGCATGTGTCTAGATCTGGTGGTGGGCTCAATCCGACTTTAGATGGCTGGAAATGGAAGATCGGAGCTGTTGCATACATTTTTGTTCATTTTTTGACAAGATGATGGCGGGTGGTGGCTAGAATGGTGTAGATCGAAAAAATTTGATCCTTGTGGTATGTTCGGGTGATGTCAGAGAATAGAGTGGTGCTGCGGTGGCACGTGGAAGACTAGCAGTTACGGCTGAACAGTGATTTTTTATTTATTTTATGTAATATCCCAATAAGAAAATTGCTCTGATACCATGTTGAAGACAATAATTGAAAGAAGCTTTTTGTTTTATTGATTAAATAAAACGAACACAATCGGCCCAATATACAGACTTATGAATACTAAGTCTAATAGGATTAGGACACAATAATTTAAATAAGATGCACATAATCAAAGTCTACTAGAACACTTATTAAGAATCCTAATAGGATTCTCAACAAAGATCCCTATGTTATTTTTCGAACAGCTTTAAATAAATAAAAATTTGGTTGCTATTGGGTATCAATTTTCTCTCAACCTCCAGGGAAGCCTAGCTTCTTTCCCAATCCCCAAGGTAGCCTGGCTTCTCTTCCAATCCCTAGAGTAGCCTAGCTTCTCTTCCAATCCTTAGGGTAGCCCGGTTTCTATTTCTCATATTTCTTCTTCTATCCTTGTTCTACATCAAGCATAATGTTCATCTGTCTGTTTTTATTAAAAATAAGTTAAATGACAACCCCATATATCCTGATAGAACCTGCTCTAGTGCAACATACCATGAAACAAGATTTTCAACCAACATGCTGATAGTCCCTTTCTCAACACTTCCATTAGAATTATCTTCATCCATGCATCTCAAGTTGGAATGATGAAGCTTCTGTAGCGTTGGACTACATTCTACCATGTGTAAATGCAACGATTCAGTAAAGATTTAAAACTTTGATGCACCCTACAAGGAAAGGCTATAATGGTTCAGCAAAGTCTAAACTGACCCCTTAAGCATACTATTAAACAAGCTAAAAGGAATTGTCTTCCATATATTGGATATTATATAGGTTTCCTAACAAAGACGCAAGATGAGAATTTGGTGCCATACACGAAGAAGATCAGGCATAAGGGTTCCTCGAATGCCTGTAACCACTGATCGGGATCGATCTGAGCTGTGAGGATGCTTCAATCTGACCACCGTTTTTTTCTTTAACTCGTTGCTCATATGTTTCCTACAATATAAATGAATACATATGATTAATAATTCTTTTTCTCCTAAAAAATATTAATAAAAAGATTTATTTTGTGCATAAGTAAAAAATACATTTTACACATACTACGATCTCCTTTGACTTTTGATGAACATATTCGTCTGTCTTCGGGCGCTTATGGGTCCTATTAAACACTTTAATAGGTGTTAAGGTCAGAGCTATATAGGCCCATAGGGGTCACTTGCCCCCCTCTCCCCCCCCCCCCCAACCAAAGTTTAAGGACGATATATTACATTAACGTAAAATTTGCACTTTTAAATTAATATATAAGAGTAATTGTTTAAGAATAATTGTTTTGAAACCTCTGATGGTGGTCATTATTAAGAGGATGTGATATATCAACAAAATAGTTGAGGTCTTTAATGATTTTAGAGTTCAAATTTTAATTATTTATTTAAATATAATTTGTTCGTGCTCAAATTTTAATTACTTAAGCTTCTTGTTTTTCTACTTCTTGGCATCTTTAATGGAAAATCAGAATCAATTTACAATCATGTATATTGAATATGTTTAAGCTTTCTTTTACCTCTTGAAACTTGATGAGAGCCATAAAATGCATCTCAACAGTGTTTAATTGTTAGCATTTTAGGGTTGATCTCGGTTTACTTGCACTTTTATACGTTAATAACTCTAAAGTGTTATTTTTGGATCATTGATCTATTTCGGTGCATTTTTAGGTACTTTGAGTTTAAAAGAGATAGAAAAGCTATCATTGCTTAAAGCTCAAAGATTCCATGCGTATCGGAGTGAGGGAGTGCTTCCGGAAAGGATAAAATGAAGAGTTTATAGCACCAGGCCAAGCCTAGGAGCCCAAAAGGCAAGCCTAGGCGCCCAGAACCTCCACAAATCAACATCAGGCCAAGCCTAGGCGCTCAGAAGAAACAAGAGTCAGGGTTGTGGCGCCCATAAGGCAGGGCTGCGGCACCCAGCAACTCCACATCCTTAGACCAAAGCCAAGCTTAGGCACCCAGAAGAGAGAGCCTAGGCATGCACACGATTCTTTCTCCGAGTTTTGACCTAATTAGGACTTTAATGATTGTTTAAACTCTAAAACACCCTTGGACCCTTTGTACTATAAATAGAACAATTAGGGTTTGATAATCATATCATCGAGGAAGAGGGCTGAAGGCTGAAAAACTCAAAGGAGAGCTGCCACATTCTCCCCCATGGCCAACTAATCTCCAAGCAAGGCGAAGGGATGAATCCCTAGGTGTAGTTGTTCTTATTTTCCTAATTGATTCAGTTGTAGTTAGGATTTATTATCAAAACATTGTTATGATTTACTCTTTAATTTAATTAGAAAATTTTCTCTTAATCCGGTGATTGCATCTTTCTCCTCCATATAAGTTTAGTCATGCTCTTTTTATGTGTATTTGTTGAGGTGTGATTGAGTTCGGTAGATTTATTTTATAGATTTGTTCATTACTATGATATTGTAATAGAGATATATTGTCGTTTCTTTTTTTTATCAGTAAATAAAGCTTGTATTAACCAAAAATTTACAAAAATTCACTGGGCATACCCAGGGGATAAACAATGAGCATATACAAAGCAAAAAAAAGCTTACAAAAGAAGCCTAATTAACAAAGCTTACAAGAGGAGCCTAATCTGTGGGCAAAGTGCATACACAATTCTATAAATTACAATTTGAATCTTCTTGACCAGGCTGCTAGGTTGAACTAAGGTTTGCTCAAATAATTTGGCATTTCTAGCCATCCATATATTGTATACTGTGCATGCTAGGGCTATCCTTTTGGCTATAGCTAGGGGGCCAGATCCTCTTATTTTTCTGATCCACTTGAGTGCACTATCAATTGTAGTCATTTGTCTTCTGCAACCCAGCCAAACTTTGATAGTGTCCCAGGTTTCCTTCCTGATTCTGCAAGAGAAGAAGAGGTGCTCCATTGACTCCTCATACTCTTTATATAGAGGGCATAGCTTATCATCTTCTTCCAGCTGTAGTCTATCCTTTGTGAAAAGTCTGTTCTTTATAGCCAGCCATAGAATAAAGGAGTGTTTAGGGGGGCAGCGACCATTCCACACCAAAGAAGCTCAACTGACTGCATTCCCTTTCAGCCTGATAGAGTTATACACTTTCTTTATGCTCAGATCATGCTGGTCCTTCCATTCCATTAGTCTTTCCTTGGCCTGCTAAGTAGAAGATGATTGGCCAGTCAAGTCATTTATGATTTCAAGAATTTTCTTCCAAAGAGATGAGTCCTTCTTTCTGGCCATGATCTCCCATATAGATCTGTTTAGCAAATAATAATGCTGAACCCACTGGATCTATAGGGAGTCTTTCTTCATATGAATGTTCCAGAGAACCCTGGTTAAGAGTGCCTTGTTCCATGCTTTCAAGTCAACCAGGCCTAACCCATCTTCAGCTTTTGGTTTACATATATCAGCCCAGGCTACAAGTGCCTTCCTCATACCACTGCTCCTGCCATTCCATAGAAAAGTTCTGCACATCCTAATTATTTTCTCTAGGATGTTGCCAAGGATAGGAAAAATGGTTAGCCAGAAACACTCCACCCCTTGAAGCACTGATTTGATCAGTTCTGTTCTTCTAGCATAAGACAAAGAAGAACCAGCCCAGACAGTTATGTAACCATATATTTTTTCAATGAGGGGAGAGAAGTGAGCAGCATTTAATCTTGCTGAAGCTAGAGGAACACCTAATTATTTGAAAGGAAGACAACCATCCTCCATTCCAGTAGACCTTTAGATTTCTATTAACTCAGTAGCTTGGACTCCAGCACACATTTGATTTGGACAAGCTTGCTTGCAGCCCAGAGCACTCACTAAACTGATTGACATATTCCATTAGCTATCTAACAGACCTAGCATCCCCTCTAGAAAAGAGAATGAGGTCATCAGTAAAAGCCAAGTGGGTGATCTTGAGTTTGTCACACTTAGGGTGAAATCTGAATCCATCCTCTTCTTTCAGTCTCCCAAGAAGCCTGGACAAGTACTCCACAGTAATAACAAACAAATATGGGGAGAGGGTGTCTCCTTGTCTGAGGCCCATTTTGCTAGTAAAGAACCTATGCAGACTCCCATTGATGGAAAAAGAATAGGCTGTTGATGATACACATTCCATGATCCATCTTCTGAATTTATTAGGGAACCCAAGGCCAACAATTAAACTATTCAGAAACTCCCACTCTACTATGTCATAAGCTTTTCTAATATGTATCTTGATCATACACCTTGGAGAAATTCTTTTCCTGCAGTATTTTCTGAGGAGCTCCTGGACCAAGTAGATGTTTTCAGCCATGCTCCTAGATTTTATTAAAGCAGCCTGGGCTGGATTGATAATGCAGTCTAGGCAAGGGGCTAATCTGGAGGCAAGGATCTTAGAGATGATCTTGTATATCACATTGCAACGGCCTATAGGTCTGAAGTCCTCCACTCTAGAAGCTTGTTTGCATTTAGGGATCAAAGCTAGGGAGATATGGTTTAGCTGTTTAAGTAACCTCCCATTCTGAAAGAATTCTTGCACAACCCCAATGATATCTTGGTTAATTACATCCCATGCTTTCTTAAAAAATCTAGAAAAAAAGCCTTATGGACCAAGGGACTTATCCTCCCCTATACTCCAAAGGGCTTCCTTTATCTCTCCCTCTGTGACATCCTTGGTCAATAGGTCAGCTTGGCACTCTTGAATTAAAGAGCCTTCTCTAATGACTTCTAGGTCAAGGGGTCTACAACTGGAAGAAGATCCTAAAAGATCCTTATAGAATTTTAGGAATTCCTCTATCACTTCTATTTCAGAGGCAGTCAGTGAGCCATTGGAGGAGACAATAGCAGCAATATGGTTTTTACTAGTCTTCCATTTTAGCAAGGCATGGAAGAATTTTGAACCCCTATCACTGTTAAGGAGGTATTTGCATTTGGCCTGCTGTGATAGGAAGCTCCTCTCTGCTTCATCCAGTTGAAAGGCCTTCAGCTTCATATCAGCCACCATAGTTTGAAGCTCTAGGTCAGAAGGGTTATCATAGAGCTCTCTTTGGAGATTTGACAGCTTAAGGGAGGCCTCCATAGCTCTCTCAGAAATGTGGCTGTAGTGTTTCTCATTGAGCTGTTTGAAATGGGGTTTTAGAGCTTTCAGGTTTCTACACAGTTTGAACAGTTTAGTACCTCCTAAGATACTGCCCCAGTAAGATCTTACAGTATCAAGAAACTTATCATGCTCTGTCCATATATTAAAGAACTTGAAGGATCTTCTGCCCCCCCTGACTTCATCCATCAAGTTTGCTAGGCATGGAGAATGATTAGAAAGACATCCAGCAGGAAGAAATGAGGCTTAGGCTCTAAGTCCCCTTTGGTACCAAGCATTGTTCACCATGACTTTGTCCAGCTTACTCCACACTTTGTTATTTGACCAAGTAAACAAGCACCCAGTGGCACTGACATCTGATAAGCCAGTTTCTCTACAACAAATTGAAGGGTCCCTTAACTCATAGTCTGTAACAGGCAGCCCATTAGCTTTCTCATCAGCAGCAAACACATTGTTAAAATCCCCTGGGACTAGCCAAGGGGATGAGTTATCATAACTAAAATTACAAAGATTTTCCCATAAAGGTCTTCTAGTAACAATGGAATTAAAACCATATACAAAACTAATTACAAATTTACAAGAGGAAATTAAGCATTGAACATTACAATGAATTTCTTGGGGGCATGCTTCTATGATAGATATACTGACCTTAGAAGGGTCCCATAGCACCAAAATTCTGCCAGCAGGATGAGCTGAAAAGTTATTGATCTGACTCCAAAGATTGAACCTGTTACCCATGATTCTGAGCAGCTTAGCTTCATCAAGCTTGCATTCCAAAATTCCCATCACATCAATCCTATTGCTTTTCATGAGGTGCAACACCCCATTGTGTTTCAGGGGTTTGTAAAAACCCCTAATGTTCCAGCATGCAACAATTATTGAGGGGCTGGGAGGCTTTCCCTCCCTTCCCAACTGAATGAGGATCTTTCCAAACTGCTCTTCTTTTCTTCTTCTTTGCTATTAGGATGCTATTCCCCTGCACTCCTGTCTCATTGGCCTTCACACAGATGTCAGGGGGTTGGATGGTTTGGCCTATTAATTGATTCCAAAAGCACTGGGGCAGGGCCAGGCTCTTAGACTCTATTCACCCTTATTTCTTTACTTCTGGTACCCTCTCCTTTAGGAAGAGGCACTTCATGAACTTCACCTCTAGGTTCTTGAGTTGTCTTCCCTATAGCTGAAGGAGCTGGACCAGGGCCTACCCTCTCTATCTCAGCCTCATGAGAGATCCCACCCTTGTCAGAAGCATCTGGGGCCTTAGTCCCTTCCTGACTTGCTATTTCCGTCCCTTTTCCATTCTGCTTTCTTGCTTTATCTGTCTTCCCAATTAGGCTGCAGAAGTGGAGGTCATGTCCAAGAATCTTACACTTAGAGCAGAACCTAGAAAGGTTTTCATAAGATATCTTTTGCTCAAAGGTATTCCCATTAGGGAAGCTAACTGGCACATAGAATTTAATTTTCTTTGCTACATCAATCTCTACTAGCAACCTTGCATAGGAAATTCTTTCTTTGTTATTAGTGAACTGGTCAGCATAGAGAGGCTTTCCAAGTTGGGTGCCAATCTTACTTAGGTAATTAGCAGTCCACAACTCAAGAGGCAGGCCCTTCAGCTGAATCTAAATAGGGATAGTACTTATTTCCTCATTTCCAAATTGAAAGAATTTAGGCATGGGTTTCAACAGAAGAGGTATACCATAGACTTGGTAGGGACCATCTTACAGTACATTCATACTAGACTCAACGTTCTCAAATTTGAAAACAATCTACCCACTATCATGGAATTGAGTTTGAACTTTTACCTTCCATGAGTCTGTAAGCATCTTCAGGCTGCCCTCCCTAGAAATCTTCTAGCAAAGTATCCAACCAAGCAGAAGGGGTAGTCTCCAAACACTTCCTCAATGTTTTCTTCTGTAACACAAATTGTATCTCCTTCATTTTCAATAGAGGAGAGTTGTAAGCCCTTGCTTTGCTTCCTGTTATCAGCAAATAAGCTTACCCAATGAGCTTTCTTGCTTTCCTCCAGGGGAGAATTACCACTGAATCCTTGACCTTTGGCACTAGCTCTACCTTAAGCACCAGAGGCTGCATCCAGCCTATGGAGAGGCTCTTTGGAGCTGGAACCAATCTGGGGACTCTCTTCCCTCAAGGGAGAAAGAGTTATGGTTCCCTTTCTCACCTCTTCCTTTCATTGACCTGCTGCAGCAGGTCTACCGTGAACAGTAGCTTGGCAGCTAGAGTCTTTTTCCTCACTGGAAGGATCCAACCTGGTCTGAATCCTCATCACTCTCTTCAAGGAGCTTAGGTTCTCATCCTCTAAAGCCTAAGTATCTTCCTGCATTGCCTTCTTTGCCATAGCTTAGTTCAGGTTATTGTTCACCATTGATGCTCTATGTGAGCTTTCTTCCTTGCCCGAGGCAGAGACTTCCAACTCAAGCCTCATAGACTTGGACTCCTCCTCTCCCAAGGAGCAAGATGAGCTTTCTGACACTTTGCTAGAGCTTCTAGACCCATTCTTGCTGGAGTCTACTAGAACTTCTTCACGCAAATCCGGTACTATAACAGCTTTGTTTTTGAAATGATTTTGCATAAATTCCATGTCTTTCTGCTCTTGGACTGAGAGAGGAGGCTTCCTAATGGATTTCTTCTTACCCATGCTAGAGAGAGCAGTGGTTTTGACGCAGAGAGATGGGGAGGGGGAAGAGAAAAGAGCGGGAAACTATAGACAAGCTACTGTAGCAGTAGAGAGCTTCTCTCTCTAACTTGCCCGGGTAGTGTAGCAGTGGTTTTGTTGTTTCTTGATAATATATAAGATAGGTCATATGTGCTTGAATCGAAGGTAAAGAGTATTTCATAGCAATTACATTAGGGTTTATACATGTGCTTGATTGAATATTTGTCGATTGCTTGTTTGGGATGTGAAACTTGTAATCGAGATAAAAAAAACTGAATTGAGATTGGAGTAAGGTCACGAACTTAGGGAGGATTCCCTGACCTTTGTTATTCTCTATTATATTTACACAATTATTTCACACTACTTCAAACTTAGATTCTTTTCTTTGACTTTTATCGTTTCGTATTAAAGTTTACATCTTCTCTTGTAGTTTGCTTGTCTCCCTGTGGAATCGACACCCCAAAGTTGTGCTACAACTACCGCGTTATACTTTCGGCGTAATCAAATTTTGGCGCCGTTGCCGGGGAGACGCACTTAAGTACAAAGAAGATTGTCAACTTTGAGACAAGACGGTAGAAGAATTCTAGATAGTTTTTCTTTTTCAGTAGTTTGTAAAGGCGGTAACTTCGTTCCCTCTTTTAGCTTGCTGCATTATTTTTCGTTTTTTCTTTTTTTTAAAAATTATTTTACCTTGAATGCCCAGATATAGAGACACTTTGGGTAGATTTGCTTGTAGGCCTGTGTTAGAGTCAGAATTAAATTCTTTTCTAAATCCTTTATTTGACAACCCATCTAGTCTCGAAGAGATGAGTGAACACGAAGATCAACTCCCTAAGACCCTTAAGGATTACCTCCATCCTGCACGAATAGCCACACCATCATGCATCATGTTTCCAGCCAATAGTCACCATTTAGATTTTAAAACAGGGATGATACAATTACTCCCTACGTTTCATGGCTTGGAAAGTGAAAACCCATACATGCACGTTAGGGAGTTTGAGAAAGTAGTTGTGACTTTTCATAGTCAAGATACAACTGCTGACATTGTGAGACTTAAGTTCTTTCTTTTCACTTTGAAGGATAGAGCTAAGAGTTGGCTATACTCACTGAGACCACGATCTATTGGGTCGTGGACTGAGATGACTCGAATTTTCTTTAATAAATACTTCCCCCAACATAAGACCAATGCTTTAAAAAGGCAAATCTCTACCTTTGTACAAAAGGATAGTGAAACTTTGTATCAGTCTTGGGAGAGATTTAAGGAGTTATTAAGTATGTGCCCTCACCATGAGTATGAGAATTGACGCTTAGTGAGCTATTTTTATGAGAGACTTACATATAGGGAGCGCCAATTTGTAGAGATGATGTGTAATGGTGAGTTTTTAGAAAAAGATCCTGATGAGGCCATAGAATACCTCAATGAGCTTACTGAAAAAGCTCACACCTAGACTGGACCTAGTGCTACTGAAAGCACAAACAAGTCATGACCTGTAGGAAACCAAAGTATCTTAGGGAAGATGACAACCTAAAAGCTAAGGTCAAGATGCTCACTAGGGAATTAGATGTGTTAAAGACTAAGAGCTTACAACCAACACACGTAGTTAATCATGAAAGGTCCTTTGAACCATGTTTTGTGTGTGGTGGGGTAGATCATCTCGCCCAAGAATATCTCACATTTGCGGAGATGAGAGGGATGTATGAGGAACAATGTAATGCCTTAGGTATGTACAAGAAGCCTTTTTCACCTTTCTCTAATACCTATAATCCGGAGTAGCGGAATCACCCCAATCTTAGCTAGAAATCTAAAAACCAGCTGCCTACACAACCTCCTAGATCATATCCTGCACCATATCATGCACCTACACCCTCTAGGAGTCCTTTAGAAGAAACTTTGCATGTGTTTATTGAGGCACATGGTAAGACTAATCAAAGGCTTGAATCTTTAATTACATAGGTTGTTAAAGAACTTAAGGATTTAAATAGCCAAGTGTCCAAGTTGATGAGCTCCTTGAGTGTGAATGAGCGAGGTAAGTTCCCTTCCCAAGCTCAGTCCACACATCATAGACAACACCTGGCATAAAAGAATTTGAAGGAGGTGAATGCAATTGTGACACTTAGTGGTAAGTCATTACACATCCCAACACCGAACAAATCAGAGGATGTGGGCGAGAACCACTAAGTATATATGATTGACTCACCCATGGAAAAGGTCCATCACCTTAATCCATTGGACTCAATCCATACCCATGGGTTCACAAGAGCATATATTGAGCCAGAATCTGTAGATGTTACTAATGACATCCTTGAGGCCTCTTCAAAGCATACAAGCATAAAATTTGGCAGTGAAGCAGTTGCTGGTGCATTTAGCTCATGTTTGTCTAGGAGAGAATAAGAGTGTCTGGCTGAAGATGTAAAACTTAGCACTTATGGGAGGCACCCCACAACATATCCTTTTACTTTTATTGTTTTCATATTTCTTTTTCTTGTTTATTGTTCATATTTTTTTTTTTCTGTTTTCCAGTATTAACTTAGTATTTCTTTTTCAGGGACAAATATATGAAGCAGTTCAAATGGTGGAGCACAATTTTCAGCTTCTGTGCACGTTTGGCTACAAAGGGAACCTTTACTCTTTCTTTTACATTGAGGTCAATGCAATTTTTAAGTTGGGGGTGGAGGAAACGCATCTCTTTGTTTCCATATTATTTATTTCCATACATTTTTTTTTCTTTTTCCATTGAACTGCTTGGTGTCGTTCTCCATTTTTGTTTGTTTTTAGCATGCTTTGTGTTAGCCTTGGATGTAATTCACATGTCAATGATATGAGCTTAATTAAGATAGCATATAACATTTAGAAGAAGTTAAATCTTGCTTCGGTTTGAGAATAATTTAAGTGTCAATCTTAATTTGGTTTGAGACTCTAGTTTGCTGTAAGATTGTATGATTAGTCTAAAACATTTAGAGAAATTTTATGTGTGATTGCTTTGTGAATATTTTTGTGGTCTCGACAAGCTCTAGAACTTATTTGATGATCACTTGAGGCGAATTCCTAGAATGCACATTACTTAGGATGTGATATAGGCCATTTTTGAACCGTTTGATCCTTTCAAACTTATCCTTGCTATATCTATCACTAGCAACTTGTTTGAGCATTTTTCTTGAAAAAGAATTTGAGCGTTGTTTCTTTCAAAAACCCATTTACTTACCCTTATGAGCCTAAAAATATTTTATCCTTACCCTTCTTTTAAAAGAACTTAGTTGTACACATTTGTTGAGAAACACTTAAGAGGAGTAAGGATGGAAATATGAAAAAATATTACTACCATAACCCAAGTACATTAAAAGAGATAAGTTGGGGGTTGTGGAAAAAAAAAGAAAAGAAAAGAAAAGAAAAGAAAAGAATGAAAAGGAGGTGAATGGTCTTATGCCAAATGAAAAAAAAAAAGTGAATTATGGCAAAGAAAGAAGAAAAGAAAGAAAGTGGTGATTGAGAGAAAATGCTTGAAAAATGGTTGGAAGAGTTGGGTGTTGAAATAGGTTATCCAGTTCTTAAAGAAGGTTGTGTGTAAAACTAAGAGATTAAGTTCTTTTATTTTATTGAATCCTTCCCATTCTTTCTTAAACCTTTACCTTAGCTTAACGTTACAAGCTTATTAAAGACCTATTAATCCAAGGTGGTGTGAGTTTTCTACAATAGTGGAGAAGTGATTTGAAAAGTGAGTCTATGGAGTTTGTTTTTGTGATTGATATCACGAAAATTAATATATTTTTAGAGGCCAAAATTTGTATTCATGAATGTTGTGTATAAAATCATCCAGGTGTTCGGATTAATGGATTGTGGTAAGATGGATGTTAAGAGTCGATAACAATTTTAAGATTCATGTTTGGATTACTTTTGGACTTGGGTGATATTTAATGATTCTATGTACTATATGTTATGTGTGATTTCTGAGACAAAAAGTGAATTGCTCTTAGTTTAACACTAGCACTGCTTTACTTTGTTTTAATTCCTACCATATAATTCATCTCTTGTTTTCGCTTGAATTGCTAGGGACTAGCGAGAAGCTAGTTGGGGGTTGTGATAAGAGCCATAAAATGCATCTCAACAGTGTTTAATTGTTAGCATTTTAGGGTTGATCTCGGTTTTAATTGCACTTTTATACGTTAATAACTCTAAAGTATTATTTTTGGATCATTGATCTATTTCGATGCATTTTCAGGTACTTTGAGTTTAAAAGAGATGGAAAAGCTATCATTGCTTAAAGCTCAAAGATTCTATCCGTACTGGAGTGAAGGAGTGCTTCCAGAAAGGATAAAATGAAGAGTTTATAGCACCAGGGCAAGCCTAGGTGCCCAGGAGGCAAGCCTAGGCGCCCAGAAGCTCCACAAATCAGCATTAGGCCAAGCTTAGGCGCCTAGAAGGCAAGCCTAGGCGCCCAGAAGAAACAAGAGTCAGGGCCACAGCTCCCAAAAACTCCATATCCTTAGACCAAAGCCAAGCTTAGGCACCCAGAAGAGAGAGCCCAGGTGCGCACACGATTCCTTCTCCGAGTTTTGACCTAATTAGGACTTTAATGATTGTTAAACCCTAAAACACCCTTGGACCCTTTGTAGTATAAATAGAACAATTAGGGTTTGATAATCATATCATCGAGGAAGAGGGCTGAAAGCCGAAAAACTCAAGGGAGAGCTGCCACATTCTCCCCTATGGCTAACTAATCTCCAAGCAAGGTGAAGGGATGAATCCCTAGGTGTAGTTGTTCTTATTTTCCTAGTTGATTCAGTTGTAGTTGGGATTTATTATCAAAACATTGTTATGATTTACTCTTTGATTTAATTAGAAGATTTTCTCTTAATCCGGTGATTGCATCTTTCTCCTCCATATAAGTTTAGTCATGCTTTGTTAAGGTGTGATTGAGTTCGGTAGATTTATTTTATAGATTTGTCTATTATTGCAATATTGTCATAGAGATGTATTGTTGTTTCTTGATAATATATAAGATAGGTCATGTGTGCTTGAATCAAAGGTAAAGAGTATTTCATAGCAATTACATGTGCTTGATTGAATATTTGCCGATTGCTTGTTTGGGATGTGAAACTTGCAATCGAGCTAAAAACAACTGAATTGAGATTGGAATAAGGCAACGAACTTAGGGAGGATTCCCGGATCCTTGTTGTTCTCTATTATATTTACACAATTATTTCACACTACTTCAAACTCAGATTCTTTCTTTTGACTTTTATCGTTTCGTATTAAAGTTTACATCTTCTCTTGTAGTTTGCTTGTCTCCCTGTGGAATCGACACCCCAAAGCTATGCTACAACTACCGCGTTATACTTTGGGCGTAATCAAAACTTCAATGACTTGAATGTGATTTTGGTTATTTTTATTTTTTCTCATAAATATTGATCTTTTTTTAAATTAATGATAATTAAGCTAATTAAATATGTTTTATATGTAAATGTTTAGTTGTTTAATGTTGGCTTTTTGTTTTTCAATTTAGTTATTTTTCTTAATTAATACTCCATTAATCTTTGACCTTATATTGAAACTGGAGTTTTAAATTACAATCGGGGCCGCAAATGCCATCGTGTCGTGATTATGGGTATTGTTGATGTTAAAATATGGGACATCAGTATCAGTCCGTGGAAATGGTTTTCATGGTCTGTTGACGCTGCTATGGACTATTATACTATTAAAATTATTCGCCCCTCCAAGTAAAAATTTCTGGCTCCGTCCTTGATAGGTACGGTAGCTCTGCACAACTTCTGGGACTACACATTACAATTGGTCAGTTAAAATTAATTTAACTATACATGTAACCATCTATCTATATATGTGTAAAGAAATAAAGAAACTATATACCAATGATTCTGTATAAGAGTTAGTAATGATGGACCCCCCAACATGGTGAATACACCAATCATCTCCCAATTGTTTGTTCACCAACGCCGCATTGGAGCGGTGAGCCCATGAATCTGAGGCCCAGAAACTAACCAAACTAATCCAATGTTCACAGGTGATTCAGTGGACTCTTTTTCCTTCTTCACCTTCTCCAGTCCAATCAATCCAGTTTGTTTTATCTTTGCCACTTGCTGTTTTACATTGATCCTGCAAGTCATTCAACCAATCATTACAGTGGGTCACAAAGGTTCTATCATGGACCTGTCTAGTAGCTTCAAGTTCCTCTAAAGTACCGAAAGTGTAGCACTCTTGAGAAACAACCAAAAGATGATTACTAGCCAATTATTTTATATGTAGCAAAAACATTTAATATATAACACTTCATGTGAATGTGGAACATATAGTGAACATAAAACAAAAGAATGAGAGAAAACATATACTAGGAAATTCTCCCAAACAGAATCTTAGGTGTTGTAGGTACCACTCTTTTTCGCCTGAGACCCATGCATCCGGCTCATTACCCAAGGTCACTCTCCTTAAAGAAGGTGGATATGACGAGGGTGCGGATTACGATGAGTAGGCATACGAAAATGAGTGAAACCTACCAAGTCTAATACAAACCCTTTATAAGTAGTAAGGCTCCCATGATGGGTATGTTTGTAATGTATTAGGCAATGGGCCATTTGTCATCTAAGCACAAAGCAAAGATGACGGGAAATGAGTTGTCATTTGACCTTGAAGGGGGTCAAATCCCTTGTCATTGGTCTACATGAGAAATTCCAAAGCTTGAGAGATTTTGGTGTAAAAGAGTGAGGATTTAAAGCTCTCTTTTACATTGACCGAAGTTTAGCCCTTTGTGTTTCAAGGGAATTAATTGAAATTTTAATTAAAGTATTATTATCATACACTACTAATAAAACCAAGCACACATGTTGCAATTTTGATTCAAACAAAGCAACAGCAAATATTAACTTTAAAGTAATGCAGTAAAAGTATATAAAGGAAATAAATTATTTGACTATGAAGAAAAAAATAATATTAAAACTACTTGCAAAGTATCTATGATAAGTAAATTAAAGTGCATGCATTTAAACTGGGTGGATTAATTATATAAGTTAAACTAGATGGATTGAAACTAAATTATTTTAAACTAGATGCATTAAACTTGAAGACTAAATTGAATGAATTAAACTAAGCTACCTTAAACTAGATGAGTTAAAAATTAGGAACTAAGCTAAATAGATTTAAACTAAACTAACTTAAATACAAGATTCAAAATAACTAGTAACTAGTCCTCAAAATTCTTCTTAAAGAATTAAAGTTAACATAATGACAACTTAAAATAAAACATCTAACTTAGAGGACATAAACATTCTTAAGGT
Source organism: Bretschneidera sinensis (assembly GCA_023935145.1). Classification (NCBI taxonomy): domain Eukaryota; kingdom Viridiplantae; phylum Streptophyta; class Magnoliopsida; order Brassicales; family Akaniaceae; genus Bretschneidera; species Bretschneidera sinensis. The sequence goes on along the minus strand of CM043701.1, from coordinate 35,254,794 downwards.
ACTAAACTAAAGGAAAGAACTTTAAAACTACCATTAACTCAATATCGCATTTAACGAAGAGCGACTACATTATGACTTGTGGCTAACTAAAGAAAGACATATAATTAGTGAAAAATAAAATACTAAGAAACTAGTAAGTATCTTAAGATAAAACTTTTTAGGTGAGCCAACTTAATCTAGTCTATTTTCAATGTGGTTTAAACTCACGAGTCATACTAGCAAAATATTTTGCAAAAAGTAGAAGCTTAACCAACCTTCCTTGGCTAAGGAAAATTTCCACACACGGGGATTATCCTTAGAGATCTTTGTGCCTTTGTGGACTTTGTGGACTTAGTGAAGTTGGAAGAATAATTTGAATGAAGATTAAAAGACAAAAAAAGGTGCTCGAAAATGATGAAGAACTCTTACTAGTTCTTCTTTTGTGTTTCACTCTTTGCTCTTTCTCACCTTTCTTGAACACTCTGTTCTCTTTTGTTATATTTCTCTCTTTGATTTTCTTATTCTTCTCTATTTTTCTCTCTTTTCTCACTTTTTTCTTTCCCTCTAAACTTCTCTCTTTTTTCTCTTGTTTGCATTACTTTGCCTTAGTATTGTGTTTTTCTCTTGTGTTAACAAAAGAGGGATATTTATAGGAGGAGTAAGGGCTGGCCAAGAGATTTAAAAAAGCAAAATAATGAGTGAAAAGAAGGTTCATGGCTTGTCATATAGAGAAGGGAAAAAAGTAGTTTTAACTTTTGAGATTAAAAGGGTGTTTCACTTTTGGGGTGTAAAGGTGGGGCTAGAGAAGTGGTGTGGTAAACCAAGTAAAAAGTGAGAGGGAAAATACTTTTAGGTGGCTGGCCATGGGGAAGAGGGAGGGGTTTCTTTGAGGTGAAAAAAATTTAAGAAGAAGGTTTGTAGAAATGTGTACAACAAAGGACATTTTGGAGTGATTTCAATAAAGCAAAAGCAAAAAAGATGAGAAAAAACTCTCCTTGCTTTGGACGACCAATGGGGTGGAAAAGACACAATTTTCTTTGGTTATTGAAATATAATAAAGTGGAAAATCTTAGAAAAAAAATAGTGCAATTACAAAGCAAAAGAAAAGAGAAAAATGCTTCACATTCTAAAAAAACTGTTGTTTTTTAAGTGTTGTTTTTGAAATGTGAATTTTTTGGGTAGAAAATGGTGGTATTTTATATTTAGGAAAGGGTGAAAGATTAAAAGATAATTTCAAATTAACTAAGCAAAAAGAGAAGAAAATAAACTCCCTCTTTTTGGTACACATGGTTGTCCAAAGAGGAAGAAAAATCAGCTGCTTCTTAAGTGCATAGTTGTTGTGTTTTAGGTGAGAAAAGTCTTATTTTGTGTGAAAAAAGGTAGCATTTGGTACAAAAGAAGGTGAGGGAACCTAAGAGGGAGAGATGAGTTCAAAAAGAAAAAAAGAGGAGTGAAAATTCCTTATTATGGCAAGTGAGAGAGACATCTTTTTTGGTTGTAAAAAAGTAACTTTTACTTTGAGAAAAGTGAACCAATCAAGGAGTGCCAAGTGGAGGGTGAAATTGGAAGTTCACCCTTAAAAATTAGAAGTATTCTTGGGCTTGAAATTTGGGCAAAAAATGTTTGGGCTTAGGAAAGATCAATGGGCTTTAGTGGGTTTTGGATTGGGTCAAAATTTAAATAAAGACTTTGGTCTTATATTAGTTAAATCCAATAAGTCCCAATTGATTTAAACTCAAAGCAAATTAAATGGATTGAACAAAAGGGTCTTGTAATTGCTCTTACTCCCCAATTAAATCTAAACTTCCTCATTTACCAAGTCCGAGCACACTAGGATCAAAGATTCGTCATAAGAACCCACGCGTGGTCTGTTAAAAAAATTTGGAACAGAATTGGGTGTCTACAAGTATCCACATGGAAATTAGAGTAAGAGTTTTAGGGACCATTCATGTGCTTCCTCACCTAGACAACAATGTTTTTTGCCACATCTTTGCATCCCCGGAATTTACTACATTCATATAATTAATTGTATTAATCGATCTATGATATATATTAATTGAAATTAATGAAAAAAATAATTTACCGTAAACAAATATAAAAACCTATCACTCAAAATGGTCAGTGTAATCTTCTGTGCCGATAGAGGCTTCTCATTGTTTGGTCATCTGCCACATCGCCTGACTAAAGGAACCTCAAAAGGCTCGACCTCTTTGCATATGAGAATATATCTTCACACACACACACACACACAGATATATATATATATATATATATATATATATATATATTATGTATTATAATAATATTATATTACTTAAAAATAAGTATTTTATTATTTTCAAATATTTAGCATTAAAAAAATTAATTACATTTTTATTTTTATTATTTATTACCCATTTTAATTTATAATATTCCTAAACCCTAATTAACTTAGTACGTTCCTAATTAAACTAAAACCTAACCTAAACCCTATTTAACCTAAATACTAAACCTAATCCTAATTAATAATTAATAATTTTATTATATACTAAAGCCTAAACATAAAACTCTAACGTAAACCTAAAACCTAAACTCTAATGAATCTAAACCCTAACCTTAAACCCTAACCCTAACCTTAAATAATCATATTATTATTTTGTATTTATAATTTATTTTTTTTATTAATTATTAATAATTAATAACTTTATTATATAATTATTTTATATTAGTTAATTATCTTATATTAAACCTTAAACCTAATGTAAACCCTAAACCTAAACCCTAAGGAATCTAAAACGTAACCCTAACCCTAATTAATCATGTTATTATTTTATATTTATCAATTATTTATTTATTAGTTATTAATATTTAATAATTTTATCATATAATTATGTTATATTATTTAATTATCTTATATTAAACCCTAAACCTAAACCCTAATATATGAATCTAAACTCTAACCTTAAACCCTAATGAATTTAAAACATAACACTAAACCCTAATTAATTAATGTAGAACGGAATCAAGAAAAAATAAATTTTGAAATATTTAAAAAAAATAATAAGATAAATATTTATTATGGTTTGAAAAATGATCGATTTGAAAATGATGTAATGCCCCGTTAATTAAAGACCAAAATTGAAGCTGAAATCCATTACAATGTTTTGTTAATTAATCTATTTATACCATTGGAATGAAGTCAGATTAACTAAATAAATGTGTTTAAGGTAAGGATAAAATTTAAAATTAATCATATTAATTATTATATTATATTTATCTATTATTTTTTAAATTAATCATATTATTATTTAATTTATTTTTATCTATTAATTACTTATTAATTATTAATAATTAATAATTTTATTATATAATTATTTTATATTATTTAATAATATTTAGTTAAATAATTTAACTATCACTGAGGAACAATAAACCTGTTGACCTCACATCGATTTTGATAATGACGAAACTTGATTAATTTAGTCTAACTACCTTGGTCTAAGCTTTGTAAGTTGTTGGAAATCACCTTGACAAGATGCTCAGGTGGTAATCTTCCAAACACCCAAGTCTAGAATGACTGGTAAAGATTAGGAATCGAAAACAGGAACAGAAATCAAAGAAAGAAAGAAGACAAGCGATTTGTTATCGAGGTTTGGCAATAGCCTACGTCCCCGTGAGTTCCTTTGAACTCTCTGCACTAAATCAATGGTTCTTTTACAATCACAACAACCCTCTCCAGAAGCTCAAGTTCTTGAAGAAACAAAGAAGAGAAGAAAGGAAGAAGATGAGAACTATTACAATGCTCTCTATCTAATCTATATTTCTCTCACTTTACAACTAGCCTCTCTATAATGAGTGCCTCTTATGTTTTGTGTCTTTGCACTCTCACACAATTCTGTCTTGTATCTCTTGTATAATGATCACATTAATCTCTTGTATTGCTTTGTCAGAATTGTTGTTAAGAATGAATCTAGGTGACCCTTTATATAGTGCACCAACTTCTTGACCAATCTTGAGTGTCATTCTCCACCCTTAGATTTTGATGACCAATCAACCATGGCCCTCCATCAATCCTAAGTGATGCTATGCGTTTTGGACTAGCATCCACGCACTTAATAAAAGACTGAATCAAGTTAATCATGTGAGCATCAGTGTGCCTAGCGCCTAGGCCTCCAACAGGGCGCGCTGCGGCCTTGGGCAAAACACCTTTTCACCACTTTCTGGGCACCGCAGCCTTGGGTAGGGGCCGCCGCGGCCTTGGCTTCCTCCAGCATCCTTACTTGCTAGGCGTCGTGGCCTGGGAGGAGCAGGACTGCGGTGCACACTGATGCTAGACCCTTCAAAGCTGTGCGCACTTTTTTGTCTTACTAAAAGGAGAGGTGTGCACACACCCAAAGTGAGGCGCACGCTTGTGTGCACTCCTTTAACATGATGAAATTCATTCTTCCATCTCTTGATTAAACCTTAACCATATTTAAACCTTAGACAAATACCAACAATCTCTACCTTTGTCTAAGCGTTTAAACCCGAACCATTGTGCAGAGAACTTCAGGATCCAAACTGATCTTGAGTCATCATATCAACTGACTCCAATCCTAAGTAGTCAAGGCAATGATTGAACTTACTTAGAGGTAGAACCTTGGTGCCTAAATCCGTAGGATTTTCTTCCGTGGCTACCTTGTCCACATGAATGCATCATTTCGTAACATTTTCTCGAATGAAATGATACCCATTTTACTTCATTTCTATGTTTCACTTGCTTTTATAGGGTCTTGGAGAAAAAAAAAGCATTTTTGGAACTTCAAGGAAGAAATCTGGAAATCCTGGAACAGTTGCTAGCTAGAGTGCGATCGAGCGCACTCTTCGGTACGATCGAGCGCACTAGCACTCATGCGCACACATAGAAGGCTCGAGTGCGGCGTTGAGATCGAGTTTTGGAAATAGATGAGGTTTTGTGTTTTAGGAAGTTTAGGGTTTCCAGAGTCATCTAGGGTTATTCAACCCCCATAAATACACTTGTAAAAATACAGATTGGGGGGATATTTTAGTCTTTAAATCTCTTAACTTTGGAGTTGTAAGCTGGAGAGAGGATTGACAACCCGTTTCTACAGTACTCTTTGGGCTTTATCTTTTCTACTTAATTATTGTTATGATGATTATCATACTCAGCATGCGTAACTAACTCACTAGTAGGGCTCGATTGAAGCCCTAATTATGTTTTTCCATTAATTCAGCATTGGTGCCTTTGCGATATTGATTGCGCCCAAAGAGTAACACGGTAGTTGTAGCACAGCTTTAGGGTGTCAATTCCACAGGGAAACAAATTAACTAAAACCTAAATACGAACGGTAAAGATTAAATGAAAGAATTTGAGTTTTGATAGTAATTGTGTAAATAGTCGTGTGAATATATTATGGAGAAGCAACAAGGGTCTGGGAATCCTCCCTAAGTTCATTGCCTTATCCTAATCAAGATTCAGTTGTTTTTATCTCGATTGCAAGTTTCACATCCCAAACAGTTAATCGGCAAATATTCAATTAAGCACAAATATAAACCCTAAAGTAATTGCTTATGAAATACTCATTGATTTCGATTAAAGCACATATGACCTATCCTACAGAGTTATCAAGAAACTACAATATATCACCATGACAATATCGCAGTAATGGAAAACCCTAAAAGAGAAATCTACCTGACTCAATCACACCTGAGCAACTTGACATAAGAAGAGCAAGACTAGACTTATATGGAGAAGAAGCATGCAATCACCGGATTAAGAAAATCTAAGATAAGAAGAATAAAAAGTGCGGCTGTCACATGAACCCTATTTCTTCTTGTTTGATCAAAGAATAAATCATAAACAATGTTTTAACATTAAATCTTTACAACCAAATCAAGACTAGAAAGTAAGAATAACTACACCTAGGGATTCATCCCTTCACCTTTCTTGGAGATTAGTTGGCTATGAGGCTCATGGTTGAACACTTTGATGGAGGAGAATCGGCTGTTTCCTTGAGTTTCCCAAGCTTAATCAGTCTCTAATATCAAACCCAAAGTGATCTATTTATAATACAAGGGTCCAAGGGTGTTTTAGGGTTTTAAACAATCATTAAAGACCAAATTACATCATAACTCGGAGAACAAAGTTCGTGTGCGCGCCTAGGCTTGGATTTTCTCATGCCTAGGCTTGGTTTTAGGCCAGCTTTGTGAATTTGTTGGAAGGTACAGCGCAGCTCCATCCAGGGTGCACCTTACACCTCAGGGTGCGGCACCCCTTGGTCCAAGGCGTACCCTGACCTGATGGCTTTCTTTGCTTGCTTTGGCCTCTGTTCTGGAGGGTGCGGCCCAGTTGGTTCTAGGGTGCGGCCCACATGCTTGGATCTCTTTGTTTAGCCTTTCCAAAAGCACTCCTTTGCTCCGGTATACATGGAATCTGTGTGCTTCATTCAACAACAGTTTTTCCATCTCTTTAAGACTCAAAATACCTGAAAATGCATCAAAACAAATTAGTGATCCAAAGATGACACTTTAGAGTTGTTAACATATAAAAGTGCAATTAAAACCTATATCAACTCTAAAATGCTAACAATTAAGTATTATTAAGATGCATTTTATAGCTCTCATCATAACCCCCAACTAGCTTATTGCTAGTCCTTAGCAATTCAAGTGAAAACAAGAGATGAATTCTACGGTGGTAATCAAAGTAAAGTAAAGCAATAATAGTGTTAACCAAGAGTAATTCAATTTTTGTCTCAAAAATTGCACTTAACATATAGCATATAGAATTATTAAATTCCATCCAAGTCCAAAAAGTAATCCAAACATCAATCTTAAAATCGTTATTGACTCTTAACATCCATCTTACCACAATCCATTAATCCGATCATCCGGATGATTTTATGCATAATATTTGTGAATACAAGTCTTGGCCTCTAAAATATGATAAACCATGTGACATCAATCACAAAAACAGGCTCCATAGGCTTACATTTCAAACCACTCTCCACTATTGTAGAAAAATCACATTACATTGGATCAATAGGTTTTTAATAAGCTTGTAATGTTAGGCTAAGGTAAAGGTTAAGAAGGAATGGGAAGGATTCATAAGTAAAAGAACTCAATCTCTTATCTTTAAACACAACCACTTTTAAGCATTAGATAATCTTTCTTCAACACCCAACTGTTTCAACCATTTTTCGAGCATGTTTCTCAAATCACCATTTTTCTTTTCTTTTCTTCTTTCTTTTCCATAATTCACTTCTTTTATTTTATTTTCTTTTATATTTTGGCATAAGACCATTCACCTCATTTTCATTTTTTTTCTTTTCTATAACCCCCAACTTATCTTCTTTAATGTACTTGGGTTATGGTAGTGATATTTTCTCATATTCCCATCCTTACTCCTTTTAAGTGTTTCTCAACAAATGTGTATAGCTAAGTTCTTTAAAGGTAAGGATAAAATATTTTTAGGCTCATAAAGGTGAGTAAATGGGCTATTGAAAGAAACAAGGCCCCAATTTTTTTCTTTTTTTTTCTTCAAGAAAATGGCTCAAATAGGTGACTAGTGGCAAATATAGTAATGGTAGGTTTGACAGCCTCAAACGGTCCAAAAATGGCCTACATCATATCCTGAGTAATGTGCACTCTAGGAATTTGCCTCAAGTGATTATCAAGTAAGTTCTAGAGCTTGTGGAAACCGCAAAAATATTTACAAAATAAGCACACATAAAATATCTCTAAATGTTTAAGACTAATCATACAATCTTACCACAAACTAGAGTCTCTAACCAAATGAAGAATGACGCTTAAATTAATTTCAATCTGAAGCAAGATTTACCTTCTTCTAAATGCTATATGCTATCTCAATTAGGCTCATATCATTGACATGTGAATTAACTCTAAGGTTAACATAAAGCATGCTAAAAACAAACAAAAAGGAAAATGACACCAAGTAGTTCAAAGAAAAATATGAAAAATAGGAATATGTTTCCTCCTTTCCTCCACCCCCAACTTAAAATAAGCATTGTCCTCAATGTGAAAGCAAAAGTTAAGAAAATTCTCTTTGTAGCCAAAAGTGCACAAAAGCTAAAAATTGTGCACCACCATTTGAACTGCTTCGTATATTTATCCCTGAACAAGAAATGCGAAAATAAAACTGGAAAACAGCAAAATAATAATAATAAAAAAGAGAAAGAAATATGAAAAACAAAAAAATAAAAGGATATGCTGTGGGTTGCCTCCCATGAGCGCTAAGTTTTACATCTTCAGCCAGATGCTGCACCACTCTCATTGGTGGCCTCATTGTGGTGTTGAAGATGAAGCACCATACTTAGTGGCCTTAGTGCTAGTCTTTTGGCAAGGAATACTTAAAATCCACCACATGTGGCTCAAATGGTTTTGGTGATGCCCATTTACTATCAGCAGTAGGGTATTTGATTCCCGCATCAATGTAACTTTTCTCAAGCAACTCCTCAAAGCATGGTTGCCAAGATTTCTTAATAAATTCTTGTGGCTTATCAAAAACATCAATAACATTAACGGTATAGGAATAAATTGAAGAATCATTGAACTCAAAATTATTAGGAATGAATTTCGAAGAGTTAGAATTATCTTTGATGTACTCATCCTCTTCATGTGGCTGCCATGAGACTCAAAAAATATTTACCTCTAGAGTCCTATTTCCAAATGATAATGTCATTAGGTCATTTCTACAATTAATTAGGGCATTGGCGGTGGTAAGGAATGGTCTTCCAAGTATCAAAGGAATTTTGGACTTCGTGTTTACAGTAGAAACAGTATCTAAAACCAAAAAATCAAAAAGATAATAGAAATTATCAATTTGCAACAAAACATCTTCTACAATACCTCTTGGTTTTCTTACCGATCTATCCGCTAATTGAAGTACCACCAAGGTTGGTTTGATCTCACCTAGACCGAGCTGCAAGTACATAGAGTATGGAATGAGGTTCACACTAGCACCCAAATCTAGCAATGCTTGGCCACAAGATTTGTTTCCAATTTGGCAAGCTACCGTTGGACAGCCCAGATCTTTATATTTGGGCGGTGTCTTGCTGTCAATTACTGCACTTGCTTGCTCCGTTAAGAATGCCATCTTCTTCACATTGTGCCTCTTCTTGAGTGTGCATAGATCCTTAATGACTTTAGCATAGTTGGGAATCTGTTTTATAACATGAAGAAGAGGGAGGTTAATTTTAACATGCTGAAGTTGTTTAAGAATCTCACCTTTTAGTGTTGTATTTATCTCTTTAGGTTTAAAGAGTGCTTGAGGGAAAGGCATCAGTGGAGAATAATTATCATGGGCCTCTTGTTCCTTAGGGGCTTTATCCTTGTTGCACACGGTGTTAGGAATCAGGTTTGATGGTAGAGTTGGGTCCATCAATTTTCTTACCGCTGCGAGTAATTATGGCATTAACCTCTCTAATGTTTTGATTTTCAGGATTGGAGGTTTGTGCCATATGTTGTCCCATTGGATTTGGTTGTGGCTATGAAAGAAACTGACCTTGTTCTTGAATCGTCAAGAAACTAGTCAACTTGGTGAGTTGACTCTTTATTACCTTTTGTTCCTCCTTGATCGCTTGTTGCTCCTCTAACAACCATTGATTTATCTTGCCTTGCTCTTCCACACTCTTGGCATGTACCTGCATAAATGACTTAAACATATCTTCCAAAGGTAAAGATTGTTGAGGTGCATTAAATGAGGTTGTTTCCGGTTGCCATTGGGTACTAAAGTGGGCAATGGGGTTGCATATTGGATTTCCAACTAAAATTAGGGTGATTCTTCCAATCGGGATTGTAGGTGTTAGAGTAGGGTGAGTGTGGTTTTCCAAAGGGTATACCTACAGCATTACACTCTTCCTTCATCTCAAAATAAACTGGACAATCCTTAGGTAAATGATCTACCCCATTACACATGAAACAAGGCTCGTGGGATTCTGACCTAACCACCGGTTCAGGGGCTCTAGTATTTCTGGTTTTTAAGGCTTCAATTTCCTTAGTTAGAGCCTCTAAACGGGCTTTAAGGTTATCCTCTTCCTTAAGTTGATAAATTCCAGCGAGTTGATTTCTCTTAGTGCTTTCCATGGCATTTGGTCCTGTCCAAGTGTAGGATTTTTCTGATAGGTCATCTAGGAAATCTACGGCTTAGTCGGGATCTTTTTGAAGAAAATCCCCATTGCACATCATTTCTATGAACTGCCTTTCCCTACTTAGGAGTCCATCATAGAAATAACTAACTACCCGCCAACTCTCATACCCATGGTGTGGATAAGAATTCAACAGGTCCTTGAAACGTTCCCAAACTTGATATAAGGTTTCGCTCTCTTTTTGTGCAAAGTTTGAGATTTGTCTCTTGAGGTTATTGGTCTTATAGGTTGGGAAGTGTTTTTGGAAGAAAACTCGTGTCATCTCATCCCAACTACCTATGGACCTAGGCCTTAACGAGTACAACCAAGCCTTGTCTTTTTCCTTAAGTGAAAAGGGGAAAAACCAAAGTTTGACAGTGTCTACCATATCAGCCCTACCTTGAAAGGTTGTTACTACTTCCTCAAATTCCCTAATGTGGATATAGGGATTTTCATTCTCAAACCCATGGAAGGTTGGTAGCAATTGGATCATGCTCGGTTTGAAATCAGGTTGTTGAACATTAGGGGGGAACATGATACAAGATGGGGTAGCTGTTCGGCTATGATGTATATAATCTTTAAGTGTCCTAGCAACGTTCTCATTAGGGTTTTCAGCAATGTTAACAGAATAAACAGAATAAATAAATAATAAACGAAATCAAGAAATCAAAACTTAAAGAAAAGAAATGAGTTTAAAATAAAATAAATAAAACAGAAAAATAAAATCAGAAAATCAAAAACTTAAATAAAGGAACGATATTACCGTTTCGTCTTAGAGTTGACAATCTTCTTTGTACTTAAGCGCGTTTCCCCGACAATGGCGCCAAAATTTGATTACACCCAAAGAGTAACGCGGTAGTTGTAGCACAGCTTTGGGGTGTCAATTCCACAGGGAAACAAGATAACTACAAGAGAAGGTAAACCTAAACACGAACGGTAAAGATTAAATGAAAGAATTTAAGTTTTGATAGTAATTGTGTAAATAGTCGTGTGAATATATTATGAAAAGCAACAAGGGTCCGGGAATCCTCCCTAAGTTCGTTGCCTTATCCTAATCAAGATTCAGTTGTTTTTATCTCGATTGCAAGTTTCACATCCCAAAAACGCAATCGACAAATATTCAATTAAGCACAAATATAAACCCTAAAGTAATTGCTTATGAAATACTCATTGATTTCGATTAAAGCACATATGACCTATCCTATAGAGTTATCAAGAAACTACAATATATCACCATGACAATATCGCAGTAATGGACAACCCTAAAAGAGAAATCTACCTGACTCAATCACACCTGAACAACTTGACATAAGAAGAGCAAGACTAGACTTATATGGAGAAGAAGCATGCAATCACCGGATTAAGAAAATCTAAGATAAGAAGAATAAAAAGTGCAGCTGTCACATGAACCCTATTTCTTCTTGTTTGATCAAAGAATAAATCATAAACAGTATTTTAACATTAAATCTTTACAACCGAATCAAGACTAGAAAGTAAGAACAACTACACCTAGGGATTCATCACTTCGCCTTGCTTGGAGATTAGTTGGCCATGGGGCTCATGGTTGAACACTTTGATGGAGGAGAATCGGCTACTTCCTTGAGTTTCCCAGGCTTAATCGGTCTGTAATATCAAACCCTAAGTGATCTATTTATAATACAAGGGTCCAAGGGTGTTTTAGGGTTTTAAAAAAATCATTAAAGACCTAATTACATCATAACTCGGAGAACAAAGTTCGTGTGCGCGCCGAGGCTTGGATTTTCTTTTGCTTAGGCTTGGTTTTAGGCAAGCTTTGTGAACTTGCTGGAAGGTGCAACGTAGCTCCATCCAGGGTGCACCTTAGCCCTTCAGGGCACACCCTAGATTAATCCAGGGCGCACCTCACACCTCAGGGCGCGGCGCCCCTTGGTTCGAGGCGCACCCTGACCTGATGGCCTTCTTTGCTTGCTTTGGCCTATGTTCTGGAGGGTGTGGCCCAGCTGGTTCCAGGGCACGGTGCACATGCTTGGATCTCTTGGTTTAGCCTTTCTGAAAGCACTCCTTTGCTCCGGTACACATGGAATCTTTGTACTTCATTCAACAATAGCTTTTCCATCTCTTTAAGACTCAAAATACCTGAAAATGCATCAAAACAAATTAGTGATCCAAATATGAAACTTTAGAGTTGTTAACATATAAAAGTGCAATTAAAACCTAGATCAACTCTAAAATGCTAACAATTAAGTACTATTAAGATGCATTTTATAGCTCTCATCAGATATTCATGTTATGTTGCTTGACTTGATTAATGCCTGCATTTATTTCAATTCCTCATATGTGATTAATGCCTGCGATATTCATGTTATGTTGCACCTCACAAGCACACGTACACAAAAGTGCGATCGAGTGCACTTCACTATGCACTCGAGCGCACTCAGGGCAGAGACTCACGTGCTTACTTTAAAACAGTTTGTTTTTGTGTTTCTCACACTCACATAAACACTCTCTCTCTCGCACTCCCTCGCACACTATCTCTTTCTCTCTCTCTTGCACTCCATCTCAATTTTTCAAACCTCTCCCCCATCCCACATTCCTCTCACTTTTCACCATCACTCATCATCACAGTCTACCAAAACTCAACCACCACCACGATATTACAGGTATATCTATATACACTTTTTGAATTATCCCACACAAAATAACACACATTCACCCACGTTATTTCTTTCTATTTTTACTAATTCATTGCACATGCACTATTGTGTGTTGTTATGTGGTTGTATTTTGGTACTGCAGGAGGTTAGGAACAAACTCGGAACCCCAAAACCACAACTTGGTTTTCTGTCACACAAAAGCCTGACCGTGTGCAATCGAGCGCACTACAAACTGCGATCGAGCGTAGAGCCCAGGGTGATCAAGCACAGAGATTTGTGATCGAGCATAAATTTCACAGAACCCAGAATCAACATGTCAAAACAATCTGTCTCCACCTCCCGTGCTTCGAGCAGCCATGCCCAGTCATCCTGGCCAAGCTTCGCGCAAAGAGAGCTCTTGTTTGAGACCACTTTCAACATCGATGAGGTCTTCAAACACTTGAACGCCACTCATTGGGCAGTCCAAGCATTTAGACATCGGGGGCTGAAGAGGCTGTTTAAGCCAGTTTGCTCGACTGCTTACACCCAGCTTATAGTCCAGTTTTATGAGAACATATCATTTGACTGCAGCAAGCCAAGAATCTTGACTTCTTCAGTCCAAGGCATATCCATAGAGGTGACCAGTGCTGACATAGCTACTGCTCTTCACTGCTGTGATGAGTCTCCTCTAGAGGACACTAATATAGAGGAGCAGCTAGAGTCTTTTGCCTTATCCATGATCATCGAGGACATGTGCGCTGGTCAGTACGCTGATAGGCACCACAACGCGGTGAGCCCTTCAAAGTTGCCTCCACGGCTCTGGCTCATGGACTCCATCCTCCAACATAATGTGTGCCTATTGGGGCACAAGACACAAAGGAGAGACCAATTTTTACAGACATTATATGTCTTCCACAGAGGCCACTGGTACTCTATCCCAACTGTCATTTGGAGTCAACTGTACAAATTCTGGGATCATATCCATGGCCACCATACCACCATAGCCAATACGTGGGGGCTCCCATTCCCGTTCTTACTATCATACATCCTCAAGAAGAACATGATTAAGGGGACCTCCAGCGACAGACCAGTGCGAGAGCATCCCTTCTTTGGGAAGGCTCAATGGACACAGAGCCAGTCGCACATGCCTCGAGGACTCCCAGTACCTACAGCTGAGAGGGTTGAGGAGGATCGTATGGAGACAGAGACCCCTAAAGTTATCCCATTACGAGAGGATGACCATCTGGACATGGGACCCACTGAGTCTCAGCACTTTCTCGCTTAGCTGTCTTCCTTCCGAGGTGAGGTCTCTGCAGCTACATCACTAGTGCACCAGTGCATAGATGGTTTAGAGGTGCGGTTTGCACGATAGGAGGCGATGCTATAGCCATCCTCGATCATTTACCTCCTGCACCCAATAACTCTTCGACTGCACCACCAGATGACCAGCAGTGGGAAGATATCCTGTCTGGCTGAAGACGTTAAACTTAGCGCTCATGGGAGGCACCTCACAACGTATCCTTTTTATTTTTCTTTTTCGTACTGTTTTCCATTTATAGTTAGTCTTTACTATTTTGTATTCGTATTTCTTGTTTTTCGGTTTTATGTTTGTTTTTCTTTCTTCAAGGACAGAGTGAGTGCATCCAGTTGAAGTTTGGGGGCGTGCTACGAGCCATGCCAACCATGTAGTTCTCTATCTCCCAGGTCAAATCCTTCTATGCTATTCACACATTGGGGACAATGTACAATTTAAGTTTGGGGGTATAGGGACACACTAACACACACACTATGTCCCAATTTTTGTTTTTATAAATAAATGCATGTTCATACTGTTTTAAAAATTTTGGGTGATCTAAACAAAACAATATGATTTGACTTCATAAGTGAGCTTAAGACCTTGAACATATGGGCTAATAATTAAGTTTTAAACCTTAATCACTTACTTTTAGGCATTTAAGGATTCACAAGTTTGACCTAAACTAACACAAGCACATTAGCACAAAATTATGTGGGGTATGACATGTAATTTTAATATGTATGTTTCTTTGGCTTGACTATGAACTGCATGACTTGTTAGATGAACACTTTGGCATAGGAAAACATAAAAATATTGTTATTGCTCAAAAAGAGAAGTGCTCCTAATGATCATTAAACAAACTTTCCATTGAGTAACTAGCCCTCTTGCCTCAGTAAGCAGTGAGTGTCACGTCAAAAGATGGGAATTTTTCTCACAATGATCATTAAAAAGAACTTTCCACTGAGTGTCACGTCAAAAGGTGGGAATTCTGATTGGTAGCATTAAGACCAGTTAGTTTCGTAGCCTTTTTGACTCGAGTTACTAAGTCCTTAGGGATATCTTTACACCTAAATGCCCTAAAACCATCTGGTTTAGGAGTCATTGGCTAAACACTCTCTACATGAGTCGAATAAAAATCTTAAGGGAACTAAACTTGGCAAAAATCTCACAATAAAAAAAAAGAAGAAAAAAAAAAACTATGCCATTTGTGCTCGTTCTGATATGAAATTTGGTGAATCTTAAGACATCGAAACACTACACATTAGAGTTATTTGGAAACCTAATCTTTTATGTGCTAGTACACCACACACAAAAATCAAACTTGTGATATCTTAACCAGCCTCATGAAGGTGATTAGCATTCAAAACTCTTATTCATTGCAAAGATGTGTTTGTATTTGTTAAGCTTGCTCATGAATGCACATCATGGTTTTGTGTGATACCTAAACTTTTGAGAACACCAGAATATTGGATTTATCTGTGTGTCGTTATTTTTCATTTTAGTTTTTTAGTTTTGTATTGTTAAGGGACTAGCAATATGTAAGTTTAGGGGTGTGATCGGTGCTTAAATTTTCATATTCAAGCCCCTTAATTTACATTTGTTAAGTCCTAATTTATGTTAATTTAGTCCATTTTACTTCATTTCTGTGTTTCATTTGCTTTTATAGGGTCTTGGAGAAAAAAAAAAGCATTTTTGGCACTTAAAGGAAGAAATCTGAAAATCCTAGAGCAGCTGCTGGCTAGAGTGCAATCGAGCGCACTCTTCGGTACAATCGAGCGCATAAGCACTCATGCCCACACATAAAAGGCTCGAGCACAGTGTTGCGATCGAGCGCACCACGAATGCGATCGAGTGCACATGTACGAGCGTGAACAGTAAAACTGTAGAACCGGTTTTGGAAATAAAAGAGGTTTTGTGTTTTAGGAAGTTTAGGGTTTCCAGAGTCATCTAGGGTTATTCAACCCCTATAAATACATTTGTAAAAACACAGATTGGGGGGATCTTTTAGTCTCTAAATCTCTTAACTTTAGAGTTGTAAGCTGGAGAAAGGATTGACAACTCATCTCTACAGTACTCTTCGGGTTTTATCTTTTCTGCTTAATTATTGTTATGATGATTATCATACTCAGTAGGTGTAACTAACTCACTAGTAGGGCTCAATTGAAGCCCTAATTATGCTTTTCCATTAACTCAGTATTGGTGCATTTGCGATATTCATGTTATGTTGTTTGACTTGATTAATGCCTGCATTTATTTAAATTCCTCATATGTGTTTATCTGATCAATATGTGCATGTGGTATGAATTAGTTAGTTAGATCAATTTGGATGATTGAGTCCTGGGTCTGACATTAGTAACAAAAGGTATCCACACCGGATTCCTGGGTTAATCAATATGAGAAACCGGGAGTGGACCAAGCCCTAGGTCTCATATGTTTGTCGATCTTCACAGACCTTATGCTCTCTTAAGGAACAACTCAGTATACACCATGCTGAATCCCTTAAGAGAAAGAAGAGTTAGAGCATACACCATGCCTAACTCATTGCTTAGGAAGACCAAAAGCCTAAATAGTGGACTAAGCCCTTAGGTTGGCAAGCATTAGGTATTCATAACATGAGTAAAGCATTGGCATACTGTTTTATTGGGAAAATATGATTAGTGGTGGATATCAAAGCCCTGCACTCTTATTATTATAGATTCCAACTCAATATTTATTCCCATCTATTTTTACTCTATGAAACTAATTCTAAATCGAAATTCACCAATCCCTGTGGAGATGATCTCGCACTTGCACACTATGCTACTTTTGATCTTGTGCACTTGCAAGTAAAAAAAGTACGATTATTCGCATATTAATTTAGGTGGATAATCATACAACATGATCCTATATTTTCTGATTAGTGCGGCAAAAGAGTGATGATGAAAGTGGCTGCCGCCATCACTGATGATTGCTCTTGGAGTCCCAAACTGGGTAAAGATGTTATCCTGTAGAAACTTCACAACCACTTTGTGATCATTAGTCTTTGAGGGGATAGTCTTGACCTATTTGGACACATAATCCACACCCATAAGAATATATAAATAACCATAGGAGTTAGGAAATGGACCAATGAAATCAATACCCTATACATCAAAAAGTTCTACTATATGAATATTTTGTAAGGGCATCTGATTTCGGGATGAGATGTTACCTATCCGCTGGCATCTATCACATGATATGCAAAATAAGAAGGCATCTTTAAACAAATTAGGCCAATAAAAACCGAATTATAATACCTTAAGAGCTGTTCTCTTGGCCCAAAATGTCCTCCGCAAGCAAACTGATGGTAATGTTGTAATAAGCTCAAATGCTCCTCCTCTGAGACACACATTCTGATGATTTGATAAGGATAGAATTTGAATAGGTAGGGGTCATCCTAATGGTATTGTCTAGACATAGATATTAACCACTTCTTTTCTTGACTGGTTATACTTGGAGGAAAAACCTTAGCAGTTATATAATTGACAATATCAGCATACCATGGAAGTGTTACCTCTAGTGCGAACAATTGTTCATTGGGGAAGTTCTCATTTAAAGGTAGCTCTTTTTTGTCATCCTCATAAGGTAGCCTAGATAAGTGATCTGCAGCCACATTCTCACTACCTTTCTTGTCTTTAATCTCCAAGTCAAACTTTTGTAATAGGAGTACCCATCTGATTAACCCAGGCTTTGCATCTTTCTTAGAAAATAGATATTTCAAAGCAGATGATTAGTAAATACAATAACCTTAGAGCCAATCAGGTATGATCTAAACTTCTCTAAGTAAAAATAACAGCTAACAATTCCTTTTCAGTAGTAGAATAGTTTAGCTAAGCATCATTTAAAGTTCTAGAAGCATAGTAAATAGCATGAGGTAGCTTATTGACTCTCTGGCCTAAGATAACTCCCAAGGCGAAGTCACTGGCATCACACATCAGCTCGAATGGAAGACTCCAATCAGGTGCCATCATTATTGGTGTGGAGGTAAGCACGTTCTTCAATGTGTTGAAAGCTCTCATACAGTCATCAGTCCATTCAAACTTGGTATCTTTAGCTAACAATGCACAAAAAGGTCTAGAGGTTTTGGAAAAATCCTTGATGAATCATCGGTAGAATCCAACATGTCCAAGAAAACTTCTGACACCCTTGACTATTATCGGAGGAGGCAACTTTGATATGATGTCGATCTTAGCCTTGTCTACCTTGATACCTTTGTTGGAAATGGAATGACCCAATACAATGCCTTGTTGAACCATAAAGTGACATTTTTCCCAATTTAGCACTAAGTTGCTTTCTTCACATCTATTTAGGACACTCTCTAGATGATTAAGGCATTCATCAAAATTAGAATCAAATACACTAAAATCATCTATAAATACCTCAATGAATTTCTCCACTATGTCGGAAAAAATACTCATCATACATCTTTGGAAAGTGGCTAGGGCATTGCATAAACCGAATGGCATCCTTATGTAAGCAAATGTGTAGAAAGGGCATGTGAAGGTAGTCTTTTCTTGGTCCTCTAGTACTATGACAATCTGATTGTAACCACTATACCCATCCAAGAAATAATAGTAGCTATGGCTAGCTAATCTCTCTAACATCTGATCAATGAAGGGCAAGAGAAAATGATCTTTTCTGGTTACCTTATTTAATCTTCTGTAATCAGTTCATACCCTCAAACCAATTATTATTCTTGTAGGTATGAGCTCCTCATCTTCATTTTTCACCACTGTGATCCCACTCTTTTTTGGAACAACTTGGACTGGACTTACCCATTTACTGTTTGAGATGGCGTAGATAATGCCAACATCTAATAGTTTTAATACCTCTGCCTTTACTACCTCTTTCATGTGTGGGTTAAGTCTTCTTTGAGCATCCCAAGTAGGTTTTGCTTCATCCTCAAGGTAGATATGATGTATGCATTTGGGTGGACTTATCCCTTTGATGTCAGCAATGTTCTATCCAATAGCAGATCTATGATCCCTAAGAACTCTCAATAGTTTCTCTTCTTCCCCAACGCTTAAATTGGCAGCAACAATCACAGGTAATGTCTTATTCTCTCCTAAATAGATATAAGTTAAATGCTCTGGCAGTTGCTTCAATTCCAAGTTTGGTGCCTGGACAATAGAAGGGAGAAGAGTAGTATTAGTAGGTACAAGAGATTCAAATGGAGGGGTATACTTACTTGGATGTTTTGGAGAGGCCTCAAGGAGGTGCACAGTTTTGATGATGTTATTAGTAACATGTTCAGGTTCTTGCTCAAGATCCAATTTTATGAAGCTATGGGTAAGGGTAATCTCCAATTGATCAATGTGATGGACCTGGAAATCTTGCTCAACAAAACTTTGCATCATACATACATTAAAGCATTCCATATTATCTTGAGGTAATTTTAATGCATTAAATATTTTGAACTCTATCTTCTCACCATTTACCTTCATACTTACTATACCCTTTTTCATACAAATCTTTGTATTAGCAATTCTCATAAAGGGTCTTCCTAAGATAATGGGCAGAGGTAATGGCATAGGGCATTCTTCCATATTTAATACAATAAAATCAGCAGGTAAAATAAACTCACCTACTTTTACCAAGACATCCTCAAGAATTCCTCCAAGTTTTTTGATGTTTTTGTCTGCCAATTGCAAAGTGATGGAAGTTGGTTGAAGCTCCCCTAAGCCTAGTGTTTCGAATACTATGTACGAAAATTTACACCTGCTCCTAAATCCAGGAATGCACACTCAAATAGCTGGTCATCTATCCTACAAGGAATGGTAAAACTACCTAGATCTTTCAGTTTTGGTGGTAGTTTTCTTAATAGCACAACACTTACCTCTTCCGTTAAAGCTACTGTCTTATGTTCCTGAAACTTCCTCTTATGAGTGCAACAATATTTCAAAAATTTAGCATAAGCAGGTATTTGTTGAATTGCATCTAATAAAGGAATGTTTATTTCTACTTTCCGCAAAGTTTCAAAAATATCGAGCAATTTATTTTCTTTCTTTTGTTTTATTAGCCTTTGCGGGAATGGTGGTGCATTCACCTTCTCCATTTCACTTACCTTTGATGCAGATGGTTTCTCTAGAGATACTTGTGCAGACTCATCGATTCCTATTACCTTACCATTTCTGAGAGTTGTAACAGCCTTCAGTTGCTGGTGCCCCCTAGATTAGGTAGTGTTTGAGCTGGAAGCTCACCTTGCTCTCTGCCACTTAGTTCCTTTTCCAATCGCCCCATTTGTACTCCTAGTCTTTGAATGGCTTGTTCATGTTTTGCAGTGGTTTGTCTTAGCTCGGTCCTAAATTGCCTTTCATCTGCCATGAATGGATCTTGTGATGTCATCAACTGTTATTGCTGAGTTACCAATTGCCTCATAAGACTCTCTAGGTCACTTTTCTTTGTTTTTGGAACTGAGTAGGCTACTGGTTAGGAGTTCTTTTACTGCTCTTGAAGGTTCAGGGCATTCTGATTGTTGCTCCAAGAGAAGTTGGGGTGGTTTCGCCATCCAGGATTGTAAGTGTTTGCATATGGATTGTTCTTTGGCGGATAGTTGTTTGGTCCCACATAATTCGCTTACTCTGGATCTGCAGATGAATATAAAGGGCATATCTCAGTATTATGATCAAAATGAGAACATGTAGCACATACCTGGAGTGGTGTAGCTGGTGGACTAGGTGAGGCGTTCTGAGCAGTCATGGCTTTAACAAGCAGATCTAGTTTCCTCCCTGCAGCAGCTATTTCAGTTGATTCATGCAAGGACTTCGATCCAAGAATCCAACTTTCTTTCCCCTCGATACAAAACTTGAGCAGACCATTCGACAAAGGCTTAGAGACAAATCTGAAGAGGTAGAAGAATTTGAGGAAGAAGTATCAATGGCGGATCAGCTTGACAACTAACCGCCACCTGAGCGAAGACCTATGAAGCAATCCTTCATCCCACGGAACCTCGACCATCCATCATGCATTATTTATCAACCAGAGGCAAAAGGAAATTATTATATATCTCTGCAGATACTCAGTGCATTGACTCACTTTAGGGGGACACTTGCTGAGGACCCACATTTGCACCTTCGGGAATTCTTTGATCTCTGCAAGTTCCAGCATATCCCGGGCCTAGACCAAGAGGGAATCAGGGTAATTCTTTTCCCTTCTTCATTAAAAGATAATGCTAAACTATGGTACAATTCATTACCTGCAGTTTCTATCCACACTTGGGAAGAGTTGGCCAGTAAGTTCCTAAGGAAGTTTTTCCCAGCTCAAAAAATAAGACAAATGAGGAAAGAGATTCAATCATTCCAACAGAAGGATGGAGACCTGTTCTTTGAGGCATGGGGACATTTCAACGAGCTGCTACTCAAATACCCACATCACAATCTATGACAAGATGAACTGGTATAAGCTTTCTATGAAGGTTTGAGTGATACTAATAAAAGTATTGTGAATTCAGGTTGTGGAGGTGTACTGATGGAAAAGAGCAGTGAAGAAGCCATGAAGCTATTCGAGACATTAAGTGAGCACACCCATAAATTCTCCTTTAGAGGTAGACAAGGATCTAAGATGCCTAAATCTCTACTCAGGTGTAACAAAACACATAGTGGGTATAGACTTTAAGTCATTTTTCAAAACCTGAAAGAGGAATAAGGCTATTGGAGAACTTTAAGGAACTTGGGATACTTACTACTCTAAAAACTAGAAAGAAAATAAAGTGGAGAAAAGAAAATGGGAAGCGGAGAGCCTTTTAAATAACCCTTTCCAAGTGAACCATTTCTAGGACGTGTGATTAATGCACCCTTTTCACTAACACGACAAAAGTGCTTCGAGCAGTTGAAGCATTCACTCATCATTAATTTTATAGTTCGCAAAAGTGCCTTAGGAGAATAGAATGTCTCCTCTAACATACAGGCTTAAAAGTATAAGGCAAGTTGAAAGTCATTGGGCCCAATAAACCCAAGCTCAAAAGTGGGACAATCGCAAAGCCCAGTTTATGAAAATTTAAGGCCTACATAGCAGCGCGATGCCATCCAAGAAGCAAACTCTACTTAATGGATTGACTACAATTAACAATTCCTCTCCATGTGAAACTAAGTGCTTCTGAAACCATAAAGTTTCACTTCGATCAATAAGAATCAAGGCTCTTGTCAACGCTCATAATTAGAAGTGGACTATAGTCCACAACTCTTCCCGATGTAGAACTAAACATTCTCAAAGCCATAAAGTTCCACCTCGAACAAAAAGAATCGAAACCCAATTAAACACATCGATTAAGAATGGATTAGGTCACGTCCTACAATTCTCATTATAGTAGAATTGTGACTTCGACCATACAATTCTTGCCGAAGTATACTAATCCTAAGCCCCACAGTTCACTCTAGCAGAAGAGAAATTGTGGCCTTAGTCACACTCCTGCTAAAGTGGAATCAGGACCTCGGCCTCACGAATCTCACGAGAAGGAATCATAATTATTAAATCAAACAAGTTCTTAAGGAAATCCATGTCCAGACCCTCAATTCTTATTACAGTGACTTCAAGCCATACGATTCCCATCAAAGTAGAACTACGCCTCCTAAGCCTAGCAAGATTACTCAAGCAAAAGAGGAATTTCAGCTTTGGTTATACTTCTACTAGAATGAGGTGGGGACCCAAAGATACATACACTCAAGAAGAAAAAGATTATAACTTCTATGACAAAAAAATACTCTGACCCCGTTTAAGAAAGAATCAAGGTTCATGACTTGCAATCTCTATTACAATAGAGTTGTGACTTCGGTTGCACAATTCCCATCGAAATAAAACTATGACTCATAAACCTTAGAGTTCACTCAAGCATAAGAGGAATTACAACCTCAATCATGCTCCTACTAAAAGTAGAATTAGGGGTCCGACCATGTCAATCATTCTGAAGATGAACTATAACTCCTATGCCTTATAGTTCTACACATTCAGAAGATGAACTATGGCTCCTATACCTTATAGTTCTGAACAATCATATGAGGGGAAAGACTTCAATTCATAACTCTCACCGATGTGGAATTATGACGTCCAAAACCATAAAATTCCACCCCAAACCACGAGTGTTAAAACTTCAGTCATAGAACCCCAACAAAAGCATGGTTTAAATCATATGATCTTTGTTAAATGGGAAACTTTGTTTCAATCCCTTAAATCCCCATGATGTGGAATTGTGATTCTTGAAAACATAAAACTTCACCCCGAAACGGTAGGATTTCAATCAACGAAATCCCTACTCAAGAGATGATTGAAGGCTCCTATAGCTATAAAATCCTACATCGGGTAAATCAATGATACTACTTCAGTCTGACAATTTTTGAACAAACAAGGACTATGACTTCAACTATACAAATACTCCTCAAACATAAGCAATGGCTTTTGAAATTACACAACCTCACTATTGGTCAAAATATTCAATGAATCTGTAAACCGAGGTTCAAACCCAAAATGAGGGTGAATTGGGTTTTAAAAACTTTTAGTAATTAACTTGCAAGTTTTTCAACAATTAAATACACAAAGCACACAAAAAAATAATATGCTTGAAAGTAAAGGAGTTTAAGGAGGAGAATATGCAAACTCCGTTTATAGTGGTTCGGCAATATCGGAATCTCTCCGACCCTATGCCCACTCTCTGCAAGGAACTTCCTTGAAGCAATCCACTAAAACCATTAGTCGTGCAACTTCGCAAGTGTTGACTAGGTCCTCAGCACCAGTCGATTGGAAACTTTTTGTCCTATATCCCAATCGACTGGTATAGGGACCCAGTCGACTGGGTTGTCATTCAACCCAGTTTTCCTTTTCAAAAAATAGTTTTTGACTTCGAAATTTTTTTATATTTTTAGTTTTGTCAAAGTCTTTTATAAATTGAGCCACATATCAAGCTATATAATTGAACATAAGAGATTTATAATTGTTTTAATTACTTTAATGCCTATTCTAGATCTTCTGGCTTGTTTTGTTATATGAATTGCATCTTGTTTCTATACTGAATTCTTTTACCGCTTAAACATTAGATAAAACTGTTAGTAAAATTAGAGTAGTGTTTTGTCATTATTAAAATCAATACGAGTCAATAATTTCCCTTTTTTTATTATGACAAAACCAAGGAAAGAAATGAAACAGTCTTAAAAACTAAGTGTTGGTTTTTAGAAAAATTTGGGCATAGTTTCCTTTGTTTTTCTAATAAAAACCAACCTATAAAGCATTCAAACGCAGTTTAAATACAGCTATATCAACCCATCCAAGCCATGAAAGTTTATAATATACTTTTCAACATGTTTGGAGTAATGCTCCCCCTAAATTTATGCTCTATTCTAAGTTTACATACAGTTTTCGCTTTTACTAGATTTTTCTCCCCCGTTTTGACAAGAGTGGAAAAGGGGGTGCAAACTTGAAAATTAAGAAATTTGAAAACCATAACCATGAAGATAAGGAAAAAAAAACTTATGTTCAAAAACTAGGCATGATTCAGAATTCAGAAGACTTCCCGAGAAGAATAAGAAGTTTGCACATAAGTGTTACCATATAAAGCATATAGATGAGCACGAATGGTTCAAACAAACAATCATATAGCATAAAAATGACATATATATATGAGCTAAAGGCTAAATATGTATAACAATGTAAATATCTAGATATATCCAATCATCATGAACTTTCTAGAAAGTTGTCAGAGTACAATACATGAATGTAATACAAAGAAAATGAATGTTCTTGTTAAACATCTAAGAGCTGTACAAAGGTAATTGTTGGGAATTTTGTCTAAGAATTAAAAGGGTGAAGTTTTTCAGCTTCGGCCTTCTGAGTCGCGGCACAAAGTTTGTGCGCTACGGTCTTCAGCAAGGAGGATTTTCTCCTCTAGGTGTGCGCCTCTGTATAGGCTGGGCTGCACCGTGGCCTCCAGTAGGCGGAGGCTTTTTCCTCTATTGTGTGCTGTGGCCTACCTTGTTCTAAGCTGCGGCACACAGCACATCTGATGCCTCTGTTCTGTTTTTCCAACTGGCGCGTTGGGTCTTGATTAAAACGCACAAGATCACTTAGACCTCTTTGAGGGCCATTATTGTTTGGTTCTCAAGATCAAAGGGTTGAGATTGACTTCAAGATTGCTTTAAAAAGTTGTTGCTCTATATAAAGGGTCATCTAGGAGAAATAATAAGACACACAACATAAAAAGAGTGCAAAGTCACAAGTGTCAAGAGAGAAGAAACACAAGAAGAAGTCTCATTCCAAGAGTGGCTGGTGTTTAGAGAGATAGGCTCTCAAATTTTAAGAGATGTTTCTAATGAGAGAAAGTATTCAAGATTGGGGATTAAAAGGCTTTGTAATTGGAATTTTCTTGGGAAAAATTCCAGGGAAACACTTAGTTCTTATCTCTTTCTTTTCTCTTGTCACATTCTTCAAGAACACATGGTTATTGAAGGGGTGTTGTAGTAATTGTAAGAACTTCATTGATTTAGTGCAAAGAGCTCGGAGGAGCTCATGGGGACGTAGGCAAATTTTCGAACCTCGATAACAATTACTTGTGTTTTCTCTTTTATGGTTTGATTCTTGTTTAGTATACATTATGGATTTTGGTGTTTGGAAAGATCAGGACCTGGAATTCTTGCAAAGGTGATTTTCCAACAGTGGTATTAGAGCTAGAATAGTGGTATCAGAGCTAGAACAGTGGTATCAGAACAAGACTCCAAGAATAAAAGGAAACTTCTTGGGTGATTCAAGAACAGTGTTGGGATCAAGATCTGATCGGGTTCTTGAGGTTCGAGAACGGTGTTGGGATCAAGATTTGATCAAGTTCTTGAGGTTTAGAAGTTGGAGAGAAGAGCTTTGGAAAGTAATTGTGGGTGCTACATAAATCTTGGAATTTTTTCTGTAAGATGGGTTCAAACTTCATTGTTGAGAAGTTTGATGGAAAGGGAGACTTTGCTCTTTGGAAGCGGAAAATCAAAGCGGTTCTTATACAACAAAAAGTGGACTTGGCGATTGGAGAAGATGACGATTTTCCAGCAAGTATCATAGAGCTCCAGTGGAATGAGATGAAGAAGATGGCATATAGCACCAACTTTCTGCATATGTCGGATAGTATCACAAGGGAATGTGGAGATTCGGAAGATCCAGCTGTCATTTGGAAGAAACTAGATGAGTTATTTCTTACCAAAACTCTCCCTAATAAAATCTATCTTCTAAAACGTATCTTTGCTTTTAAAATGAATCCTAATAAAGAGTTGCAAGATAATCTTGATGTGTTTAATAAACTAGTTCAAGATTTGGCTAGTTATAGTATAACATTCCCGAATGAACAATTGGCTGTTATATTGTTGAATTCTCTTCTCGATTGTTTTGAAAGCTTGATTAATGCTATTGAATATGGAAGAGATACACTAACCAAAGAAATTGTGATTAATGCTATAAGGGCTCATGATTTCAAAGCCAAGATGGGGGAAGGATCAAGTGGAGAAGGTCTGTTCGTAAGAGGAAGGCCTATAACTCGGAATGGCAGTAACATCTATGGTAACTACCGGAATAAACCAAAGGGTAGAGGTTAAAGCCTTGGAAGATCGCATTCTAAACCGATGTTTGGAGGAAAGCAATGCTACTACTACAATGAGAGGGTTATTTTAAAGGATGAGAAAGAAATAGGCCATACCAAGAATGGAGAGGCTTCGATTGCCAAGGAATACCAGCAAGATGATGATGTTCTTGTTATGTGCTCAAATGTGAGCGAAAGGAAAAGCAGAAAGAAATGGATCTTGGATTCTGGATGCATTTATCACATGTGTCCTCACCGGGATTGGTTCAAGAATTTCAAGGAAACCAATGAAGGAAAGGTTTTCCTGGGGAACGATACTTCCTGCCAAGTGAGGGGCATAGGAGACATCCAATTGAGGATGTTTGATGAAGTTACAAAGCTGTTGCGGAATGTGAGATATCTTCCGGATTTGAGAAGAAATTTGATCTCATTGGGGCAGCTAGATTCCATGGGGTACACATACAAAGCAGAGGAAGGAAAGATCAAGGTAACCAAGGGATCTTTGGTAGTGATCAAAGCAGTAATAAAATATGGTCTCTATGAGATGATTGGAGAGATGGACATCAAGGATCAAGCAGTAAGCTTGATGGCTGAGATGGACAAGGCGGTTCTTTGGCACAATCACTTGGGACATAAGAGCGAAAAAGAGCTGCAAGTTCTCAAAAAGAATGGTTTACTTTATGGTGACAAGGTAGAAAAACTTGATTTCTGTGAGAATTGTGTTCTTGGGAAGCAACATCGGGTCAGCTTCAACACCAGAGTGCACAAATCAAAGAGTATTCTTGACTACATTCATGCCGATCTTTGGGGGCCAACAAGAACACAAACATAAGGAGGTAATCTTTACTTTCTTTTTTTAATTGATGACTATTCTAGAAAGGTTTGGGTTTATTTGTTTAAAAATAAATCAGATGTTATGAATAAGTTTGTGGTGTGGAAAAATTTGCCGGAAACTCAAACAGGTAAGGTAGTTAAGGTTTTAAGAACCGATAATGGCTTAGAATTTTGCAATTAGGATTTTGACAAATTTTGTGAGTTAAATAGGATTCTAAGACATAGAACGGATGTGAAAATCCCTCAACAAAATGGAGTTACTGAGATAATGAATAGGACCCTTATGGAAAAGGTTAGGTGCATGATTATTGGTTCCGAGTTACCAAAATGTTTTTGGGGGGAAGTTGTGTCTACTGCTATGTATTTGGTTAATAGATCACTCTCTAGAGCTTTAGATCTTAAGACTCTCGAGGAGATGTGGAGTTGAAAACCCCCTGAGTTAAGCAACCTTAAGACTTTTGGATGTGCTGCGTTTGCACATCAAAAAGATGGTAAACTTAGCCCAATGTC
Source organism: Bretschneidera sinensis (assembly GCA_023935145.1). Classification (NCBI taxonomy): domain Eukaryota; kingdom Viridiplantae; phylum Streptophyta; class Magnoliopsida; order Brassicales; family Akaniaceae; genus Bretschneidera; species Bretschneidera sinensis. The sequence goes on along the minus strand of CM043701.1, from coordinate 35,226,885 downwards.
TAGAAAGTGTGTTTCTAGGATATGGTGAAGGGGTTAAGGGGTATAGGTTATGGTCCTTAGAACCAAAAGGAACTAAACTCATAATAAGTAGGGATGTAATTTTTAATTAGCAATTATTTCCCTATTTAGAGAAAACTAACCCTGTAGGGGAAAGTGAGCAAACCAACCCGGATTATGTGGAGTATAGCATCAAAGAAAATTCCATTTAGGTAGAGCAAGGAAGGTAAGAGGGTTTGGATCAGGTAGAGCCCATTGATGAAGGCCAAGCTTAAGACACTCAAGAGGAGGCTGAACTAGAAGGGGATGATGTAGCAAATCAGAATGATTATCAACTCACAAGGGACCGGGAAAGGAGGCAGATCAGACCACCTTTGAGATATGGTTTTACGGATGCTAATATAGCAGCTCCTTATTCAGAAAGAGGGATAAATGAACCAGAAACTTACATTGATACCATTGAATGTAAGGATTTTTCGATATAGAAGCTAGCTATAGAGGAGGAAATGCATTCTTTGAGGAAGAACAACTCATGGGAATTGGTGCCCAAACCAGAAAAACAGAGATTTGTGGATTGTAAGTAGATTTACAAGATCAAAGAAGGGAACACTCTAGGGGATAAATTCCAATATAAGGCTAGTCTGGTGGCGAAGGGGTTCAAACAAAGAAAAGGCATAGATTTCATAGAAATTTTCTCACCGGTTGTGAAAATACAAGACTATAAGGATAGTGTTAGCTATGATGGTCCAATTTAATTTGGAGATTATTCAAATAGATGTGAAGACAAGGTTCTTACATGGAGAGCTTGATGAGACTATCTACATAAGGCAACTCAAAGGCTATGAGGAAGGAAAGTAGGGAATTTGGTGTGCAAATTGAAGAAATCTCTCTATGGCCTGAAGCAATCACCTCGGCAATGGAATAAGAGGTTCGATTCCTTTGCAACTAGCTTGGGTTTCATGAGGAGCTACTATGATTCATGCTTGTACTACAAAGGACACAAGGTAGAGGAAATGTTGATTATCCTCATCTTTGTTGATGATATGCTGTTGATTGGTAAAAATAAGGAGAGGATAGAAAGGTAGTCTCAACTCAATTTGGAGTTTGAGATGAAGGATCTTGGTCATGCTCAAAAGATCCTTGGGATTAGTATAATCCGGGAAAGGGAGAGAAATAGGTTGAAGGTTTCTCAAACTTCTTACATAGAAAAGATGATGTCTAAGTTCTCTATGAAAGATAGTAAACCAGTAAAGATTCCTCTTGCTGGTCATTTCAAGTTCTCTAGTGAACAATGTCCTAGATCGGATGCGGAGAAGAAAGAAATGGAAAAGGTCCCTTACTCTAGTGCGGTTGGATCAGTCATGTTCATGATGGTAAGCACTAGCCTGACATTTCTCATGCCATTAGTGTTCTCAGTAGGTTTATAAGTAACCCTAAAAATGAGCATTGGCTTGGGATGAAGTGGTTGCTGAGGTATTTGAAGGGAAGCTTAGATGTGGGGCTTGTTTACAAGAAAGGGGTAAGTCCATCTATTTAGAAGGTTATGCTGATTCAGACTATGCAACAGACTGGGATAAGAGAAGATTGATTACCTCATACTTCTTCAACTTAAACGGATGTTGTATAAGTTGAAAGGCTCAGTTGCAGCTGGTGGTAAAATCGAAACAAAGTACATAGCAGCAACGGAAGCTATTAAGGAGGCTATGTGGTGTAAAGGGTTGTTGGAAGAGTTGAAGGTCCTAAAAGAGCAGGTGGTGGTGTGTTCAGATAGCCAAAGTGCATTGCATTTGTGTAAGAATCCATTGTTCCATGAGAGGACAAAGTATATGGATGTTCGGTATCATTTCATTCAGGAAAATGTTACAGAAGGAAGCATTCATGTGGACAAAATGGCAACGGAAGAAAATCCTGCAGATTTAGGCACTAAAGTTCTACCTCTAAGCAAGTTCAATCATTGCCTTGGACTTCTTAGAATTTGAGTCGGATAATGTGGTGACTCATGTTGAGTTTGGATCCTGAGTTCTCTGCACAATGGGTTCGGGTTTAATTGCTTAGACAAAGGTAGAGTTTGTTGAGAATTTTGGTGAAGCTTTTCAACTTTAGCCTTCTGAGCCGCGGCACAAGGTTTGTGCGCCGTGGCCTCCAGCAAGGAGGATTTTCTCCTCTAGGTGTGCGCTGTGCAACAGGCTGGGATGTGCTGCTTCCTCCACTAGGTGGAGGCTTTTCCCCTTTTGTGCGCCATGGCCTGCCCTGTTCTGAGCCGCGGTGTGCAGCACACCTTATGCCTCTATTCTGTTTTTCCAACTAGTGCGTTGGGTTTTGATTAAAACGCACAGGATCACTTAGACCTCTTGGAGAGCCATGATTGTTTGGTTCTCAAGATCAAAGGGTTGAGATTGACTTCAAGATTGGTTAAAGAAGTTGTTGCTCTATATAAAGGGTCATCTATGAGCAATAACAAGACACACAACATAAAAAAAAAGTGCAAAGTCATAAGTGTCAAGAGAGAAGAAACACAAGAAGAAGTCTCATTCCAGGAGTGGCTGGTGTTTAAAGAGATAGGCTCTCAAATCTTCAGAGGTGTTTCTAGTGAGAGAGAGTATTCAAGATTGGGGATTCAAAGGCTTTGTAATTGGAATTTTCACGAAAATTCCAAGGAAACACTTAGCTCTTATCTCTTTCTTTTCTCTTGTCTCATTCTTCAAGAACACATGGTTCTTGAAGGGGTGTTGCTATAATTGTAAGAACTCCATTGATTTAGTGCAGAGAGCTCATAAGAGCTCATGGGGACATAAGCAAATTATCAAACCTCGATAACAATTGCTTGTGTTTTCTATTTTATGGTTTGATTCTTGTTTAGTACAAATCATTCTGGATTTGGGTGTTTGGAAAGATCAAAACCTGGGATTCTTGTTTTTCCAACAGTAATCTAAAACTAAAACTAGGAGCTCAGAGAGTGGGGGAGTTAGAGTCATCATGAAGAAGATCTTGAAACTCATCCAAAGAGCCCTCTGTGTGCTTCCAGTGCAACTCAAAATAGTCTCAGAGTATGCGGAGGTCGTAACGCATATAATCTACAAAAGAGCTCAAGCTCTGGAACCCGGATTGCATGGACAGCTGAAGGCTGACAATAGCCTGTAGAATGTCGTTGTAACTAGCTTGACCATCACTAGAGCTACCATGCTATGGACTAGGTGCTCGCTCATCAGTGTCCATAGCAGTGGGATGAGCTGCATCACCCGGCATCTCATCGTCCTCCTCGTTGCTATCACCATCATTGATCCGTATATTCCTCCCAGCCTTGGAGTAAATCATCCTATCTCGGATCAAGCACCCTATATTTTTTAGTGAGTACACATTAATAATGTCCTTAGGGCCGATGTCCTGAGCCTCCAAGACAGGTAGGGGGACATGAAAATGCTGGAGGATCAAGGTGATGAGTATCCTGTATAGGAGGCACCCGGAGTCACTCGCTTCGCCATTAATCATGTTGGCGAGCAATAGGGGTAAATATTGAAATAGTATCCACTTTTGAGACACCAAATCAATACCACGTCTATTTTAGATAGATAGCCCCAACTCTCGAGTCTCGGGTGGATGGTCCAACTCACAATGAGATTGAACAGCTTTGAGTCGAGGGGCATGTTACTACATTGGTGAAATGTAGTGCGCTAAAGATATAGTTAGGGTCGCCCCTAAAAATCTGGCACGCCTCCTCATAATCAACATTGTCTGGTCATCCATCCAGACTCCACTGGACCCCTTCCATGAGGATTCTCAGTATGGTGACCAGAAGGTCAATGTTCACCTCGAATTCTACACCCATTACGCGGGTCTTTAACCGAAGAGCTAGTGGACTCGGTTTCACTAGGTTGGCATAAAACTGGTGAATGAGGCAAGGGTAAAGTTTTTGGTTTATCTTGACAAGTGGTGTCAAGTGAATAGCCTCGAAAGCAGGTAATATATCGAAATTTGCATGATGGATAGAATCAAAATCGACGAATCTACCCGTCATAATTTTCTTGTTGCGTATTATAGAAATATACCTGCTCTTAGTGACAAGGCTCTAAAGAGTGAGTTATAGAGCTCAGTCCTTGCCTTTTTGCTCGAAGAATCGGCTATCCCCTTCCCCTTAGTATTTGAAGCCGCAGACTTCTTAGAACGGGGCTTTACAGGCGCGTGAGTGATAAGTGTTTAAATATTCGTATTTAAGCCCTTTAATTAACGCTTGTTAAGTTCCTAGTTGTGTTATTTTATGCTATTTTATTGCTTTTCTATGTTTTCTGTGTTTTCCTAGGATATTGAAGAAAAAGGAGCATTATTTGGATTGGAAACCAAGAACTGGAAGAACTGGTAGATGCATAGTGGGATCGAGCACAAAAGAGTACGATCACGCACACCAACACTCGTGCGCACAAGAAGAAGGCTCGAGCACATCAGCATGAGATCAAGCGGACATGTGCAGTAAAACGGCAGAACCTATTTTAGAAAGTAGGGTTAAGGTTCTGTTTCACGAGTTAGGGTTTCCAGATGTCCATAAACCTTATAAATAGGCCTCTAAAACACAAAAACCGGATCCTTTCTTTACTTTTGAGTTTTAGAGAAGGAGACTGTGGAGACGAATTGACGACTCTTCTCTATAGTGTTTTCGGTTTCTTCTTTCCTTTATTTTATTTTATAAAGATGTTTAGCATCACAATCATGTGTAACTAACTTCTTAGTAAGGGCTTGGTGGAAGCCTTAATTATGTTTACTAAATAAATCAATATTGGTGCCTTTGCGATATTTATGCTATGATTCTTAACTTGATTAATGCATGTTTTTATTTAAATTCCTCATATGTGTTTGCCTGATCAACATATGCATGTGGTATGGATTAGTTAGTTGAATCAATTTGGATGACCGAGTCCTAGGTTTAACAATAGTAACAAAAGAAATCCACACTGGGTTCTTGGGTTAATCAACATGGGAAACTGGGAGTATACACCATGCCCTAGGTCTCATGTGGTTGTCGATTTCTATAGATCATTTGCTCTCTTAAGGAACAACTTAGTATACACCATGCTGAATCCCTTAAGAAAGAAAGTGTTAGAGTATACACCATGCCTAACTCGTTGCTTAGGGAAATCCATAGCTTAAGGAGTATACACCATGCCCTTAGGTTGACAACCATTAGGTATTCATAGTGTGATTAAAGCATTGGCATATTGTTTTATTGTGGTAGTATGATTAGTGGTGGATATCAAGTCCCTACGATTTTATCATTATTAATTCAAACTCATTATTTATTTCTATCGTTTTATATTGTGAAACTAATTCTAAAGTGAAATTCACCAATCCCTGTGGAGCTGATCTTGCATTTGCACACTATGCTACTGTTGACCTTGTGCACTTGCAAGGAAAACTGTTCAATTATTTTCTTATTAATTTAGGTAGATTTTTGCACGACAAGTTTTTGGTGCCGTTGCCGGAGATTGCACTAAAATTATGTTTAGAATTAATTTTCGTTCATTTTTTTTTCTGTTCTGTTTTATTTTATGTCATCAGAAATCTAATTTTTCTTTTTTTCTTGTTTTCTGTTTTTCTGTTTCAGCTGTAATTGCTAGCACTGTGATCGAGCACATTGCTTGGTGTGATCGAGTGAACTCGAGGCAGAAAGTACCCAAGCAGCAGTACTGAAGCTGCTGCACTGAAGCGTTTCAGCTAATTCATGTAAGGGCTTCAATCCAAGAATCCAACCTTCTTTCCACTCGATACAGAGCTTGAGCAGACCATTCGACAAAGACTTAGAAACAATGTTGAGGAGGAAGAAGAATAATTCGAGGGAGAAGCACCAATGGCGGAACAGCTTGACAACCAACCACCACCAGAGCGAAGACCCATGAAGCAATCCTTTATTCCATAGAACCTCGACCAGCCCTCATGCATCACTTACCAACCTGAGAAGGAAGGAAATTATTATATATCCCCGCAGATACTCAGTGCTTTGACTCATTTTAGGGGTATACTTGTTGAGAATCCACACTTGCATCTTCGGGAATTCTTTGACCTCTTCAAGTTCCAGCTCATCCGAGGCCTAGATAAAGAGAGAATCAGATTAATTATTTTCTCTTTTTATTAAAAGATAATGCTAAGTTGTGGTATAATTCATTGCCTGCAGTGTTTATCCATACTTAGGAAGAATTGTCCAGTAAGTTCCTAAGGAAGTTTTTCCCAGCCCAAAAGACAAGACAGATGAGGAAAAAGATTCAATCTTTCCAACAAAGAGATGGAGACCTCTTCTTTGAAGAATGGGGACATTTTAATGAACTGCTACTCAAATGCCCACATCACAATCTACCTCAGGATGAAATGGTACAGGCTTTCTATGAAAGTCTGAGTGACCTAAATAAAGGAATTGTGAATTCAGGTTGTGGAGGTGTGCTGATAGAAAAGAGCAATGAAGAAGCAATTGAGCTGTTTGAGACATTAAGTGAGCACACCCAGCAATTCTCCTCTAGAGGTAAACAAGGAGTTAAGAGCAAAGGTATATATGAGGTGACTCTAAATGGTGGATCCTCTAATCAGATAGCTGCTGTGGAGAGGAAGCTAGATCTGCTTGTTAAAACCATGATTACTCATAACACCTCACCTAGTCCACCAGTTACACCACTCCAGGTATGTGCTATATGTTCTCATTTTGATCATAATACTGAGACTTATCCTTTGTATTCATCTGCAGATCCAGAGCAAGCAAACTATGTGGGACCGAACAACTATCCTCCCAAGAACAATCCGTATGCAAATACCTATAATCTTGGATGGCGAAACCACCCCAATTTTTCATGGAACAACAATCAGAATACCCTGAATCTTCAAGGGCAGCAAAAGAACTCCCAACAAGCAGCCCAACCAGTCTCGAAATCAGAAAAGAGTGACCTGGAAAGTCTTGTAAGGTAATTAGCCACTCAACAACAGCAACTGATGACTTCACAAGATTATTTTATGACAGAGGAAAGACAATTTTGGACTGAGCAAAGACAAACAAATGCAAAGCATGAGCAAGCCATTCAAAGACTAGAGGTACAAGTGGGGCAATTGGCTATGGAGCTGAGTGAAAGAAAGCAGGGTGAACTTCCAGCCCAAGCATTACCTAATCCAAGAGGACATCAGCAACTGAATGCCGTGACAACTCTCAGAAATGGTAAGATCATAGGCGCTGATGAGCCTGCACAAGCATTTCCAAATAAAGCATCCACATCAAGGTAAGTGAGATGGAGAAGGTGAATGCACCACCCTTCCCTCAAAGGTTAGTAAAGCCAAAGAAAGAGAATAAATTGCTTGATATTTTTGAAACTTTGAGAAAAGTAGTTATAAACATTCCTTTATTAGATGCAAATCAACAAATTCCTGCTTATGCTAAATTTTTGAAAGATTGTTGCACTAATAAAAGAAAGTTTTAGGAGCATGAAACATTGGCTTTAACTGAAGAGGTAAGCGCAGTGTTGTTAAGGAAACTATCACTAAAGATAAAAGATTCGGGTAGTTTTACCTTTCCTTGCAGGATAGTTGACCAGCTTTTTGAGCATGCACTATTGGATCTAAGGGTGAGTGACAATTTGCTGCCATACACTGTATTCGAGACACTAGGTTTGGGGGAGCTTCAACCAACCTCCATCACCTTGCAACTAGCAGACAGAAGTATCAAACGACCAAGAGGTATTCTTGAGGATTTCTTGGTGAAGGTAGGTAAATTTATTTTACCTGCTGATTTTATTGTATTAGATATGGAAGAATATACTAGGCTATTACCTCTGCCCATCATCTTAGGAAGACCCTTTATGAGAACTGCTGATACAAATATTTGTGTGAAAAAGGGTATTATCAGTATAAAGGTAAATGGTGAGAAGATAGAATTCAAAATATTTGACGCATTAAATTCACCCCAAAATGATATGGTATGTGTTAATGTTTGTATGATGCAAAGTATTGTTGAGCAAGTTTTTCAGGTACATCATATTAATCCGTTGAAGACCACCCTAACCTAGAGTTTCAAAAGATCAGATACTGAGCCTCCAACTAAAGATGTTACTGATGACATCTTTGAAGCTATGCACCTCCCTGAGGCCTCTCAAATGCATCCCAGATTGGGTGATAAGAGGCAGTTGCATTTGCTTGAGCTGGGCGAATTTAGGCATGATGACTATGCAGTAACACCAAGAGCCCTTGAAACACATGCAGTGGACTTTAAGTACTCCTTGCCAAAAGACTAACACTAAAGCTATTGTAGAAGGCGTTTGAGCAATCCATGCTTTGATAAATATATAACTCAAACGCCTCTATTGAGGTTAGTGGTACTGAGGCCACTGAGTACGGTACAGTTTTATTTATTTTTGTTAAACGTTTTTCATTATTTTTAATTTTTTTCGCCTTTTCTATAGTTCATTTAGTGGTTCAACACTTTCTTTCCTCGTGATCGAGCGCACTCCACAGTGTGCTCGAGCGCACACTCACCATGCGTCTAATGGCGGGCGAGTGCAATCACATGCACACACCTACGCACAAGTGCGATCGAGCACACTCGGGACAGAGAGGCAGTGCTTATTTTAAGTCATTTAGTTCTGTACACATTTTTTTTCACTCTCACTATCGCACCCCTCACTCTCGCATTCCCTATCCGCTCTCAAACTCACTCTCGCACCCTCACTCACCACCACCCATTGCCACCGCACCCCACCATTCAACAATCCACGCCACCGTCCCCACACCCTCTCTGCCATCAGGTAATCCCCTAACCCATTCCACATCACACACGGTCACTATAATTATCTGACCATTTTCGGTAGTTTTTGAAGTTGTTATTGTTTTTAAGCACCACCACCCATTGCCACCGCACCCCACCATTCAACAATCCACGCCACCGTCCCCACACCCTCTCTGCCATCAGGTAATCCCCTAACCCATTCCACATCACACACGGTCACTATAATTATCTGACCATTTTCGGTAGTTTTTGAAGTTGTTATTGTTTTTAAGCATTACATTCATTTCTCTTGCTTGTTCTTGTGTTTGTTTTGGTTGTTTTTGGGTGCTTTGCAGGAGGTTGGATCACTTTAAGCAGTGTTGAGCTCAACTTGGTTTACAGGTCACCCACCTCTTGTTTGATAAAATGCCTGACTAAGTGTGCTCGAGCGCAGGGGGTAGTGCGATCGAGCGCAAAGACAAAGTGCGATCAATTGCACATTATTGTGATCGACCGCAAACTCTACAGAACCTAGTCCAGGATGTCTAAGCACATTGTTTCCACCTTATGTTCGATAAGCTGCGCACAGTCTTCCCAACCCAGCTTCGAACAACGGGAGATCTTATTCGAACCTACATTCAACATTGACGACGACTTCAAGAAATTTGAAGCAACTCAATGGGCTGTCTAGGAATTCAAACACTATGGATTGAAGAGGCTGTTCAAGTCTGTCTGCTCTACTGCCTACACCTGGTTCATGGTTCAGTTTTATGAGAACTTAACTTCTCCTCTATTCAGGGCAAGTACATTGACGTGACATCTTCAGATATAACTGCTGCCCTTCATTATCATGATGAGTATCCACCTGAGGGTACCCAGTTGGATGAGCAGCCGGAGCCTTTTTCCCTTTCCACCATCATAGAGGACATGTGTGCTGGGCAGTATGCTAATCGGCACAACAATGCTGGGAACTGGTCCAATTTGCCTCTGTGACTCTGGCTCGTGGATTCCATTCTTCTGCGTAATGTGTGCCCATTGGGACACAAGACCCAGAGGCGTGACCAGTTCTTACAAGCACTATATCCATTCCACAAAGGCCACTGGTACTCCATCCCGGCTATCATCTGGGGCCAGCTTCATAAGTTTTGGGACCATGTCCATGCATGCCAGGTCACTACTGCTAATGCTTGGGGGCTTCCTGATAAGGACACAGCTAACAAATAGCATCTTCCAATTGGACCAGTTACAAGGGCTCGAGCTAAAAGGGAATTTCCATCTTGGAATTTCGGGAAGACCCAACGACCATACTTAAAATGGTCATATCTTCTTGCATGCATCTCCAAATAGGCTAAAACTTGTTGGGTTGGAAAGATGACATCTTGAACTTCAATTTGGACCTACGGAAGTCTAAAAAAGGATATCGTTTGTGCCTGCTATGATGGGCCTAAACCCAGTAGGCTGTTGCATCCGAATCTTCTTCCACTTTCGGCTTGGACCTTGCACCTAGCTTAGTTGACAAGAGATTATGTGATTTTTGTTGGGCAGGCCCATGTTAGGTTGGAAATACCCATTTCATTAATTTATCTTCTAAATAAGCCCAACCGAAACCCTATTTTTACTTCCTATTTCGTAGTTTCCTATTCCTACCAGAATTCTATTTAGATTTATTTTTGATTTCTTAGTTTTCCATTTTCTAATTGGTTACGAATTCTCATGTATTTAAATAGTCATTAGCTTTTTGGAATAACAGAATTCATATTTGATTCATACTTTTGGAGAGAAATTTTTCTTTGGTTCATTTAGAACTTCTGAACTTATCGGAGTTTTCGTGGTGTTCATCTTCGACTTATCAATCAATCCTTCCATAATTGATTGTGGCATCTTCATTATACCAAGGTTCTTGCTTCAATATAAGCAACGGGTCGCGGTCTCACATAAATCTGCTTCTAGAAGATCTTAAATGTCTTCTTGACCTATCAATTTCTTAGTTCTTGGTATGGATCATATCAGTTGGTATCAGAGTCTTCTAGTTGCAGGTTTGCTTATCTTTTGTTTTGATTCATTAAAAAAAGAAAGAACAAAGAACAAATTTCCAGTTTAGGAAAAAAAACGTGAAAAAAGTGCGTAATATTTGGATTCAATCCTTTTAATTCTTGTTTCAATTTCTCATCTTTGTTTCCTTGTATAGCCTTTAAATTTGAATTTCTTTGTGAGTTATTGGTGAATTGTTGCTGGAAACTTTGATACTTGTTCGGTTAGATTGATAAGAACATATAGAGGATTATTACGAGTGAAAAAAGGCAAGAGTGGTGAGCACATAAGAAGGGAAAAGCCAATCTGATTTTTGTGTGAAAACACGAGTGCAATTGATTGACTCATTGTTTGAGTAAAACACGTGAGGAAGTGTGTGAGGTCCTTTTGTTCTTTTTTTTTTCTAACGTTGTTTTTGCAGCAAAAATGTCAAACAACAAGAACAAAAATAATTCCAGAGATACATCGGGAGAGGTGGATCAAATGTTGCTCATAGAGGCTTTAATGGGTGAGATGAGAAGAGTATTGAGAACAGAGATGGAACAGGTTCATGAGCTGATAGATCAGGTAGAGAATGCACGTGTGGGGTAGCAACAAAACACTCCTAATATGCGTAGGAGGGAGAGAGTTCAACCTAGGGGAGAGAGAGTTGAAGATGAAGAGTATTATGGGAATGGATTTGATGAAGAAGATGATCGAGAATCAGTTGTTAGCCATAAGAGATTTAGTGGTCGAGGTAGAGAAGCTAGGAATCGGGAAGATAATAACTTGGGTAGTATTAAGATGAAGATTCCATCGTTTCAAGGCAAAAACGATCCTGAAGCTTACCTTGAGTGGGAGAAGAAGATAGAATTAGTATTTGATTGTCATAATTATTCTGAGCTTAAAAAGGTTAAACTTACGGCCATTGAATTTTTTGATTATGCAATTGTTTGGTGGGATCAACTAGTATTAAACATGAGGAGAAATAGAGAGCGTCCAATAGAGACTTGGGAGGAGATGAAAACCGTGATGAGGAAACGATTTGTTCCAAGCCATTACTACCGTGAGTTGTACCGAAAATTGCAAAGTCTTACACAAAGTAATCGGAGTGTAGAGGATTATTATAAAGAGATGGAAGTAGCTATGATCCGAGAAAATGTAAAAGAGGATTAAGAGGCTACTATGGCTAGGTTCTTGGCTGGTTTGAACCTGGAAATTGCTAATTCGGTGGAGTTGCATCATTATGTGGAGTTGGAAGATATGGTGCACATGGCTGTTAAAATTGAGAATTAACTCAAGAGGAGGGGCAACAATACACGACAAAACCCTAACTCGGGTTCATCTTAGAGGCCGAATTTTGTGAAGCAAGCCACGGCCAAGCCTAAAACCGATCAAAAGTAAGAAAGTACCAGCCATGGAAATCAAGGTAAAACTGACACTTCCACCACTAGAAATCGTGATATTAAGTGTTTTAAATGCCAAGGAAGGGGTCACATAGCAAGCCAATGTCCAAACAAAAGAGTTATGGTATTGTGAGATAATGGTGAAATTGAAACTGAGGGCGAAGAAGATACCGAATCTATGCCACCATTGGAGGATGCAAGTGATGAGGAATATGCTGTCCAAGGAGAATTATTGGTTGCAAAGAGAGCTCTAAATGTGCAAATCAAAGAAGATGACGAAGTGTAGCGAGAAAACATCTTCATACTAGATGCCATGTGCAAAACAAGGTATGTAGTGTGATTATTGATGGAGGTAGTTGTACTAACGTTGCTAGCACTACAATGGTTGAGAAATTAGGGTTGCCAACAATTAAACATCCTCGTCCTTATAAGTTGCAATGGCTCAATAATAGTGGTGAAGTGAGGGTGAACAAACAGGTGTTAGTTTCCTCCGTATTAGAAAATATGAAGATGGAGTTTTGTGTGATGTAGTTCTGATGCAAGCTAGGCACTTGTTACTAGGCCGACTATGGCAATTCGATCGGCGTGTTAAGCATGATGGCTTCACCAACAAATATTCGTTTGTAAGAAATCAAAGAACAATCACTCTAGTTCCTTTGACAGCAAAGCAGGTTTGTGAAGATCAAGTGAGGTTACAAAAAGAGAGTGAGCAAACGAAAGAGAGTGAGAAAAAGAGAACGAATGAAAATCAAAAAGAGAAAATGAGAGAGCTGATTCAGCTATTGAGATAAAAATAAATTTCTATGCAAGAACGAGTGAAATAAAAAGAGCGATGATTTTAAATCAGCCAATGATTATACTTTTGTACAAAGAGGCATTAAATACTAATCAATTTGACTCATCTTTGCCTAGTTCTATTGTTTCTTTTTTACAGGAGTTTGATGATATATTTCCCGAGGAGATTCCACATGGCTTACCTCCTATTCGAGGAATTGAACATCAAATCGATTTCGTGCCCAGTGCTACAATTCCAAATTGACCAGCCTATCGAAGCAATCCCAAAGAAACAAAGGAGTTACAAAGGCAGGTTAGTGAATTGATGGAAATGGGGTACGTAAGAGAAAGCATGAGCCCGTGTGCTGTTCCAGTGATTTTGGTTCCTAAAAAGGATAGGATATGGAGAATGTGTGTTGATTGCCGAGCAGTCAACAATATAATGGTAAAGTATCGACATCCTATTCCTCGTTTAGATGATATGCTAGATGAACTGCATGGTGCATGTGTATTCTCTAAAATTGATTTAAAAAGTGGATATCATCAAATAAGAATGAAAGATGGTGATGAATGGAAAACTGCTTTTAAAACGAAATATGGTTTATATGAGTGATTAGTTATGCCATTTGGACTAACAAATGCACCCGGTACCTTCATGAGATTAATGGACCATGTTTTACGAGCTTTTATAGGTAGATTCATTGTTGTTTATTTTGATGATAATCTCATTTATAGCACAAGCTTAGATGATCATGTTGTGCATTTAAAATCAGTTTTGAATGTGCTTAGAAAAGAGAAGTTGTTTGCTAACTTGAAGAAATGCACTTTTTGCACCGATAAGCTTGTGTTTCTTGGTTTTGTTGTGAGTGCACAAGGAATACAGGTTGATGAAAGGAAGATCTGTGCGATTAAAGAATGGCCAAGTCCCACAAGTATAGGTCAAGTTCATAGTTTTCATGGCCTTGCTAGTTTTTACAGGAGGTTCATGAAAGACTTTAGCAATATTGCTGCACCACTTACCAAAGTCATCAAGAAAAACGTTGGATTCAAATGGGGAGACGAGCAAGAGAAGGCGTTCAATTGATCAAAGGTCGCCAACAACTGATTTTTCAACCCGGATATTGGGTTTGGTTACATATGAGGAAAGAAAGATTTCCAGCACAAAGGCATTCAAAGTTACTTCCTAAAGGAGATGGGCCTTTTTTTGTCCTTGAGTGCATCAATGGCAAGGCATACTAATTAGGTTTGCTAGGTGAGTACAATGTTAGTACCACTTTCAATGTTTCTGATTTAAGACCTTTTGATGTAGGTGATGTTTGAGGACAAATCCTTTTCAAAAGGAGGGGAATAATGAGGACACGGCTAACAAATGGCATCTTCCTATTCAAGTTCCAATTGGACCAGTTACAAGGGCTCGAGCTAAAAGGGAATTTCCACCTTGGAATTTCGGGAGGACCCAACGACCAGACTTAAAATGGTCATATCTTCTTGCACGCATCTCCAAATTGGCTGAAACTTGTTGGGTTGGAAAAATGATGTCTTGAACTTCAATTTGGACCTAAGGAAGTCTCAAAAAGGATATTGTTTGGGCCTGTTATGATGGGCCTAAACCCAGTAGGCTGTTGCATCCGAATCTTCTTCCACTTTGGGCTTGGACCTTGCACCTTGCTTAGTTGACAAGAGATTATGTGATTTTTTTTGGGTAAGCCCATGTTAGGTTAGATATACCCATGTCATTAATTTACCTTCTAAATAAGCCCAACCAAAACCCTATTTTTATTTCCTATTTCATAGTTTCTTATTCTTACCAGAATTTTATTTAGGTTTATTTTCTATTTCTTAGTTTTCTTTTTTTCTAATTGGTTACGAATTCTCATGTATTTAAATAGCCATTGGCTTTTTGGAATAACACAATTCATATTTGATTCATACTTTTGGATAGAAATTTCTCTTTGGTTCTTTTAAAACTTCTGAACTTATCGGAGTTTCCGTGGCGTTCATCTTTGACTTATAAATCAATCCTTCCATAATTGATTGCGGCATCTTCATTATACCAAGGTTCTTGCTTCAATATAAGCAATGGGTCGCGGTCTCACATAAATCTGCTTCTAGACGATCTTGGAAGTCTTATTGATCCATCAATTTCTTAGTTCTTAGCATGGATCATATCACTCCCATTCCCGTTCCTCCTCTCATACATTTTTAAGAAAAAGGTAATCAAGGGCTCCTCCATCGATGGACCAGTCTGAGACCACCCATTCTTTGAGAAGAGTCAGTGGACCCAGAGCCATTCACACATGTCGAGAGGACTCCAAGGGCATGCACCTGCTGCTGAGAGAGTGGAGGATGATCCTATAGAGACCAAGGACCCAGCAGCGAGCCATACATGGGAGAAGGACCATATGGACATGGGACCTACCAGCACATTCTTGAGAAGATGTCCTCTCCCCGGTGTGAGCTCTCTGATATTCGACGGGAGGATCGAGAGGCTACATTACTAGTTCATCAATGCATCGATGGTGTGCAGGCATGCTTTGCGAGGTAGGAAGCGATGCTCCAGGCCATTCTAGATCGATTACCTCCATGTTATTCACACATTGGGGACAATGTGTAGTTTAAGTTTGGGGGTATGGGAGACAGATTCACACACACTCTATCCCAGTTTTTTTTTTATTATTATTGAAAAGATAAATGCATATTCATATTATTCTGAAAATTTTGGTTGATCTAAACGAATATTGTGATAAGATTTCATCAGTAAGCTTAAAATATAGAACATATGGTCTAATAATAAAGTTTTAAAAGTTTAATTACTTACTTTAAAGCATTTAAGAATTCACAAGTTTGATCTAATCTGACACGAGCGCATTAGTACATAATTGTGTGAGGTATGACACGTAATTTTAATATGTATGTTTCCATGGCTTAACTGTAACCGAATGAATTTTTAGATGAACACTTTGGCATAGAAAAATAGAAAAAAAAAATTTGCACTAAAAGAGAAAATAAAATGCTCCTAATGATCATTAAATAAACTTTCCACTAAGTAACTGGACCTCTTGCCTCAGTAAGCAGTGAGTATTCACGTCAAAATGTGGGAATTTTGCTCATAACGATCATTAAATGAACTTTCCACTAATAACTAGACCTCTTGCCTCAGTAAGCAGTGACTATTCACGTCAAAAGGTGGGAGTTTTGCTAGGTAGCATTAAGACCAGTTAGTTTCGTAGCATTTTTGACTCGAGTTAGTAAGTCCTTAGGGGTGTCTTTACACGTGATGCCCTAAAACCATCTGGTTTGGGAGTCATTGACTAAACACTCTCTACATGGGTCAATTAGAAAGCTTAAGGGAACTAAA
Organism: Bretschneidera sinensis; assembly: GCA_023935145.1. Lineage (NCBI taxonomy): Eukaryota > Viridiplantae > Streptophyta > Magnoliopsida > Brassicales > Akaniaceae > Bretschneidera > Bretschneidera sinensis. The sequence goes on along the minus strand of CM043701.1, from coordinate 35,210,618 downwards.
CATAGCAAAAATCTCATAATAAAAGAAAAGAAGGAAATAAAATTATGCCATTATTGTTCATTCTGATAGGAAATTCTGTGAATCTTGAGACATGGAAACACTACACATTAAAATTATTTGGAAGCTTCATTTCTTATGTGCTAGTTCATGTTGTGAGTTTTAAATTACTTGCAAGCGCACGAGTCGTTTGCAATATAGTGTTGTGCAAGTGCGAGGTCGAATCCACAAGGAATTGCGTTGTGAAAATGTAATTTTTTCTAAACTAAACTTATCTTAACCTAGTTCCGAGTTTTGAATTATATGTTACAAAACAAATAAAAACTAAACTAATTGATTTAAAACTAATAATAAAGACACTAAGGTTTCTGAATCCACCCCATCAAAGTTAAGCATATATCTTCATGTTCTAAAAATAGCCTATCAAAACATTCCAAGAATCAAACTTAAAACAAAAAACAACAAATATCTCAATTAAACCAAAAGTATCCAATGTATCCACTTTTAACAAATCACAAAGGAAATCCAATTTAATAAAAAACAATTTGATGTATCCATCAGATGAAACACACGGAATATCCAACAGAACAATTTAAACGCAATCAATAATAAGATTTTACTCAAATAATTGACAGAACATTTATACTTAAAAAAACATCAGAATTGTATAAACAAATCTGAAACTATTATGCCAAACAACGGCGAGGCTTCATCTTCAACCTTAGTTGAAGATTTTAGCCACTCATAATTATGAAACTAGAGTTCATAATAAAAGTGCTAAACATTAAACTAAAAAAAACAGTGAATTAAAATTGACTATACATGGGAGAAATTCCACTCGTTGTTGGGCGACACTTCCCCTCGTGATAGCAAAGCCTTCGAGATCCTCCAGAATGCTAGCAGACGTCCACTGGATTACACCAACTGGCACCAGGAATTTCACACTAAAGATGAAGTGAAGAGGGGCTTATATAGGGAAACATCACAAGTGCAATGTGTTTCCAATCCGATGTGGGATACTGCAGATTCTAGCTTTTGCTCTTTGACCTTTGTCTACTAAAACTCCCATAACTTTCTCTAGAAAAATCATTTTATTGATTCATAAAATTTATCTAGAAAATAGACATCCGGATCTTTCCAAGCATATATGGCCCATCTCCTGGTTCTTCCTGAATCAATACAGTTAAATCCTCAAAAATGGCTGATCTGTCACGCTGAAATCATGCACAGCCTGACCTTTGTCTACTAAAACTGCCATAACTTTCTCTAGAAAAATCATTTTATTGATCCGTAAAATTTCCCAGAAAATAGACATCCGAATATTTCCAAGCATATATGGTTCATCTCCTAGTTCTTCCTGAATCAATACAGTTTAATCCTCAAAAATGGCTGATCTGTACAAGAAATTCTGACAATTTAGTGAAACTCTTTTCCCAGTGCTTGTAAACCTGAAAAACAACGAAAACAACTCAAAGTAACGAATTCCTACGCTAACAATTGTAAATTAAGTGGCCAAAATATGCAATATTTTTCACTCATCAAATACTCCCAAACTTACATTTTGCTAGTCCCTTAGCAAAACAAAATAAAAAAAAAACTAAATGGAAAACAAAGAACATAAAGATAAGTTCATCACTTATGGTATCCAAAAATTTAAGGAGCACTCAAAACCATGATATTCATTCATGAGCAAGCTTAAAAAATATAAGACATCTTCGCAATGAATAGGAATTTTAAAACCTAATTACTTACAAGAGGCAAGCAAGACATCACAAGCTTGAATCAGTGTAAAGTGAATTAGCATATATAGATGAGGTTTCTAAATAACTTCAATGTACAATGTCTCAATATCTTAAGATTCACAGGATTTCTCATCAGAATGAACAACGATAGCATAGTTTTATTTTACCCTTTTTTTTTATATATAAGGCTCTGCTATGATTAGTTCCCTTAAGCTTTCTAATTGACCCACGTAGCGAGTGTTGAGTCAATGACTCCCAAACCAGATGGTTTTAGGGCATTAGGTGTAAAGACACCCCCTAAGGACTTACTAACTCGAGTCAAAAAGGCTACAAAACTAAACTGGCCTTAATGCTACCAAGCAAAATTTCCACCTTTGGACGTGAACACTCACTGCTTACTGAGGCAAGAGGTCCAGTTACTCAACGGAAAGTTTCGCAATGATCATTATGAATAAAATTCCCACCTTTTGACATAAACACTCACTGCTTACTGAGGCAAGAGGTCCAGTTACTCAGTGGAAAGTTTATTGATGATGATCATTATTTTTCTTTTTTTTTGTTTTTCTATGCCCAAGTGTTAATCCCACAAGTCATCCAGTTTCAGTTAAGTCAAGGAAACATACGCATTGAAATCGCATGTCATACCTCACACAAATATGTGCTAATGTGCTCGTGTTATATTAGCTCAAACATGCGAATTCTCGAATGCCCAAAGTAAGTAACAAAGTTTTAAAACTCTATCATCAAATCATGTGTTCAAAATTTTAAGCTCACCAATGAAATCACATCACAATATTTGTTTAGATCAACTAAAATTTCAAAATAACATGAGCATGCATTTACCTTATTATTATTATTATTATTATTTAAATGAAGAAAAACAACAACAAATTAGGACAAAGTGTGTGTAATGTGTCTCCCATACCCCCAAACTTAAATTACACATTGACCCCAATGTGTGAATAATATGGAAAGAGCTGACCTGAGATATGAAGAACTATCTGGACTTGGTATGGCTCATAGCATACCCCCGAACTTGAACTGAAGTACGCGTTGTCTCTAAAAAATAAAGACTAGAAAACAAAAATACTGGAAACAAACATTAATCATAAATATGTCAAGTAATAAGTAATCAAAAAGGATAAGCTGTGGGTGCCTCCCATGAGCACTAAGTTTAACGTCTTCAGCCAAACCCAATATTAGTAATCGTGCCCAGCTAAACACTCCACCATCTGATCAATAAATGGGAGTGGAAAATGATCCTTCCTTATGGTAACATTCCACTTACGGTAGTCTAGACACACTCTCCATCCTGATTGCACACGAGTTGGAACCAACTCATCGTCTTTATTTATCACTACCGTCAATCTAGCTTGCTTTGGCACGACATGAATCGGGCTCACCCACTCACTATCAAAGATTGGATAAATGATCCCTACACCCAACAGCTTTATCACTTCAATCCTCACAACCTCTTGTATAGCTGGAGCCTTCTTTGTGGCTCCCTCGATGGCTTGACATTCTCCTTCAAATGTAACTTATCGAGGAGCTGATCCCCTTGATATCCTCAATAGTCCAGCCTATAGCTTCATTGTGCTCTCTTAAAACGTCCAATAATTTATTCACTTGAGCATCAACCAAATCTGAAGCTATAGTCAGAGGCAAAGAATCTGTTGAACCTAGGAACTTATACTTAAGATTGTCCAGTAAAGGCTTAAGTTCCTTCTTGAGGGGTTCAGGTGCTGTGGTCTCCTTTGTCTCACTGCTATTCTGAGGAACAGACTCCAAAGTAGCATTTGCTTGCTCAAGTAACATATCCAAATCCAAATCTTCTCCAAACTAAGCAAAGTATGCCTCCAGGGGGTCCTCAATGCTTGATTCACCCACAGTCTCCTCTGTCTTACTGCTCTCCCGAGGAGCAGACTCCAAGATAACAGTTGCTTGCTCAAGTAGCTTATCTAAATCTAAATCCTCTCCAAACTGAGCAAAGCATGCCTCCACACTGTCTTCAGACTACCCTCCTTTCTTGGGCGCTTGTAATCTCTCAGGGTAAGGTGCTTTAGGTACAAATGACCCAGGAAGATCCTTAATAGTAGGTGTGGCTGTAGATGGCTTAGCATCTCTTTTCTCCTTGTTGACACTTTTTTGCTCTTGCTACAGAGCGGGGTTCTCTTCCATTTAATTGTCCACTTGTCTTCCATACCTCAATGTGACAATCGCTTGCACTTGTTCTTGCCCGTGCATAGGAGTTGATGAATTTTCAACCGCAAACTGTTCCTTCGGGTTGGGCATGAGTTGACTAAGGAACTTTCCCTTCTCTCCTTCACCCAAGTGACTTGCAATTTGACCCATTTGACTCTCTAGCTTGGCAATCACTTGGGTGTTTACTATTGTTGCACTCCTCACTTCGCTTATAGATTGGCCGGTCATCTTTCTGAAATCATTTAGAGCGTCCTCCAATGACTTGGAAACCGACATTAGCACTTGACTGGGAGCTTGGTAAGCGGGTGATGGTGCTGGATGGGCTGAGCGACCATAACTTGGAACTAGTGGAGGAAATCTAGGAAGGTATTGATTTTGAGCATAATGAGGGGCTCCTCCCTGATTCATCAGTTGGTTTTGCTTCCATGAAAAATTAGAGTGGTTCCACCACCCTGAATTGTACGTCTCGGAGTAAGATCCATTTGACTGCCTCCGATAGTCATTGAAAGCATTCACTTGTTCCATAGGATACTCGGAAAAAACCGAAATTGATGGACAATTCTGTGCTAGATGCATGGGACTAGCACAGATGGAACAGCTATCAACATTGAATGTATTGGTTGTATTAATGGACTGACCGGTCATTTTCATGAAATCCTTGAGGGCATCCTCTAAAGACTGTGAAACCAGCATTGGATTCATCCACATTTTTTTAAAATTTTTTAATTTTTATTATGGGCAATTGCCAATGGAAACAAATAAACTAAAATAAAATTGCAAAAGAAAAATAAAACAAAAATGCTAACTAAACTAGTAGAAAAATAAAATTAATTCAGACAAAAAATTTAATTTTCACAAACCAAACAACTCTTCGACAACGGCGCCAAAAATTTGTTGTGAGTTTTAAATTACTCGCAAGCGCACGAGTTGTTTGCAATATAGTGTTGTGCAAGTGCGAGGTCGAATCCACAGGGATTTGATTTGTGAAAATGTAATTTTATCTAAACTAAACTTATCTTAACCTAGTTCCGAGTTTTGAATTATATGTTACAAAACAAATAAAAACTAAACTAATTGATTTAAAACTAATAATAAAGACACTAAGGTTTCTGAATCCAACCCACCAAAGTTAAGCATATATCTTCATGTTCTAAAAATAGCCTATCAAAACATTCCAAGAATCCAACTTAAAACAAAAAACAACAAATATCCCAATTAAACCAAAAGCATCCAATGTATCCGCTTTTAACAAATCACAAAGGAAATCCAATTTAATCAAAAACAATTTGATGTATCCATCAGATGAAACACATGGAATATCCAAAAGAACAATTTAAACGCAATCAATCATAAGATTTTACTCAAATAATTGACAGAATATTTATACTTAAAAAAACATCAGAATTGTATAAACAAATCTGAAACTATTATGCCAAACAACAGCGAGGCTTCATCTTCAACCTTAGTTGAAGATTTTAGCCACTCATAATTATGAAACTAGAGTTCATAATAAAAGTGTTAAACATTAAACTAAAAAAAAACAGTAAATTAAAATCGACTATACATGGGAGAAATTCCACTCGCTGTTGGGCGGCACTTCCTCTCGTGGTAGCAAAGCCTTCGAGATCCTCCAGAATGCTAGCTGACGTCCACTGGATTACACCAAATGGCACCAGGAATTTCACACTAAATATGAAGTGAAGAGGGGATTATATAGGGAAACATCACAAGTGCAATGTGTTTCCAATCCGATGTGGGATATTGCAGATTCCAACTTTTGCTCTTTGACCTTTGTCTACTAAAACTGCCATAACTTTCTCTAGAAAAATCATTTTATTGATCCGTAAAATTCCCCAGAAAATAGACATCCGGATATTTCCAAGTATATATGGCTCATCTCATGATTCTTCCTGAATCAATACAGTTAAATCCTCAAAAATGGCTGATCTATCACGCTGAAATCATGCACAGCCTAACCTTTGTCTACTAAAACTGCCATAACGTTCTCTAGAAAAATCATTTTATTGATCTGTAAAATTTTCTAGAAAATAGACATCCGGATCTTCCCAAGCATATATGGCTCATCTCCTAGTTCTTCCTGAATCAATACAGTTTAATCCTAAAAAATGGCTGATCTGTACGAGCAATTCTGGCATTTTAGTGAAACTCCTTTCCCAATGCTTGTAAACTTGAAAAACTATGAAAACAACTCAAAGTAACAAATTCCTACGCTAAAAAATGTAAATTAAGTGGCCAAAATATGCAATATTTTTCACTCATCAGTTCACCTTACACTGAGTCGGACTTATGATGCCTTAGCCAGCCTCGTGTAAGTAATTAGATTTTAAAACTCCTATTTATAGTGAAGATGGGTTTGTATTTTAAGCTTGCTCATGAATAAATATCATGGTTTTGTATGTGACCTAAATTTCTGGATACCATGAATGATGGATTTATCTTTGTTATTGTTTTTTAGTTAGTTTTTAATTTCGTATTGCTAAAGGACTAGCAATATGTAAGTTTGGGGGTGTGATAAGTGGTTAAATATTCGTATTTAAGCCCCTTAATTTATATTTGTTAAGTTCCTAGTTGTGTTATTTCATGCTATTTTATTGCTTTTCTGTGTTTTTTGTGTTTTCCTAGGATATTGAAGAAAATGGAGCATTATCCGGATTGGAAACCAAGAACTGGAAGAACTAGCAGATGCATAGTGCAATCAAGCACAAAATAGTTCGATTGAGCACACCAGCACTCGTATGCACAAGAAGAAGGCTCGAGCGCAACCTTGCGCTCAAGCGCATCAACATGAGATCGAGCGTACACATGTAGTAAAATGGCAAAACCTATTTTAGAAAGTAGGGTTAGGGTTCTGTTTCACGAGTTAGGGTTTCCAGATGTCCACAAACCTTATAAATAGTCCTGTAAAACATAGAAACTAGATCCTTTCTTTACTTTTGAGTTTTAGAGAAGGAGATTGTGGAGAAGAATTGACAACTCTTCTCCATAGTGTTTTCAGGTTTCTTCTTTCCTTATTTTATTTTATGAAGATATTTAGCATCATAATTATGTGTAACTAACTTCTTAGTAAGGGCTTGGTTGAAGCCCTAATTATGTTTACTAAATAAATCAGTATTGACGCCTTTGCGATATTTATGCTGTGATTCTTAACTTGATTAATGCTTGTTTTTATTTAAATTCCTCATATGTGTTTGCCGGATCAACATTTACATGTGGTATGGATTAATTAGTTGAATCAATTTGGATACCCGAGTCCTAGGTTTAACAATAGTAACAGAAATCCACGCCAAGTTCTTGGGTTAATCAACATGGGAAACCAGGAGTATACATAATGCCCTAGGTCTCACGTGGTTGTCGATTTCCACAGATCCTATGCTCTCTTATAGGAACAACTTAGTATACACCATGTTGAATCCCTTAAGAAATAAAAGAGTTAGAGTATACACCACGCCTAACTCATTGCTTAGGGAAATCAATAGCTTAAGGAGTATACACCATGCCCTTAGGTTGACAACCATTAGGTATTCATAGTGTGATTAAAGCATTGGAAAATTGTTTTATTGTGGTAGCATGACTAGTGGTGGATATCAAGTCCCTACGATTTTATCATTATTAATTCAAACTCAATATTTATTTCTATTGTTTTATATTGCGAAACTAATTTTAAAGCGAAATTCATCAATCCTTGTGGAGATTATCTCACATTTGCACATTATGATACTGTTGACCTTGTGCACTTGCAAGTAAAACTGTTCAATTATTTGTTTATTAATTTAGGTAGATTTTTGCATGACAGTGAGGTCTAGCAATGGTGGTTTTTATGCATATTCTCTCAAAAAATTTTGTGAAAAATCGTTTTGGAGAGAGATTTGGGGAAATGTGGAGTTTTCAATCGTAAAAAGTTGAAAATGAGATGATTTGAGGTATGATTGAAGGTTCTATAGAGTGGATTTAAGATATTTTGGGCTAAAATCAAGGATTTTATAGAGAGAGAAAGCTTAGGGTTTTTAAAAATGGCATGAAAAGTTAAAAATCTGAAGAGACTTTATAGAATCACGATACTAGTCGATTGGGTTAGGGTGCCAATTAACTTGGTCATTCATATTTTGAGGGCAATGTGACATCCCAGTCAACTGGGTCAGGATAACAGTCGACTACATACTCTAGCAGTGACATACCAATCGACTAGGTGTCCCTTACTAGTCGACTGTGGTATCTAGGATAAATTCAAATTTTTAGCTCCAAGCTTCTCGTTTGATACTAGTCGACTGGTTCCTCTGAACTAGTCGACTAGAGAAATGGTCAGTGAGGTACCAATCGAATGGGAGTTCCTTACCAGTCGATTGGGTAACTAGACAGAGAGATACCAATTGACTACATCAAAATATTAGTCGACTGGGGCTTTTACAAAACATAAGATTTTGAGCTCTAACTTGGAATTTTAACACGAAATTGTTTATCTATGCCATCTTGAGTGAGAGAGATATTAAATAAGAATTAATACCATTCATTAGATTTCAAATATGCATATGATGAATGTTGATGCAATCAAAACATACATTTTATTATAGTTTTCCAAGCCTATTTATAGTCTAATCTTGCTAAAACTGTCTTCGTTCAATGGCTTATTAAGAATGTCAGCTATTTGGTCCTCTGAAGGTATGAATTATAATCTAATATCACCCTTTTTTAGCATGGTTTCTTATGAAATGATGTCTTATTTCTATGTGTTTAGTTCTAGAATGCCGAATCGGGTTTTTGGTAAAGTTGATAGCACTAGTGATATCACAATGAATTGGTATATCTCTAAAGTTCATGACATAGTCTTTTAACTGTTGTTTCATCTACAACACTTGTGCACAATAACTTTTGGTTGCTACATATTCCACTTCAGCGGTTGATAGTGCAACTGAATTTTGTTTCTTGGAAAACCAAGAGGTTAACATTGCACTTAAAAATTGGCATGTTCCACTGGTGCTTTTTCTATCTAGTCTACAACCCACAAAATTAGCATCCAAATATCCTACAAGCTCAAAAGTTGATTTTCTAAAATACTATAACCCTAGGCTTTGAGTCCATTGTAGATATCTAAGGATTCTTTTTACTGCAATTACGTGTGATTCCATAGGATTAGCTTGAAATCTAGCACACATGCATACAATGAACATTATATCATTTCTACTTGCAATTAGATAAAGTAAAGCTCATATCATGCTTCTATAAGTTTTAGGATCTACACACTTACGTACCTCATCTAGGTCCAGTTTTGTAAAGGTGCTCATAGGAGTTCCAATTAACTTTGAGCTTTCCATCTCGAACCTCTTTAATAGGTCCTTGGTGTACTTTGATTAATTGATGAAGATACCTTCTTTCAATTATTTGATTTGAAGTCCAAGGAAGTAGGTAAGATCTCCCATCATGCTCATTTCAAATTCACCTTGCATACACTTAGCAAACTCTTGACACATAGATTCATTAGTAGCTCCAAATATAATATCATCAACATATATTTGGACAAGTAGTGTGTCATTTTTGTGAATTTTTGTGAAGAGGTTGTGTCTATTTTTCCTCCTGTAAAACCATTTTCAAGCAAAAACTTACTTAGTCTTTCAAACCATGCTATTGGAGCTTACTTCAACCCATAGAGATCTTTAGAAAGCTTATAAACATGATTTAGAAGACTAAGATTTTCAAATCCAAGAGGTTGCTCAACATACAACTCTTCTTCTATAAAGCCATTTAAAAAGGAACTTTTTACATCCATTTGAAATAGCTTAAATTTATTAAAGCATGCAAAGGCCAATAACATACGAATGGCTTCTAATCTAGCTACAGGAGCATAGGTCTCATCAAAATCTATTCCTTCTTCTTGATTATATCCCTTAGCAACTAGCCTAGCTTTATTCCTAGTTACTATTCCATTTTCATCCATTTTATTTCTATACACCTATTTAGTTCCTATTATAGTGTGATTCTTTGGTCTAGGAACTAGATTTCATACTTTATTTCTTTCAAATTGATATAATTCTTCTTCCATAGCATTTATCTAATCAACATCTTTCTCGGCTTCTATAAAAGTCTTAGGTTCTACTTGAGATAAATAAGCTACACAATTATATATATTTCTAATAAAGAAACAAGTTCTTACCCCTTGTGAAGGATCACCAATCACTTGGTTGATTGGATGATAATTCACATACTTCCAATCTTTGTGAAGACTATCCTCTTATTGACTTATATCTGGTTGATCAAGATTGAGAGCTTCTACCTCTTGACTTGTTTGAGGTTGGCTCTCCTTCAGGTCAACAATGGGAGTAGGTGTTTTCATTCTTGGAATAAAATCTACATCATCATTAAACGAAACTACTCTACTACTAATTGGGTTAGACTCATCAAAGACAACATGTACGGATTCTTCAACCACTAGATTTCTTTTATTAAAGACTCTATAAGATTTACTAGAGGTTGAATATCCTAAGAATATCCCTTCATCAGTCTTTGAGTCAAATTTACCCAAATTAGTTTTATTGTTATTTAGGATTAAGTACTTGAAACCAAAAACATGAAAATAAGAGATGTTAGGCTTTCTACCTTTCCATAATTCATATAGGGTTTTGTTAAGCATAGGCCTAATTAAAACTCTATTTAAAACATAGCAATAAGTGTTTACGTCTTCCACCTAAAAGTATTTTGAAAAACTATTTTCACAAAGCATTGTTCTTGCAAACTCTTTTAGAATTCTATTTTTCCTCTCAACAACTCCATTTTGTTGAGGAGTTCTAGGTGCTAAAAAATTATAATCAATTCCATTTTCATCACAAAATTTTGAAAAGCTTTGGTTTTAAAATTCCTTTCTATGATCACTTGTTATACTTGAAATAAATTTTTTTCATTTTGAACCTTTTTACAAAAGTTCACAAATCCTTTGTATGCTTCATCCTTGTAAGCAATAAAAATAATAAAGGCATATCTTGAATAATCATCAACAATTATAACAGTATATTGATGGCCACCTAGACTAATGGTACTTATTGGACCAAACAATTCCATATGCAAAAGTTCCAATAGTCTAGAAGTTGAGATTAGATTTTTTTTATTTAAAAGAAATTCTTGTTTGCTTTCCAATTTGACAAGCATCACACACCTTGTCTTTTTCAAATTTGATTTTTGGAAGTCCAATGACTAAACCTTCTTTTGAAATTATTTTAAGCAACTTCATGTTCAAGTGGCCAAGTCTTCTATGCCACAGCCATGGGTTTTCACTAAAAGCGGGAAAACATTTTTCATTTTCCGAATGCAAAGATTTTAAATCCACTATATAGATATTTTCATGTCTATGGCCAACAAACTTGATCTTGTTACTTTTGATGTCTATAATTAGACAATGAGAGGTTTCAAATATAACTTTGTTTCCTTTGTCACATAATTGACTAATACTATGCAAATTTGGCTTAAGGCCTTGCACATATAACACATGATCAATAGTTGAGAAATCATTACCAACTTTGCCATGCCCAATGATCTTTATCGTTGTATTGTCTCCAATGGTGGCGTGTTCACCATCCCTTAGAGTTAGCTCTTTGAACATGCTTTGATCATCGATCATGTGCTTTGAGCATCCACTATCAAGGTACCAATAGTTACATTTTTCCATGGTGTGGAGACATATCTACATTACACAAGGATACACAATTGCACTCTTAGGTACCCAAAAATTTTTGGGTCCTTTAGGGTTAGTCCTAGAAAATATGGTTCCCTTGGGGACCCATACCTTCTTAACATTATAAGGTGCTTTATAATTATAGACATGTTGATGATGCATAATCCTAAGATAATAGTTATTGAAATTTCTAGGATTTATTAAATATGAATGCCTATTGTTTCTTGGATAAGCATTCCTAGGATACATGTTTCTATGATTAAAGTTATGAACATGCATGTTATCACTAAGAAATGTATGCGGGTAGCTCCTAGGATGTGCACTTGTAGTGTGAGTAAACATATAATTTCTAGACTACATATGATGGTAATTCTTAGGATGTCCATGTGTAGTGTGCAAGTTATGAGTATATACATTATCTCTAGGATGCACATGATGGCTACTCTTAGGATGTGTATTTCTAGTATATGCATTCCTTGAATGATTATTCCTAGCATTTGCATTTCTTGAGTGAGTGTATATATAGGCATGAGTATTTCTAGGATGCTTAATTCTAGTATATGAATTAGAACTTAAATTTGTATTCTTAGACCTACAAGCATATATTGAAGAAGTATTTTTAATCTCGTTAGAGGCCTTAGAAGTGGAGGCTTTATTCAAACATGTTGTTTTCATAAACAAAGTCTCTTTTAACTTTTGCTTTCCCAATGGAGAATAACCCAAGCCAGATTTTCCTCCATTTAACCTTTGGCTAGATAACACTTCATATAGCTTTTCTTCTCCAAGCATAAGTCTAGATATAGTGTTATTCAAATCTATTATTTTCTTCTTTAAAATATCATTTTCATTTTTAGAAAACCTTGTGAAGTGCATGGAAGATAGTTTTTCCTTTTCTTCCTTTAAGCCCCCCATCTCTTTAGAAAAAGATGAAACTTCCTTCTTGAGAGCGACATTCTAGAATCAAATTTCTTCAATTATTCATGCATCTCATTTATAACTTCAATTAAATCTTCACTACTACTAACAATGTTATTATTAGAAGGGGAAGAAGTTGATACCTCATTCTCATCAGCATAGGTTAGTAATCTCCTCGTATCCAACTTCATTGTCTAAAGTTTCTTCCTGTTCGTAATTACTCCATATGGTTGCAATCATGTCCTTCTTTTTTAAGCTCTTATAAGGTTTGTTCGTTGTTGTACAATTGGCCTTGATGTGACCGGGCTTCTTGCAACTGTAACACATAAGAGGTTCCCTTTTTGGAATGGAATCCCTTGTGTAAGGTTTCTTGCTCTTTTTCAAGAACTTGTGAAACCTTTTGGTGATTAAAATCATCTCACCATCTTATTCGCTGCTCTCATCCTCTTCTTCTTTCTCTTCCTCTTTGTTTCTTATAGAGGCCTTGAGAGCAATCATATTTTTCTTCTTCTCATCATCATTGACAACGAGATTCATTTTCTCTATCTCGTATATCAATAGTGATCTGAAAAGTGTTTCAACATCAAGTTTGTCGAGATCTTTGGCCTCTATGATGGTTGTCTTCTTTGCTTTCCAAGTGGATGGCAAAGACCTTAAGATCTTCCACGTTAGTTCAAACTCCTCAATGTTCCTACCGAGAAACTTGAAGCCGTTAACAATAGTGGTTAAACATGAGTGCATTTGAGAAATTTTTCGTTATGAGATATTTTGGAAGATTCATACTCAGACATTAGCATATAGATTTTTGATTTTTTTTTATTTCACTAGTGCCCTCATATGTAACTTGTAGTTTGTCCCAAATCTCCTTAGTTGAAACACATGCAGAAACTTTATTATACTCAAAAATATCTAAAGCACAATGTAAAATACTAGTTGCTCTCATATTTAGATAAATCATTCTACAATCCTCTTCATTGAACTCAGTTTTGAGTTTATGCATTGTATGATTGATTTCTCTAATAGTTATTTCCTTTGTAGGAATTCTAGGTCCTTCCTCAATGACTCTCCATAGATTATAATCTTTTCCTTCGACAAAGATTTTCATCTATTTTTCCAATAGTTATAATTGGAGCCATTGAACAAAGGAGGCCTAGTATATGAATGCCCTTTGGTATAACTATTTGATGCCATCAGATCAACTCAATGATTTTAAGCCTAAAATTGAGTATGAAGCTTTGATACCAATTGTAAACCGAGGTTCAAACCCAAAAGCGCGGTGAATTGGGTTTTAAAAACTTTTGCTAATTAACTTACAAGTTTTTAAATAGTTAAATAGACAAAGTACACAAACAAATATTATGCTTGAAAGTAAAGGAGTTTAAGGAAGAGAATATGCAAACTCCATTTATAGTGGTTCGGTAATATCGAAATCTCTCCGACCCTACGTCTACTCTCTTCAAGGAACCTCCTTGAAGCAATCCACTAAAACCTTTAGTCGTGAAACTTCACGGATGTTGCACAAAGCTTACTACCGATCTCTTCCTCACTGAAGCTACAATGAAATGTTTAATCCTAAACACTCTAAGAGTTATACCAAATCTTTCCCTTTACAATAAATGGAATTTGTTGTAAAGTAAATGATAGAGAGATAACAATAAGTGTCTTTACAAATGAACAATATCTCTTTTTCAAGAACAAGCTTGAAGAATGGCTCAACAATAAATTTTTCAAAGCTTTCGAGAATTTAATGAGCTATTTTATGAATTGAATGTGTTCTCTTCTTCTTTTAAATGCTCATTGAAGTAGGTTTATATAGCCTTGAATCAATATGGTTGTTTGACACTGAATTGGTAGGTTTGGGGCATTAAATGCTCAAGTTTGTGTCTCAAACGATCATATTTTTGAATTACCAGTCGACTAGGTCCTTGTACTAGTCAACTGGGTCAAGTGAAGATTTTTCACCTTTTAGGCTAAGAGAGAGTACCAGTCGACTGGGTCCTCAGCACTAGTCGACTGGGAACTTTCTGCCCCATATCCCAAACGATTGGTATAGGGACCCAGTTGACTGTGTTGTCTTTCAACCCAGTTTTTCTTTCCAAAAAACAATTTTGACTGAGAAACTTTTTTTTATTTTTAGTTTTGTCAAAGTATTTTGTAAATTGAGCCACATATCAAGCTATATAATTTATAAACCGGGGTTCAAACCCAAGAGGGGGTGAATTGGGTCTTAAAACTTTTGCTAATTAAACTTGCAAGTTTTTAAACAGTTAAATACACAAAGTACACAAACAAATGTTATGCTTGAAAGTAAAGGAATTTAAGGAAGAGAAAGTGCAAACTCCATTTATAGTGGTTCAGCAATATCGAAATCTCTCCGACCCTACGTCCACTCTCTTCAAGGAACCTCCTTGAAGCAACCCACTAAAACTTTAGTCATGCAACTTCATAGGTGTTGCATAAACCTTAAAATCAATCCCTTCCTTAGGGAAGCTAATCCCTTCCTCACGAAAGCTAATCCCTTCCTCACGAAAGCTAATCCCTTCCTCACGGAAGTTACAAAAAAGTGTTTAATCCTAAACACTCTAAGAGTTATTGCAACTCTTTTCCCTTTACAATAAATGAGATTTGCTGTAACGTAAATGGTAGAGAGATAGCAATAAGTACTTTTACAAATGAATAATATCTATCTTTCAAGAACAAGCTTGAACAATGGCTCAACAATAATTTTTTCAAAGATTTTGAGAATTAATGAGCTATCTTGTGTATAAAATGTATTTTCTTCTTGTTTTAAATGCTCATTGAAGAGGGTTTATATAGCCTTCAACTAATATGGTTGTTAAAGACTGATGTGGTAGGTTTGGAGCATTAAATACTCATGTCCCGCGTTTCAAACGGTCATATTTTTGAATTACTAATCGATTGGGTCTTTGTACCAATCGACTGGGTTAAGTGAAAAATGCTCACTTTTAGGCTTAAGGAGAGTACCAGTCGACTGGGAACTTACTGTCCCATATCCCAGTTGACTGGTATGTGAAGCCAATCGACTGGGTTATCATTCAACCCAGTTTTCATGTTTCAAAACTGTTTTTGACTTAGAAACTTTTGTATAGTTGGTTTTGTTAAAGTATTTTTGCAAAATAAGCCACAAATCAAGCTATGTAATTGAACATAAGAGATTTACAATTGTTTCAATTACCTTAATGCTTATTCTAGATCTTCTGTCTTGTTACGGTGTCTGAATCGAGTTGAATTCTTGCATCTTGTTTGTGTACCGAATGCTTTTAATGCTTAAACACTTAGATAAAACTATTAGTATAGTTAGAGTAGTGTTTTGTCATTTATTAAAATCAAATATAGGTCAACAATCTCCCTCTTTTTGATGATGACAAAACTAATGAGAGAAAAACAGTTTTTAAAAGCTAAGTGTTGGTTTTTAGAAAAATTTGGGCAGAGTCTCTTCTGTTTTTCATATACAAGCCAACCTGTTAAACATTTAAAACGCAATTTAAAAGTAGTTATTGATAAGTGCTTAAATATTCGTCTTTAAGCCCCATAATTTACATTTGTTAAATTCCTAGTTGTATTATTTCATGCTATTTTATTGCTTTTCTGTGTTTTCCTAGGATATTGAAGAAAATGGAGCATTATCTGGATTGGAAACCAAGAACTGGAAGAACTGGCAGATGCATAGTGCGATCGAGCACAGAGGAGTTCAATTGAGCGCACCAGAACTCGTGCGCACAAGAAGAAGGGTTAGGGTTAGGGTTCTATTTCATGAGTTAGGATGTCCACAAACCTTATAAATATGCTTGTAAAACACAGAAACCGGATCTTCTTTTTAGTTTGTTTTTGGAGAGACCGTGGAGACAAATTGACGACTCTTCTCTCGGGTTTATTCTTCTCCCTTTATTTTTACTTTATGAAGATGTTCAACATCGAAACTGTGTGTAACTAACTTCTTAGTAAGAGCTTGATTGAAGCCCTAATTATGTTTACTTAATAATTCAGTATTGGTGCCTTTGTGATGTTTATGTTGTGATTCTTAACTTGATTAATGCCTATTTTTATTTAAATTCCTTGTATGTGTTTGCCTGATCGACATATACATGTGGTATGGATTAGTTAGGTGAATCAATTTGGATGACTTGAGTCCTAGGTTTAACAATGGCAATAAAAGAAATCCACACAGGGTTCTTGGGTTAATCAACATGGGAAATCGAGAGTATACACCATGCCCTAGGTCTCATGTGGTTGTCGATTTTCATAGATCTTATACTCTCTTAAGGAACAACTCAGTATATACCATGTTGAATCCCTTAAGAAAGAAAAGAATTACAGTATACACCATACTAAATCGTTGCTTAGGGAAATCAATAGCTTAAGAAGTATACACTATGCCCTTAGGTTGACAAACATTAGGTATTCATGACATTAGTAAAGCATTGACATATTTTTTTATTGTGGTAGCATGTTAATGGTGGATATCAAGTCCCTAAGTTTTTATCACTATCAATTCAAACTCAATTTTTATTTCTCTCGTTTTATATTATGAAATTAATTTTAAATCGAACTTTACCAATCCCTGTGGACATGATCTCACATTTTGCACACTATACTACTAAGTTGACCTTGTACGCTTGCAAGTAAAACTTTTCAATTATTTGCTTATTAATTTAGGTAGATTTTTGCACAACAAGTTTTTGGCGCCGTTGCCGGGGATTGCACTAAATTTCTGTTCAGAATTATTTTTCGTTCAGTTATATTTTATTCTGTTTCATCAAAAACCTAATTTATTTCTTCTTTTTGTTTTCTGTTGTTCTATTTCAGGTGTGCAGTAGAGTAATCTCTAGCACTGCGATCAAGTGCAGTGCTTGGTGCAATCGAGTGCACTCGAGGCAGAGACTACCGGAGCAGCAGTACTGAAGCTGCTGCACTGATGTGGTTCAACTAATTCATGCAAGGGCTTTGATCCAACAATCTTTCCCCTCAATATAGAGCTTGAGTGGACCATTCGATAAAGGCTTAGAGACAACGTTGAAGAGGTAGAAGAGGAATTTAAGGGAGAAGCACAAATGGTGGAATAGCTTGACAACCAACTGCCACCAGAGCGAAGACCCATAAAGCAGTCCTTCATTCCACGAAACCTCGACCAGCCTTCGTGCATCGCTTACCAACCTGAGGCAGAAGGAAATTATTATATATACCCACAGATACTCAGTGCTTTGACTTATTTCAGGGGTACACCTGCTAAGGACCCACGCTGGCAGAATTCTTTGATCTCTGCAAATTCCAGCATATCCGGGGCCGGGAATCAGGTTAATTCTTTTCCTTTTTTCATTAAAGGATAATGCTAAATTGTGGTATAATTCAATTCCTGCAGTGTCCATCCATACCTGGGAAGAACTATCCAGTAAGTTCCTAAGAAAGTTTTTCCCAGCATAAAAGACAATGCAGATGAGGAAGGAGATTCAATCTTTCCAGCAAAAGGATGGTGACCTTTTCTTTGAAGCATAGGGACACTTCAATGAGCTGCTACTCAAATGCCCACATCACTATCTACCTCAGGATGAACTGGTACAGGCTTTCTATGAAGGTTTGAGTGATATTAATAAAATTATTGTGGATTCAGGTTGTGGAGGTGTGCTGATGGAAAAGAGCAATGAATAAGCCATGGAGCTATTTGACACATTAAGTGAGCACATCCAGCAATTCTCCTCTAGAGGTAGACAAGGAGTTAAGAGCAAAGGTATGTATAAGGTGACATTAAATGGTTGATCCTCAAATCAAATGGCTGTTATGGAGAGGAAGCTAGATCTGCTTGTAAAAGCCATGACTGCTCAGAATGCTTCACCAAGTCCACAAGCTACACCACTCCAGGTATGTGCTATATGTTCTCATTTTGATCACACTACTAAAACTTGCCCTTTGTATTCATCTGCAGATCCAGAGAAAGCAAACTATGTGGGACCAAACAACTATCCTCCCAAGAACAATCCGTATGCAAATACCTACAATCCTAGATGGTGAAACCACCCCAACTTTTCATGGAACAACAATCAGAATACCCTGAATCTTCAAGAGCAGCAAAGGAACTCCCAACAAGCAGCCTAACCAGTTTCGAAATTAAAGAAAAGTGACCTAGAGACTCTTGTGAGGCAATTAGCCACTCAACAACAGCAACTGATGACTTAACAAGGTCAGTTTATGACAAAGGAAAGACAATTTCGGACTGAGCAAAGACAAATAAATGCAAAGCATGAGCAAGCTATTCAAAGACTGAAAATCCAAGTGGGGCAATTGGCTAAGGAGCTGAGTGGAAGAAAGAAGGGTGAACTCCCAACCCAAACACTACCTAATCCAAGAGGACATCAGCAACTGAATGCCGTGACAACTCTCAGAAATGGTAAGATCATAGGCACTGATGAGTCTGCACAAGCATCTCTAAATAAAGCGTCCACATCAAAGGTAAGTGAGATGGAGAAGGTGAATGCACCACCCTTCCCTTAAAGGTTAGTAAAGCCAAAGAAAGAGAATAAATTGCTTGATATTTTTGAAACTTTGAGAAAATTAGAGATAAATATTCCTTTATTAGATGTAATTCGACAAATTCCTACTTATGCTAAATTTTTGAAAGATTGTTGCACTAACAAAAAGAAGTTTTAGGAGTATGAAACAGTGGCTTTAACTGAAGAGGTAAGCGTAGTGTTGTTAAGGAAATTACCACCAAAGCTAAAAGATCCAGGTAGTTTTACCATTCATTGCAGGATAGGTGACCAGCTTTTTGAACATGCACTATTGGATCTAGGGGCAAGTGTCAATCTGCTACCATACACTATATTCGAGACACTAGGTTTGGGGGAGCTTCAACCAACTTCTATCACCTTGCAACTGGTAGACAAAAGCATCAAATGACCAAGAGGTATTCTTGAGGATGTCTTGGTGAATATAGGTGCATTTATTTTACCTGTTGATTTTATTGTATTATATATGGAAGAATGTCCTAGGCCATTACCTTTGCCCATCATCTTAGGAAGACCCTTTATGAGAACTGCTGATACAAATATTTGTGTGGAAAAGGGTATTGTCAGTATGAAAGTAAATGGTGAGAAGATAGAATTCAAAATATTTGATGCATTAAATTCACCCCAAGATGATATGAAATGTTTTAATGTATGTATGATGCAAGGTGTTATTGAGCAAGCTTTTCAGGTCCATCACATTGATCCATTGGAGACCACCTTTGTTCTTGGTTCCGACAGCACCCAAACATTCACATCTGTCTAATATGCAGCAAAACCAATAGCACTTGAGCCACATGTGGTGGACTTTAAGTACCCCTTGCCAAAAGACTAACACTGAAGCTACTATAGAGAGTGTTTGAGCAGTCCATGATTTGATAGATATATAGCTCAAATGCCTCTATTTGAGGTCAGTAGTACTGAGGCCATTGAGTATGGTACATTTTTATCTTTGTTATTGTTAATTGTTTTTCATTATTTTCACTTTTTTCATACTTTCTGTAGTTCAGTTAGTGATTCAGTACATTTTGTCCTTGTGATCGAGCGCATGTCACTGTGCACTCGAGAGCAACATCACCATATGCCCAATGGCGCGCGAGTGCAATCACATGCGATCGAGCGCACTTGGGGTAGAGAGTCACATGATTATTTTAAGATATTTCACTCACTTGCACATTTTCACTCTCACTCTCGCATCCTCTTGCACACTCTCTGCACTCACTGCCGCCCTTAAAGCCCACTCACCCCTGCACACTCACCATCACTCATCACCATCACTCACCATCACCAGTCACCACCACATATCACCAACACACTGCCACCACTCCGTGACTCTAGGTATATTCATAACCCTCTTTCACTCCTCACAATAACACACACAATCACACAAGTTTTTGATTCATTTTTTTAAACTAATCTATTGCATATCCAATGTGTTGCTTATTATGTGGATGTGTTTGGTTGACATTGCAGGTGGTTGGGAACTTCCAACTCTCATCGCCCATAGCTTCAGTTCATTGTCGCCCACAAGTTGTTCGATAAAAATCCTCAGTCACATATCAGGTAGTGCGATCAAGTGCACATTACTGAGATCGAGCGCAAACTCTGCAGAACCTTGTCTAGGATGCCTAAACACACTACTTCCACCTCCCGTGCTTCGGGAAGCCGCACACAGTCCTCCCGACCCAGCTTTGAACAAAGGGAGATCCTATTCGAAACTATATTCAATATTGACGATGACTTCAAGAACTTTGAAGCAACTCAATGGGCTGTCCAGGAATTTAAGCGCCGTGGATTGAAGAGGCTGTTCAAGTTTGTCTACTCTACTGCCTACACCCGATTCATGGTTCAGTTTTATGAGAACCTATCTTTCGGCTGCAGCAGGCCAGGGGTCTTGTCCTCATCTGTTCAGGGCAAGTATATTGATATGACATCTGCAGATATAGCTCTTGCCCTCCATTATTGTGATGAGTCTCCTCTTGAGGACGCCAAGATAGATGAGCAGTCGGAGTGCTTTTCCTTGTCCACCATCGTTAAGAACATGTGTGCTAGGCAGTATGCCGATCGGCACAACAATGCTGAGAGCCAGTCCAAGTTTCCTCCACGACTCTGGCTCGTGGATTCCATTCTTTAGTGTAATGTGTGCCCATTGGGACACAAGACCCAGAGGCATAACCAGTTCTTACAGGCACTATATGCATTGCACAAAGGCGACTGGTACTCCATCCCGGCTATCATCTGGGGCAAGCTTCATAATTTTTGGGACCACGTCCATGCACGCCAAGTCACCACTACTAATGCTTGGGGGCTCCCATTCCCGTTCCTCATCTCATTCATTTTTAAGAAGAAGGGAATTAAGGGCTCCTCCATCGATGGACCAGTCTAGGACCACCCATTCTTTGGAAAGAGTCAGTGGACCCAGAGCCAGTCACACATGTCGAGAGGACTCCGAGGGCATGCATCTACTGCTGAGAGAGTGCAGGATGATCCTATAGAGACCGAGGACCCAACAGCGAGCCAGATATAGGAGGAGGACCATACGGACATGGGACCTAAAAAGTACCAGCACATTCTTGAGAAGATGTCCTCTTTCCATTGTAAGCTCTCCGATATTCGACTGGAGGATCGGGAGGCTACATTACTAGTTCATCAACGCATCGATGGTTTAGAGGCACGCTTTGCAAGGCAAGAAACAATGTTATAGGCCATTCTTGATCGCCTACCTCCCACCCCTAGTGACTCATCTTCCGCACCACCTAGAGACCAGCAGTGAGAGTGGTGCACCATCTGGCTGAATATGTAAAACTTAGCGCTTATAGGAGGCACCCCCACAGCATATCCTTTTATTTTTAGTATTTTTTTCACATTTCGTGTTAGTGTTTATTTTTATGTTGACCTTTTGTTTTCTCATAACTGTTTACTTTTAGTATCTTTTGTTTTCCACTATTACTTTTGTTTTTGTTTTTCAAGGACAATGTGTGTGCATTAGTTCAAGTTTGGGGGTGTGCTATGAGCCATGCCAGCTAACTAGTTATCCATCTTCTAGGTCAGATCTTTCCATATTATTCACACATTGGGGACAATGTATAGTTTAAGTTTGGGGGTATAGGAGACACATTCAGACACTCTGTCCCAGACACATTCACACATTCTGTCCCAGTTTTTTTTTTCATTGAAAAGATAAATGCATGTTCATATTATTTTGAAAATTTTGGTTGATCTAAATGAATATTGTGATAAGATTTCATCAGTAAGCTTAAAATCTAGAACACATGGTCTAATAATAAAGTTTTAAAAGTTTAATTACTTACTTTAAGGCATTTAAGAATTCACAAGTTTGATCTAATCTGACACGAGCACATTAGCACATAATTGTGTGGGGTATGACAAGTAATTTTAATATGCATATTTCCATGGCATAACTGTAACCGGATGACTTGTTAGATGAACACTTTGGCAAAAATAGAAGAAAAAAAATTATTACACAAAAAGAGAAATGCTCCTAATGATCATTAAATAAACTTTCCACTGAGTAACTGGACCTCTTGCCTTAGTAAGCAGTGAGTGTTCACGTCAAAAGGTGCAAACTTTGCTAATAATGATCATTAAATAAACTTCCCACTAAGTAATTGGACCTCTTGCCTCAGTAAACAGTTAGTGTTCACGTCAAAAGGTGGGAATTTTGCTTGGCAGCATTAAAACCAGTTAGTTTCATAGCCTTTTTTACTTGAGTTAGTAATTCCTTAGGGGTGTCTTTACACCTAATGCCCTAAAACCATCTGGTTTGGGAGTCATTGGCTAAACACTCGCTACATGGGTCAATTAGAAAGCTTAAAGGAACTAAACATGGCAAAAATCTCATAATAAAAGAAAAGAAGGAAATAAAACTATGCCATTATTGTTCATTCTGATAGGAAATTCGGTGAATCTTGAGACACCGAAACACTACACATTGGAGTTATTTGGAAGCTTCATCTTTTATGTGCTAGTTCACCACACACTAAGTCATACTTGTGATGCCTTAGCCAGCCTCGTGTAAGTGATTAGATTTTAAAACTCTTATTCATTACGAAAATGGATTTGTATTTTAAGCTTGCTCATGAATAAATATCATGCTTTTGTGTGTGACCTAAATTTTCAGATACCATGAATGATGGATTCATCTTTGTTATTGTTTTTTAGTTAGTTTTTAGTTTTGTATTGCTAAGGAATGAGCAATATGTAAGTTTGGGGGTGTGATAAGTGCTTAAATATTCATATTTAAGCCCCGTAATTTACACTTGTTAAGTTCCTAGTTGTATTATTTCATGCTATTTTATTGATTTTTCTG
Source organism: Bretschneidera sinensis (assembly GCA_023935145.1). Classification (NCBI taxonomy): domain Eukaryota; kingdom Viridiplantae; phylum Streptophyta; class Magnoliopsida; order Brassicales; family Akaniaceae; genus Bretschneidera; species Bretschneidera sinensis. The sequence continues at coordinate 35,187,236 of CM043701.1, read as the reverse complement.
TGTTTTTTGTGTTTTCCTAGGATATTGAAGAAAATGGAGCATTATCTGGATTGGAAACCAAGAATTAGAAGAACTGGCAGATGCATAATGTGATCGAGCACAGAAGAGTGAGATCGAGCACACCAGCACTCATGCGCACAAGAAGAAGGCTCGAGTGCAACTTTGCGTTCGAGCGCACCAATATTAGATCGAGCGCACACATACAGTAAAACGGCATAACCTATTTTGGAAAATAGGGTTAGGGTTCTGTTTCACGAGTTAGGGTTTCAAGATGTCCACAGACCTTATAAATAGGCTTGTAAAACACAGAAACCAAATCTTCTTTTTAGTTTGTTTTTGGAGAGGCCGTGGAGACAAATTGATGACTCTTCTCTCAGATTTATTCTTCTCCCTTTATTTTTACTTTATGAAGATGTTCAACATCGAAACTATGTGTAACTAACTTCTTAGTAAGGGCTTGATGGAAGCCCTAATTATGTTTACTCAATAATTCAGTATTGGCGCCTTTGTGATATTTATGCTATGATTCTTAACTTGATTAATGCCTGTTTTTATTTAAATTCCTCATATATGTTTGCCTAATCGACATATGCATGTGGTATGGATTAGTTAGTTGAATCAATTTGGATGATCGAGTTATAGGTTTAACAATAGTAACAAAAGAAATCCATGTCGGGTTTTTGGATTAATCAACATGGGAAACCGGGAGTATACACCATGCCCTAGGTCTCATGTGGTTGTTGATTTTCACAGATCTTATGCTCTTTTAAGGAACAACTCAATATACACCATGTTGAATCCCTTAAGAAAGAAAAGAGTTAGAGTATACACCATTCCTAACTCGTTGCATAAGGAAATCAATAGCTTAAGAATTATACACCATGCCCTTAGGTTGATAAACATTAGGTATTCATGACATTAGTAAAGCATTGGCATAATGTTTTATTGTGGTAGCATGATTAGTGGTGGATATCAAGTCCCTACGTATTTATCATTATCAATTCAAACTCAATTTTTATTTCTCTCATTTTATATTACGAAATTAATTTTAATTCGAACTTTACCAATCCCTGTGAAGATAATCTCGCATTTTGCACACTATACTACTAAGTTGACCTTGTGCACTTGCAAGTAAAACTGTTCAATTATTTGCTTATTAATTTAGGTATATTTTTGCACAACAATTATCTCAACTCAACCAAGCATGCATTTCTATAATACCTTTGTCAAAGTGATCAGAACAAAACTGTAACGATCCATCCCGGGTTGGCCACCCCCGAAACGGTGTCATCACATTTTGAAAATCCTAGCATGACACATATATGCAACAATAACAATAAATAGCACCAATAGAAAATTTTACATCAATCCTTAACCCTCAATAGGGGAGTTACATCAATCTGATATTTTAAACATTAATACAACGTAAAATGCATGAATATTTACAAATAATTTTTTACATTATATTTTATTTTCTCACTAGTCTGAGGATGTTGACACCTACGTGACTTACAGAAAATGATTTCTTATGAACCTCAACTCACCAAATTATTTGTCATGCCTACTACCTGAAATCATTGCACAATGAGGGGTGAGCTTCACAAGTTCAGTGATTTAAATTTACTAAAAGTATTCAGTTTGCATAATAGATCTTTTTATATTTAATCATTTATATTTCACATAACTTGATGATAACTTTCTACTATCACTACACATGTCATAAGATTCATTCTCTATCAATCTCTTCTTCTTATTCATTGGTTCACCTTAAGACCATCAATTATCTCATAATTACCTCGTAATGGGGTTCACATCATAAAGTCCACCATTTAGATGGTTCTTATCATTCTCTGTTTCTTTCTCACCATAACTGTCTCTCTTTGTGAGACCAATTCATCTATAACAATTTCATAATAACACATCACGCATCAACATTTCAGTAATGCAAGCAATAATTAAAGCAGATGCAATGCATGAATGATTATGATGGGAACGTCATCCCACCTGTCAACAGGTTATTATTATCTTAGACCGGCCCCTTCTCGGTTCTTTATAGCTTATCCCAGCTATCACAGAATTTATTTTCAGCATATGCTGGCTGTCACAGTGTCCCTTTTAATTCCAGCATATACTGGCCGTCACAGTTTTTCAATTAGACCGGCTCTTTCCCGGTTCTTTTCTTTTATTTAATGCATATGCATATGAACAATGATATAATATAATAAAAAAACAATAATTCAAATATTTTTATTTTCATTTATATCGACTGCTTTCCCAGTTCTTTTATTCTCATTCAAATGTATATGAAAACTGATATGAATATGCATACAAATAATAAAATAAAAACAAGCGTGTATTCAGACTAGCTATCCTGATTTTTCTCCAATTATATAAAAAATTCCACTAAATCTCTCTAATCCCAAATCACATCAAATCATCCATCAAAACTGTCAATATCTACTAAATTTCATCTCAAACCACATCAAAGCTTGTCAAGATCCACTAAATTTCGTCTCCTCATAATTTGTATCATAACATCAATCAAAACCCGCCAAGAATTTATTTATCACCATCATTATTAAATCAAATTATCATTATAGTAATATTTATTTTCACATAATAATTTTCTACGTGTCTAATATTTATATCATACAGATCAATTAAATTTATCTACCACCAAAACATAAGGTAATATTTTTGCTATATATTTAATTTTTATTTAGATTACTTAAAGTAAATCCAACTCACCACGTAGCACTTAAAGCTACCCGTGGATCACTTCCTTGCCTTTCCCGTTCCTCTCATAAATTCCCTCAGTTGTAGATCGTCAACACCTGACATCATATTTATATTAAATTTATAATTTATTCTTCAATTTGTTATAAACCACACCCTTTGAAACTTCCCACTTTGAATTCAGGGAAATTTCATGAATGCTAAAAATTCAAAAATAACTACTATGTTATTACCTTATATTTTTCTGATAATTTCACGTGATTCTCTATGAAATTTCACAATAAATCCCTTCAAAATTTTGCTCTTTTAACTTTTTTTTGGGTCCCCAAGTATTTAAAGAAATCACATAACGATAAGAAAACAAAACAAATTTGGTAAGTGTATATAAAAATATTGAAGCAGTATGTGTGTGTGTGTGTCTATATATATATATATATGCCTGTACGATTTTGTAAATATTTTCAGCCCAAATGCTAAAGCATACCCTGCCTCCACGTTTTGCATTCTTGTAAGCCATGCAAATATTGTGAACACCTGCTGCCACGAATTTGTAGTTTTTTTTAAAGAATAAAATATTTATTTTATGTATATATATATATATATTCTTTCCTTTTTTTTTGTTTTCCTTTTGCTGAACATCCTGGACGTCCAATTTTTTTTTATTTTTCTTTGTGACTTCGCCCCCACGCGTCCATTTTTTTCAAAAGAATTATTTTATTCAATACTAAATCTTTTGTGTAAATATATTATTTTAATTTCATGTTGTATTTATTAAATTGCTTCTTTACCCTTACTCTACGATTACGGGTATTACAAAAACTCCCCCTAAATCTATGCTCTATTCTAAGTTTACATTGATTTTTCTCTTTTTCTCCCCAGTTCTGACAACAGCAAAAAAAGGGAGTGCAAACTCCAAAAATAAGCAACTTGGATATCAAAAACAGGAAGATAATGCAAAAACCAACTTGTATGCAAAAATTAAGCATTATTCGGAGCTAGAAATACTTCCCAAGAAGAACCAGAAGTTTCCATACTAGCATAAGTAGTTAAAGCATATTGCGGAGTACGAATAGCTTAAACCAAGTAATCGTATAGCTCAAAAGTAAAGCAAGTATATGAACCATAAACTAGATAACTGAAAAGTAGGCAAATATATACAAGCATCCATACATTATAGGCTTATAGAAGCTGAATATCGAGTACAATCATAAAAAATGTATGATAAAACATGAAATATTCATGCTAAAACTATCTAAGAGTTGTACAAACGAAATCTAAAGATACACCGAAGGAGCTCAAGGAGTGGGAGAGGCGGAGTCATCACTGAGGAGATCTCAAATCTCTACCAAAGAGCCTTCCGAGTGCTCTCGGAGTAACTCAAGGTCATCTCTGAGGGTGTCGATGTCGCGACGCATCTGTGCAATATCAGTCCACATTGACTGGAAGCTCTGGTCGATAGAAGAGCTTAAGTGCTAGAAGCCCGTCTACATAGACAGCTGGAAACTCATAATAGCCTATAAGACGTCATCATGTGTAGCCCGACTATCGCTAGAGCCACCATGTCGAACATACTGTGGACTCGGGTCAGTGTCCATGGCAGTGAGAGGAACTACATCATCAGGAACCTCATCCTCCTCTTCGCTACTATCATCACCATCATCGATCTGTATGTTCCTCCCTACCTTGGAGTATATCATCACATCTCGAATCGTGCACCCCATCTTCTTCAGAGAAAAGACATTGATGATGTCGTTGGGGCCGATGCCTTGAGCCTCTGAGGCGGGTAGAGGGACACAGAAGTGCTGGAGGATCAGGTTGATGAGTATCCTATAAGGAAGGCACCCAGAGTCACTCATTTTTTCGTTTATCATATTGGCGAGCAGTAGGGGGTAGATATTGAAATGGTGTCCAGTTTTAAGACACCAAATCAATACCACATCTATCTTCAAGAGGTAGTCTTGACTCTCGAGTTATAGGTGGATGATCCAACTCACGATGAGATTAAACAACTTCGAGTTTAGGGGCATTTCACTACATGTGTGAAGTGTAGTGGACCTAAAAATGTAGTTAGGGTCTCCCCTAACAATCTGGCATGCCTCCTCATAATCAAAAATTATTCGGTCATCCATCCTGACTCCACTGGATCCCTTCCACGGGGATCCTTAGTATGCTAACCAGGAGGTCAGTATTTACCTTAAACTCAATGCCCATGATGCCAGTTTTAAACCGAAGAGCCAGTGCACTTGGTTTAACCAAGTTGGCATAGAATTGGTTAATAAGTCGTGGATAAACTTTTTGCTGTATCTTGACAAGTGGTGTCAAGTGTATGGCTTCAAAGGCAGGTATAATATCAAAATTTGCATGATGGATAAAGTTGAAGTCAATAAATCTACCTGTCATGATTTTCTTATGGTGTATAATGGAATTATACTTACACTTTGCAGCGAGGCTCCAAAATAGTGAATCATCGAGTTCGGTCATCGCCTTTTTGCTCAACGAACTGACTAACCCCTTCCCTTTTGTGTCTAGACCCATGGATCTCTTAGAGCGTGGCTTTGTAGGCGCATTGAATCCTCCAGAGGTGTATTTCACTCATATTTTCTTAGATATTTAAAAAAACATTTTTATAAAGAGATTTGAGAGATTTTAGGAAATGTGGATTTTTCAACCTTGAAAAGTTGAAAAATGGATGATTTGGGGTATGATTGAAGGTTATGGTGTGGATTTGAGAGATTTTGGGCTGAAATCACTAATTTTTTAGAGAGAGAAAGCTTGGGTTTTTCAACAATGGCTTAAAATCTAAGAAATCTGAAGAGATTATTTATAGAATCGTGATACCAGTCAACTGGGTTAGGGTACTAGTCGATTGGGCCCTCTAAATTTGGAAATTTTTTGACATACCAGTCGACTGGGTCAGGATACCAGTCGACTCGGTAAACTGGCAGAGAGACACCAGTCGACTGGATGTACCATATTAGTCGATTGGGTGGATCACCAAAATTTAAAATTTTTGGCTCTAAACAATGTCTTGGAATACCAGTCGACTAGGTGTTTATACTAGTTGATTGGTATAATGGATAGTGTGAAACTAGTCGACTGGGTATCCCTTACCAGTAGGCTGGGGTTATTGAAAATCTTGCTCCAAGTATTCTCATACAATACTTGTTGACTGGTTCCTTGAACTAGTCGACTGGTTGAATTGGCAGTGACTTACCAATCGATTGGGGTCATGTTACCAGTCGACTGGGTCCTTTATGAAACTTCAAATTTTGAGTTCTAGCTTAGAATTTTAGCATGAATTTGTTTATTTATGCCATCTTGAGTGAGAGATATATTAAATGAGAGTTAATACTCATCACTAGATGTCAATTTATGCATATGATGAATGTGAATGCAATCAAACATACAGTTTATCATAGTCTTTCAAGCCCATCAATAGTCTAATCTTACAAAAGCTATCTTCACTTAAGGATTTTGTAAGAATATAAGCTATTTGATCTTCTGAATGAATGAATTCTAGTCTAATATCACTCTTTTGAGCGTAGTCTCTTATCAAAATGATGCCTAATTTCTATGTGTTTGGTTCTAGAATGCTGAATAGGGTTTTTGGTCAAGTTGATGGCACTAGTGTTATCACAATGAATTGGAATATCTTTAAAGTTCATACCATAGTATTCTAGTTGTTATTGCATCCACAACACTTGGGCACAACAACTTTCGGCAGCAACATATTCCGTTTCAAAGGTAGATAGTGCAACCGAATTTTGTTTCTTAGAAAACCAAGAGGTTAACATTGCACCTAAAAATTGGCATGTACCACTTGTACATTTTCTATCTAGCCTACAACCCGCAAAATCAGCATCCAAATATCCAACAAGCTCAAAAGATGATTCTCTAGAGTACCATAAGCCTGGGTTTTGAGTCCCTTGTAAGTACCTTAGAATTCTTTTTACAACAATTACATGTGATTCCTTAGGAATAACTTGAAATCTAGCACACATACAAACACTGAACATTATATCAAGTCTACTTGCAGTTAGATAAAGTAAAGCTTCTATCATGCTTCTATAATTTTTAGTATCTACACACTTACCTCATTAATCTAGGTCAAGTTTTGTAGAGGTGCTCATAGGAGTGTCAATTGACTTTGAGCTTTCCATACCAAACCTCTTTAATAGGTCCTTAGTGTACTTTGATTGATTGATGAAGATCCCCTCTTTCAATTGTTTGATTTGAAGTCCAAAAAAGTAGGTAAATTCTCCCATCATTCTCATTTCAAATTCTCCTTACATGCACTTAGCAAACTCTTAACACATAAATTCATTAGAAGCACCAAATATAATATCATCAACATATATTTGGACTAAAAGTTTGTCATTTTGTATGTTTTTATAAAGAGGGTTGTATCTACTTTTCCTATTGTAAAACCATTTTCAAGCAAAAACTTACTTAGTCTTTCAGACCATGCTCTTAGAGCTTGCTTCAACCCATATAGAGCTTTAGAAAGTTTAAAGACATGGTTTAGAAAACTAGGATTTTCAAATCCAAGAGGTTACTCAACATACACCTCTTTTTCTGTAAAGCCATTTAAAAAGTACTTTTTACATCCATTTGAAATAGCTTAAATTTATTGAAACATTCAAAGGCTAATAACATTCGAATAGCTTTTAATCTAGCTATAGAAGCATAGGTCTCATCAAAGTCTATTCCTTCTTCTTGATTATACCCTTTAGTAACTAGTCTAGCTCTATTCTAGTTACTATTGTATTTTCATCCATTTTATTCCTATTTGGTTCTTATTATTGTGTGATTATTTGGTCTAGGAACTAAATTCCATACCTTTTTTCTTTCAAATTGATTTAGTTCTTCTTGCATAGCATTTACCCAATCATTATCTTTTCGGCTTCTATAAAAGTCTTAGGTTCTACTTGAGATAAATAAGCTACGCAATTGCAAATATTTCTAATAGAGGATCGAGTTCTTATCCCTTGTGAAGGATCACCAATCATTTTATCGATTGGATGATAATTCACATACCTCCAATTTTTGGGAAGACTATCCTCTTGTTGACTTATAGATGGTTGATCAAGATTGTGAGCATCTACTTCTTGATCTGTTTGAGGTTCATTCTCTTTTGGGTCAACAATGGGAGTAGGTGTTTCTATCCTTGGAATAAAATCTGCATCATCATTAAAAGAGACTACTCTACTACTAATAGAGTTAGATTCATCAAAGACTACATGTACGGATTCTTCAACCACTAGAGTTCTTTTGTTAAAAACTCTATAAGCTTTACTAGAGGTTGAATATCCTAGGAAGATCCCTTCATCGGTCTTTAAGTCAAATTTACCCAAATTAGTTTTATGGTTATTTAGGATGAAGTATTTACAACCAAAAGCACGAAAATAAGAAATATTAGGCTTTCTACCTTTCCATATGGAGTTTTATTTAGTATAAGCCTAATTAATACTCTATTTAAAACATAGCATGAAGTATTTATGACTTCCGCCCAAAAATATTTTGGCAAACTATTTTCACAAAGTAATGTTCTTGCAAATTCTTCTAAAACTCTATTTTTCCTCTCAACAACTCCTTTTCGTTGGGTTCTAGGTGCTGAAAAATTGTGATCAATTCCATTTTCATCACAAAATTTTGAAAATCTTTGGTTTTCATATTCCTTTCCATGATCACTTCTTATACTTGAAATAAAAATTTCTTTTTCATTTTGAACCTTTTTACAAAAGTTCATATATCCTTTGTATGCTTCATCCTTGTATGCAATAATAAATAACAAAGGTATATCTTGAATAGCCATCAACAATAACAAGAGATATTGATGGCCACCTAGACTAATGGTACTTATTGGACTGAATAAGTCTATATGCAAAAGTTCTAATGGTCTAGTAGTTAAGACTATATTTTTTATTTGAAAAAAATTCTAGTTTGTTTTCCTATTTGACAAGCATCATACACCTTGTCTTTTTCAAATTTGATTTTGGTAGTCTAATGACTAAATCTTTCTTGAAATGATTTTAAGCAAATCCATATTCACATGGCCCAAGTCTTCTATACCATAGCCATGGGTTTTCACTAAAAGCGGGAAAAAATTTCTTATTTTTCGAATGCAAAGATTTTAAATCAACTATATAGACATTTTCGTGCCTATGGCCAACAAGCTTGATTTTTTTACGTTTTATGTCTAAAACTAGACAATGAAAGGTTTAAAATATGACTTTCTTGCCTTTGTCACATAGTTGACTAATACTAAGCAAATTTGGCTTAAGGTCTTGCACATATAATACATGATCAATGGTTGAGAAATCATTACCAACTTTTCCATGCCCAATGATCTTTAACTTTGTGTTATCTCCAATGGTGACATGCCTACCATCCCTTAGAGTTAGTTCTTTGAATATACTTCGATCACCGGTCATGTGCTTTGAGCATCCACTACCAAGGTACCAATAGTTACCTTTCTCTTTAGTGTGGAGAAATACTTACATTAAACAAGGATATACAATTGTACTCTTAGGTACCCAAAATTTCTTGAGTCTTTTGGGGTTAGTCCTAGAAAATATGGTTCCTTTAGGGAACCATGCTTTCTTAACATTGTAAGGTGCTCTAAAATTGTAGACATGTTGATAAGGCATGATCATAGGATAATAGTTATTTATATTTCTAGTATTTCTCGAATATGCATGCCTATCGTTCCTTGGATAAGTATTCCTAGGATGCATGTTTCTATTGTGAAGATTATGAACATGCATGTCATTTCTAGGAAATGTATGATGATGATTTCTAGGATATTGACTTGCATTATTATGAACATACATATTATTTCTAGGATACACATGATAGTAATTCCTAGGATGTACATGTGTTGTGTGCAAGTTATGAGTATACATATTATCTCTATGATGCATATGATGGTTACTCTTATATACAATTCTTGAATGATTGTTCCTAGCATTTGCATTTCTTGAGTGAGCATACATATATGCATTTGTATTTCTAGGATGTTTATTTCTAGTAAATGCATTAGGATTTACATTTGCATTTCTAGGCTTACTAGCATGTATTGAGGGAGTGCTTTTAATCTTGCTAGTAGTATTGGAAGTGGTGGATTCATTCACACATATTGTTTTCATAAACAAAGTCTCTTTTGACTTTTGCTTACCTAATGGAGAATAATCCTAGCCGGATTTTCCTCCATTTAACCTTTAGCTAGATAGCACTTCATCTAGCTTTTCTTTTCCAAGCATAAGTCTAGATATTGTGCTATTTAATTCCATTATTTTCTTCTTTAAATTTTCATTTTCATTTTTATCTTTAAGAAAATCTTGAGAAGGATTATAAAGCATGGAAGATAGTTTTTCTTTTTCTTCCTTTAAGCCTTCCATCTTTTTAGAAAGAGATGAGACTTCTTTATTTAGGGTTGTATTTCTATAATCGAATTTCTTCAATTCTTCATGCATTTCAATTATAACCTCAATTAATTATTTACTACTACTAACAATGTTATTATTAAAAGGGGAAGAATTTGATACCTTATTTTCGTCGTCAATTGCCATCAAGCATAGGATGGTAATCTCCTCTTATCCGACCTCATTGTCTAATGATTCTTCTTCTTCGTCATCACTCCAAGTGGTTGCAATCATAGCTTTCTTTTTGAAACTCTTATATGGTTTGCTTGCTATTGTACAATCAGCCTTGATATGATTGGGCTTTTTTGCAACCGTAGCACACAAGAGGTTCTCTTTTTGGAGTGGAATCCCTTGTGTAAGGTTTCTTGCTTTTTTCAAGAACTTGTGAAACCTTTTGGTGATTAGAGCCATCTCACCATCTTCTTCGCTGCTCTCTAACTTTTCTTTAGTTTCTTCCTCTTTGTTACTCACAGAGGCCTTTAGAACAATCACATTTTTTCTTCTTCTCATCATAATTGACAACGGGATTCATTTCCTCCATCTCGTATGTCAATAATGATCTGAAAAGTATTTCGACATCAAGTTTGTCGAGATCTTTGGCCTCCGTGATGGTTGTCTTCTTTACTTTCTAAGTGGATGACAAATACCTTAAGATCTTCCTTGTTAGTTCAAATTCTTCAATGTTCCTACTAAGAAGCTTTAAACCGTTAACAATGGTGGTAAAACATGAGTGCATTTGAGAAATTGTTTCGTTATGAGACATTTTAAAAGATTCATACTTGGACACTAGCATATAGATTTTTGATTTTTTTGACTTCACTAGTGCCCTCATATGTAACTTGTAATTTGTCCCAAATTTCTTTAGTTGTCACACATGCAGAAATTTTATTGTATTCAGCTATATCCAAAGTACAATGTAAAATATTAGTGGCTCTACTATTTAGAGATATCATTCTACAATCCTCTTCATTAAACTCTATTTTAAGTATAGGCATTGTATGTTTCCTTTGTAAGAATTTTGGGTCCTTCTTCAACGACTCTATATAGATTGTAATCTTATCACTCGACAAATATTTTCATTCTATTTTTTCAATAGTTATAGTTGGAGCCATTGAACAAAGGAGGCCTAGTATAGGAATGCGCTTCGGTATAGTTAGTAGATGCCATCGGATCAACTCAAGGATTTTAAGCCTGAAATTGAGTACGAAGCTCTGATACCAATTGTAAACCGAGGTTCCAACCCAAGAAGGGGGGTGAATTGGGTTTTAAAAACTTTTGCTAATTAAACTTGCAAGTTTTTAAACAGTTAAATACACAATGAACACAATCAAATAATATACTTGAAAGTAAAGGAGTTCAAAGGAAGATAAAGTACAAACTCCGTTTATAGTGGTTCGGCAATATTGGAATCCTTCCGACTCTACGTCCACTCTCCTCAAGGAATCTCCTTGAAGCAATCCACTAAAACTTTAGTCATGCAACTTCACAGGTGCTGCACAAATCTTACAACCAATCCCTTCCTTACGAAGCTAATCCCTTCCTCACGGAAGCTAAACCCTTCCTCACGGAAGCTAATCCATTCCTCAAGGAAGCTAATCCCTTCCTCACAAAATTTACAAAGAAGTGTTTAATCCTAAACACTCTAAGAGTTATTACAACTCTTTCCCCTTTACAATAAATGAGATTTGCTGTAAAATAAATGGTAGAGAGTTATCAATAAGTGCATTTACAAATGAATAATATCTCTCTTTCAAGAACAAGCTTGAACAATGGCTCAACAATAATTTTTTAAAAGCTTTTGAGAATTAATGAGCTATCTTGTGAATATAATGTATTTTCTTCTTGTTTTAAATACTAATTGAAGTGGGTTTATATAGCCTTCAACTAATATGGTCGTTAGAGACTGACTTGGTAGGTTTGGAGCATTAAATGCTCATGTCTCGTGTCTCAAACGATCATATTTTTGAATTATCAGTCCACTGGGTTCTTGTACTAATCGACTGGGTCAAGCGAAAAATGTTCACTTTTAAACTTAGGTAGAGTACGAGTCGACTAGGTCATATGACCAGTGGACTTGGTGAAGTTACCAGTCCATTGAGTTTTTAGTACCAGTCGACTAGGTTTTTAGTACCAGTCAACTGGGAACGTATTGTCCCATATCCCAGTCGACTGGGTTGTCCTTCAACCCAGTTTTCATGTTTCAAAACTGTTTTTGACTTAGAAAATTTTGTATAGTTGGTTTTGTTAAAGTCTTTTTGCAAAATGAGCCACGGATCGAGCTATGTAATTGAACATAAGAGATTTACAATTGTTTCAATTACCTTAATGTCTATTATAGATCTTCTGTCTTGTTGCAGTGTCTGAATCGAGTTGAGTTCTTGCATCTTGTTTTTGTACCGAATGCTTTTAATACTTAAACACTTAGATAAAACTGTTAGTGCAGTTAGAGTAGTGTTTTGTCATTTATTAAAATCAAATATGGGTCAACATAATTGAACATAAGAGATTTACAGTTGTTTCAATTACATTAATTCCTATTCTAGATCTTCTGGCTTGTTTTGTTGTCTGAATCACATTGTGTTCTTGCATCTTGTTTCTGTACTGAATGCTTTTACCGCATAAACACTTGAATAAAACTGTTGGTACAATTAGAGTTGTGTTTTATCATTATTAAAATTAAATATGGGTCAACAGTATATGTATGTGTAGCGGTAGAACTGAGTCAAGCAGTTTAGCTCGCTCGAGAGGCTCGACTTGAAAAACTCGACTCGAAACTCGATTAAATCGAGTTCGAGCTGTGATTTTGGCTCGGTTAGCTTATTGAGCCGAGCTCAATCAATGTCAAACTCGACTCGATAGGCTCGCGAGCCAACTCTTTTTAATTAATAAATTAAATAAATATTATATATAGTATATTTATTTTATATATTATAAAAAACTTAAATTTATTTATTTTATTTCAAAAATATAAATACTAATTTTATTTATTTTATTTCGAAAAACATATGTATTTATTATTTTATTTCAAAAAACTCAGCTCGGATTGTCTCGCGAATAGAGCTCATGCTTGAATTTCATCTTACGAATCGAGCTTGAATTCAATTTTTTAAATTCAGGCTCGGCTTGAAACTCAGCTCAAATAAAAATTTTTACTTACAAGCCGAGCTCGAGCTCCTCTCAACTTGAACTCAGTTCGACTTAAATCCACCCTAAATTATATAGGTATGCGTGTATGGTAATTACAAATAATATCACCAATTTCGAAGTGGTTTTAAGAAGCCAATCATTGTAGATTTTGTTGTCATCGACGGGAAGGATAATCCAACCTTCACTGCCACCAACTTGGAACTCAAAGGAAGAGAGACAGGTTTTTTTTCCTTCTAATCTATGGCTGAGCAAGAGTTAGTTACTATGGGGAGAGTAGAGGTAGTGGGAGATAAGGGTTGGTTATTACTTATTAGGGCTTTTATTTTGACCATGTCGTCTCTTGTCTAATCAATAGTCAAACTAAGGATAATAGTTATGCAGGTTATTCATGAGGTGGACTTACGTAACGGAAAGTTGGCAATGGAATTAGGTGGTGGTCCATGTTTCTCAATATTTCCCTCCACTCTAAATGGTTTAAATGATGATCCATCTTTTCTCAACGTTTCCCTCCACTCTACATGGTTTTGAATCATTTATCTATGGATTTTGGGAATCTGCTGAATTTCAATAGAGGTTTGATCATTCTCTTATGCATAAGTACATTAGGGGTGTTCCCCCCAAAAAAGTGCTGAGCATGATCCGATTCGATTTGAGTTGAGAACAACCAAAATTGAAACAAGTTTAGTCGATTATGTGAGAAATATATCAGAACAGAACTTATCAACATTTTAGGAGATGAATCAAACCGAAAAGAAATTAATTCCTATACTAGATTTTTCTTGCAGTTTAATTCAAACTTAGAAAACTCACAAGTAAATATGAGATGGTCCGTTGTTTCAGTTGTCATATTGCACAAACAGCACTCATCATCAATTTGCAAACCCCAGTCCATCTGTCTACATTTAGTGGAAAGCCTATCCAGAATTGCCAATAACTAATGAAGCTGTGCTTGAGAATAAAGTGCGGAAACCAGATAAGACTATGCCATAGAACTTTAGCCTTCTTTAATCTGATAAACTCCAAAGTGGATTTTGCGTGAAACTTTCCAGAAGGATATAGGCTTTGATCTGGCTGGGTCATATCCAGTTGCATAGTGCAGATAGCAACCTGAATTTGGACTAAATCTTCAGACCTTGCAGATATCCAGTAAATGATATTGATGATCTTTAAAAAATGATTTTACTAGGTTTTTGTTAGTTATTTAGATTTTAATTAGGTAATATTGATAAACCCACAATGAGATTATAATAAAAAATAAAAAATAAAAAAGGCATTTAAATAAAATAAAATTAATTATATGTACATAAGGTTCAATCCAACCATTTCTTAAATGCCTAATCCGAACAAAACCAAACCGGTAACATGAGAAACACTGAACCCGTCAACCATTTTTTTTGTCACCCCTATGTTGCATACTAGGAATGAAAGTAACCATATATTCCTCTTTTGTCAACTAGATCTGCCAAGGAATCTTTGGTTCTCTCAACACAGAAAAGCCCATGCTGAAGTATTTAACAAAACCATTCACATAAAGGTTTAAAAAAAGAAGAAGAAGAAGACCATGAAAGAGCCACCACAAGATGTAAATAATCTTCATTAAGACATAAGGAATAATTTTTTCCCTTCTTTAACGGAGGAATACAACTATGGGAAGGGGAGGGAATACATCAGCATTATACAAACCTAGGATAATTCTACAGAAAATGGAAAAACCAACATCCTGCCTATTGTTATGATTCTTCACCTCTAGTATCGGTCATGAGCAATTAAAGATGTAGATTGAACAATAATTGAAAAATGAGAAATGGAAAGACTCACAGTTTAACAACTCTCATCATACAATATCCACATCTCTTGAGACAGCCGGTTGTGACTCTTGATCAGACCCACTGTTGCTTGTTTTCCTTATAAAAGATTTCTGGCTAAATATCCGGGGAAAGGCACTCCTCGATCTTCGAATTGTTTGAGGCCCATTGCTTGATTGGCTGCCACCATTCTTCTTGCCAAGATCCTCTGATAGGTTCTTGACTAGTTTTTCAAAATGACGCCTAAAAGTTGGATACCTCGAGATAGATTTGGTGATCCCTTGAAGCCTTCATTATAAAATCAAAGAAATCACTAAAAGGGTGAAATGAAAAACCATAACTAGAAAAGGGTAATCAAAATAAAATTTACTTGAATTATTACCTTCGAGCTAATGCATCAAGTTCAGCGCGTTTACGCTCAGATTCAGGTGGAGGCCCAACATTCGAGTTTTTCAACCTTGCAGGATCACTGCACAATAAAACTAATTTACAGAGATAGTCTTCTTCTGCCTCAGAAAGGTTTGCTGCTTTAATCTGGTCCTTGATGATCATAAAGGGATTAAAAAACCAATCAAAGAAGGCATCTTTGGGTCTGTTTGTGCTAGTTATCTCAGTACAATTGTCACCTACATCAATGAAGTACACAAAAGAACTTTTTCACATGCTGACAAGACCATTGAAAATATTATACTAGAACTTTTTACAAGGAAAAGCATCCACTCACTTAACAATAAGCCTGGAGAATTGGCTTTTGCAGAACGTATAAGCGCTTGAAGAAGGCAATATGCTGGTAAGCCAATGCTAATCACTCTGCCACCTTTATTAGACTTGGCATCTTCAATGTCCTTAGTAGTTATTAGGCCTTCAGAAACCATGATTTCTCCATGGCGTTGACACTCCTTAAATAATCCATCAAGGAGCTACATAAACCATATAAATTTTCATTCAGCAACTGAACTATTAACTAAAACATGGAAGTTTGATAATTCAGAACAGAAGATGCTGAATTTTCAACCAAAAAGAAGCAATCCTTTAGAAGGGGGTGGGGAGGAGGGCAGGATACCTCAAGCGGCTTCAAATCAACCATTGGATTATTGAGTGAAACAGACCGGGAAGGAGGGTTTTTGAAAGAGCTGGGCCTTGAGAAAGAAGATGCACAAGAGGTGGTCTGTGAACCGTCAACCTTCTTTCGGTACTGCGGCCTGTTAGAAATGGAAATTTATGGAAGTTTGTCAAAATCCGTATACCCGTCATAATTATTAGTAGGTTACTAGAGAGCTGAATACAACCTAGGAAAGCAGGATCCTTCTGGCATGTCAAGGACATCATTGCTGTATTCATCATAAATGGACAAGGATGCAACAATATAGCACAGCCCAAACCAAAACGAGGACTCCTGTAAACCAAAGCCCACATAATCAAATGATGTGTTGCCTGAAGTCCATATGTAGGAGATACTGAATGCTTTTTGGAATCTGACACAATTCTAAGCTGTCTTACATATAACTTTATCATAATAAAATTAAAAATGGGACTAATGGCATGACTTGATTCACTTCCAATGAGTAGGGACACGTAAACTTGGAGTATGACCAAGAAGGCAGAAAATACTCAAACAAGAGAGAGATCTTTCCATGAACTGAGAACTGTAGCTGAACCGTTAACAATAGAGCAGCAATTAATCGAAGAAAATGATACTCAATTATTACAATAATTTCTATTTGGAACCGCGAGAAATATAATTTGTTGGATTCCAAAGGAGATTTCACGACCAAAAATTCATTATGTTTTTAAATTTTTCACAACCGAAAAAAAGGGTGTCATCGCTAAAAAAATAAAGGGAAAGAAAAATGAAGTGTGAATTAGTTGAACTGTGTGAATATATTGACTGAATTCAAATGACATGTTTAAGAGGTTCCCATATGCCTACTGATAACGCAGCTCATCGACAAACCACTTTGATTGTAAAACTAAAAGAAGACAGGAAACTAGTTAGCCTAAGAAACTAACCTGATACACAACAACCCCTGCATAAGCACCAAGGAAAATACTGGACACTGTCGATCCCCAAACTGCCCCAACGACAGCCAATGGCCATAGTAAGATAGCAAGGCCTGCAAAGGGCACACATATTGTCTCCAAGAAAGGGCCTTCGCGACCTATAAGGTCATGAAATAAACGAGCCCACCCCTTGAAGAGCATATAAGGGCTTTTGCACATGGCAAGAACTGAGATTACAGGCAAAACAACTATAATACCAAGAACCACAGCTATTATAGCACCAGAAAGATGAAGCAATCTGGAACAACGTTAAAGAAAAAAACCCTGTTATAACAGAGAACAGTTCATTATTGACAGCAATAACTGTAAGGCATAGGTGAACCATATGATTTATGAAATCAAAAGGTCATTTCAATCATCAAACTCTCTTCGTTCAAAAGATCCATTGCATATATACTGCTTCTGTAACTATCCTAGGCAGAAATATAGATATAGACAACTGGAGTCTTCTGCGTGTGCTTTCTCAAACAATGGAAAGACCAAATGCAGTGGCCACCTATATGTGATGTCAAAACACATCTGAACATGAAAAATAACAGATATAGATTTTAAGCATCTAGCAGAAGAGCATCTTGTGTCCAGTCATCAGCATTTTACCTATGATAATTATAAGACCTTCAACTTTGAGTAAAATTCAGCTACTCCAATAACATAATAGTATACTAAGTCCAAGACTTCTAGCTCAGATTACTTCTACTATTGTAGGATGGAATCACCCCATGGCTAACTGAATGATCTTGTGGCTAGTCTTCATCATATAGGTTCCTGAGAATTATAGAATCACATGCCTACTGGTATACCATATTTCTGCAAAGGGTACACATATTGTCTCCAAGAAAGGGCCTTCGCGACCTATAAGGTCATGAAATAAACGAGCACACCCCTTGAAGAGCAAAGAAGGGCTTTTGCACATGGCAAGAACTGAGATTACTGGCAAATCAACTATGATACCAAGAACCACAGCTATTATAGCACCAGAAAGATGAAGCAATCTGGAACAACGTTAAAGAAAAAAACCCTGTTATAACAGAGAACAGTTCATTATTGACAGCAATAACTGTAAGGCATAGGTGAACCATATGATTTATGAAATCAAAACGTCTTTTCAATCATCAAACTCTCTTCTTTCAAAAGAGACATTGCATATATACTGCTTCTGTAACTATCCTACGCAGAAATATAGATATAGACAACCGGAGTCTTCTGCGTGTGCTTTCTCAAACAATGGAAGGACCAAATACAGTGGCCACCTATATGTGAAGTCAAAACACATCTGAACATGAAAAATAACAGATATAGATTTTAAGCATCTAGCAGAAGAGCATCTTGTGTCCAGTCATCAGCATTTTACCTATGATAATTATAAGACCTTCAACTTTGAGTGAAATTCAGCTACTCCAATAACATGGTAGTATAATAAGTCCAAGACTTCTAGCTCAGATTAATTCTACTATTGTAGGATGGAATCACTCCATGGCCAACTGAATGATCTTCTAGCTAGTCTTCATCATATAGGTTCCTGAGAATTATAGAATCACATGCCTACTGGTATACCATATTTCTGCAAAGGGTACGCATATTGTCTCCAAGAAAGGGCCTTCGCGACCTATAAGGTCATGAAATAAACGAGCCCACCCCTTGAAGAGCATATAAGAGCTTTTGCACATGGCAAGAACTGAGATTACTGGCAAATCAACTATGATACCAAGAACCACAGCTATTATAGCATCAGAAAGATGAAGCAATCTAGAACAACGTTAAAGAAAAAACCCTGTTATAACAGAGAACAGTTCATTATTGACAGCAATAACTGTAAGGCATAGGTGAACCATATGATTTATGAAATCAAAACGTCTTTCCAATCATCAAACTCTCTTCTTTCAAAAGATCCATTGCATATATACTGCTTCTGTAACTATCCTATGCAGAAATATAGATATAGACAACCGGAGTCTTCTGCATGTGCTTTCTCAAACAATGGAAGGACCAAATGCAGCGGCCACCTATATGTGATGTCAAAACACATCTGAACATGAAAAAATAACAGATATAGATTTTAAGCATCTAGTAGAAGAGCATCTTGTGTCCAGTCATCAGCATTTTACCAATGATAATTATAAGACCTTCAACTTTGAGTGAAATTCAGCTACTCCAATAACATAGTAGTATACTAAGTCCAAGACTTCTAGCTCAGATTACTTCTACTATTGTAGGATGGAATCACTCCATGGCTAACTGAATGATCTTTTAGCTAGTCTTCATCATATAGGTTCCTAAGAATTATAGAATCACATGCCTACTGGGATTTCATAAAGGATTCGTGTATAAAAGCACAAATTTTAATCAATGAAGGAATAGGTTACTAACACCAAGAGGTCTTAAACAAGAAAATGGCTTTGAGCAGCAAGCATGAACAGCAAACCTGATCTCATAATATTTTCCATCTGGAGGCACTTGTTGTCTCAGGTCATCCATAAGAGAGAAATAGGAATGGAAGTAAACATCTTTAAAATCCCTGACAACAGTGAAGCTTCCTTTGACAGTACTCCAAGTTCCATCCTGCAAATGTAGTGATAAAAGATCTCCCTTGCACGAGAAAAGAGGAGTATAAATAATAAACTATAAGAACTAGGATAGTTTTGACATACATAAAAACAATGGAAAAACGCATTAGTCTTCCCTTCTCCAACAGCATCAAATGTGGCAAATATTGGAGAAAGAAAGCCATACAAGGCTCCCCCTAATATACTTCCAACAATGCCAATCACTGGCCACAAAATCAAGCAAACTGGAAGGCAAATGCAGAGAACAAGCTTCAGAACTGGCCCTAATTGTTTAGCACTGCCCATTACAGAAATTAACAACATGAGAAACATAGAAAAAGTGACAGGGCAAAGCAAAGGGGAAAGTAGAGGGTCAAGGGAAGTACCTCAAGATGCAATAACATGTCCAGACAGCATGCGCTGGCAAAAGACCCAATATGATAGCAGAGTTTCCAATTGTCATGATGAGGCAAATAAATGGGCAGAAAATGATTCCTGAAAATACAATTTGGTAAAATGTTTGATGCATTTTTAACCAAGTGGGCAATATTTTCTTTCTTCATTACTAAAAAGATCATCAACGGACTAAACGCATACATTATTTATGAATAAAAATCACCCATTTTGTTCTTCTCAGAGGGGAAAAATACATAGACCATCATTAAGGCATTAAATTTTAATTGCATATCAAGTACCAGACCTATCATCTTAAGTTATGGTTATTAAGAACGCTAACCAAAGAATTACACTGTAACAAAACTAAAAAAATTAACCAGTCATATAGCTATGCATGAATAGCATATGGCGGTAGTAAATTACTTGAAATCTGAAAATTCCTTTGCTTATACTAAAAGTTGTTCCTAAAATATCACTAGAAAATTTACATAACTGCATAGCCAATCTGGTTAAGAAAAAAAAAGTAAACAGCTTCATAACAAAATAGAAGCAAAAGAAGACCAAAAGCACTCACCTTTAATGATGCCCAGAAGTAACAAGCCAATGAAGTAAGGGAGAAAGCAGGTAAAGTGCCACAAAATAGCCAAAAACCCCTTTGGAGGCTCCATTTCTCTCCTCAACCACCCAGATCCCCACAAATTCACCGGGAACCCATCTTAGAATCAACCCCAATACTCCCAGAAAACAACAAAAACTTCATCTTTATCCACTTCAACCTACAAGGAGACGAGCAAATTAGTACAAATAAACATAAGCGAGAGAAAATCCAATAGACAAAAGGCAATTTGAGCGAAACCCACATCAATCCACTTCACTCTTTTTTTTTGGCACCAAATGACCACGAAACTGTTAGAAAACAAGAGGCGAGTTTCTTGTTTTTCGAGTTGTAATAATATGTTTGAACGTTGAAAGTTTTTGAATGAAATAAAAATTCGTAAAGAAATACGGTTTTGTGGATTGAGCATAGACCAGGGTGTCGGTTAATAAACCATTTTTTAGGGTGTAAAAAATTGAGGAATCGTGGACAAAACCAGTTGCTAACAAAGAATTGGAAAAGGCAAAGAAGGCTTTTTTAACGTCTTTTGTTCTTTCGATCTTTTTTTATTCCCCAAATTATAAAATTCTTAATCTCTTTTTTCTTTTTTTTTCTTTTTTTCTTTTTGGGTTCTTAAACTGGAAGCTTTAGCAACTTGGGTACTGTTTCTACGAAAAATATTCCATGAAAATGAGAGAAGTGATTAAATATCAGCATTGTTTTAATAAGCATTTTTAAGGTTGGATTGGATTAGGTAAGAAGGTTTCGAAGTGTTTGAAATTAATTTTTTGTTTTTGAAGCTTGTGCTTTTTTATGTTTAAGTGCTTGAAAGTATATTATCAAATGAGTTTCATAAATTTTAACTGTTAAATTAGTGCATGTTAATCAGTTTCATATTAATTATAAATTATTTAATTAATTATTTATAATTTATAATAATATAAAAATATAAATTATAATTATTATATTATTAAGAATTATTAAAAATATTAAAATTTAATTAATTTAAATTATTTTTATTTTTATTAATTAATTAATATTATTTTATAGTTTAAAAATATTCCCCACCAAACAATAGTAGCTGTCTTGGAAACAGAAAAACAACTCTGGTAATACAGTTCCACATGCGTAGTTTTATGAGCTATACTTGGGGGATTATACTGAACATGAGGCATATGAGTTTCAGAGACATACGAGATAGCTAGGGTATGGTTGGTAATAGTTTTTAGTTTTTAATTTTCAGTGTTTGAAAATTATTTTTAAAAAAATCTTTTAAAAATATTTTTCAGTTTTCAGTGTTTGAAAACATATTTTGATAACAGTGTTCGAAAACTGTTTCCAAAATAGTTTTCAGTGAAATGTTGTTTAGATAATCAGTTTTCGAAAACTGTTTTGAAAATAGAAAACTATTCGGACTACATTTTCTTGTAATTGTTTTCAATTTTCGGTGTTCAATTTAAATTTTAATATCTAAAATTAATTTTATTTCTCATATTTACTAAATATAATTTTTTAAGCACACACAAAATACTTGGAAATAATTAATATTATTTTATTTTTAAAATGTTAATATTTTTTATATATTATCGATCAAACATGACAACACTTTCCCCCTGGTCATGTCATGTTTGTTTGTTAAATAAATTCTTAAAAATAAAAATAAAAAAATACACTACAACTTTCACAATTTGATAAAATATGAACAACTAACCCATCAAATACAATATTCAAGTTTGTTCAATATCTAAAAGATGACATACTTTTCTCCACATTTGGATGGTTTTAATGATCCCATGTCTAGATTTAATACAATTAGCATAATAGTAGTAGTAGATGATATTTGTAACTCCATGAAAAAGCATGTCATATTTCATCAGTTACCTGAAATAGTGGGAGGGGGGGGATTCTACTAGCTATATCTATTTCTTTAACCATTTCTATAACTCGCCATGTCATATCTGCATTCCATACCCATCATCCAATGGTAAATAACCAAGTTACTAAGAGCTAACCAAGTTGTTGGGAGTGTCTTCACAGACAAGTAAGTCATAATAAAAAATGTGAGATATCCAGCAAATATTTATTCTTTGGAAGAACAAACATACACTATATGTACCAAAATAGGATGGGAGATCAAAGTTGGCATACGCATTATTTAACTTAAAAACATACAGCTAACAAATTCTCAATAATTATCCCAGAGTCACATATAGATGAAGAGCATCAAGCTGTCATGAAATTACACTTTTTAGTTAGAGACCCTTGAAGTATGTGATATGCTTTCCTGGGTTCAATCCCTTCGGGCATGTGCGAGCACAATTCAATATGGTGTGACAATGGTACAGCTTAAACTCATCGTTTATCGCAATCAGTCGCTCTTTGGTATATTCATCACGATTGTCACTTATCCACCTGCACATATCAGCACAGTCGTAAGGTTTTCTAACTATAAAGGTAATTCACAGTCTGTCAAATTTAATCAGATGTCTACATAGAGAAAAAAGGTAAATCCACAGTGGCAACAATTTTTCGATTGAGAAGTGAAAGAACTTGCTGAATAAGCTAACATCATAATCTTAAAAGTATATTCAAGCAAAATAATGCGGTCCAAAGTAATTTTACAAACACGTTTAATTTAGTGCTCCCAACAAGCTTACTCATAAGCAGTGACAGCTGCTTGTGCTTCACACAGGTGTCAATGGTGATCAGGTTGGGGTAGAGGTCTTAAGTTCTATATACACAACTTTTCAGCCAAAGAAGTCAAAAGAAGGATCCTAAAGGCCAAAATTAGAAAAGATAACTTGATCATTATCTAGTGTCAATTTCATTCTGAAAAGTCTTTCTGTAATGGGCCTCATATATACTATGGTTTTCCAGAATAAGTTGAATGAATTAGGCACAAGAAAATCACTTGAATTGATGGCTCTCTGTGCACCAATCATTGAACCTGATAAAATTCTTAATTTGATATTCAGCTACAGAACTTCAATTATACAATTTAAAATCTTCTAGAGCAGTTTCAGCTTCCTTCTAGGTTTTGTTTACGAGTCTAACAAAAATTTTAACCAGTAGCTTTCACACAGACTAATTTATGGACTAATTTCCACAAATCTTTATGCAATTTGTACCCCAGTCTAATCAGATGAAAAAAAAGCAAGCTAAACTCAACTCTACTGAGCTTAATTCCCATCCACAGGGTCAGCAGATGCAAATCATAACAGAGAATAAGAAATAAAGAGAAAACTTTAAAGAAAAAATGTGCAAAAATGATCAATTTGTAAACAGTGATGCTATCTTCTGAAAGAGTTCACCAATGATTTTGTAAAGCATATCCACAAGAATAATTTTCTTTTATTGGTAGCACCAGTGAACAGAACAAAGGATTCAGATATCTCTAACATAAGCAATGCAACATGGATATTGAGTGAATGGAACAACAGCAATGATCGAATTTAAGGACAACATCTTAAAACAACTGGGTTTTATAGTGAACTGGCAAGATCACAAAGCAACAATCAATAATTAATTCGTCCATAGACTAATACAGATAAAGCCTATAGACTAGTGCAAACCAAGTAATAACCATAATTCCATCTTTTAAGCACCTCCCCTCTTTTCACATACCAAAAAAAATGCAGCCACATATAAATTATAAACTCCCAATCTGCACTATTTTTTTTCCAAACAAACTAAGAGATTCTTGCACAGTTGAAAACTGATAATATGACTAGAACCAAGCAACCTTCAGTGGTTTTATCATGGATATTACAGCAGGAAGTAATACCATTTGCACATAGGAGCAGAAACTTTCCATTGTCAAGCAAGGACTAAAATTACCAGCCAAACAAAGACGAAGATAAAACTCGTACATACTAACATATAACTGCATAAAACCCTTTAAACACTGACCTTTAATTAAACTGAGTAACTCCTATAACTCCCAAAAATTTCTGAGCAACTGCCATGTACCCACTTTTCATCAAATGCAAGGACTGACTAGGAAGGAAAGTGCTAGTTGCATATCAAAGCTTGCCCAAAGCACATTATCATCCTTACACATAAGAACTAGGGTCCCCTTATTCAAAAGGGTAGCTTTTGAACACCCAAACCAGAATTATTACGACTCCAAACAATCAAGCCACTAGGATTTTCAAACAAAATGAGCCTCCTAGCCATGGGAAGCCTAAAACTGGAGTTCAACTCTAAGCCCCCCACCAACGATCCCCACATATGCACATTTGCAGTTTTTTCTCCAAAATTATACCTAATACCCACAATAAACCCATCAATATCATCAACTTTTTGGCAACCCTCCAAGAACCCAATTGCAAAAACCCCATTTTGAGACACCCAAATCCTACTTCTATCAAACTTAGAAATTTCAAACCAAAAGGCATTGATACCATAGGAAACTCGTTACAAAAACCGCAAAATGCATGACCCTTAAACAAAATGACAGATAAAACAGAGCTGAAACTTCCACAGCACAATACTAGTAAAATTATAGAACTCAAGAAAATGAGAGAATACCAAGAAACAACGGTAGAATCAGTGAGTTGTTATCCTTAGTCTCTGCTGTCGAATCCTTCGCCCTTTTTTCTCTCTTTGTTTGTCGATTCTCGTCGTCCGTTCAGATGGCTATCTTTCTTCTCGTCGTCCGTTCAGATGGGTACTGTAAGAGAGAGTTACGGATCAAAGATATGGGTATCTTTTTTCTGGGATTTGAACTGAGGTAAGACTGTTTGGGAAGTAGGAAAATTTCTCTCCTCTCTTCTGGGTTTCTTCGAGCTCGTCACCATAGTGATTTGTTGAAGAGAAAAGGAGAGAGATCCGGTTAGAAAGTGAAAAGAAAGGAAATAAGAAGAGAGAAGATGTGAAGGCGTTGCAGAGAGAGGGAGAGCTCTGTGAAGGAGAAGGTGAGGTCGCGAGAGAGAGAAGAGGACTGTGAATTGGGAAAGTGAAAGTAAAAACTGAAGACCGAATTCAGACCGAAAACCTCATTTAGTAGTGTTCAAAAATCAATGTTTGAGTAACCATTTTTACAAAAACTCTGTTCAAACACGGTTTTTGAACACTGCTGGCCAAACAATCACGACAGTGTTTGAACAGAGTTTTCAGTGTTTGAACACTGAAAAGGGTTTTTGAAAACCCTCCCCAAACAAGCCCCTATTGTTTTCTATTTTGTTTACATAGGCGCGTGTTTCGAGAAATCGAGGTTTTGTTTAGTCGGAGAAATTTTAGTCATTAGTTGCCTATTAATTAGGTAAAAAATTTGGAATGTATCAAGACACAAGACTAGTGCTAGGATTACAACTTTACAACCATAAAATGACTTACCCTCTTTATTTTTTTGGTCCACAAAGAATAGAAACCAAAGAAAAAAAAAAAAAAAACTGTAGAATCTCAAAGATTTTACTTCAAATATACATGTGTTGTAATATTTAGGGCGAAATGCATTTTTGGTCCCAAATTTTCACAAATGGCTGCAATTTAGTCCTTCAATAACAAATACTAATGACTCGACTGATGGCAATCTGGGTTTTTTATGTTGGTGGAAGCCTGATTAGTGATGATAACAGTTTTTGAATTTTTCCTTCGGAGGTTTTGCCCGTAACATTGGTTGTGGATCCAATGTCATGATCGAGTTACGAGTCTTATAAGATAGACTTGTTTCAACTTGTGATATACATATTTGTATTGAGATTGAGTTCAATGCCTTGCGGCGATCTATCTTATCTTTATATCTGATGCGATGCTTCAATCTCAAACAACAATTCTTAATCAGTGCATGTCACTTGAGAGATTTGATAGCTACAAGCTATCACGCATTTAAAGGGAGACAAATCAAGTTGCAAATCTAATTTGGGATTATGCTTCCCCTTTGGAACATTTTATTTCTGCTCCTTGTTTAATTTATTTAGTGGTGGACATGGATGTGAGAGGAAGTGATTCCTCCATAGCTGTTTGTGTGGCCACTTTGTGCTTCGAATCGGTGGATAAATTGTAAATGAATTTAATTGAATACTGATTCAATTGAATATGATAAAATTGGAATTGAACAATATTCTTTTTTAATGTTTAGTTTATTATATTGAATTGACAATTAAAATTTAATTATAGAGTGTAATAAATTAGAATGGTGTTGAAATATGCTTTAAAGTCCAAAATAACCTTGCATTACAAATTTTATTTTAAATTGACAAAAACACGAGAGATAAAATAATTGATTTTATGAATTATTTATAAAATAATTCAAATTGATATTATTCACTAAAAATTTAATAGTGTAATATTATTTATTCGGTTATTTCATAAAAGAATTTATATTCCAAAACAAATTAACATTGATATTTTATTAGCTTAACTAAAATCTATACTTACTATTAATAAAATCAAAACCTCTATTTGATGTTCATCCCTTAAAAAATATTTAAATACGGTTATATTAATTGACTCAAAATCTTCATATATTTTTTCCATAATTTTCTCTCACAATGTTCCACTCAGATTTAATTTCTCTACTCTTTCGACTCATACTTAACTTTTCTATTCTTTTTTATCTCTCATATATTTCAACTTATGTTAATTTTCTCTATTGTTATGTGACCATTATATTTGATACACTTATAATTAAGAAAGTAGTTGTTAGCATATTGTTTTATCACATAAAATAGTAGATTAATATGTGCTTCGCACATGGTTT
Organism: Bretschneidera sinensis; assembly: GCA_023935145.1. Classification (NCBI taxonomy): domain Eukaryota; kingdom Viridiplantae; phylum Streptophyta; class Magnoliopsida; order Brassicales; family Akaniaceae; genus Bretschneidera; species Bretschneidera sinensis. The sequence continues at coordinate 35,159,826 of CM043701.1, read as the reverse complement.
ATATTAATTTGCATATAATGACAATTTCTTGTAAACTTTATATTTTACCAGAGCTATCCAATGAAGAAACGATTATTCCATACCTATTATAATTTACGAAATATCCCAATTACTTTTTGAGGTTAGAAGCATGAATACAATATTCTGCTTTTGTATGCTTGTTAAATAAACATTTCTTTATTAATGGATTTTCAAATAATGGCGGTTGAGATTCTCTGATCATAACGACATGTCAAAACATGTCTGGAAAAGCATGCTATACCTTTCACGATAAATCTTTAAATTTCACTTATTTAGTGTTTCTTATCTGATGAAAAAAGATATAATTACTTTTTTATACTCAACAATGATCTCTCACGTGTAAACCAAATTAAAAATTAATAGATTTTGTACATGAATTCAAATATAAACAAAGCACTGATTGAGATATTAATGAAAAAGAAAATTCCATGATCCATAACGAGACAGAATTATTGATTTTTTTTTTCAAGAATAAATTTCAATTTTAATAAAACTTAAATCCATACTGTCAAACTGAAGATAAAAAAATGTTACTCCAGGACCATAACATTAAGTTGGTTTGCATGTCATTGCAAAGTTCAGTTATACTCTAGTTTCACATATGGCTAGACTGGAAGGAAAACAGTTAACTTTCTAGTTGAGGAAATTTCTCCTCCTAGGAGTTACAACAATGCAATCAGCCATTCGGCCTTGGTTTCTTTTTCCTTTTTTAATGATTCTTTAATACGAAGAAAGAAATTTTTAATCAGAATTGAAAAAGGAAGAGTGTTCAGTTCCTTAAGAAAGAAATCCAACCAGAAGAAAACGCATGGAATGGTTGAACTGTCAACAATCAACACTGGTAATCAAGTAAACATGGGATTATAAGTTTATAACAACACCTTTCACATGCCCACATAAATAGATATTGCTTTCTGATTTTGATTCGAAAACTTTCCAATTTTCAGCATCACTCAACCAATGTGCCCACCACATCAGTGCCATTGATAAAATCAATAGTATCCATGTCCAATATTCTACAGAGATCAATGCCACCAGCCATACTAAAACTAATGCTTGTCAAAGCCAAACGTACAAGCATAGAAAAACAGAAAGAGCTTGTTTTTAAGTTCCCGAGAAACCCAAATGTACAAGGATGTGCAAAATTCCAGTTTTATACATATAGTATATAAATACTCATTGCTTTCCTTCTATTTATGGGGTGTGAATTTCCCTTCTGTCGAATGGTTTACTTCTTCTAGGAACATCAGCCAAATTACAGAACTAGGTTAAAGTGTACCTAATTTGCACTTTCTTCCCTTTGTCTGGTGGCCGAGCACCTAAAACAATTAAATCAATAGTTGCTCCATACGCTTGAGAGGATTGTACAACTGCATCATAGGCCTTTGAAGAGAGGTTAAGGACTTCGTTGTGAGCTCTCATATACATCTCATACGCAATCCTTGGTTTACCATCATTTGCAAGACCCTCAATCAACATTTCATAAGTGATCTCATTTGGTTAGATGTTCTGAACTTTCATACGGTGAAACCACTCGTAGGCTGCACTGCTCATACCATTCCGTGCACAAGCACTGATGATTGCATTGTATGTGACGACGGTTGGCTGGACACCAGATGAAGCCATCTCCCTAAAGATTGCGTCAACTAGTTTAAACTTTCCTTGTCCTGTGAAAACCGAAGCCATAATTGTGTATGAATACAAGTTTGGTTCAATGCCCACCTTAAGCATATGTTCCCAGACACGATGCGCCTCATCATAGAGCTTACCTTTTTCAAGGGCACTAAGCAATGCTCCATATGAGATGATTGTCGGTTTTTCACCTTGTTCTATCATTCTCCTAAATATCTGTACTGCAGCAGTAGTTTCCGAAGCCTTAGAACAGGCAACAAGAACAGCATTCCATTGCCTACTTCCAGGTTTAAGGCCTTTGTCTTCCATTTTGTTGAGCAATCTAACACCCCATCTCCAAATTCCTCTTTTGCTAGCTGCAGTAAGTAAGATATTAAAGTGAGATATAATCAGTTCATATGACATGTTATTAGGCTTTGGTCCTTTATCCAACAAATCCTCATAAATCTCCAAGGCTGCCCACCATTTCTTGGCCTTCCCCATTAGCCAAATCAAGTGGTTGCTGACAGATAAGCTTATATCCGAATACCTTTCTCTAGTCCTCTTATACAATTCTTTACCAACACCGTAATGATCTTCACGGGTACATGCCCATACAAGGCGCTCATGTTCTGCCTGACCAGGTTGAAGCCCGACCATATCCATTTCTGTCAAAAGTTTTAAAACCTTGGTGCTCAAATTTTCACTCTTCACCAGCCACCGTCGCATCACTTGGTAGCAAATGCGAATTGTGAAGTTTTCAAGCTTAAGAAACTCATTTTCCCAATCTTCATCATCATCTTTTCCTATTTCTCCCTTCAAGTACTTCTCTCTTAATTCAACAAAGAACTTCAGAGCCCCACTGCCATCTTCCATTCTTCGATAAGCCAACAAAGCAGTAGAATAGGTCACAGGGGATGGAGTAAAGTCCTCCTATATTTCCTCAAGAACATGAAGGGCCTTGGTAGGATCTCTTTGCTCTAAATAAACAGCCATCAAAGTGTTATACGTAACAACATTAGGAATAACCCCCTCTTGATTCATATCATTCAATATATTCTCTACTGCTACAAAATTTTCAGACTGTTTCACTGCACCCAATAAACTATTATATATAAAAAGGTTTGGACCAATAACACCACCAGTTTCCTTCTTCTTTCTCTTGAGCCACTAAACAAGGGCCATAGCACAATCCATCCTCTTGTCCTTACCAAAGCCTCTAATCATGGCTGAGAACACTTGGAGTGGCAATTCACCGTTCTCCTTAAGAACCTTTTCTACATCATCCGCTGTTTTAGCAAGCCGTAAACTACAGGCCAATGCACAAACATCAATCCTTGAAGTCTTCTCCTCCCCAATTTCTCCCATTTTACTAGTATCCAAATTTTCATTTCCTCCTTCATGCTCAATACCTTCTTCTCTATGTAATTCATGATAATCAATATTCTCATTCTCAATCTTTCCTGACAACCCATCAACAGAACTTGATTCTTCTCTAGTGACTTCAGACCCAATTTCTTGTTGCTCCAATGCCAAAGCCAATGTGACCAACGTGCCAAAAGAACCTTCCTTAGGCACAGGAAGAAGAACAACCTTGAACTTAGAGCACCCAGAAAAAACCCCACATCTCCAATCAAAATTTGAGTTCACACCAAAAACCCCACTTCGAATAAACCTTGAATTGCTTGAAATCAATAAGACGTCAGTACTTCCGCTAAGACAAACAGGGTCAACAATACCCCATCTCTTTCTCCTCCTATTTCTAGTGCTTTCAAAACAAGAACTATCAAGCTCAAAGTCTACAAAATTCACGAACAAATAAAAGAACCCAGAACTGATAAGCCAATAAAATAGCAATAGAACATGTTATTATCCCCAAACGAAAGATTTTACATTGCAGTTCCCATTTTTATAGACATCCAAAAAGAAGCAACAATGACGGCGACTCTCATTTTAAATTCAATGGAGTTCAAAAATTAGGAGAATTTGATGCATACCTTGACAAGTTAAGAGTTGAATAGCAGAGACTTGTGAAATGGGGTTTTGCTTCTATTTCTGTTCTTTTGGCACAGTGATGCTGTGGTTTACTCACAGCCATTCAATTGCAATATGAGCGGTCAGGTAAACTCAGTGCTGTGCAGAAGAAATGGTTAGGATGCGATGTTGAGGGAAAATGGTGAAACTACGTCGTTTCGGTTAAATTAAATTTATTTCATCAGGTCTTCGATTGCTCGAAAGATAAAAAGAAAATGGACTTCGCTAATATAGAAGTTTCTCGATCATCCCAGATACAGAAAAGGGCCGTGCTTTGTGGGTGTTAATGTGGAAAATCTGCCTGAGTTTTTTTGGAGAATAAGTTTATTATCGTAAGTTGAATAACTATTCATCTATAGGTTAGAGTATTGTAATGGTACTAGGTCTCTTAGTGTGGAATTATCATTGTACCTTTTGTCAGGTGTGGCAATTTGACTGGTTGGTCTGAGTCGTGGAATTATCTTTTTTCCCTTAGAAGTTTTCGCGTGTCATTATGCTATTGGGTGAGGATCTTCATCTAAGATTTTACCATTTTGCCCTTAGCGAGCGTCATGTATCACTGTGTCATTGGATGTGGATTTTTCTCCTACATCAGATGCCTCCACTTCCTTAAGTGCAGTTATGCGCTTGAGGAAGTAGTTTGAAGTGTGTCGTGCAGTTTGGATCAGGCTTGACATCTTTTGGGTACTCGGATACTAAAGAGACGTGGTCTAGAGATTTCAATTTGGATGTCTCGAGTTGAAATTATTAGTCTGGACTTTAAGTTGTGAGCTTCAGAGTGAGGTAAGTAAAGAGTCTGAATGGAATAGATTTATGTGCCTCGAAGCGAGGTAAGTATAGAGTCTGAATAGAACAGACTTGCGTGCCTCAAAGCGAGGTAGGTAAGGGTCTAAATGAAACGGACTTGTGTGCCTCGACGTGAGGTGAGGCAGGTAAGGAGTCTTAATGAAACAGACTTGTGTGCCTCAAAGCGAGGCAGGCGAGGAGTCTAAATGGAACAAACTTGTATGCCTCGAAACGAGATAAGTAAGGAGTCTGAATGAAACAGACTTGTGTGCCTCAAAACGGTTTGAGATGGCGCATTTTGAGACCTCCCAATGACCACGGGGTCCCACTCTAAGCCTTGTACATGTTTTGGGCTTGGGTTTTTCGCTTGGCAGTTTGGGTTTGGACTTATGAATAGCCACTATTTAGACGAGGGGGAGCACGGCTCATCTCTCGAAGTTTTCTAAGAAATGACCGAGGTTTACTTATGCTCGGAGTTTTAGAATGAGAAAGAACAAGGCTCATTCCTCAGAATTTTTTGAAAAAAGACTGAGGCTTATTAATGCTCGGAGTTTTTGGATGAGAGAGAGCAAGGATCATCCTTTGGAGTGTTTTGAAAAATGATCAAGGCTTATTAACGCTCAAAGTTTTTGGACAAGAGAGAGTAAGGCTTATCCCTAAAAGTTTTTGAAAAATGACTGAGGCTTATTGACGCTCGAAGTTTTTGGATGAGAGAGAACAAGGCTCATCCCTCGGAGTTTTCTGAAAAAAGACCAAGGCTTATTTATGCTCGGAGTTTTTGGATAAGAAAGAGCAAGGCTCATCCCTCAAAGTTTTTTGAAAAATGACTGAGGCTTATTAACGCTCAAAGTTTTTGGATGAGAGAGAGCAAGGCTCATCCCTCAGAGTTTTTTGAAAAATGACTGAGGTTTATTGATGCTTGAAATTTTTGTACGAGAGAGAGCAAGGCTCATCCCTCGGAGTTTTTTGAAGAAAAAAAAAGACCGAGACTTATTTATGCTCGAAGTTTTTAGATGAGAGAGAGCAAGGCTCATCCCTTGGAGTTTTTTGAAAAATGACCGAAGTTTATTGACGCTTGAAGTTTTTGGGCAAGAGATAGCAAGGCTCATCCTTCGAAGTTTTCTGAAAAAAGATCGAGGCTTATTGATGCTCAGAGTTTTTGGATGAGTGAGAGCAAGGCTCATCCCTTGAAGTTTTTTGAAAAAATGACCAAGGCTTATTAAAAGGAGCGAGATCAAATACTTAGTTACATTTTTTCTTTGTACATCATTGACTGCAGCTGTGGGGGCCAGGCCCAAGAGGAGAGATGTGGTCGTATTTAGTTGTAGGAAGCCTGCTACATGGGTCATGGCCCATTATGTGATGGGGAGCCCACTTGTTAGTGGCCCGTTGGAGCTGAATAGACTAAGAAGGTTCTAGAATCATTAGTGGGAGCCAAAGAGCTCCTTAGTATATGAAAAGGTTCCTACGATCTCAACCCTTCATATTAATTGATCTCAGCCATCCATTTTTTATAAATAGGGGGAGCTTCTATTTCTTCTTCACATCATTTCCAGCTTTCATTTCAAAGCTTCTTTGGAGAGCTCTCAGAGAAAAGGAGTAGGGAGAGTTTAGAGCCATTGGTTTTTGGAGTGTCTTCAACTTCATTCCTTCCTCTTAGGTGAGTCATTTCTTTTTCTTTCTTCTTTCTTCAAAGAAATGTCATTTGCTCTTAGAAGTTTTAGTTCTTCTAAGGCTGAGGATAATAGATTCTCGGCCCAATCACATGTACAGAAAAGTAGCTATAGGTCCTAATGGCGAGGGTGACAGTAGTGTAAGAGCTCTTGAGAGGCAGACTACTTTTTTAGCTGATGTCAAGACTACCTTGAATGATATTCAAAAAGTTATGGCTGAGGGTACCGGGGATGTACTTTTCTTTGCTGAAAAGATACCAAATGAGCTGAGTGATTCCAAAGTGGAGAAGATGAGGGTGAAATATAGGATTCCAATTGAATATACCTTGATCTTTTAATATCCCTTGTTCTGAACTACTACAATATTGCCCTTTATCAACTAGTTTCAAACTCTGTTCGCGTGCTAGTAGGTTTTGTTTATGTTTGTAAGAAGGTAGGTGAGTATCCAACCCTCGAAGTTTTCAAGAATTTGTTTACTATTAGTCGTCATACAGAAAATGGTTGGGTAGTTGTGAGCCAGAGGGCCAAGAAAAAGATATTTAAGAATAATCTTACTTCCATAAAGGAATGGAAAATGAAGTTTTTCTTTGTTCAGAGTGACACCAGTTTTGAGATCCCGTGAGTTTGGGATCTTACTTTTTTAAAGAAGAGTCATTGTCCGAAATTAAGTCCTCAAGAGGAAAGACTTATTAAATCTATGGTGGCTAGAGCCATAGAAGCTGTTGAACTCAGAGATAATAGGAACTTGGCTAGGCTTGGCCTTTTTCCATCATAGGGTGTATTCTTGGGCTCGGGAGCCCTAATACTCCTCTTATAGGTGTGTTCCGATCCAATTGGTTCATAAAAGTGATGGATTTGGTGATGGGTGGTGCGCAGATCACACAGAAGTGTCTGATCCAAGGCATCCCTCATTGGGACAGGATCTAGCTTGGTCCTACGGTTCATGAGGTCTTTGTTCACTCTATGGAAGAGTTATAGGCCAAGGTGATTTTCTTCTTCATTTTCTTTTTAGCTTTGATTTGGATGTTCCAATACTCATACTTATTTTTCTTTGGCTTTTTTCAGGCTAGTGTGAGCGTTGGGGTTTTTATTTAGTGCTTTGTTGACATAAATAAGAGGTTGGAAGAGCAACTGGCCTTGGTCAGGGACCTCAAAGCTTCCCTTCGAGAGAAGCATGAAGAGCTCAAACTTGCGAAGACTTAGCTTGTCAGCTCTCAAGAGGCCTATGCATCTCTCGAGGTGAGGGTGACTTCAGACATAGATGTTGTGCGTGAGGAGACAGTTTGAAAAGCCTTAAAAAAATTTTGATCATCAGTTAAATATCACACTGAGCTACAGACCATGAGTGGGGAGCAGTACTATTATGGCTTTATTGACACGAAGAAGAAGAATGTTGGTCTATTCCCTGATATAGATGTCTCGATAGTCAAGATTTCTGAGAGGGAGACCACTATTGTTCTGGATGATAGCCATGGTGTGGATGATGGTGATGAAGCCAGGACCAACGTTCGAGCAGCTGTGGATGTTATAGGGAATGAATAGGTGTTGACCCTTTTTTTTAATTTAATTTAATATTTTTTTATGTATTTAAGGGTCGATAGTTCCCTGACCACATTTTGTATCTAAAAGTCGGTAATGCCTTAAACTGAAATTTTTATGAATGGAATACATTTGCGTCTTTTGTGTCTTTTCGACTCTTTCTTTTGCTCTTGAGTAATTTTCCTTAGAATTTTAACTTGAAATGATTTAAAAGGATTAGAGAGTTTGGGACTCTATCCTTGGTGTACGACTTAAACAAGTTCCGAAGATGAAAATAGCTCAAGGCTCTAAGCTCAGAATATAGCTTAAAAGTAGTCAGAGGATGGAAAGAGCTCGGAGCTCTAAGCTCGGAGTATAACATGAAATTGTTTGGAGATTTAAGTGGGACGAAATTACTTCTTATTAATTAAAAGTGGAACATTACTAATAGAAGGACTCGACTCTTAGTTTTGGGCAGATAAATGAGAAGGTTTCAAAGCCTTCTCCTTAGCCTTTGAGTGAGTATAAGGAGCTCAAAACATTTTTCTTATGTTACCTGAGGAGATATCCAAAAGGCTCGGGACCCTACCTTTAGTCTCTTTTTGGAAAGAGCTCAGGGCTCTTGTTAAGATAAATGTTGATAAAAGAAACGAAGCTTATCTTTTATTGAGAATGTCCGGAGACTACATAAGCAATTGGAAAGAAAAAAAAAATTCTACTAATAATAAGTTTGGAGAAAACATGAGAAAGCCTATTGATAGAATTTGCGGAGATTTTCAGCATTCCAAGTCTGAGGTATCAACTTGCCATCCAAGTCTTTAAGTTCAAATTTTCCCGCTTGTTAGACCCTTTGGATGTGGTAGGTTCCTGTCTCTCGAGGGTGTAACACTTCATTTTTCTTGAGTACTAGATCATATAGCCTGAAGGTTTTTCCACGAACTCGGGAGTTGTAGTATTTCGCCACCCTCTGGTGGTAAGCAATAAGTTTCATCTGGGCTCTATCCATTGCCTCATCAATTAGGTCAAAATTCATTTTGAGTGCTTCCTCATTGTTGGCTTCGTCAAAAATTTGTACACGCAGTGAAGGTGTCTCTATCTTACGTGGAATGATAGCTTCCAAGCGATAAGTCAAGAAAAAATTAGTTTCTCCCTTGGGTGTTTAGGTTGTCGTTTGATAGGCCCAAAGGACATTTAGGAGGTGTTTTACCCATTATTTATCTGCATCTTCAAGCCTCCTCTTGATGCCTTGGAGGAGGGTTCTATTGGTCACTTCGGTTTGACCGTTTGCCTAGGGATACCCTATCGAGGATAATCAATGCTTAATTTTAAGGTTTTGGCAGAAGATCTTGAACTGAGAGATGTCGAAATGCTTGCCATTATCAGTGATAAGTACCCTTGGTATGCCGAATCGGTAGATTGTGGATCTCGATACAAATCCCTAGGTTTGATGGTCAGTGATGTTAGCGAGATGTTTAGCCTCTATCCACTTAGTGAAGTAGTTGATAGCAACTATCGAGTGTTTATTTTGTCCCGAAGCCTCTCGGAAGGGCTCGATGATATCCATTCCCCATATAGAGAAGGGAAAAGGACTAGTGTTCAAAGTCAATGGGTTGGCAGGTCGTTGGGGCATGGAAGTGTGCTGCTGGCATGTCTTACATTTCTTAACCATCTTTGTAGTATCTTCGACCAATAGTAGCCATGTCGAAGAATCTTAAAGGCCAGAGCCTTACCTCTCAAGCGGTTTTCACATATGCCCTCATGAACCCTTTGGAGGGCATACTCTACCTCGGTAGGCCCGAGGCACTTCAAATAAGGTGTTGTGAGGTATTTCTTGTACAACTGATCTTTGATAAAGATATATCAGGAAGCACAAAAGATAATCTTCTTAGCTTCCTCTTTCTCACTAGGAAGAATTCCATCCCTTAAATACTTAAGGATCGGGTCCATCCAAGCATGCTCTTCTATCAACATTGTGATCAAGGTCTCATCGATGCTCAGGGTGGAAAAAGTCTCCAAATAGACCGCTTGCGTGAGATCAGATTTCCTAGAAGAGGCAAGTTGTGCCAAGGTATATGCCTTCAGATTTCTCACTAGGAGCACTTGGGTTATCTAAAATTTATTGAAGGTTGTCACAAGTTCACAGTATTTTTTGAGATACCTCATGATTTTCGCACTTTTGACTTTGTATTCTTTAGTCATTTGGTTATCTACTGTTGTGAATCGTTGTAAGCCTCTCAGGCTTCGACGACCAGTGTTTTTGCAAGCTTCATTCCAACGAGAAATGCCTCATACTCAACCTCATTGTTTGAAGCTTTGAATTCGAACTTGTGAGAATATTCTATCTTAAAGGTTTCGGGGATACTGAGGATAAGCCCGGCTCCGCCACTAGTACCGTTTGAGGATTCGTTGACATACATGGTCCAACATAGCGTCTACTGATCTTGCTCGGGTTCTTGCATTTGTTTAGGCATTTCAGAGAATGTGGTTTTTATGATGAAATCTACTTAGGCCTAAGCCTTAATTTCTGTCCAGGGCTTATACCTAATATCAAACTCTCCAAGTTCTATAGACCACTATACTAGTCTTCCAGAAATGTTAGACTGGTGGAGCATTTGCTCATAAGCTGATCAGTGAGAAAGATAATAATATTTGCTTGGAAATATGGTTTGAGTTTTTGATCTGTGATCAGAAGGGTGTAGGGCATTTTCTCGATAGAGAGATACCTTACCTCGACATCATGGAGTACCCAACTTAGATAATAAATGGGTTTATGGACTCCACTTTCTTCCTGTAGACTGAGGTTTCAATCCAAGAGGGGGTGAATTGGGTTTTTAAAAAACTTTTGCTAATTAAACACAAGTTTATAAAAATAGATAACCCACAAGTATGTAAACAAATAATGTGTTGTGAATAAAAGTGTTTAAGAAATAGAGGATGCAAACTTAGTTTATAGTGGTTCGGTAATATTGGATTCGTTCCGACCCTACATCCACTCTCTTTAAGGAACCTCCTTGAAGTAATCCACTAAGAAACATAGTCATGCAACTTCACGGGTGTTGCACAAACCTTACAATCAATCCCTTCCTCTTAGAAGCAAATCCCTTCCTCTTGGAAGCAAAAATCCCTTCCTCTCGGAAGCTAATCTCTTTCTTTCGGAAGCTAATCCCTTTACAATAAATGCTGTAAAGTAAATAGTAGAGAGACAACAATGAAAGCTTATACAACTGAATAATATCTCTTTTTCAAGGTAAAGCTTGAAGAATGGCTCAATAATAAATATTTCAAAGCTTTTGTGTATCAATGAGTAAAAACTTGATTGAATGTGTATTCTCTGTTTGGAAATGCTCAATGGAGTGGGTTTATATAGCCTTGATGTAATATGCCGCTTTGTACTGTTCTGGTACGATTTGGTGCAACTTGTGTTGAAATCTCGCGTCTCAACAGTCATATTTTTTGAACTACCAATCGACTAGGTCAAGTTAAAAATCCCATTTTTAAGGCTGTTTAAGGTACCAGTAGGTTGGGTGGTTCTTACCAGTCGACTAGGGATAGTCTGTCCAATATACCAGTCGATTGGTATGAAGTATCCAGTCGACTGGGGACACACTATCCCATATACCAGTCTTCTGGTATAAGTACCCAGTCGACTGGGTGGCTTATCAACCCAGTTTTCATGCTTTGAAATGATTTTAACTTTAAAACGTTTAATTGAAAAGTTCTGTAAAAATGTTTTTTCAAAAAGAGCCATAAGACAAGCTTTTTACCTGAACAAGTGAGATTTACAACTTGTTTAAATACCTTGTCCCTATACTAGATCTTCTATCTTGACTTGGTGTTTGATTCGGGTTGAGTTCTTGCATCTCGATCCTTGGTTGAATGCTTTTATTGCTTAATACACTTAGATAGCACTGTTAGTATAATAAGAGTTGTGTTTTATCATCATTAAAATATAGGTGAGGGTCAACACTTCCCAAATCAAAACTCAAGCTACTACATCCTGGCCTGTTGATATATAGAGGAAGAGCTCCTCTCTAGTGAACGGCTTAGTCAGGAGTGGCGGTATAACGACCCATCTCGGGTTGGCCACCCTCGAGACAATGTTGTCACATTTTGAAAATCCCAGAACGACACATATATACAATAATAAAAATAATACCAACTGTAATTATTACATCAATCCTCAACCCTCAACAAGGGAGATACATCATTCAGATCTTGACTTAAAACTTATATATAACATAATATACATGAATATTTACAAATATATATTTTTTTCTCGTTAGTCTGAGGATGTGAACAACGTGGCTTATAGATAATGACTTCGTCTGCATCTTAACTCACCAAACTATCTGTCCTGCCAGCTACCTGAAATCATTGTACAATAAGGAGTGAGCTTCATAAGCTTAGTGAATTAAACTTACTAGAAGTATTCAATTTGTATAATTAGTCTTCCAATATTCATTCATCTATATCTCATATATTTTGATAATAACATTTTATTATCACTACTCATATCAAATCTCCATCCTTTATAAATCTCTTATTCTCATATAATTAATCATCATCTTGAGACTATCAATTCTATCTCATAATTACCTCATTATGAGGTTCACAGCATATAATTAGTCACCCATATAATTCTCATCATTTAATATTTCCATATTTCTTCTCAACATAATTGTCTCTTTGTGAGACTCATTCATCTATCAATAATTTACAATCATGAATACAACTTTAGCATCTCAATAATAAAATCAATATTTAAAACAGATGCAATATATGAATTATTAATTGGGAACGTCTTCCCACATGTTGACAAGTTTTAGCTTAGATCGGCTACCCTCTTAGTTCCTTTATTTTATTTAGACTGATTGCCTTCCCGATTCTTTTATTTTCAGTATATATCGGATGTCACAGTTTTCATTTAGACCTGCTACCCTCCTGGTTATTGATAACTCTGAAAAAATCATGTTATTATACTTCTTTTAGGCACGTTTTTTGTGTTGATCTTAAGCATTAGATTTATGTTTCATGTGTTTTTAGCAATTTTTTAGTTTAGTTTATTTTATTATACTAATAGTTTGTTTTAGTTAAATGATCAATACTGAGTCTTGGAAATTTACTGTGTAGACACTTGCTACAGCACTGGAAGGGCAAAATGTGTGAAGGGGACAGAAACTCAAAGCTGCAGCGCTGGTTCCTCAGCGCTGCAGCATTGGAATCTGGCAGGAATAGAAAAATGTGGACAGAAACTCAAAGCTGTAGCGCTGGTGAATGGGGCACTGCAGCTCTGGCTAGGGTTCGATTTGTGCCTAGCGCTGCAGCGCTAGCCGACATATTCAGAATATTATAAATAGCAAACCCTAGCTGAACAAAAGGAGGGAGCGCGACTGTTGAACAGAAAAATAGAGTTGGAGGAGACGAGACGCAAAAGGGGAGTTGGAGACACTCCTGGAGTCTCCTCTGAAGCTTTTAATCATTCTTCTCTGGTTTTGCTTTATTCTTATTTAGTTATGTTAATGTTTTATGATATGAACTTGGTTTGTTTGAATACTATTATGAAGTAAGTATTTTTGTCTTAAGGATAGATGAATCCTAAACCTATGTCTTGAGTGCTATTTGGACAAGTTGGAATTTAATGTGTTTTTCAAAGAGCGTGCTTTATTGTTCTTAATGCTGTTTGTTATTTTGAATCCTTCTTTAAGCATGGTGATGCGTCAAATAGAGAACCTATGTTTTTATGAATGGTTGAATTAATAAATATGATGTTGGATTGTTGTTTATGCAAAAAGCCAGGGTAAAACATACCATGAATGGAATAGGAGTAACCGAATAGGGATTCTAGGAAATTCATATGGTCCATTTGAATCGTAACCGAATAAGGAGATTTAACTGAAAGGAATACCACTGAACTTAATGCTTCTTGATTTGAATTAATCTAGAATAGACCTAGAATATGGATATTTGAAATTAATGATTTTTGAGATTGTGGTTAGACCTAGAATATGGATAACCAATTTATTGAGAATTCTACCATCTTGAAAAATGTATTAAACAAAACTTGTCAATTCGAAACTCTTGGCAATGATGGTTTAGGTGAAGTCGAGTCCTTAGCATGTTAGTTTATAAGAATCTAATTCCAAAGTTTACAATTCTTCCTTTCATTTACTATTGTCATATGTTTTTCCCTTAGTTAAGTTTTAGTAAATTCTTCTCCTATAATTATTCATTTGCTCAAATAGCGGTAAGAATTGAGTCATAATTTTTGTATTATCTATTCAGTCCTCGTTGGGAACGATACTTACTTATCATTTTATTACTTGAACGATTAGTGCACTTGCTAGTATCAATTTTATCGCATCAAGTTTTTGGCGCCGTTGCTGGGGACTGAAATAAAAAATTACATTTATTGTGATTTTACTAGTTAATTTGAGAGTTTGTTAATTTGGTTTTTAAGTCTATTTTGCAGGGTTTTCGTTTCTAGTGCATGATACGTACTAGTGGGAAAATACTTGTAGAATTTAATCCGGAAATTGAGCGTACTTTTCACGCTTTGAGAAGAGCAGCGTCCGTAACAGTTAATACAATGGAAGAAGGGAACAACGCAGAGGTGCAACGTGCACTGTGGGATTATGCTATGCCAAAGATGGATGGTGTTGAATCTAGCATCCGACGACCACCTATACAAGTGAACAATTTCGAAATTAAGCCCGCCATCATTAAGATGATTCAATATTCAGTGCAATTTGAGGGCCTATCACAAGAAGATCCGAATGTTCACTTGGCGAGTTTCCTTGAACTATGCGACACATTTAAGCATAATGGAGTATCGGAGGATGCAATTCGCTTAAGACTTTTTCCATTTTCACTGAGGGATAAAGCAAAAAGCTGGTTGACTTCCTTGCCAGCACGATCCATAATGACATGGGCAGAATTGGCACAAATTTTTTTAGGGAAATACTTTCTTCCTGCAAAAACTGCAATGTTACGTAATGAAATTACTATATTCTTGCAGGTCGATAGGGAGTCACTCTATGAGGCATGGGAACATTTTAAAGACCTTTTGAGAAGATATCCTCATAATGAGTTGCTCATGTGGATACAGGTATAAACTTTTTATAACGGTTTAACCAGTATAACCCGAAACATGATTGATGCAGTTGCAGGTGGTACTATCATGAGAAAAACTCCAGAAGAAGCTATTGAATTGCTAAAAGAGATGGCCACAAATTCTTATCAATGGCCAGTTGAAAGGTTACCTGTTAATAGAGCCTCAGGATTGTACAATATAGATACTATTACAGCTTTAACAGCATAAATGGAGGTTCTCACCAAGAAGATAGATGGACTTTATCCTACTACACACGTTATATGTGAATTGTGTGGTGGTAGTGGCCACCATAGCAGTAACTGTCAGACAGGTAATCAATTTGCATCTAATTCATCTGCTGAACAAGCTAACTTTGTTTCAAATTTTCACAGGCAAAACAATCCATATAGCAATACATATAATCCGGGATGGAGAAATCACCCGAATTTGTCTTGGAATCAAAGTAATGCGAAACAACCTCCTCCTGAATACCCACCTCAAGAAAAAAAGTCCAACTTGGAGGACATGATGGCTAAATTTTTAAATGCAGTTGAAACTAGGTTCCAAAATCAAGAAGCATCCATCAGAAATCTGGAAGTTCAGGTGGGCCAACTAGCAACTATAATTTCTGGACGTGCACAAGGCTCTCTTCCGAGTAACACAGAAAAAAATCCTAAAGAGGATATCAATGCCATAACACTAAGGAGTGGCACACAATTGGATGAGTCAAAATCTAAAGAAATCACTAATCAAGAAGGCAAGAAAGAAGAGACCATGCAAGAGGAGAAACTTATTTCAGAAAAAAAGTCTACTGGTAAAGATTTAATCGATTCTAACTCTAAAACTAAATATATGCCACCTCTTCCCTATCCTCAGAAATTTATGAAAGAAAAACTAGATAAGAAATTTTCAAAATTTTTAGAGATTTTCAAGAAATTGCATATTAACATTCCATTTGCAGAGGCTTTATCACAGATGCCTAGTTACACTAAATTTTTGAAGGAAATTTTGTCTAATAAACGGAAGCTTGAGGAACATGGAACGGTGATGTTAACTGAAGAGTGCAGCGCCATACTGCAAAATAAGCTACCTCCAAAATTGAAAGATCCAGGGAGTTTTACTATACCCTGCACTTTGGGAAGTTCATTCTTTGATAAAGCTTTATGTGACCTTGGTGCAAGTATCAATCTTATGCCTCTTTCAGTTTTCAGGAAACTTGGATTAGAAGAAGTGAAAACAACGATAGTGTCATTGCAATTAGCTGATCGATCTATTAAGAGACCATGGGGAATTATAGAAGATGTACTGGTAAAGGTTGATAAATTTATATTCCCTATAGACTTCATTGTTCTCGACATGGAAGAAGATCGTGAGGTACCTCTTATTTTTGGACATCCATTCCTTGCTACAGGAAGAGCCCTAATTGATGTACAATAAGGGAAATTGACTTTAAGAGTCAATGATGAGCAAGTAGTTTTTGATATGTATAAAATTATGAAATACCCTTCTGGCTTATGTAATTCTTCTTGTTTTCAAGTGGATATTGTTGATAACCTTATTAAGGAGTTTCAGGAGAAAACACTAAATGAAGATACTTTAAAGAGATGCATCATGGAATCAAGAACTGCTACCACTGAAGAACTCGTCATCCAAGAAGAAGCAAGGAATGAAATGGGAAAAGAAGTGCTAGAAGAACAAATAATAATAACTGAATTGAAAACTTTACTTGCTCATTTGAAATAAACTTATTTAGAGAAAAATATTTTCCCTGTTATAATATCTTCTTCGTTGATAGGTAAAATGGAAGAACGGTTGCTGGAAGTCCTAAGAAGGCATATATTTACGGGAAAGCTGAAATCTCGGTGGACTGGACCGTACACCGTGATAAGTGTCTCACCTTTTGGTGCTGTTGAATTATGACATGAGAAAAACAAGGAGACGTTCAAGGTCAACGGGCACAGATTGAAGCACTACATCATGGGGACGTTTGACCCTCAATCGTCCACAACCATTCTCCAAGAGCCATAAATCAGAAAGTCAAGTTAAAGACTATAAATTAGAACTAACATTTTGTTTTTATTTTTCTTGCATCTGAATTTGTTTTGTGTGTTTAATTTTTTGTTTTGTTTGATTTTTCTTTTAGTTAAGTTTTTATTGTTTTAAATTGGTTATTTTTGTTTTATTTTCAGGATTGATTGGAGTCAGGACCGAGAACCAGCGCTGCAGCCATATACTTTGGGTGCTACAGCGCTGATCAGACCATTATGCAGAGTTTAGACCAGAGACTCAGCGCTGCACCCCCAGGAAGACACCGCTGCAGCGCCAAGTCGCACACTGAGTTTTAAAAACACGATCTCTCACTGTTAGGTTGTGTAAAATTTCTAATTTTCAGTGCCTCTCTCTCTCCAAATCACTAAAATTCAACCTTTTTCCCTCATCGCACCACCAAATCAGGGTTCTTGTGCATCTTTCACCACGGATTGCCCCAGCTCTTTATAGAAATTTCACATCTGAAGTGCTTTTGGGTGACTTTGCTTTCTTCCAATCAAGTAAGGTTTCTTCATCTTAAAACAATAAAAATTCAGATTCTTGAGTAAAATCACTCGAATTTTTTTTGTTTTCCTTACAATACATGATGATTTGATGTGATATTGAGGAATGTAGAAACAGATAAGTTGAAACCTCTTAGTTTTAGCTGGATTTTTTTTTAATTAACTTGGCTGTTAGTTGGGAGAAAAGTGTAATTGTGGCTGCGTGAAATTTCGGTGATGGTGGGTAGGCTATGCACTATGTTATGCTGGGTCATTTGAGATTCGTTGATTGAAGACATTGCAAAGCTTTGAGTGCAAGTTGTTTTGCAAATTTCTTTGAGAATCGGTGTGTGTGGAAGAGTGTGTTGCTCTAGGTTGTTTTCTGCAGATTTGGGCTTGGTTATTTACAGAAAAGCAGTATTGATCAAATGGCTCCTCTCAAACGCGCGAGACCCGTCTCTACAAGTTAGAATTCCGAGCTATTTGTTTCAAAGGAAGCAGAACAGAGGTTTGAGCGTTCCCAACTCAAGAAAGTCTCAATCCCTGAAAGAGGATTTAATATCACCAAGGGACACTTTCCACTCATTCACAGGATCATCGCTACCCGACAATGGGAAACATTCTGCACAACACTAGAAGCTGCAATTATTCCGGTCGTGCGCGAATTTTATGCGAGTGTTGCCGAGCACATAAATCTGAAGGTGAAAGTGAGAGGGAAATTGGTGGCGTTCGATAAAGGCATAATTAATAAACTACTCACTACTCCCAACATCCCAATGGATGAGTACAGTGCCTATGCTAGTGCACCTGACCTCGACGAGGTAATCCGAGTTCTCTGCAAATTTGAGACACAATGGAAATTATCAGGTGATGAGCGGACTTCATTTCCATCGAGTGCAATGGATAGGACAGCGAAAGCTTAGCATTACTTTGTGGGCGTTCATTTTCTTCCGATAACCCATTTAAGCGATGTCACAAGAGACAGGGCAATCCTGTTATTTGCCATCTACCAAGGATTGAGTATTGATGTGGGAAGCATTATCCAAAACAGCATTTTATACACCACGAATTCGATCAGTGCAGGGTTGTATTTCCCATCTTTAATAACAGCCCTTTGTGGCTCGTGTGGTGTTACCTGGACTGCTGGGGAACAAATTAAACAACTAATGCATCCTCAGGATCTTAGGACTATCTATAGGATCATGGATACAGATCAAGCACCAAGCCAAGGAGCCTCTTCCTCACAGCCTCCGCCAGCACGGCAACAATAGAATCTGTCACTTTCTGATCGTTTGACAGCGGTTGAGACGGAGCTTCATGAACTTCGGCAATGGGATCAGCAGCAGGCATCATATGTTGTGGGTTGTTTTCAAACCAATGATCAGATGATGAGGATTTTTGCCACTCATTTGGGAATCAACACACAGCAGCTTCCTTCGCTACCACCATATCCTGGTCGTAGCAATGATCCGGAGGATGAGGACATTGACAAGGACGATTGATTCGGCCTCCGACTAATCAGGGGAGTTCTTTCTCTTACTTTATGTTCAACTTTTATACATTGCAGACAATGTATCATTTAAGTTTGGGGGTGGGAAAGTTATCTAAGTGTTGTGTGCTACCCATGTTTCTAGTTTGTTTTGTTTTGTTTTGTTTTTTTTCTTTTTCTGTTTGTTTTATCATAGTGCTTTATTTTGTTTGATTTTGATTTTGCCGATGATGAGAAATAGATCGACTTGATTATAGCCATTGAAAATTTGAAAAATGTTGCGTTTGTCTGTGTACTTGAGTTTGTTGTTGGATTTATTTTACATCGAACTCTTTGAACACAATGAGCACTTACACCTAAGCACTTTGTTGTCTTGCTGTTTCGGAGAACGTTTATGTGAGCAATATAGTTTCTTGAGATATCTTGGACTCTAGAACTTGTTTGAAGACCACTCGAGGCGAAATCCTAGGTAGTACAGTACCAAATAAATGATCCAGGCCATGTTTGGAACGTTTGAGCTTTTCTAGCCAACCCTTGATATGTGATTATCCTTAGTTTTCCCCTTTTGAGCTTGAATATCTGTTGCTTTGTCACCCGACCATCTAACCTATAAAAAAAAAATGCTACAACTCTACCTTTCACCTGTAAGCACACCGATTAATGAATGGACTATTCTCTTAAGTGGCGGTAGAGGATTAAGCAAGAGAAAGTGGTCTTCGACTTGGCTGTGTTAAGTATCAAATATTTCCCATTGAGAGTGAGCAAGGGACCCTAGTCGTAAGAAGGCAAAGGAAAGATCGAAGTTGAAAAGGTTTACCACATGAATTATTTGATCAAGTTGTATTTTGCCTATCACGGGCAGCTGGCAAAGCCGTGTTTGATCGTTGCGTACATGCTCTGTTACAGTTTCATTTATGCGCACGGAAATAAAGACTGGTGCTACTATAGTACAAGCATACGACAAAAAAGAAGAAGAAGAAGAAGAAGAAGTATTGGAGTATTACATGATAACTGCGGGAAAGTTGAAATAATTTTTTTTTATTGGTTGATGTGTTTAAGGTGATGTGAACCTCAAATAAATCCTTTACCATTCCTTAGCCTTAGCCAAAGTTATAAGCTGAATAAAGTTCTGGTGATCTCGGGTATTGTCATGGCCTACATTAGTGGAGAGTGGTGTGAAAAGCAAGCTTATGGACTCTGAGAGATTGGCATTATCCTACTTGCGTGCATAAATCGATCAGAGTGGCGAGACAATTAAATTTATAAAGGTGTTACACACACACATATTTGAAGAATTTGATGTAAGATAAGGCTGGCAAAAAATTTGAAATTCTAGGCATTAGCAGTAGTTGGAAATTTTTCTTGCGTTATGATTTATATGCAATCTTTGAGGCATGTTGCTATCAAATCTAATCAAACCATCTCTCACTCTTAGTATGTGTGTGTTAGGATTTTGTTCTAGTTTGCTCGAGGACTAGCAAAAACGTAAGTTTGGGGGTGTGATAACTCTGAATAAATCATGTTATTATACTTCTTTTAGGCAAGTTTTTGGTGTTGATCTTAAGCATTAGATTTGTGTTTCATGTGTTTTTAGAAATTTTTTAGTTTAGTTTATTTTATTCTATTAATAGTTTGTTTTAGTTAAATGATCAATACTGAGTCTTGGAAATTTACTGTGCAGACACTTGCTGCAGCACTGGAAGGGCCAAATGTGTGAAGGGGACAGAAACTCAAAGCTGCAGCGCTGGAATCTGGTAGGAATAGAAAAATGTGAACAGAAACTCAAAGCTACAGCGCTGGTGAGTGGGGCGTTGCAGCTCTGGCTAGGGTTCGATTTGTGCCTAGCGCAGCACTGGGAAGTTGATGCTGCAGCGCTGGCCGGCAGATTCAAAATATTATAAATAGCAAACCCTAGCTGAACAAAAGGGGGGAGCGCGGCTGTTGAACAGAAAAACAGAGTTGGAGGAGACGAGACGCAAAAGGGGAGTTGGAGACACTCTTGGAGGCTCCTCTGAAGCTTTTAATCATTCTTCTCCGGTTTTGCTTTATTCTTATTTAGTTATGTTGACGTTTTATGATATGAACTTGGTTTGTTTGAATACAATTATGAAGTAAGTATTTTTGTGTTAAGGATAGATGAATCCTAAACCTATGTCTTGAGTGCTATTTGGACAAGTTGGAATTTAATGTGTTTTTCAAAGAGTGTGTTTTATTGTTCTTAATGCTGTTTGTTATTTTGAATCCTTCTTTAAGCATGGTGATGCGTCGAATAGAGAACCTATGTTTTTATGAATGGTTGAATTAATAAATATGATGTTGGATTGTTGTTTATGCAAAAGGCCAGGGTAAAACATGCCATGAATGGAATAGGAGTAACCGAATAGGGATTCTAGGAAATTCGTGTGGTCCGTTTAAATTGTAACCGAATAGGGAGATTTAACTGAAAGGAATTCCACTGAACTTAATGCTTCTTGATTTGAATTAATCTAGAATAGACTTGGAATATGGATATTTGAAATTAATGATTTTTGAGATTGTGGTTAGACCTGGAATATGGATAACCAATTTATTGGGAATTCTACCATCTTAAAAAATGTATTAAACAAAACTTGTCCATTCGAAACTCTTGGCAATGATGGTTTAGGTGAAGTCGAGTCCTTAGCACGTTAGTTTATAAGAATCTAATTCCAAAGTTTGCAATTCTTCCTTTCATTTACTATTGTCATATATATTTCCCTTAGTTAAGTTTTAGTAAATTCTTCTCCTACAATTATTCATTATCTATTTAGTATTCGTTGGGAACGATACTTACTCATCATTTTATTACTTGAACGATTAGTGCACTTGCTAGTGTCAATTTTATCGCATCAGTTATTTTATTTTCATTTAGACCGGCTGCCTTCCCGATTCTTTTATTTCATGCATATGCATATGAATAATGATATGAAATATGCACATGAACAATAATATAGAAACAATCATGTATTCAAACATTCAAATTAGCTATCTTGATTATTCTCAAATTATTATTTGAAAAATTACACTAAATTCCTCTCCTCATAAATCATATCAAATCATCAACTATAGCTCGTCAAGAATTTTACTTATCACTTTTATTATTAAATTGACTCATTATTCCAATAATATTATTTCTCATAAAATAATTCTCTACACATCTATTATTCCTAACTTACCTATCAACCAACTTTCATCTATCATCAAATCATAATTAATGATTTATTCAAATAGTATCACTATATATTTAATATTTATCTTGATTACTTAAAGTAAATCTAACTCACCACGTAGCACTTAGAGCTACCCATGGATCACCTCATTACCTTTTCTGCTCTTCTCAGCAATTTTCTCCGATTGGTGATCGTCAATGCCCAACATAATATTTAAATTTTCTAATTTATTCTTCAATTATTCCAGAATTCATACCCTTTGAAAATTCCCACATAGTGTTCTGAGAAATTTCATGTATGCTAAATTTTTAAAAATAAAATAAAATTCACATTATTACCTTTTGTTTTTCTTAGAGCTTTTAGTGACTCTCTTTAAAATTCCCCTGTAAACCTCTTCAAAATTTTACTCTTTCAACTTTTTTTTTAGTCACAAAGTGTTTAAAGAAATAGAGAAGTTTGTATTGAAGAAGTAAGAAAACCAAACATGATTTGGTAAGTATAATTAAAATAAAACAATATATATATAGACACACACACACACACACACTTTGCTGTCCACCGCTGTTATGCTGCCTAACATGCAGTATTTTGCATTCGTTAATGCAACACCTGGACTTCCAAGTGTTGCACCCTTTTTTTTTTCTTAACTGTCTTTTAGGTCCTTTTTTTTTTCTTTTTCCTTCTTAACTATGCTACACGTCACCTTTTTTTTTTCCTTTTTTCTTTTTTTTTATTTTTCTTTTTTTATTTTGCTTTTTTTATTTTGCTTTTTCTTTTGACACACATGTCCATTTTTTTTCTTTTTATTCCTTTTCCACGTTGGATGCCTCAGTTTTTTTCTTTTCTTTTCATTTTTCTTTGTATCCACACCATCACACGTCCATTTTTTTTTCAAAAGAATTATTTTATTCAAATAATAAACCTTTCATGTATATATTATTTTATTTTAATTCCATATCACATTTATCAAATTACTTCTTTACCCATACTTTAAGAACACGGGTATTACAATTCTACCTACCTTATAAAAATTTCATCCCCGAAATTTCCTTACCTAACTCAAGAAATAATTGTGAATAATAATTGTGAATAATATTTCTTTATAGTTTCCTCGTGCTCGTGCGTAATCTCTTCAACATATTTATTCTGTCACAGGACTTGAATTAATGGAATTACTTTATTACACAAGACTTGTTCTTTTCTGTCTAAATTTCTCATTGGTGCTTGTATAAAAGTCAAACCTTCCTTAATTTCTACAGCTTGGCTCGAAATATTATGAGATTCATCATGTAAACACTTTCTCAAAAGTGAAATATGAAACACATTGTGTAACTGCTTCAACGTTGGAGGAAATTTCAGACTATACGCGACTAGCCCAACTTTCTCAACAACCTCATAGGGTCTCACATACCTCGGACTGAACTTTCCATTCCTGTTTAAATCTCAATACACATTTTCATGGAGATATTTTTAAATACACCCAACCACCTATTTGAAACTCGAGAGATCTTCTCATATTATAAGCATAGCTATTCGGCCTACTCTGTGCTACTTTATGGTTCTCTCTAACTAGTTTGATCCTCTCAGTTGTTAACTCAATAATTTATGAACCAAATATATTTTTCTCTCCCATTTTTTCCCAACATATACGAGTTCTACACCTCCTACCATACAATGTATCAATCGATGCCATTCCATTACTAAATTGATGTTGATTATTATAAGCAGATTCCATCAATGACAATTAAGCATCTCAACTTACTGATAAACTCATTAGATTTGCCCTTAACATATCTTCTAGTACTCTAACAAACTTTTTTGTCTGCTCAACTATTTGAGGATGAAAAGTTGTAATAAACTACAACTGTGTACACATGGCTTTATAAAAGTATCTCCAAAACCAATATATAAATCTAGCATTTCTAAATGACACTATGCTCAATGGTACTCCATACCACCTCACAATCTCAGTTACATACAGTTCAACTAACTTTTTAGGATTCCAATTAGTTTTAATTGGAATGACTTAAAAATTCTATCTACTATTACTTACACTGTATCGTGACATTTCTGAGTATGAGAAAATACATAAACAAAATCCATACTCACATTTTTTTCTATGGTCATTCAAGCACAAGAAGAGGCTGTAGTAAGCCTCCCAGATGTTTATTCTCTAACTTCATGTACGGACAAACCAAACATCTAGAAATATATTCAGCTATATCCCTCATCAATCCTGATCACCAGTAATTCTGTCTCAATCCTTTATACATCTTATTGTTACTCGGGTGCATTGAATATACATTATCATGTACCTCTCTCAATATATTCTTTCTCAACTCTGCATCATCGGGAACACAAATTTTATGTTTCAATGCCAAAATAACCTCATTTTAAATTTTGAACTCATATTGCTTTCTAATAAGCACTCAATGCTTAATCTTTTCTATCTCTTCATATCTACCTTGCATCTCTAACAAGCATTTTACTCTGGATGACTGTACAACCATATTTGTTAACAATGATCCTCTATCACTGATATTCAACTTCATTCTTATCTCTCTTAATCTATCATCAATTACACATCACGACTTTCAATAGCAGTCAATCTTCTTGTAGATTTTCTACTTAATGCATCAGCTACCACCTTCTTTTCTAGATGATAGTGAGTTGTACAATCATAGTCACTAATTAATTCCATCCACCATTTTTGCCTCAAATTCAACTCTATCTGGGTAGGTAAGTGTGTCAAACTCTTGTGATCAGTAAATATCTCACTAGTGGTTCTGCACAAATGATGTCTCCAATCTTTAAAGTAAACGCTATGGCAGCCAACTCTAAGTCATGGGTAGGGTAATTTCTCTCATGATTCCTTAATTGTCTAGAAGTATAGGCCACAACTTTCCCATGTTACATCAACACACATCCCAACCATTGATGCAACGCGTCACTATGCACCACAAATCCTTCATCACTAGAAGGTAGCACCAATACTGGAGTTGTAGTCAATTTCTCCTTTAGTAATTGGAAATTTTTCTCACACTTCCCATACTATATAAATCTCACCTCTTTCTTGGCCAGTCTAGTCAACAGTACTACAATAATAGAGAAATTCTGAAAGAATCTTCTATAATAACCATCTAACCCCAAGAAGATTCTAATCTTAGTTACATTAGTTGGTCTCTCCCAACTCAACATTTCATTTACCTTTTGTGGATCAACTGTTATGTCATCTCCAGATATTACATGTTCCATGAAAGTTATTTCATTCAGCCAAAATTCACATTTAAATGGTTTAAACATTTTATTCATCAAGTCCATGAATTTTACTGGAACACGAGTCAACCCAAATGGCATCACCAGAAACTTATGACCATAACGTGTCCTAAAAGCAATTTTAGACATGTCTTATTCTTTTATTCTCTAATGGGTGATAACCTGATCTCAGGTCTATCTTAGAAAGTACCCTTGCTCCCTGTAACTTCTCAAATAAATTATCTATCCTGGGTAAAGGATATTTGTTCTTAATGGTTTTCTTATTCAACTATTTGTAATTTATACACAATCTCATCATTCCATCTTTTTTCTTCAAAAACAACATAAGGCTCCCTAAGGCGACACATTAAATGGAATAAATTGTTTATCTAACAACTCTTGAACTTTCAACTCTCTTAACTCAGTGGGTGTCACTCTGTAGGGTGCTATAGATATATGTGATGAACCTGGTATCACATCAATAGAGAATTTAATCTCTCTACTAGGAGACAATTAGACAATTCATCAAGAAATACATTAGAATAATCTTTCACCACTAAGATTTATTCTAACTTCTTATTTTCCTTTTTAGAATCCATTATGTATACCAAATACTCCTCACAACCCTTCTGCAACCATCTACTAGTAGTCAGAGCAAAATAAGATAGTTCAAGAGTATCTTATGTTCTCCCTGAATGTTAAACTCCTCATGTCCATATCTTGAACACTACGTTCTTTTTGGAACAATCAACCCAGACATAATATGTCGACAACTAATTCATTCCCAAAATCAAATGAAAATCTATCATATTCAAAGGTAATAAATCAGCTTCAAATTCTTTATCACTGATACAAATCACACAACCCTTGTAAACATTTATGATTATCACTCTATCTCTAGTGGAAACTTCAGTAATACTATTATGCATCAAAGGGCTAATACATGCATCAATAAACTTCATAAATACATTGGATGCAAAAGAATTGGTTGCACCAGGATTAACCAACATGATATGTCCATCTTTTCTACATACAAAGCACCTCAAATTAGGACAATTCTGGGATAAATATCTATTGGATTACATCTATTACACGTTCTAGTATTTTTATCGCGTTATCACATCCTCTAGGTAGTGCACTCCCACCTTTACCATAACTTTCAGTTCCCACAGACAATCTTCCAAATCTAAGGGTCCCACCGATATTACTCTGAGCTACAAAAGTAACAGATCCTGCTTGCCTCTGATTCTGTACTACAGTTCCTTGTAACAAGGAACAACCCATCTGGCGTGGTCTCTCACCCTGTACACTCATATCACCACTACCTATAGAACCTTCATGTCTAAGCCTCTTTAACCAGTGTTTTCAGATGCGAGGGCATTGGGCGAGACGTTTTGCCTTAATGAGACGAGGCGTAAGCCCCGAGGCGTTGGGGCGTAAGATTTTTGAAACGTTGGAGCTTTTTGAATAAAATAATATTAATTAAATTATAAAAATATTAAAAAATTAAAATAATATAAATAAATTAATTATCAATAAACTTTACTAACTTAAGACCTATGAATGAATATTTATCAAAATATTTTTACACAAATATCAAACAATTTGATGAAAATTATAGAAGCAAAGAAAAATGAATTGGGTTAGAAACCAACCCAACTTGGGTTAGAAGTGAGTCACTGCAAATAACTAATTAAGAAAATAAAGTGACCAAAACCAGTTAAGAAATTGGGTTTCACGTGGGACCAAAACCAATTAAGTTAAAAGGCAGATATTGGACCAAAACCAACCCGGCTTCTAGCACAATTTTCTAGCCCAGTTAAAACTCAAAAGGACTGCAGCCCTAATTACGCCCAAAGTATAACACGGTTATTGTAGTATGGCTTTGGGGTGTCGATTCCACAGGGAAACAAGTTAAGTACAAAGGAAAATGTGTGAACCTTAAAACGAACGATAAAAGTTAAACTCAAGATTTTTGAGCTTTGATGGTGAAATAATGTAAAGGAAAATTGCGTAAATGTAAATGAAATATAAATGAGAAATAACAAGGTTCCGGGAATCCTCCTTAGGTTTGTTCCCTATTTCCACTCTTGATTCAATTGATTTTATCTCGATTGCAAGTTTCAACTTCCAAACAAGCAATCGGAATATATTCAATCAAGCACATTTACAACTCTTATATAATTGCTACGAATTAATCATTGATTTCGGTTCATGCACACATGACCGATCTTAAAGATTATCAAGAAACGACAATATATCTTAAAAGACAATATCGCAATAATGGACAATCAATAAGATAAATCTACCGGAATCAATCACATCCAAGCAACCTCAATGGAGGAGAAGGATGCAATCACCGGATTAAGAGAGTCTAAAAGAAGAAGAATAAAAAGTACATCTATCACATGAACTCAAATCTTCTTACTTAATCAATGAATAATTCATAAACAATATTTAACAATAAATCCATACAACTGAATCAAGAACAAGAAATAAAGAACAAGAAATCCCTAAAGATTCATCCCTTTCCCTTGTAAAATGATTAGTTGGCCATGGAAATCAAGGTGGAAGAACAATAAGGATGCTCTCCCCTTGATTTGGCCATGGAGTTCAAGGTGGATGAACAATATGGATGTTCTCCCCTTGATTTGCAGCCAAAGAAAACTTAGAAATAAAATGGAAGAATGCTGGGTTTGGATCCCTTGAATCGTCTCTTTTTTCTCTCTTCCTTGCTTTCTCTCTTCAATGCCCAGCTGCACACTCCATAAAGATATATTTATAGAGCATGAGGGGGGTGTTTTGGTCTTGGAGAATTTCATTTGCTCGCCCTAATCCGGTCAAGAGGCGAGTGGGCCGTGCTGTGCGCCTGGGCCTGCTGTGCGTCTGGGCCTGCTGTGCTGGCCTGAACTGTTTCCACTAAAACTGCCATAACTTTCTCTAGAAAAATCTTTTTTATGAACCGTAAAATTCTCCAGAAAATAGACTTCCGGATCTTTCTAAACATATATGGCTCATCATCTGGTTCTTCCTACATCAATACAGTTTAATCTGCAAAGATGATTGATCTGTACGGAAAATTCTGGCAATTCAGTGAAACTCCTTCAGCTTGTATGCAGAAGTGCACACACTAGTGTGCCTACCCTTAACTTGCTCCAAAGTGATGCACACACTTGTGTGCAGTCTTTTAACTTACTTTATTTTATTACTCCAGCCTTATTTTAGACTTTAATCATCTTTGAATCATGTTTGGACATGTCTAAACCTTGGACAAAAATGAGCACCGACACCCAAGATCTTTTGGTGCTTTAAACATGGATCACTTTATTATCTCTTTTGTACTCAAAGCACCTGAAAATGCATCGAATTAAGTCAATGATTTATGAATATCACTTTAGAGTTATCAACATGTAAAAGTGCGATTACGACCGAGATCAACCCTAAAACGTTAACAATTAAGTATTGTTTAGATGCATTTTATGACTCTCATCACAACCCCAACTAGCTTATTGCTAGTCCCTAGCAATTCAAGCGAAAGGCATGAAATGAATTCTTTATTTAGAAATCAAAACAAAATACAGCAATGCTGGCGTTAACCAAGAGTGATTCAAAAATCTATCTCAAAAATCATGCATAACATACAGCACATAGAATCATTAAATATCACTCAGGTCCAAGAATAATCCAAATGTCAACCTTAAAATCGTTATCGACTCTTACCATCCATCTTACCACAATACATTAGTCCGAACACCCGGATGATTTTATGCACAACATAGCATGAATACAAGTCTTGGCCTCTAAAAACATATTGATTTGCGTGACATCAATCACAAATCAAGCTCCATATGCTCACTTTTCAAATCACTCTCCACTATGTAGAAAAATCACACTTCATCGGATCAATAGGTCTTTAATAAGCTTGCAACATTAGGCTAGGGTAAAGGTTAAGAAATAATGGGAAAGTTTAAACAAATAAAAGAACTAAGTCTCTTAATTTAAACACAACCACTTTAATCACAAGATAACCTTACTTCAACACCCAACTCTTTCAACCATTTTTCGAGCATTTCTGGCAATAAATCACCATTTTTTTTTCTTCTCTCTTTGCCATAATTCATTTTTTTCTCTTTTTTTTTTATTTTTTGTTTTGGCATAAGACCATTCACCTCCTCTTTCATTCTTTTCTTTTCTTTTCCACAACCCCCAACTTATCTCTTTTAATGTACTTGGGTTATGGTAGTAATATTTTCTCATATTTCCACCCTTACTCCTTTTAAGTGCTTCTCACAACATGTGTATAACTAAGTTCTTTTAAAAGAGAGGTAAGGATAAAATATTTTTAGGCTCATAAAGGTAAGTAAATGGTTTATCGAAAGAAACAAGGCTCAATTTTTCTTTTCAAGAAAAAGGCTCAAATAGGTGACTAGTGATAAATATAACAAGGGTAAGTTTAAAAAGGCTCAAACGGTCCAAAAATGGCCTATATCATATCCTAAGTAGTGTGCATTCTATGATTTTCTTCTCAAGTGATTATCAAATAAGTTCTAGAGCTTGTAGAGACCGCAAAAGTATTCACAAAACAACCGTGCATAAAACTTTTCCAAATGCTTTAGACTAATCATGCAATCTTACCACAAACCAGAGTCTCAAACCAAAGAAAAATTGACACTTAATTTATTCTCAAAGCGAAGCAAGATTTAACTTCTTCTAAATGCTATATGCTATCTCGATTAAGCTCATATCATTGACATGTGAATTAACTCCAAGGCTAACACAAAACATGCTAAAAATAAACAAACACTTTTTTTTTTTATCCTAACAACGAAAAGAAAGAAAGTGACACCAAGCAGTTCAATGAAAAAAAAGAAAAGAAATATGTTTCCTCCACCCCCAACCTAAACATTGCATTGACCTCAATGTAAAAGAAAAAGGAAAGGAAACTCCCTGTGTGGCCAAAAATTCACAAAAGCTGAAAATTGCGCACCACCAATTGAACTGCATACCGTTCTTTTCGCTGAAATCAACTAGAAACTAAAAATTAAAATAGACTTAACACAACCAAAATTCAAAGTTAATAAAGACTTGACAACGAAATATTAATATTTTTTTTTTGAAATTTGAAGTAAACTAAAAACTAATAATTAAGATTGAATGAAAACTAACTAAAAACAGAACAAAAATTAAAAGGAATAACGTACCTTTGTTGTGTGGTCAAGTTGAATAGACCGGATCCATAAGCAGAATGTCTTCCATCTCCGGATCATGTCTATCAATTAAGATCTTAAGTCATTGACCGTTTACTTTAAAGACCCGACCATCTCAAGTATCCTCAATTTCTACCGCCCCATTTTCAAAAACATTTTTTACTATAAAAGGGCCGGTCCATCTTGACTGAAGTTTTCCAGGATGCTTATGAAGTCTAGAGTTGTATAAGAATACCCGATCATTTAGTTTAAATGTTTTCCTCAAAATGTTTTTGTCATGGAATACTTTCATCTTAGCCTTATAGATTCTAGAATTTTCATAAGCATCGTTTCTTAATTCTTCTAACTCGGCCATGTCAAAATTGAAAGACTTGATGGCCCAATAAACTCAATGCTCGAGCTCCACGGGTAAGTGGCAAGGCTTTCCAAAAACAAACCGATAGGGTGACATACCTAAGGGAGTTTTAAAGGCTGTACGGTAAGCCCAAAGCGCATCAGTTAGTCTCAAAGACCAATCTTTGCGATCGGGGTTAACCGTTTTTTCTAAAATTTATTTAATCTCCCTATTAGCAAGCTCTACTTGTCCACTAGTCTGAGGATGATAGGCAGTAGAGATTTTATGTAATACCTCAAATTTTTTCATTAAAGCTTCAAAGGAACGGTTGCAAAAATGTGTACCTCGATCACTAATTATAGCACGTGGTGTACCAAATCGAGATAACACCTTTTCTTTAAGGAATTTAATCACCGTTCCATTATCATTGTTTCGATAAGCTGTTGCCTCTACCCACTTGGATACATAATCTATTGCTACAATGATATACTGGTACCCGAAGGAAGGAGGGAATGGTCCCATGAAATCGATGCCCCAACAATCAAAGATTTCAATCACTAAAATAGGGTTCAGGGGCATCATATTTCGGCGAGACACAGCTCCTAACTTTTGACATCTTTCACAAGAGCGACAATAGGTGTTTGTATCTTTAAACAAAGTAGGCCAATAAAATCCACACTACAAAATTTTTGCAGCGGTTTTTTTCATCGAAAAGTGGCCTCCACAAGCTCGGGAGTGACAAAATTCTAAGACACTCGAAATCTCTTCATTAGGGATGCAACGCCTTAGAATTTGGTTAGGGCAGTACTTGAAAAGATAGGGGTCATCCCAATAAAAATTATGTACCTCATATAAGAATTTCCTCTTGTCTTGAGCGCTCCAATCCATAGGTATCTCACCTGTAGCCAAATAATTTACGATGTGAGCAAACCATGGTAGAGAAGTAATGGAGAGTAATTGCTCATCGGGAAAATCATCTTTGATTGGCATGTCATCACAAGTGTCCTCAAAAGTGAGTCTGGATAAATGGTTAGCTACTACGTTCTCCACCCCTTTTTTATCCTTGATGGTGATATCAAATTCTTGCAAGAGGAGGATCCATCAGATTAGTCGTGCCTTAGCATCCTTCTTCGTAAGAAGATACTTGAGGGCCGCATGATCTGTAAAAATAAGGATAGGAGAACCAATTAGATGAGCACAAAATTTATCCAAAGCAAATACTACAGCTAGCAACTCTTTTTCAGTTGTAGAGTAATTCATTTGAGCACTATTTAAAGTCTTACTAGCATAGTAAATGACAAAAGGTTTACTTTCCCTTCGTTGTCCAAGAACAGTACCTACAACGTAGTCACTAGCATCGCACATGATTTCAAAAGGTAAAGTCCAATCTGGCGACTGCATTATAGGTGCGGAAGTAAGCTTGCCAATCAACGTTTTAAAGGCCTTTTGACAAGCTTGACTCCACTCAAAGGGGGTATCTTTAACTAGGAGGGCGCATAGCGGTCTAGATATTTTTGAAAATTTTTGTATGAACCTCCTATAAAAACCAGCATGACCAAGGAAAGATCTCACATCCTTTATTGTCTTAGGGGCAGGCAACTTAGAGATTAACTCAATCTTAGATTGATCAACCTCTATTCCTTTAGAAGAGACAATATGCCTTAAGACAATACCGGATGGTACCATGAATTGGCACTTTTCCCAATTTAAAACCAATTCTTTTTCCTCGCAGTGAATTAATACTCTTTCTAAATTCATTAAGCATGTTTCAAATGAAGATCCAAAAACAGTTAAGTCATCCATAAAAACCTCCATGCAATTTTCAACCATGTCACTAAAAATGCTCATCATGCATGGTTGAAAAGTAGCAGGGGTGTTACATAATCCGAATGGCATTCTACGAAAAGCATAGGTGCCAAAGGGACAAGTAAAGGTGGTCTTTTCTTGGTCTTCTAATGCAATTTCTATTTGATAGTAACCAGAATAACCATCTAGAAAACAGTAGAAGGGATGACCAGCTACACGCTCAAGAATTTGATCAATAAAAGGGAGTGGGAAGTGGTCTTTCTTGGTGGCAGCATTTAATTTTCTGTAATCAATGCACACACGCCACCCGTTCACAAGTTTGGTAGGGACTAACTCTCCTAGGTCATTTTTTATCACAGTGACTCCGGACTTTTTCGGGACGACTTGCGTAGGGCTTACCCACTTACTATCAGCTATGGGATATATAATACCCGCATCTAATAGTTTCAGTACTTCATTTTTCACTACTTCTTTCATAGTGGGGTTAAGCCTACGTTGAGGGTCTCTACGAGGACTGGTTCCTTCATCCAGATTTATTTTATGGGAGCAGATTAGGGGACTAATTCCCTTTAAATCAGCCATGCTCCATCCCAGGGCTGATTTGTGTTCATTTAAAGTTTGAATTAATCTCTTACCTTGGGTCTCAGTTAATTCAGAAGAAATTATAACAGGAAAGGTATCACCTGGACCGAGAAAGACATGTTTTAGACCCTTAGGTAGTGGCTTCAATTCGACTTTAGGTGCTTCCACACTTGAGGGGACTTGAGTCTTGCTTCTTTCGGGTAGCTCCTCAAACCTTGGTTGCCATGCCCGATTTCCATAATCCTGAGATTTGTCAAAAATAACACATATATCAATTATATCAGTTTTATCATCAAATAAATCTATCTCAGAATTAACAAGAAAATTTTCAAGAGGGTCAAAATCATGAGTTAAGAAAACTCCCTCATTGACGAGTGACTCGATCATGTAAAGCTGGTGGTTTTCGTCCTCATCTTCGGGCTGTTTTGCAACATTGAAAATATTTACTTCAAGGGTCATGTTGCCAAAGGACAGTTTCATGAGACCATTCCTACAATTTATTAGAGCATTTGCAGTAACAAGAAAAGGTCTACCCAAAATCAAAGAGATTTTAGAGTTAGTGTCTACAGCAGAAGTAGTATCAAGAATTAAAAAATCAACAGGATAATAAAATTTATCAATTTGAATCAAAACATCCTCAACCACACCTCGGGATACCTTGACTGAGCGATCAGCCAATTGTAATACCACGCCGGTTGGTTTGATTTCTCCTAACCCCAGCTGTAAGTAAACGGAAAATAGCATCAGGTTTACACTAGCTCCTAGATCTAGTAAGGCTTGTCCAACCTCATGATTTCCAATGCTACAAGCAATGGTAGGACAGCCCGGATCTTTGTATTTTGGGGGAATTCTTTGCTCAATTAGTGCACTAACTTGCTCAGTTAGGAAAGCTGTTTTCTTGACATGATGTTTCCTCTTAATTGTGCATAAATCTTTGAGAACTTTTGCATAGGTGGGGACTTGTTTAATCACATGCAAAAGGGGAAGATTAAGTTTCACTTGCCTTAAGTTCTCAAGGATTTCATCATTCATTTCCAGATTTTTCTTGTTGGATTTTAAGGCTTGGGGGAATGGGGCCTTAACAGGACTTTGGGTCACTTCAGGGTCTTTAGGCAACTTGGTCTCACTACTGGTTTGACCCTTCACATTCTCGGGTTTATTCTCTGGTGGAATGTGTAGTGACTTACCTCTTCGGGTCACAATGGCATTTACATTTTTCACATTTTCTTGTGCCATATGTTGACCGTGAGGTATGGACTGAGCTTAGGCAGGGAACTTACCTCGCTCAGTCACACTCAAGGAGCTCATCAATTTAGACACTTGGCTCCTTATTTCTTTGTTTTCCTCAACCAACTGTGTAATTAATGCCTCACACTTTTGGTTTGTCTTGCCTTGTGCTTCTATAAAAGTATGTAAGGAGTCTTCTAAAGAGTTCCTAGAAGATGAGGGTGCATGATAAGGTGCTGGGTACGATCTAAGGGGCTGCACATGCTGCTGATTTTCAGATTTCCAACTGAAGTTGGGGTGATTTCGCCACCCCGGATTATAAGTGTTAGAGAAGGGTGCTGAGGGCTTCTTGTACATGCCTAAGGTATTGCATTGTTCCTCGTACAACCCTCTCATGTCAACAAAAGTGGGACAATCTTGGGTGGAATGATCAACCCCGCCACACACAAAACATGATTCTAAAGGTTCGGCCTGATTAACCATGTGTGTTGGTTTTTTTGTTTTTAATGCCTCCAACTCTCTAGTAAGCATTTGGACCTTGGCCTTGAGGTTATCCTCTTCCCTAAGAGGGTAGATTCCTCCACCACTAGGTCGTGACCTATTTGTGCTCTCAGTAGCACTAGGTCCAGTCCATGTGTGAGCTTTCTCAGCAAGCTCATTGAGGTACTCAATAGCCTCATCAGGGTCTTTTTGCAGAAATTCTCCATTACACATCATCTTAACAAATTGGCGTTTTCTATAGGTAAAACCCTCATAGAAATAGCTCACTAAACGCCAATTTTCGTACCCATGATGTGGACACATACTTAACAACTTTTTAAATTTCTCCCAAGACTGATACAAAGTCTTGTTTTCCTTTTGTGCAAAGGTGGAGATTTGTCTTTTCAAAGCATTAGTCTTATGTTGAGGAAAGTACTTGTTAAAAAAGACTTGGGTCATCTCATTCCATGACCTATTGATCGTGGTCTCAGCGAGTATAACCAACTCTTAGCTTTATCTTTTAAGGAGAAAGGAAAAAACTTGAGTCTCACGATATCATCAGTTGCATCGTGACTATGGAAAGTCGCAACTACTTCCTCAAATTCTCTAATGTGCACATAGGGGTTCTCGTTTTCCATGTCATGAAAAGTAGGGAGAAGTTGTATCATCCCTGTTTTAAAATCTTGATGATGGGTATTGGCTGGAAACATAATGCACGATGGTGTGGCTATCCGACTAGGATGTAGGTAATCTTTAAGTGTCCTAGCACCATTCTCATTAGGATTTTCAGCCATGTTAACAAAATCCTCTAAATTTTCTGATGGGGGTGCACAATGGTTTGATCTAGGCAAGGTTTCAACAATGGAGGTGGAAGGAGAGGGTAACTCTAATTCGGGTCCTCTAATGAATCTACCTCGCGAATCTCTCGGTCTAAGCATGCACCAATTAATTTAGAGGAGGAATAAATAAATAAAACAAATAAATAAAACAGAATAATAAACAAATAAATAAAAACAAAATAATAAATAGATAAATAAAACAGAATAATAAACAAATAAATAAAAACAGAATAATAGATAGAATAATAAAACAGAATAATAAACAGATAAATAAAAACAGAATAAAATAATAAACAGATAAATAAAAACAGAATAATAAAAGAAAATTAGAAAATCAAAACAAAAGTAAAGGAATAATATTGCCGTATTTACAAACTACTAAAAAGAAAAATATTTACGATTTTTTTTTTTGGTTTTTTTTTTTTTTTTTTACCGTCACACTCAAAGTTGACAAGTTTCCTTATACTTAAGCGCGTTTCCCCGGCAGCGGCGCCAAAATTTGATTACGCCCAAAGTATAACACGGTTATTGTAGTACGGCTTTGGAGTGTCGATTCCACAGGGAAACAAGTTAAGTACAAAGGAAAATGTGTGAACCTTAAAACGAACGATAAAAGTTAAACTCAAGATTTTTGAGCTTTGATGGTGAAATAATGTAAAGGAAAATTGCGTAATTGTAAATGAAATATAAATGAGAAATAACAAGGTTCCGGGGATCCTCCTTAGGTTTGTTTCTTATTTCCACTCTTGATTCAATTGATTTTATCTCGATTGCAAGTTTCAACTCCCAAACAAGCAATCGGAATATATTCAATCAAGCACATTTACAACTCTTATATAATTGCTACGAATTAATCATTGATTTCGGTTCATGCACACATGACCGATCTTAAAGATTATCAAGAAACGACAATATATCTTAAAAGACAATATTGCAATAATGGACAATCAATAAGATAAATCTACCGGAATCAATCACAGCCAAGCAACCTCAATGGAGGAGAAGGATGCAATCACCGGATTAAGAGAGTCTAAAAGAAGAAGAATAAAAAGTACATCTATCACATGAACTCAAATCTTCTTACTTAATCAATGAATAATTCATAAACAATATTTAACAATAAATCCATACAACTGAATCAAGAACAAGAAATAAAGAACAAGAAATCCCTAAAGATTCATCCCTTTCCCTTGTAAAATGATTAGTTGGCCATGGAAATCAAGGTGGAAGAACAATAAGGATGCTCTCCCCTTGATTTGGACATGGAGTTCAAGGTGGATGAACAATATGGATGTTCTCCCCTTGATTTGCAACCAAAGAAAACTTAGAAATAAAATGGAAGAATGTTGGATTTGGATCCCTTGAATCCTCTCTTTTTTCTCTCTTACTTGCTTTCTCTCTTCAATGCCCAGCTGCACACTCCATAAAGATATATTTATAGAGCATGAGGGGGGTGTTTTGGTCTTGGATAATGTCATTTGCTCGCCTTAATCCGGTCAAGAGGCGAGTGGGCCGTGCTGTGCGCCTGGGCCTGCTGTGCGTCTGGGCCTGCTGTGCTGGCCTGAACTGTTTCCACTAAAACTGCCATAACTTTCTCTAGAAAAATCCTTTTTACGAACCGTAAAATTATCCAGAAAATAGACTTCCGGATCTTTCTAAGAATATATGGCTCATCATCTGGTTCTTCCTACATCAATACAGTTTAATCTGCAAAGATGATTGATCTGTACGAGAAATTCTGGCAATTCAGTGAAACTCCTTCAGCTTGTATGCAGAAGTGCACACACTAGTGTGCCTACCCTTAACTTGCTCAAAGTGATGCACACACTTGTGTGCAGTCTTTTAACTTACTTTAATTTACTACTCCAGCCTTAGTTTAGACTTTAACCATCTTTGAATCATGTTTGGACACGTCTAAACCTTGGACAAAAACGAGCACCGACACCCAAGATCTTTTGGTGCTTTAAACATGGATCGCTTTATTATCTCTTTTGTACTCAAAGCACCTGAAAATGCATCGAATTAAGTCAATGATTTATGAATATCACTTTAGAGTTATCAACATGTAAAAGTGCGATTACGACCGAGATCAACCCTCAAATGTTAACAATTAAGTATTGTTTAGATGCATTTTATGACTCTCATCAAGCCCATAATAGTTAAAAAAAAATCTGCCAAAATATATATTTAGTTATTTACATTTTACATAAGGCAGATTCTATCATTCTAAAAATTTCAAGAGAGCAAGAGAAAAAAAGGAGGAGAGAGAGAAAGGGCAGAGAAATATTTTTCTCTGGTTTTCCATCCAACAAACACTCAATGCCTTCTTTTCCCCAAGAAAAAAGCAAGAAACAGCGAGAGCTCTTTCCTCAGACGATGAAGAAACTGAGAAATCCTCAAAACAACACAAGTAGAACTACCTCTCTTGTCAGCACCTATTCCGGGATTCGGAGACTAAACCGGCTATGGTTGGACAGAAGCGGTGGGCCAACGAGGAGGACGACCCTCCAGAGGAGCCGACCACATATTTGGAATCCAAGGAGTTAATTTCTTATATTTGGTTGATTTGTGTTTTTTTAGTGTATGCTTAGGTTATTAGATCCATCTATCTTCTGCATCGTTTTGATTTTTTGAAAATTTTTCCAGATCTACCTCTCTTGTCTGAAGATTCCTTTAAATAATTTAGATTTTGTCTTGGTTTCATGGTACTTTTTGTGAGATTTAGACTCTTGCAGGTTGTAAAGAAGAGTAAGCAAGCTGTCTTTGTCAATTTGTTGGTTGTGAATTTATTTTGGGTTGCAGAAGAAAAAAATAGTATTGGGCGTACACCCAGATGCCCAGGGCCTCAAAGGTATACGCCTCGGGTCTAGGCGAACACTCAGACCTCAGACCTGAAAAACATGCGCCCAATGATACTTTCGCCCCAGGATTCACACCCTGGGGCGTTTTGGCCCGAAAACACCTCCGGGCGCGCCCCAAAAACACCTTTGAAAACACTGTCTTTAACCACTCTTTTTCTTTCCCTTAAATTCCATCGTATTTTTCTTAATTTGAAGTGTTATATCCACCAATCTGACATAATTCACATGCCTCATATAAGATAGTTTCGATTTAATCTCAAAATGTAATTCATTTATGAATCTCTTACACTTCTTTTTCTTTATATCTACCATTTTCGATACAACCATTGACAAGACCACAAATCTGTTATCATACTGAGCCACATTCAACACATTTTTACCTCAAATAAATGAAATCTCTCTTCTGTTTGGCTCTGAAAGTATATGAGCAATATTTATAAAAGAACAAGCTCCCTTAAACTTATTCTAAGTTAAGGGTCTATCAACATATACACTTACCTTGGGAAGAATATCCCCCCACCATTCTAAAGCTTCATTTTCTAACTCAAACGAAGCAAATGCGACCTTCTACCTATCAGTCACTGATAAAATATCAAATAATCTCTCTATAATTTTTACCTATAGCTTAGGCTCAGAAGGATTCATAAATCCTTTAAACTACAAAGCATTCAACTTAATATAGCTAACAAAACAATCTCTCTACATCTCGTGCATAAACTCACCTTTCCCCTTTTGAACATTTACCATTACTGGATTTAAAACTACCTCAGACACTGCTCCAACTTGCTCATCAAGTCTATGCTATAGACTATCAACTCTATCATCTGTTACATTCATTTTCTCAAGAGTATATGTAAGAGCTTATTTAGCTCATCTCTTTTAACTTCAGATTCTCTCACACCTCTACTAATATCAATTATACTATCAACACGTTCTCTTCTATGAACCACAGATTCACTAGCAACCTCGACTTGTCAAAATAATTTGGGGCCTACCACGCCCTCTCAAGTCAACAACTCTAACTATAGCTCCAGCACGCCCACGTGTCATCCTCAGACTTTTCATTAAAATATAATTTATTTTAATCTTCCACTTTCTTTTACTTTATGCAGTCTAAAGAATCATTAAACCTAATAATTTGATACCAAAATTGTAACGACCCATCTCGGGTTGGCCACCCCCGAGATGGTGTTGTCACATTTTGAAAATCCTAGCATGACACATATATGCAACAATAAAAATAATACCAACTGTAATTATTACATCAATCCTCAACCCTCAACAGGGGAGATACATCATTCAGATCTTGACTTAAACATTATATACAATGTAATATGCATGAATATTTACAAATATATTTTTTTTCTCATTAGTCTGAGGATGTGAACCACGTGGCTTACAGATAATGACTTCGTTTGAATCTTAACTCACCAAACTATCTATCATGCCTGTTACCTGAAATCATTATTGAATGAGGAGTGAGCTTCACAAGCTCAGTGAATTAAATTTACTAGAAGTATTCAATTTGTATAATTAGTCTTCCAATATTCATTCATCTATATCTCATATATTTTGATAATAACATTATATTATCACTACTTGTATCAAATCCCCATCTTTTATAAATATCTTATTCTCATATAATTAATCATCATCTTGAGACTATCAATTCTATCTCAAATTTCCTTGTTATGAGGTTCACAGTATACAATCAGTCACCCAGATAATTCTCATCATTTCATATTTCCATATTTCTTCTCAACATAATTGTCTCTTTGTGAGACTCATTCGTCTATCAATAATTTACAATCATGAATAGTACTTTAGCATCTCAATGATAAAACCAATATTTAAAACATATGCAATGTTTGATTTATTAATTGGGAATGTCTTCCCATATGTCAACATGATTTAGCTTAGATCGACTGCCATCCCGGTTCCTTTATTTTATTTAGATCGGCTACCTTCCCGGTTCTTTTATTTTCAGCATATATCGGTTGCCACGGTTTTCATTTAGACTGGATGCCCTCCTGGCTCTTTTATTTTCATTTAGACTGGCCGCCTTCTCGGTTCTTTTATTTTCATTTAGACCGGATGCCTTCCTGGTTCTTTTATTTCATGCATATGCATATGAATAATGATAT
This sequence comes from Bretschneidera sinensis, assembly GCA_023935145.1. NCBI lineage: Eukaryota > Viridiplantae > Streptophyta > Magnoliopsida > Brassicales > Akaniaceae > Bretschneidera > Bretschneidera sinensis. The sequence goes on along the minus strand of CM043701.1, from coordinate 35,119,150 downwards.
GAAATATGCATATGAACAATAATATAGAAACAAGCAGATATTCAAACATTCAAATTAGCTATCCTGATTATTCTCAAATTATTATTTGAAAATTTTCATGAAATTCCTCTTCTCATAAATCATATCAAATCATCAACCATAGCTCATCAAGAATTTCACTTATCACCTATATTATTAAATCGACTTATTATTCCAATAATATTATTTCTCATAAAATAATTCTCTATACATCTATTATTCCTAACTTACCTATCAACCAATTTTCATCTATCACCAAATCATACTTTAATGATTTATTCAAATACTATCACTAAATATTTCATATTTATCTTGATTACTTAAAGTAAATTTAACTCACCACATAACACTTAAAGCTACTTGTGGATTACCTCCTTGCTTTTTCTACTATTCTCAGCAATTTTCCTCGATCGCTGATCGTCAACACCTGACATAATATTTAAATTTTCTAATTTATTCTTCAATTATTCCAAAATTCATATCCTTTGAAAATTCCCACACTGAGTTCTAGAAAATTTCATGTATGCTAAATTTCAAAAAATCAAATAAAATTTACATTATTACCTTTTATTTTTCTTAGAGCTTTCTGTGACTCTCTTTAAAATTTCTCTGTAAATCCCTTCAAAATTTTACTCTTTCAAATTTTCTTTTAGTCCCCAAATGTTTAAAGAAATAGAGTAGTTTGTATTGAAGAAGTAAGAAAACCAAACATGATTTGGTAAGTATAATTAAAATAAAACAATATATATATATATATACACACACACACACACACACACACATTTTGCCGTCCACCGCAGTTGTGCTGCTTAACATGCAGTATTTTGCATTTGTTAATGCAACACTTGGACTTCCAGGTGTTGCACTCTTATTTTTTTTTCTTAACCGTTCTTTAGGTCCTAATTTTTTTTATTATTTTTTTTCCTTCTTAATCGTGCTACACATCACCTTTTTTTCTTTTGACACACACATACATTTTTTTCTTTTTTTCTTATTTTTATTCCTTCTCCACGCTAGACACCTTCGTTTATTTTTCAAAAACATTATTTTATTCAAATAATAAACCTTTCACGTATATATTATTTTATTTTAATTCCATATCTTATTTATGAAATTACTTATTTACCCATATTTTAATAACACGAGTAGTACAGGCGGCGTCTACTGATCTTGCTCGGGTTCTTGCCTTTGTTTAGGCATTTCAGATAATGTGATTTATATGATGAAATCAGCTTGGGCCTAAGCCTTAATTTCTGTCTGAGGCTTGTACCGGATATCAAAATCCCAAAGTTTTGTAGACCACTTTACTAGTCTTCCGGAAATGTTAGGCTGGTTGAGCACTTGCTCAGGGGCTGATCGGTGAGAAGGATTATAGTGTGGGCTTGGAAATATGGTCTAAGTTTTTGAGTTATGATTAGAAGGGTGTAGGCCATATTCTCAATAGGGAGATACCTCACCTCGACGTCATGAAGTACCTGACGTACATAATAAATGGGTTTCTGGACCTCATTTTCTTCTCGGATCAAAATTGAGGCTACTATATCTTGGCCTGTTGATATGTAGAGGAAGAGCTCTTCTTTAGTGACCGGCTTAGTCAGGAGTGGTGGCGAGCTCATATATTCCTTCAATTCTTCAAACGCATTTTGGCAGTCTTCACTCCAAGAAAAGTCCTTTGCTTTTCTGATTGCTTTGAAGAAAGGCAAACACCTTTCAATTGATTTAGACATGAAATGGCTAAGTGCAGCTAGTTGTCTAGTAAGCCTTTGTACTTCTTTGATGTTTCGCGGAAGGTTCATTGATAATTACTCAAAAAAAAACACTAATACTTAGTGATTTATCGATATTATTTGTGGGAAATTAGGTTTAAATCTTGCATTTTTACTTAATTCTCTTAAAAATGTGTTTTTCAAAATCACAGGTAGTTTTGGTGTATTTTTAGGTCATATGTGCTTAAAAATAATATTTGGATAAAAAATAATATTGGCAAGAAGATTCAAGATGTCTAGAATTAAACGGTTCGAAAATCGGAGTCAGAATGAGAGAGATGAAGTCGTTTTATCAAAGGAAAATAGCTGATTTCGAAGAAGGGCGCGCACCGCAGCATAGGTTTTGCATGCTGTAGCAGTCTGTTTCCTGGAGATTGGCTAGGGATTTCTACTGACACGGGCCGCGACATACTTTTCTTCGGCCGCGGCCCACATAGTTGGAGAGGGCAAAAAAAACCTAATGAATATTGTGAGCCTCCATATATGTACCAGTTTTACTTGTACTGTAATTTTTACTATTTTTTGTCATATTTCCTTTTAGTTACTTTCTTATTTCATGTTTTCCTAATAGTAGAAGTATTTCTCATTTCAGTGTCTTTCTTTTTCCTAGTATGAGTAGTATTATTGTACTTTCATTTTCTTTTCTAGGAGTTTGCCTAAATAAGGCCGACTGCCTTGCCTTATGAACACAACAGATTTTTCCTAGACAAAAAAAAAAAGAAGAGAAGAGAAAATTGGGAAGAACATAGCTGCTATTGGTGATCAAGGAGATTCATCTGCATAGAAGACTCTTCAAGATTACTGTTGTTCGTTTTCATTTTTCATTCTTCCCATCTTTCATGTCTTTGAATATTTATTTTATTTTTAATTTTAGGATTATATCTAGCTAATTTTATTTTTGGTTAAGGGTGATTTTAAAGCCCTAAACATGATTTTGTGATTGAAGATTCAGAGATTATTATCCATATTTCTAATAAATTTTTTATGATTATTATTTTATTTTATTCGGGGTGGCCAACCAAATGAAATAGGGTAATTATCTATTGTTAGGTTAGGAATCTTGATCCGTAATTGTCTTGAATTTCTAATCAATGGTAGCAATTAGTAATCACTGATGATGGGATATTTTCGTGTGATTATTATATGGAACATAACTCAATATAAATTAATCGAGCTTAAGCATTTGTTTCTTGGACCAACCTATCTTTCTTAACCTAATGCTTTTATTAAATTAAATTTAGAGAGCCTATTCTAGGTTATTTAATAGATAGAGATTAAATAAAGAGCTTGTTTTACTTAACGACAAACTAAGGAAAGACTGGGGTAATAGAGCTTATTATTATCTACGTATGGTAATTTTATTAGGAATTTGGGGATAACTCTGATATTGATTCAACATTTAATGTCTAGTGGTGGAGAATGATCCTTTGACCAGTTTTCTCATTATTGTTACAAAGTTTATTCAATTTTGAATCATATTTTAGTTGTCATTCATTGTTCGTAATTTTTAGTTAATCATTTAAAAAAAAACCCCCCAATTAGTTTATTAGGTTGTTTTGAATTTAATTTAGTTTGGAAATTATTTAGATTAATTATTTATATTTTTGTTTTAACAATTAAGTGTTTAATTGAATTAATTTACAATCCTCTGAGGGAAATGACCTTTGCTTTCCATTATATTTCATACGATAATTTTTAGAGTAAGGAATTAATTTACACATCTGTTTTTTAGCGTGCCACTCATATCTAGAATTGCTTTTATCTTCTCGAGATTTGCTACTATCCCTCGTTGTGTGACCATGAAGCCCAAGAATTTTCCTGATGTGACTCTGAAGTCGCACTTCCCTGGGTTGAGTTTCATCTGATATCTCTGGAGTATTCCGAATGCCTTCTCTAGGTCAGATTCATGGCATTTTGCTTCAATACTCTTGACCAACCTATCATTCGCGTATACTTCCATATTTCTTCCGGTTTGTTGCTTGAATATCTTATTGAACAATCTCTAGTAAGTTGCGCTTGCATTTTTCAGCCCAAAGGGCATTACTTTGTAATAATATAAATCTCGACCAGTGATGACAACAGTCTTTGGTTGATCCAGCTCATGCATGAGGATCTGATTAGCTCGAATACGCGTCCATGAAACTTAACAGTTCATGGTCTGAGGTTGTGTCGACCAGCTGGTCTATTCACAGCAGAGGGAAACAGTCTTTTGGGCAAGCCTTGTTTAGGTTAGTGAAGTTTATACAAATCCTCCATTTACAGTTCACCTTTTTAACCATGACTACGTTGGCGACTCAATCTAGATAATGGGCCTCTTGGATGAAATTAGCCACCAGGAGCTTGTTTACCAATTTTTCTATGGCTTTTTGTTGCTCTGGGGCAAAAGATTTCTTCTTTTGAATGATAGGATTGTAGTTCGGATCCACATTCAATATGATGACTCAGGGATCAATATCAGGTATGTCGGAGGCCGACCATGCGAATAGATCCTGATTCCTCGAAGAAAAGAGATTAAGGATTCTCTGATGTCCTCGGGAAGATTGGACCCAATTTGCACAGTCTCTGAATCTCAGTTATTCAAGAGGACGACTATTAGTTCTTCAACTAGTTGGCCCCATAGAGTATTGAACTCATCTCGCAAATATTTGATCTCTAAAGGCGGAGCTTTGAACTTTTTGTGCCTTTTGATGGAATTGAGATAATAGGATCGAGATGCATGTTGATTTCCTCAGACTTATCCAACACCTTGATCGGTAGAGAATTTTACCATCAGGTGATAAGTTGAGACTACTGTTTTCATCTCATTTAGAGTTGGCCTCCAAAGGATCGCATTGTAAGAGGACGGATGTTTGACCACCAAGAAAGTGATCATTACTGTTGTGAGTTGTGGAGTCGTTCCTAACCGGAAGGACTATGCTTCCTTCAGCAAATATTTGGGTTCCCAAAAATACATATAATCGGGAAGACACGAGCTTGAGTTGTTCATCTCTTAGCTTATTCTTCTTGAAGGTGTCATAGTAGAGGATGTCAACCGAGCTTCCGTTATCTACTAAGATCCTTTCTACATTATAATTTGAGATAGGGAGTGTGATGACCACAATGTCATCGTGGGGCATCTATATTCCCTCTAAGTCATCATCTATGAAAGAAATTACATGTTCTGTCTTGACCCAGTTATGGGGCCCGCTGACTGAAGCTACTAACCTAGAATAAGTCTTTCTTGCACGTGAGGATTGCCCCCTGCCGCTGGTCCTCCATAATTCATCTTGATGGTTCATGTCACCGTAGCAGCGTAATTTAGGTTACTTTTGGAATGTTTGTCCATGCCATTGATTACCCTCAAACTAATACGCGGTTATTGTGTATAGTTGAGGTGTCGATCCCACGAGGAAAAGTGTAAACCTTAACACAAACGATAAAATCCAAATGAGTAAATCTGAGTTTGATAATGAAATAATGTAAAGGAAATTGTGTAAATGTAATGAAGAGTATAAATGAGAGATAACAAGGTTCTGGGAATCCTCCCTAGGTTTGTTGCCTTATTCCAATCTTGATTCAATTGTTTTTATCTCAATTACTAGTTGCACATCCCAAACAAGAAATCGGCAAGTATTCAATCAAAGCATATGAAAACCCTAATGTAATTGCTACGAATCACTCATTGATTTTGATCCAAGCACACTTGACCTATCCTATAGATTTATTAAGAAACGACAATATATCTTAATGACAATATCGCAGTAATGGACAAACCTAAAAGTTAAATCTACCGGAATCAATCACATCCAAACAACTTGACATAAGAAGAGCTTGACTAGACTTATATGGAGAAGAAACACACAATCACTGAATTAAGAAAATCTAAGATAAGAAGAACATAAAGTGCAGCTGTCACATGAACCTAAATTCTTCTTGTTTAATCAAAGAGTAAATCATAAACAATGTTTGACAATAAATCCAAACTACAACTGAATCAATAATGGAAAATAAGAACAACTACACCTAGGGATTCTTTCCTTCACCTTGCTTGGAGATTAGTTGGTCATGGGGCTCATGCTTGAACACCGTAATGTCGAGCTCTCTCCTCAGTTTCTAGCCTTAATCATTCTTCCCCTATCAAACTCTAAGCAATCTATTTATAATACAAAAGGTCCAAGGGTCTTTTCGGGTTTAAACCATCATTAAAGTCCTAATTAGGTCATGATACGGAGCAGGGGATCGCGTGGGCACCGCATCTCTCATTAGTCCAGGCTGCGGCTCAGACCTTTGGGCTTTCTCCTTGCTTCTGGAGGCCGCACCTCTCATCAGTCCAGGCCGCACCTCTCATTGCCAAGCCACACCTCTTATTAAACCAGGCCGCGGTGCCCATTGATGGCTTCTTTGCTCTTTTGGGCTGGTTCTGGAGGCCAAGGCTTAGACTTCTTCAGGCCATAGCACACACACCTAAGACTTTGTTTCTCTTCATTTTATCCTACCGAAACCACTCCTTCACCTCGATATGCATGGAATCTTAGTGCTTCAAGCAACGATAGCTTTTCCATCTCTTTTAAACACCAAGTACCTAAAAATGTACCAAAATAAGTCAATGATCCAAGAATATCACTTTAGAGTTATTAAGGTATAAAAATGTAATTCAAACCTTGATCAACCCTAAAATACTAATAAATAAGTACTGTTAAGATGCATTTTATGACTCTCGTCATAACCCCCAACTAGCTTATTGCTAGTCCCTAGCAATTCAAGCGAAAACAAGACAATATGAAATGAATTCTATGGTAGGAATCAAAACAAAGTAGAGCAATGTTAATGTTAAACCAAGAGTAATTCACTTTTTTTTCTCAAAAATCGCAAATAACATACAACACATAAAATCATTAAATATCACCCAAGTCCAAAAGTAATCCAAACATCAATCTTAAAATTGTTATCGACTCTTAACATCCATCTTACCACAATCCATTAATCCGAACACCAGGATGATTTTATGCATAACATTCATGAGTACAAGTCTTTGCCTCTAAAGTATTTAATTTGCGTGACATCAATCACAAAAACAAGCTCCATAGGCTCACTTTTCAAATCACTCTACACTATTGTAGAAAAATCACACTACCATTGATCAATAGGTCTTTAATAAGCTTGTAACGTTAGGCGAAGGTAAACCTTAAGAAAGAACGGGAAGGTTTCAACAAATAAAAGAACTTAATCTCTTAGTTTTAAACACAACTTACTTTAAGCACTAGATAACCTTACTTCAATGCCCAACTCTTTCAACCATTTTTCGAGCATTTTTCTCAATAAATCACCACTTTTTTTTTTCTTTTCTTCTTTCTTTGCCATAATTCACTTCCCTTTTTTTATTATTATTTTGGCATAAGACCATTCACCTTCTTTTTCATTTTTTTTCTTTTCTTTTCCACAACCCCTAACTTATCTCCTTTAATGTACTTGGGTTATGGTAGTAATATTTTTTCATATTTTCATCCTTACTCCTCTCAAGTGCTTCTCAACAAATGTGTATGACTAAGTTCTCTTAAAAGAAAGGTAAGGATAAAATATTTTTAGGCTTATAAAGGTAAGTAAATGGGTTATTGAAAGAAATAAGGCTCAAATTCTTTTTCAAGAAAAAGGCTCAAACAGATGACTAGTGATAAATATAGCAAGGGTAAGTTTGAAAGGCTCAAACGGTCCAAAAATGGCCTATATCATATCCTAAGTAATGTGCATTCTAGGATTTTACCTCAAGTGATTATCAAATAAGTTCTAGAGCTTGTCGAGACCGCAAAAGTATTCACAAAACAATCACACATAAAACTTCTCTAAATGTTTTAGACTAATCATGCAATCTTACCGCAAACCAGAGTCTCAAACCAAATGAGGATTGATACTTAAATTATTCTCAAACCAAATCAAGATTTAAATTCTTCTAATTGCTATATGCTATCTCAATTAAGCTCATATCATTGACATGTGAATTACTTACAAGGCTAACACAAAGCATGCTAAGAACAAAAAAAAAAAAAAAAAAAAACGAATTAAAACGAAAAAGAAAAGGGAGGTGACACCCAACAATCCAATGTATGCAATAAGAAATGTGTTTCCTTTCCTCCACCCCTAACTAACTCCCTTTTTAACCAAAGGTGCGTGGAGCCAAATGTTGTGCATGACCAATTGAACTGCTGCGCATATTTGTCCCTAAAAAAAATACGAAGGTAATACTGGAAAACAACAAAATATTAATAATAAACAAGAAAAATAATATAGAAAAATAATAAAATTAAAGGATATGCTGTGGAGTGCCTCCCATGAGCGCTAATTTTTACGTCTTCAGCCAGACACTGCACCACTCTCACTGCGGGCCTCATTGTGGTGCCAAAGATGAGGCTTCATACTCAGTGGCCTTAGTGCTAGTCTTTTGGCAAGGAATACTTAAAGTCCACCACATATGGCTCAAGTGTTCTTGGTATTGCCCATTTACTATTAGCAATAGGGTATTTGATTCCCGCATCCATGTGACTTCTCTCAAGCAACTCCTTAAAGTATGGTTGCCAAGATTTCTTAATAAATCCCTGTGACTTATCAAAAACATTAGCAATATTAATGGCATGGGGATAAATTGAAGAGTCATTGAACTCAAAATTATTAGGAGGGAATTCCAAAGAGTTAGAATTATCTTTAATGTGCTCGTCCTCCAAATTAAGCTTATCAATCATGTAAGTATCGAAACACTGATCCTCTTCATGTGACTACTTTGGGACTCGGAAAACATTTTCCTCTAAAGTTCTATTTCCAAATGATAATGTCATTAGGCTATTCCTACAATTAATGAGGGCATTAGCGGTGGCAAAGAATGGTCTTCCAAGTATCAAAGGAATTTTTGACTCCGTATTCACGATAAAAACAGTATCTAAAACCAAAATGTCAACAGGATAATATAAATTATCAATTTGCAACAAAATATCTTCCACAATACCTCTTGGTTTTTTTTACCGATCTATCCACTAATTGAAGTACCACGGAGGTTGGTTTGATCTCACCTAGACTGAGCTGCAAGTACATGGAGTATGGCATGAGGTTCACACTAGCACCCAAATCTAGTAGTGCTTGGCCACAAGATTTGTTTCCAATTTGGCAAGCCATCGTTGGACAGCCCGGATCTTTATATTTGGGTAGTGTCTTGCTGTCAATTACTGCACTTTCTTGCTCCGTTAAGAATCTCGTCTTCTTCACATTGTGCCTCCTCTTAAGTATGCATAGATCCTTGATGACTTTAGCATAGTTAGGGATCTGTTTTATAACATGAAGAAGAGGGAGGTTAATTTTAACATGCTGAAGCTGTTCAAGGATCTCACCTTTTAATGCTGAATTTCCCTCCTTAGGCTTAAGGAGTGCTTGAGGGAAGGGCACCGGTGGAGAATAATCATCACAGGCCTCTTGTTCCTTAGGGGCTTCATCCTTGTTGCTCACAGTATTAGGAATCAAGTGTGATGGTAGAGTGGGACCATTAATTTTCTTATCGCTGCGGGTAATTATGGCATTAACCTCTCTAACGTTTTGATTTTCAGGATCAGAGGTTTGTGCCATATGTTGTCCCCTTAGATTAGGTTGTGGCTGTGAAGGAAAATGACCTTTCTCTTGAACCGTCAAGAACCTAGTCAACTTGGTGAGTTGATTCTTTATCACTTTTTGCTCCTATTTGATTGTTTGTTGCTCTTTTAGCAACTGTTGATTTATCTTGCCTTGCTCTTCCACACTCTTGGCATGTACCTGCATAAATGATTTAAACACATCTTCCAAAGGTAAAGATTGTTGAGGTGCATTAGATAAGGTTGCTTTCGGTTGCCATTGGGGACTAGAGTGGGGATGAGGTTGCATATCGGATCTCCAATGGGTGCTAGATTAGGCAGGAGGTTGTATATCGGATTTCCAACTAAAATTAGGGTGATTCTTCCAACCGGGATTGTAGGTGTTAAAGTAGGGTGAGTCTGGTTTCCTCAAGGTTATTCCTAAAGTATTACACTCTCCCTTCATCTCAAAATAGGTTGGACAATCCCTAGGCACATGATCTACCCCATTACACATAAAGCAAGGTTCATGGGACTTTACCCTAGCAACCAGTTCAGGGGCTCTAGCATCCTTGGTTTTTAAGTCTTCAATTTCCTTAGTTAGGGCCTCTAAACGGGCTTTAAGGTTATCTTCTTCCTTAAGTTGATAAATTCTAGCGGGTTGATTTCTCCTAGTGCTTTCTATGGCATTTGGTTCTGTCCAAGTGTTGGCTTTTTCTGATAGGTCATCTAAGAAATCTACGGTTTGATCGGGATCTTTTTGAAGAAAATCCCCATTACACATCATTTCTATGAATTGCCTTTCCCTACTTATAAGTCTATCACTAACTACACGCCAACTCTCATATCAATGGTGTGGACAAGAATTCAATAAGTCCTTGAAACGTTCCCAAACTTGATATAAGTTTTTGCTCTCCTTTTGTGCAAAGTCTAAGATTTGTCTCTTGAGGTTATTGGTCTTATGGGTTGGGAAGTGCTTTTGGAAGAAAACTCGTGTCATCTCATCCCAACTACCTATGGACCTAGGCCTTAACAAGTACAGCCAAACCTTGGCCTTTTCCTTAAGTGAAAAAGGGAAAAACCTAAGTTTGACGGTGTCTACCATATCAGCCCTACCTTGAAAGGTTGCTACTACTTCCTCAAATTCCCTAATATAGATATAGATGTTTTCATTCTCAAACCCATGGAAGGTTGGTAGCAATTGGATCATGCCCGGCTTAAACTCGGGTTGTTGAACATTAGGGGGGAACATGATACAAAATGGTGTGGCCGTTCGGCTAGAGGGAAAGTAGTCTTTAAGTGTCCTAGCAACATTTTCATTGGGATTTTCGGCTATGTTAACAAAATCCTCTAAATTCTCACTTAGGTGTGCACTATAGTTTGATCTAGGCGAGGTTTCACTAACGGACGTGGAAGGAGAGGGTAACTCTAATTCGGGTCTTTTAATGAATCTACCTCGCGAATCTCTCAGTCTATGCATACACCAAAGGGATTAGAGGGAAACAAATAAAACAGAAAAATCAAAATTTGAAAATCAAAACAAAGAGCAAAAAAATGATATTACTATCTTGTCTTAACGTTTCTTCCTTGTACTTTAAGCTCGTTTCCCCGGCAACGGCGCCAAAATTTGATTACGCTCAAACTAATACGCGGTTATTATGTATAGTTGAGGTGTCGATCCCTGAGGAAAAGCGAACTACAAGGAAAAGTGTAAACCTTAACACGAACAATAAAATCCAAATGAGTAAATCTGAGTTTGATAATGAAATAATGTAAAGAAAATTGTGTAAATGTAATGAAGAATATAAATGAGAGATAACAAGATTCTGGGAATCCTCCCTAGGTTTGTTGCCTTATTCCAATCTTGATTCAATTGTTTTTATCTCGATTACTAGTTTCACATCCCAAACAAGCAATCAGCAAGTATTCGATCAAAGCATATGAAAATCCTAATGTAATTGCTACGAATCACTCATAGATTTTGATTCAAGCACACTTGACCTATCCTATAGATTTATCAAGAAACGACAATATATCTCAATGATAATATTACAGTAATGGACAAACCTAAAAGATAAATCTACTGGAATCAATCACATCCAAATAACTTGACATAAGAAGAGCTTGACTAGACTTATATGGAGAAGAAGCATGCAATCATTAGATTAAGAAAATCTAAGATAAGAAGAACATAAAGTGCAACTGTCACATGAACCTAAATTCTTCTTGTTTAATCAAAGAGTAAATCATAAACAATATTTTGACAATAAATCCAAACTACAACTGAATCAATAATGGAAAATAAGAACAACTACACCTAAGGATTCATCAATTCACCTTACTTGGAGATTAGTTGGCCATGGGGCTCATGCTTGAACACCGTACTGTCAAGCTCTTTCCTCAGTTTCTAGCCTTAATCATTCTTCCCCTGTCAAACCCTAAGTGATCTATTTATAATACAAAAGGTCCAAGGGTCTTTTCTGGTTTAAACCATCATTAAAGTCCTAATTAGGTCATGATACAGAGCAGGGGATCGCGTGGGCGCTGCACCTCTCATTAGTCCAGGCCACGGCTCAGACCTTTGGGCTTTCTCCTTGCTTCTAAAGGCTGCACCTCTCATTAGTCCAAGCCACACCTCTCATTGCCAGGCCGCACCTCTCATTGATCCAGGCCGCGGTGCCCACTGATAGCTTCTTTGCTTTTTTAGGCTAGTTCTAGAGGCCGAGGCTTAGACTTCTTCAGGCCGCAGCGCACACACCTAAGACTTGGTTTATCTTCATTTTATCCTACCGAAACCACTCATTCTCCTCGATATGCATGGAATCTTAGTGCTTCAAGCAACGATAGCTTTTTCATCTCTTTTAAGCACCAAGTACCTGAAAATGTACCGAAATAAGTTAATGATCCAAGAATATCACTTTAGAGTTATTAAGGTATAAAAGTGTAATTCAAACCTCGATCAACCCTAAAATGCTAACAAATAAGTACTGTTAAGATGCATTTTATGACTCTCATAAGCTGTCATATCTTATCGTACTTGCCTTGGGGCTTCGTCTGGGACTGTGTCTAGGGTGATTTCTCTTTTCACGATTCAACTTTTCAGTCAAGTGTTGATATGGTTACCTAGGACGGTTTTTGTTGTCGCGGAATGGACAAGGTCTTGTATACTCCCTCAAGTACCCCCTGCTTATGAGTGACTCGATTTAATTTTTGAGGGCATGACACTCATCGGTGTCATGTTCAAAATCTTTATGGAAACGACATTATTTGCTTCGATCTTTATTTTCACTGGTGTAAAGGTGCTATGATCCATGCCAATAACTAAGAAATTGATGGATCAAGAAAACTTCCAAGATCGTCTAAAAGCATATTTATGTGAGCCCGCGACCTGTTACTTATATTGAAGTAAGAACCTTGGTATAATGAAGACTGAGACTGTGACCCATTGCTTATATTGAAGCAAGAACCTTGGTATAATGAAGACGCCACAATCAATTATGGAATGATTGATTGATAAGTAGAAGATGAACGCCACGGAAACCCCGATAAGTTCAGAAGTTCTAAAAGAACCAAAGAGAAATTTCTCTCCAAAAGTATGAATCAAATCTGAATTCTGTTATTCCAAAAAGCCAATGACTATTTAAATACATGAGAATTCGTAACCAATTAGAAATAGGAAAACTAAGAAATAGGAAATAAACCTAAATAGAATTCTAGTAAGAATAGGAAACTGCGAAATAGGAAATAAAAATAAGGTTTTGGTTGGGCTTATTTAGAAGGTAAATTAATGACATGGGTATGTCCAACTTAACATGGGCCTGCCCAACAAAAATCACATAATCTCTTGTCAACTAAGCAAGGTGTAAGGTCCAAGCCCAAAGTGGAAGAAGATTTAGATGCAACAGCCAACTAGGCTTGAGACTTCCTTAGGTCCAAATTGAAGTTCAAGACGTCATCTTTCCAACCCAACAAGTTTCAGCCCATTTGGAGATGTGTGCAGAAGATATGACCATTTTAAGTCTAGTCGTTGGGTCTTCCCGAAATTTCAAGGTGGAAATTCCCTTTTAGCTCGAGCCCTTGTAACTGGTCCAATTGAAACTTGAATAGGAAGATGCCATTTGTTAGTCGTGTCCTCATCATTCCCCTCCTCTTGAAAATGATTTATCCATAAATCATCACCTACATCAAAAGGTCTTAAATCAGAAACATTGAAAGTGGTACTAACATTGTACTCACCTGGTAAACCTAATTTGTATGCATTGCCATTGATGCGCTAAAGGACAGAAAAAGGCCCATCTCCTTTAGAAAGTAACTTTGAACGCCTTTGTGCTGGAAATCTTTTTTTCCTCATGTGTAACCAAACCCAATATCCGGGTTCAAAAATCGGCTGTTGGTGACCTTTGATCTATGGGAACGCTTTCTCTTGCTCGTCTCCCCATTTGAATCCAACATTCTTCTTGATGACTTTGGTAAATGGTGCGGCAATACTGCTAAAGTCTTTCAAGAACCTCCTGTAAAAACTAGCAAGGCCATGAAAATTACGAACTTGACCTACACTTCTGGGACTTGGCCATTCTTTAATCACACGGATCTTCCCTTCATCTACCTGTATTCCTTGTGTACTCACAACAAAACCAAGAAACACAAGCTTATCGGTGCAAAAAGTGCATTTCTTCAAGTTAGCAAACAACTTCTCTTTTCTAAGCACATCCAAAACTAATTTTAAATGCACAACATGATCATCTAAGTTTGTTCTATAAATGAGATTATCATCAAAATAAACAATAATGAATCTACCTATAAAAGCTCGCAAAACATGGTTTATTAATCCCATGAAGGTACTGGGTGCATTTGTTAGTCCAAATGGCATAACTAACCACTCATATAAACCATATTTCGTTTTAAAAGCAGTTTTCCATTCATCACCCTCTTTTATTCTTATTTGATGATATCCACTTTTTAAATCAATTTTAGAGAATACACATGCACCATGCAGTTCATCTAGCATATCATCTAAACAAAGAACAGGATGTCGATACTTTACCATTATATTGTTGACTGCTCGGCAATCAACGCACATTCTCCACGTCCCATCCTTTTTAGGAACCAAAATCACCGAAACAGCGCATGGGCTCATGCTTTCTCTTACATACCCCATTTCCATCAATTCACTAACCTACCTTTGTAGCTCTTTTATCTCCTCGAGATTGCTTTGATAGGCTGGTCGGTTTGGAATTATAGCACCGGGCACGAAATCAATTTGATGTTCAATTCCTCGAATAGGAGGTAAGCCATATGGAATCTCCTCGGGAAATATATCATCAAACTCTTGTAAAAGAGAAACAATAGAACTAGGCAAAGATGAGTAAAATTGGTTAGTGTTTAACGCCTCTTTGTACAAAAGTACAATCATTGGCTGATTTAAAATCATCACTCTTTTTATTTCACTCGTTCTTGCATAAAAATTTGTTTTTCTCTTAATGGTCGAATCAGCTCTCTTATTTTCTCTCTCAATTTTTTCGGCCTCTCTCATTTTCTCTTTCTGATTTTTATTCGTTCTCTTTTTCTCACTCTCTTTCGTTTGCTCACTCTCTTTTTGTAACCTCACTTGATCTTCATAAACCTGCTTTGGTGTCAAAAGAACTAGAGTGATTGTTCTTTGATTTCTTACAAATGAATATTTTTTGGTGAAGTCATCATGCTTAACATGCCGATTGAATTGCCATGGTCGAACTAGTAACAAGCGTCTAGCTTGCATCGGAACT
This sequence comes from Bretschneidera sinensis, assembly GCA_023935145.1. Classification (NCBI taxonomy): domain Eukaryota; kingdom Viridiplantae; phylum Streptophyta; class Magnoliopsida; order Brassicales; family Akaniaceae; genus Bretschneidera; species Bretschneidera sinensis. The sequence goes on along the minus strand of CM043701.1, from coordinate 35,104,036 downwards.
ACATCACACAAAACTTCATCTTCATATTTTCCAATACGGAAGGAAACTAACACCTCTTTGTTCACCCTCACTTCACCACTATCATTGAGCCATTGTGACTTATAAGGCCGAGGATGTTTAATTGTTGGCAGCCATAATTTCTCAACCATTGTAGTGCTAGCAATGTTAGTACAACTACCTCCATCAATAATCGCACTACATACCTTGTTTTGCATGTGGCATCTAGTATGAAAGATGTTTTCTCGCTACACTTCGTCTTCTTCTTTGATTTGAACACTTAGAGATCTCTTTGCAACTAACAATTCTCCTTGGGCAGTGTATTCCTCATCACTTGCATCCTCCAATGGTGGTATAGATTCAGTATCTTCTTCGTCCTCGGTTTCAATTTCACCATTATCTCGCAAAACTATAACTCTTTTGTTTGGACATTGGCTTGCTATGTGACCCCTGCCTTGGCATTTAAAACACTTAATATCACGATTTCTAGCGGTGGAAGAGTCAATTTTACCTTGATTTCCATGGCTGGTACTTTCTTGCTTTTGCTTGGTTTTGGGCTTGGCCGTGGCTTCACAAAATTAGGCCTCCAAGATGAACCCGAGTTAGGGTTTTGTCGTGTATTGTTGCCCCTCCTCTTGAGTTGGTTCTCAATTTTGATAGCCATGTGCACCATATCTTCCAATTCCACATAATGATGCAACTCCACCGAATTAGCAATTTCCAGGTTCAAACCAGCCAAGAACCTAACCATAATAGCCTCTCGATCCTCCTCTACATTTGCTCGGATCACAGCTACTTCCATCTCTTTATAATAATCCTATACACTCCGACTACCTTGTGTAAGACTTTGCAATTTTTGGTACAACTCACGGTAGTAATGGCTTGGAACAAACAGTTTCCTCATCACGGTTTTCATCTCCTCCCAAGTCTCTATTGGACGCTCTCTATTTCTCCTCCTGTTTAACACTAGTTGATCCCACCAAACAATCGCATAGTCAAAAAATTTAATGGCTGCAAGTTTAACCTTTTTAAGTTCAAAATAATTGTGACAATCAAATACTAATTCTATCTTCTTCTCCCACTCAAGGTAAGCTTCAGGATCGTTTTTGCCTTGAAACAATGGAATCTTCATCTTAATACTACCCAAGTTATTATCTTCCCGATTCCTAGCTTCTCTACCTCGACCACCAAATCTCCTATGGCTAACAACTGATTCCCGATCATCTTCTTCATCAAATCCATTCCCGTAATACTCTTCATCTTCAACTCTCTCTCCACTAGGTTGAACTCTCTCCCTCCTACGCACATTAAAAGCGTTTTTTTGCTACCCCACACGTGCATTCTCTACCTGATCTATCCGCTCATGAACCTATTCCATCTTCGTTCTCAATACTCTTCTCATCTCACCCATTAAAGCCTCCATGAGCAACTTTGGATCACCCTCTCCCGATATATCTCTAGAATTATTTTTGTTCTTGTTGTCTGACATGTTTGCTACAAAAACAACGTTAGGAAAAAAAAAAGAGAACAAAAAGACCTCACACACTCCCTCACGTGTTTCACTCAAACAATGAGTCACTCAATTTCACTCGTGTTTTCACACAAAATCATATTGGCTTTTCCCCTCTTATGTGCTCACTACTCTTTCCTTTTTCCACTCGTAATAATCTTTTATAGGTTCTAATCAAACTAATCGAACAAGTATCAAAGTTTTTAGCAATAATCCACCAATAACTCACAAAGAAATTCGGATTTAAAGGCTAGAATACAAGGAAACAAAGATGAGAAATTGAAACAAGAATTGAAAGGATTGAATCTAGATATTACGCACTTCTTTTTTCATAATTTTTTTTCCTAAACTGGAAATTTGTTCTTCTTTTTTCACATTTTTTTATGAATCAAAACAAAATATAAGCAAACTTGCAACTAGAAGGCTCTGATATCAACTGATATGATCCACGCTAAGAACTAAGAAATTGATAGATCAAAAAGACTTCCAAGATCGTCTAGAAGCATATTTATGTGAGACCGCGACCTGTTGCTTATATTGAAGCAAGAACCTTGGTATAATGAAGATTGAGACCGCAACCCGTTGCTTATATTGAAGCAAGAACCTTGGTATAATGAAGACGCCACAATCAATTATGGAAGAATTGATTGATAAGTCGAAGATAAATGCCACGGAAACTCCGATAAGTTCAGAAGTTCTAAAAGAACCAAAGAGAAATTTCTCTCTAAAAGTATGAATCAAATCTGAATTATTTTATTCCAAAAATCCAATGACTATTTAAATACATGAGAATTTGTAACCAATTAGAAAAAGGAAACATAAGAAATAAGAAATAAACCTAAATAGAATTCTGGTAGGAATATGAAACTACGAAATAGGAAATAAAAATAGGGTTTCGGTTGGGCTTATTTAGAAGGTAAATTAATGACATGGGTATGTCCAACCTAATATGGGCCTTCCTAACAAAAATCACATAATCTCTTGTCAACTAAGCAAGGTGCAAGGTCCAAGCCCAAAGTGGAAGAAGATTCGGATGCAACAGCCTACTGGGTTTAGGCCTATCATAACAGGCCCAAATGATATCATTTTTGAGACTTTCTTAGGCCCAAATTGAAGTTCAAGACGTCATCTTTCCAGCCTAATAAGTTTCAGTCCATTTGGAGATGCATGTAAGAAGATATGGCCATTTTAAGTTTGGTCGTTGGGTCCTCCTGAAATTCCAATGTGGACATTCTCTTTTAGCTCGAGCCCTTGTAACTGGTCCAATTGGAATTTGAATAGGAAGATCTCATTTGTTAGCTGTGTCCTCATCAAAAGGCGTTTCTGTGACCATTGGAAAATGTCTCGATTTTGAATTCCCATCAATATATCTATCCTACATATGTTTAACAGAGAGAAGTTTCCAAACATATGGGTGGTTTTGCCCTCTTGGTGGGGCTTATTTGTTGCACCATATCTTGGTTCTTTAGAGTCTTTCTTCCTTTTCTCTATTCCTTATTCCCTTTCTTTTCTAAATGCTTGATCATCTTTTTCGATCATGTATTCCTCAGCTCAAGAGAAGATGTCGTTCATGTTCTTGGAGGGGTGCCTCGTAAGATTGGAGCTGAAAAGTCCCAACATTAGCCCATTTTTGAACGCCAGAGTTTGAATATTAGGGTCGAGATCTGGGATCTCTCATGCAACGACATTGAACCATGAGATATATTCTTGGAGCTTTTCTCTTTTGCATTGGATGACACTGAATAGGCGCTCTGACATCTTCATTGGTCTCTTACTGCTTAGGAAGTGTGCTGCAAAGGCACGACTTAGTTCTTTAAAGGAGCTGATGCTAGCAGGTTTGATATGCAAGTACTAGGTACTTGCAGCCTTCTCAAGGGTCAAGGGGAAGGCTCAGCACATGACTGCATCGAGATGGTGGTGTAGAAGCATAGTTGTCTTATAGAGTTGGAGATGATCCATGGGATCAGTGATGCCATCGTACGCATTTATGATAGGCATTATGAAGTGTTTTGGGAGAGGCTCGTCAAGAATGGCCTGCGTAAAGGGGGGATCTTGAGAATTGATTTCGTCCAGCACATTAGTGTTCCTCCTCTTGAATGCTTCTTCTATATTTTTGTCCATGTCTTCTAGCCTTTTATCAAGGTCGATATGGTTTTTGGTCATAGAGAGAACTCAAGATCCTGGTGGATCGTTAAGGGAAGATCTAGTGGTTGAGTGGATATTGTCTCGTCGGCAGCTATTCCGACGCCTCGTAGGCCGAGGACTTCATAGGTTTGGTGGAGGTGAAGGGGGATAAGCATGTTCTCCTAATTTGGCGGCTAGTTCTTCCACCACCTATGTGAGTTCCTTGAATTGCTCTTGGGATGACCGGTGTGGGTGGAGTTAGATTCTTTAGGGCGTTCGGATTCGCCGGGTTGGATTGAGTAGGCAACTCATGCCTTGTCCATGCATTAGATGGTTCGCAATAATTCTGCTCTAAGGCATCATGTTCCTGGATACCAGGAAGTTCTTGGCCTGGTTGTTAGTTATGGTTGGAGGCTAGAGTGGTAGGGCCAGTGGTGTTCTTGGTGGGATTCTTGGGCGGCATCGTTACAAATGAGTTCTTTTCACAAAATCAATGAGTGTTCCCACGGATGGTGCCAATATGTTGATGCCGAAAATCTACCTAGAATTTGAATGGTCGGGAAGTGATACATGCGCACATGAAACAAGGAAAAACCCTAAAAGTCGTTGGAGGACTGGAAGGGTTGTGCCTTTGGGGGTACTCTCCAATGCTTAAGTTAAAATAGGGTTTTTTTTTGGAGAATAAGGAAAGCCAAAGAGAATGGGAGTTGTGAGTGGAGAATTGTCTGTATCTTTTGATTGTGAGAGCCCTATTTAGATAGTGTTTCAAAGTAGTGTTTGATTATGAGAAAGATTCAGTATTCCAATAAGAATACAACTTTTGGAGATAAGTTTATTATCGTAAGCTGGATAACTATTTATCCATAGGCTAGAGTATTGTAATGGTACTAACACTCTTGGTGCAGAATTATCATTGTGCCCTTGCCAGGTGTGGCGATTTGACTGGTTGGTCTGTCTGAGTCGTGGAACTACCTTTATGCCTTTAGAGATTGACATGTGTTGTTATGCTATTGCGTGAGGATCTTCATATAGAATTTTACCATTTTGCCATTAACTGGTGTCACGTATCATTGTTATTGGATGGAGATTTTTCCCCTACATCGGTAGGTGAATGTAAAAGCTAAATACAAAACTGGGCTTGAAATCCAAATGTTCATTTTACCCTTCTAAACCTATAACGATTTAAAGAAAGATAAAAAGAGAGAAAAATGACACTAACAAAAGGGTTGTAATGCATTTTTCATGATTTCAATTTTACAATTTAGATAAAAATCTCTCGTAAATCTGATCATCAAATTAATTTTAGGGGTAGTGATTTTGTCAATTCGAGCTAACAAACACGTGGGTATTATGGCAACTTTTTTACAATGATCCTTTTGATCTTTAAATTGAGAAAAAAATATTATATAGATTTGGGTTATGAAATTTTTTCCAATTAAAAATATTATTTATAGTTAAATAAAGAGAGAGATATGGAAATTTTTGTCTTTTCTTTTTATTTGGTGATAAAATATGAATTTTATTTTTAAAAAAAAATCTCAAAAACATAGTGTAATTAAAAAAGAATTTATTTGGTGATAAAAAATAAATTTAATTTAAAAAAAATCTCAAAAACCGAATGTAATTAAAAAAGAATATCTCCTCAAATGATATTCTACTAACAAACTGAAGTTACTTATAAATATGCTTATATGATTTTGTGTCTTTTACTTTACTTTTCTAAAATTCAGTTTTTCTTAAATAGCTTTTTTTACTAGTAGGTTTATGTTAAGCTTTTTCAAATCAAATGGAATAAGTATATTCCCAAAGTACTATTTTTTTTAAATTAAGAAAATGAGAAAATTATTTAAAAATTTAATGGCTTTTAGAACAATATATCTTTAAAATTTAACCAAATCAATGAAATTATTTCAAAAAAAATTTTACCTTTCGTTATTTAAGTTAATAGTCTCATTTTACACAAAATCATAAGAAGTGATTTGAATGGTGCGTTGAATCAAATTATCCCTATATATACCTTGTTGAAGCTTGCAAGAATAAGTGCATATACCACTTTTTTGAAATACTTTACGTTGGAATTATTTTTGTTATGAATGCTTTAATTTTTGTCACAAAAAATGTTATTAAAATAAAAAATAAATAAAATTATTAAATAAAATAAAAATAGAACAATTTAACTATAAAGGGACACGGAGGCATTGTCCTTAAAAGATAGATTTTTCGTTTTCGAAGTCTTTGACTTGGCGCGCATGGTCTCAATGCGTCTATCCTTCAGGATTAAAAAACAATCGTTTGTATGAACGCACATCCCCAATAAAAGGTAAAAAATTGCTATCGAAAATTCCTTGTTATTTTACACTCTCAAAACTTGATAAATTATAGAGAGAAGAATAGAAGAGATTGGTTGTTCAATGTATGTTTTTATAAGCTCTTTGGCTTCAGAGTTACAAGCCCACTAAAAGGTAAAATTATGGGTGAGATAATGATCAATAATGGTCCAACAGCTAGTGGATTAATAATACAATAGCTAGCTAGTAACTTAAATGTGAGTTTGTGACTTTATTAAGGTCCTAATGGCTAATTTGAACCTAATATTTTCAATGATTAATTGAACTATAACAGTTAGTTACACAGAAAATTAAGTGTTTTGAAACACTTAAAAAATAAAACTAACAATATATCTTTTGGAAAAGTTAATCTTAACTAGCTAATATACCATTTGGTCACACAAAGGAATAAGTTATCAATTTTTCATGAATCTTGTGGCTAAATTGGGCTATCTATATCCCTTGATTTCATGAAAGAGCTTTAATTTTATTACAAGAAAGAGCTTTATTGAATCTTGATGACAATTGTGTGACAGAGGAAACAATTGTGTGACAAGTTAGCAAGTGAAGACAAAACACTTTTGCTTGTTTTGTTTAGTGAAACATATATTCCATCAAATAATAATTTGAGATCCATGGCCTTTAGTTTGAGGGAGAATAAAAATACTATTTTACGGGGTTGGTTTCGAATTAACAAAAATCAAACACCCTCTTTTTTTTCTTTTTTTTGGGTATATTTTGTATGTATATTAATTAGATGAAGCATATAGTATATGGAATAATATTCAATCATACCATATAAGGCATGCAATTAGGGATGCGTATATTCGACACTTTTTCACAGACTTTGGTAAATATGGAGTATAAAACTTCCAAACTTTTTCAAGCTTCTTTTCACTCTTGCACAGGAGGAAAAAAGAAGATAAGCCTTAGTTAGAAAAGAAAGGGATAAAAGGAAAAAGATAATAAGAAAGAGGGGAAAAAAAGAAGAACATAGCGTAGCTTTTGCCTTCACTTGTTTTAGGTACCGTTTGCCCTAGGTTTTCAAAAGGTTTGGTTTCCATAAATTTGGCTAAACATTATTTTTTTTTTTATTGAAGTGATATTAAGTAGAAATAAAATTATTGATATGATCATAATATAAATTTGTAGTACTATTGCTAACTTATAAAGAAAATTACAATACTAACACAACTCACAGAGAAATAACAAATATAAAAATTAGACAAATAATCTACATATTATAATAATCAAATATAAGATTTTGTGGTCTCATAACTTCAATCTTGGTTATTTTTTACCATTGATGCGTTTAGTCGTAAAAAGTGATTTTTATTTTTATCTCCATTTTTCTTAACATTTTCATCAATAATTTATACACTCTTAACATAATTTGAAAAAATGATTTTTTTTTTATATTTTTCAATATTATGTTGAAAAGATAAATTTTATTTTTTAAATTATATTAAGAATGTGCAAATAATTGAGAAAAAGTGTCAAGGAAAATAAAAGTAGCAAATGGAAAACATTTTTCACAATTAACGCACCTTGAAATTTTTTCGACTTTTAGCTAGACATTTCTTTTAACATAATTTTTCCCTCTACAATTATCTAGTAAAAATTGTTTGGAAATCGCTTTTGACTTTCTACATTTAAACTCGCATCTAAATCTAGGACTTATAATAATCTTTCCAAAGAAGACCTTAAAATTGATGTTTTGAGAGGTTACCAAAATTTAGTCCTTCAAACAAATAGACAAGACGCTATACAAAACACACCCAAAGGCCAAAATCATGAAAAATCCCCTATATTTTTAGAGACCAACCGACCTGTCGTTGTGGATTGTGTTTGGCCCGTCTATTAAGCAAGCGTGTTCCCAAGCATCCAGCCCCATGTGCTTTAGCTCCCCATAAAATCAGGTAGAAGAAGAAAACTAGTATTTGCCCATTTTATACTCCAACAAGTGTCATTATCTCTTTGGTCCTCTCACTTATTTTGCAACTCTTTTAGGCCGCTTTGTATTTTATTCATACCTTTGTTTTTGTCCTATTAGTACATGCTCTCTAGTCTCTATTGTTTATATAAAGTAGCTATCCCCAACACTTGCTCTTCCCCAACAACACTTGCTCTTCCCCAACACTTTTGAGTCTAGAGAGAAAAACCCAAAAAAAAAGAAAAAAGAAAACCCAATAGAGAGAGCAAAGAGAAAAGAGAACCAAAAAATGATCAAGTTGAGGTCAAAGAGGTTTTGCAAGGGCATGAGTTTCAAGTTTGGTAGTAGTGGCAGCTGCAACGTTAAGGGACGAGATCATCAAAAAGGGTATAACAACAATTGCAGCAACATTGTTATTAATAGTGACATCAAATGGGAACTTAGGCCTGGTGGCATGCTTGTTCAAAAGAGATCAGAAAGTGGTGAAAGTTTTGCTGATTTGATCACAGTTAGAGTCTCAACTGTTTCACAATGGCATGATATTTCCATTGAAGCTACTTCAACTTGTGGTAAGCACTATTAATCCTTTGGTCTAACTGTAAGTTACAGTTTTTGATTGTTAACAATTGTGGAGTTGAAAAACTGTTTAGTCTTTAATAAAACAGCTGCGAAACTGAACTTATATGTAATTTTTTTATATTAACAAGTGTGATACTACCAAAATACGACCTCTAATACTACCAAAATACGACCCTCCCATAAGATGACGACACGTGGACCCTCGTGATCCCATAGTTCAAAGAGACATGCGGGCAATCCAGGCCCAGACAGTTGGACCTCCAGATCATGACCGCCCTTCAGGGCATCATTGCCTCCAGCTGGGTTTTCACGTCACCACCGCCCTTCAGTGCATCTTGGCCCCCAGCTGGGCTTCCACGTCACCACCGCCCTCCGGACCATCATTACCCAACCAAGTTGGGACGTCAGGAAAACACACCGTCCTAACGCATAGACGGCGCTGGAGTAAGCCAGCAAGGCAAAAGCCCTACTGAACGGTTCTCAGCTTCCTAGCTGGGCCTCATAGGCATCATTACCCAACCCAGTTGGGGTATCCTGTAGCAACCGCCCTGGCCCACTACCGCCTCCGAACATCACCGCCTTCGAAACTCTATAAAAGGGACTTGGTAAGTAGTCCAGGACACTTAGTTTTTACTTGAAAACACTTACACTTTGAGCTTTCTCTAACTTAAGCATCGGAGCATCCTCGGAGGCATCCCCTCCGTTGACCCCAATAGCTACTCTCCCTCTCTTTCCCTGTGCAGGTACTTCTATAGTTCCATAGCCTACACCTCCAGCGCAGCAACACATATTTGGCATCAACAAAGTGTATGTTCATATGGTAGAGGTGTAAATTTTGTACTAGCTATGGTTAATTTGACTGAATTCTTTTTTGTTCTGAAATTTTTCAGGGGAATTGAAGATGATATTGTCATTGGTAAGTGGTTTAGAGCCAAGAGAGCAAAGGCTATTGTTCAAAGGGAAAGAGAGAGAAGATGAGGAATACTTACACATGGTTGGTGTTAGAGACAAAGACAAAGTCCTATTGTTAGAAGATCCAGCAATTTAGGAGATGAAGCTTCATGGATTGGCAGGAGGGCAACCCATTGGTACTGCTTGTCGTACAATAAGTGTATAATCACTAATTTTAAGTAAAAGAAAAAAGGTACTTAGCGGTAAGTACTTCACTAACCACAAAAAAAGAAGCTAAACTATGGTGATTGATGGATGCTTAATCTTTGGTTAGATTACGAACATGATTTGTATTATTGTGCCTAATCGATCGGCTAATTAAATTATGTCTAAGCTGATGCATGTCTGATTCATTTTGCTTAGTTTACTTTGTTTATAAAAAATGTTGATTTATTTAATGTATTTTCCTTTTTGTTATTTTCAAATCATCTCATGTGTGCAAGCCGACACTGAAATAAGTACTATATTTGTTTAAATTATGGCATATTAAAATAATATCTTTTTAAATTTAATACTCCACAAATTATGAGTATTAAAATTGGAGTTGTCTGTGATAGCATACTGCATACTAGCTAGGATGAATATTTAAGAAAAATAGAAATTATTTATTAAAATTTCATTTATGAAAAAGAAGAAAAAAGGAAAAGAAATCTCACACATAAGCTCAGAAAATTAGCTCTAGTTAATTTGCATTGTCCTCATGGATCATATATTTTTCTCTCAAATTGAAGCCATAAAAAATCGAGGGGGGAAGACAAAGAAAAAATGGGCAAATTTTGTGTCATGTTTATAGGGTGAAAAATGTTGTGTTTTTAGCTCTTCATTGTGATTGAAAGTAGATCATATTTGAAATGGTTGACGATAAAACAATACTGAAGACAATTTTTTTGAAGTAAAATTTATTTTTATAAATATAAATCATTTAAAAAGTTATAAGCGTAGTCTTTGAACAGTAAAAGCCCAAACTTATCCATGGTTTGTATTTGAGGCCTTATAAGCTTAGTCCAAATATAATTTATTTTCAGTTTTCTTTTATTTTATTTAAAATTTTTTTATTTAAAAATTAAAATATAATTAAATTCATGGTGGGATTAAATGTCATATAATCAGATAAAAAATATTCAAATCAAGTGGTTAAGATTAGGGTAATGGTGCATGTACAGGGAGAGATTGAGTATTGTCTTGAACTTTCTTGGGCTTTCTTTCTTCTTCTTTTTTCTTTATATCTTTTTTTTAGGATTAATTGGATGTTCTAGTACCTTCCAATTTCCATAATTGCAAATTAAGCTTTTAACATTTTTCTAGCCTTTGTCAATCGCCTTTGCCCATATTGATATGATCCACGTCAAGAACTAAGAAATTAATGGATCAAGAAGACTTTCAAGATTGTCTAGATGCAGATTTATGTGAGACCGCGACCCATTGCTTATATTGAAGCAAGAACTTTGGTATAATGAAGACGCCACAATCAATTATGGAATGATTGATTGATAAGTCGAAGATGAACGCCACAGAAACTCCGATAAGTTCAGAAATTCTAAAAGAACCAAAAATAATTTTCTCTCCAAAAGTATGAATCAAATCTGAATTTTCCCAAAAAGCCAATGACTATTTAAATACATGAGAATTCGTAACCAATTAGAAAAAGGAAAACTAAGAAATAGGAAATAAACCTAAATAGAATTCTGGTAGGAATAGGAAACTATGAAATAGGAAATAAACCTAAAAAAAATTCTGGTAACCTAAAATCCAAATAAGGAAAGTACTTAATTTGGCATGCAAGCCTTATAATTTAGCAATTAAATTAATAAGGAAACAATTAAAAAAAGGTAATAAGTAAAATTGTAGCCTGCCATTTTCCTTGATGAGCCAACCAAAACGAGTAAGTCTCAAATTTTGGGAAACTAAAATTTTAATTCACCATCTTGAGTTGCTGGATTATTCCAAAGCATGAATTATGGAAACTCATCCTTGTGGATCACGTATAGCATCATCATTGGGCCCTTAAAGATGGTTCTTAGCCCAAATGTGTTGAATCAGCCCATTGAGAGTTTCCTTGAACCTTTTAGCTTGAGCCTTTGTAACTGGTCCAATTGGAACTTGAATAGGAAGATGCCATTTGTTAGCTGTGTCCTCATCATTCCTCTCCTCTTGAAAAGGATTTGTCCTCAAATCATCACCTACATCAAAAGGTCTTAAATCAGAAACATTGAAAGTGGTACTAACATTGTACTCACCTGGCAAACCTAATTTGTATGCCTTGTCATTGATACCCTCAAGGACAGAAAAAGGCCCATATCCTTTAGGAAATGACTTTGAACACCTTTGTGCTGGAAAACTTTCTTTCCTCATGTGTAACAAAACCAAATATCTGGGTTGAAAAATCAGCTGTCGGTGACCTTTGATCAATTGGAACGCCTTCTCTTGCTCTTTAATAGCACAAATCTTCTCTTCATCAACAGTTATATTGTTGACTGTTCGACAATCAACGCACATTCTCCACATCCTATCCTTTTTAGGAACCAAAATCATCGGAACGAGCGCACAGGCTTATGCTTTCTCTTACATACCCCGTTTCCATTAATTCACTAACCTGTCTTTGTAGATCCTTCGTCTCATCGGGATTGCTTCGATAGGCTGGTCGGTTTAGAATTGTAGCACCGGGCACGAAATCAGTTTGATGTTCAATTCCTGAATAGGAGGTAAGTCATATGGAATCTTCTCGGGAAAGATATCATCAAACTCCTGTAAAAGAGAAACAATAGAACTAGACAAAGATGAGTCAAATTGGTTAGTGTTTAACGCCTCTTTATAAAAAAGTACAATCATTGGCTGATTTAAAACCATCATTCTTTTTATTTCACTTATTCTTGCATAGAAATTTATTTTTCTCTCAATGGCCGAATCAACTCTCTTATTTTCTCTCTCAATTTTTTTGGTCTCTCTCATTTTCTCTTTCTGATTTTCATTCGTTCTCTTTTTCTCACCCTCTTTTGTTTGTTCACTCTATTTTGGTAACCTCAGTTGATTTTCATAAACCCGCTTTGGTGTCAAAGGAACTAGAGTGATTGTTCTTTGATTTCTTACAAACGAATATTTGTTGGTGAAGCCATCATGCTTAACACGCCGAACGAATTGCCATGGTCGGCCTAGTAACAAGTGTCCAGCTTGCATTGGAACTACATCACACAAAACTTCATCTTCATATTTTCCAATCCAGAAGGAAACTAACACCTGTTTGTTCACCCTCACTTCACCACTATCATTGAGCCATTGCAACTTGTAAGGTCGAGGATGTTTAATTGTTGGCAGCCCTAATTTCTCAACCATTGTAGTGCTAGCAATGTTAGTAAAACTGCCCCCATCAATAATCACATTGCATACCTTGTTTTACACGTGGTATCTAGTATGAAAGATGTTTTCTCACTGTACTTCGTCATCTTCTTTGATTTGCACACTTAGAACTCTCCTTGAAACCAACAATTCTCCTTGGGCAGTGTATCCCTCATCTTTAACTCTCTCTCTCCCGAGGTTGAACTCTCTCCCTCTTACCCTTATTAGGAGCGTTTTGTTGCGGCCCCACACGTGCATTCTCTACCCGATCTATCCGCTCATGAACCTGTTCCATCTATGCTCTCAATGCTCTCCTTATCTCACCCATTAAAGCCTCCATGAGCAACTTCGGGTCAACCTCTCCCAAAATATCTCCGGAATTATTTTTGTTCTTGTTGTCTGACATGTTTGCTGCAAAAACAAAGTTAGAAAAAAAAGAACAAAAGGACCTCACACACTCTCTCACGTGTTTCACTCAAAGAATGAGTCACTCAATTTCACTCGTGTTTTTACACAAAAATCATATTGGCTTTTACCTTCTTATGTGGTCACCACTCTTGCCTTTTTCCACTCGTAATAATCCTCTATAGGTTCTTATCAAACTAACTGAACAAGTATCAAAGTTTCCAGCAACAATTCACCAATAACTCACAAAGAAATTCGGATTTAAAGGCTAAAATACAAGGAAATAAAGATGAGAAATTGAAACAAGAATTGAAAGGATTTAATCTAAATATCACATACCTTTTTTTTCACGTTTTTTTTCTAAACTGGAAATTTGTTCTTTTTTTAAAAAAATTTTGTTTTTTTTTTCACTTTTTTTTTTTTTTTTTATGAATCAAAACAAAAGATAAGCAAACTTGCAACTAGAAGGCTCTGATACCAACTGATATGATCCATGCTAAGAACTAAGAAATTGATGGATCAAGAAGACTTCCAAGATCGTATGATATGACCCGTTGCTTATATTGAAGCAAGAACCTTGGTATAATGAAGAAGCCACAATCAATTATGGAAAGATTGATTGATAAGTCGAAGATGAACGCCATGAAAACTCCAATGAGTTCAGAAGTTCTAAAAGAACCAAAGAGAATTTTCTCTCCAAAAGTATGAATCAAATCTGAATTTTCTTATTGCAAAAAGCCAATAACTATTTAAATATATGAGAATTCGTAACCAATTAGAAAAAGAAAAACTAAGAAATAGGAAATAAACATAAATAGAATTCTGGTAGGAATAGGAAACTACGAAATAGGAAATAAACCTAAATAGAATTCTGGTAACCTAAAATCCAAATAAGGAAAGTACTTAACTTGGCATGCAAGTCTTGTAATTCAGCAATTAAATTAATAAGGAGACAATTAAAAAAAAGTAATAAGTAAAATTGTAGCCTGCCATTTTCCTTGATGAGCCAACCAAAACGAGTAAGTCTCCAATTTTGGGAAACTAAGATTTTAATTCACCATCTTGAGTTGCTAGATTATTCCAAAGCTTGAATTATGGAAACTCATCCTTGTGGATCACATATAACACATCCTTGGGCCCCCAAAGATGGTTCTTAGCCCAAATGTGTTGAATCAGCCCATTGAGAGTTTTCTTGAACCATTTAGCTCGAGCCCTTGTAACTGGTCCAATTGGAACTTGAATAGAAAGATGCCATTTGTTAGCCGTGTCCTCATCGCATATTTCTTTTTTTAATTATTAAGGAGGAATAAAGTGAGAAATCTACATAGATCTATTTTCATCATCTTTATGTAAGTTCCATAAAGTTATGGATGTGTAGGCGTACACTTTTGCATCATTATCTTATATTGATATCCACAAGAAAAATGAATGGAAGTTTGTGTCTGTTGCCTATGTCAGTAATCAAAAGTTGAAAGGCAAAAGCCCATTTCTAAGCAATTTACAGGTCCATAAACAAATGACATCCCTCCCCCAATTCTGGTGGGTCTAAGATACATCAAAGGAGGATCTGCCTATTTTGGAATGGGTTCTTTGCAATTGAATCACTTATGCTAATTAGGACTCTATTGGGCATAGATAATTTTTTGTTGGGCCAAGGCAAATTATGACCTTCTCAATTGTTGCCTTTTTTCGGCTTTTGAGCTTTTGGGCCAGTGTTAAGAACAAGATGCCACCAAATTATACTAAGTAGTAATTAAATTAAAGGTTAGTTGTCTGAACCAGTGTCATGAAAGGTGTTTTTGGGGCGCGGCCCGAGGCGTTTTCGGGCTTAAACTCCCCAGGGCGTGAATTCTGGGGCAAAAATATCACGGAGCAGTCGTTTTTCGGGTCTAGGCGTTCGTCTAGACCTGAGGCGTACGCCTTTGATGTCCCAGGCGTCTGGGCGTACGCCCAACGCTTTTTTTTTTTTCACTGATAGTCCAGATGACAAGTTACTAAAGAAATCAGATTTCATGAAGTTCACTTTGGAACCAAACACTAAAGAAAATTTTAAAATTAAACACATAAATAAAAAGCCCAAAAGCAGGGTAGGAGAAGAGAAAAAAAAATGAATAGAACAAGACAATCTCAAAGAGGGGCACACCTTGAAAGGTATCAAATGCCATCAAGTAGTTTTTACAGCTTTTATGATAATTTTTTTATTGCTTACTAGAATATTGAAGCAAAGAAGCTCAGTTTGAACAAAAACCATTCATAGGCCAGAGCACTTTTAATAAAGCAGTAGCTCCACCTAAATTTCATCTTCTGAGAAGTTGACAGCAAGATCCCAGTAGTGGCCAACACCAGCATCAACAAACATTTTCCGGGCAGCAGCTTCAGTTATGCACTCATGAACATAAAACCTATTAAAGCGAAGTTTGGCAACACTACTTTGCCAAACTAGCATGCACTTGTTGACATGTTTATCGTCATCTTCATCTCCATATTCCTCTTCATCTTTCACAGCATCATCCCAGTTAATACGCCTAAGCATAAGCTTCCCATACCTCTTGATGGATTTGCTTCCACCTTCAACTGCAACAACTTCCCCAGGCGACTTGAAATTGGATTTCATTTGGCTTTTGTTTCCTTTGAATAAAATTAAAACTTGGAGAAAATATGCAAAGAGAGGCAGAGAGCAATTGGCTTTTTCTTCTCCACTTGGAGAGAATATGCAGAGAGAGTGTGACTTGTCATCATGAGCCCTACCCGGCTTTTCAGCCAAGTCAGTCTAAAAATGTCTAATCAGGCTTTACTTTCAATGAGCTTTACTTTGTTCTCAGACAATCTTTTGCTCACGTGCTTGTCATCATGAGCTTTCAATGAGCTTTACTTTGTTAGTTTGTTCCATTTCATCAGGTTTTATTTTCAATGAGCAGATTGATTTTTATTTGTCTATTTGTTTGATATTTGTTCACAATTTTGTATTTGACTATTTGATTAATAAATAATATTTATAGCACATTGTTTGATATTTGTGATTAAAATATCGTGCTATCAGATGTGTGATTAAAATTTTCATTAAATTATTTGATATTTGTATAAAAATATTTTGATAAATATTTATTTATAAGTTTTAAATTAGTAAAATTTATTGATAATTAATTAATTTATATATATTTTTTATAATATTTTATAATTTAATTAATATTATTTTATTCAAAACACCCCAACGTTTCAAAAGGCTTACGCCCCAATGCCTCGCCTCATTGAGACAAAACGCCTCGCCCAACGCCCTTGCCTCTGAAAACACTGGTCTGAACCAGTGTTTTTAGAGGTGAAGGAGTTGGACGAGGAATTTTGCCTCAAGGCATTGGGGCGTAACTCTTTTGAATCTGTTGAGAAGTTTCAAAATTTTAATAAAATAATATTAATTAATTAATTAGAATAATAAAATTAAATTAATTTAAATTAATTTTTATCAAAGTTTAATACTTTACTAACTCTTTATTGTGTGATAATTAAAATTTTATAAATATTAATATATAAATTATATGAAGTATAACTTATATTTCTATATTGTTGTAACTTGTAAGTGATTAATTAAATAGTTTGTAATTATTATTAAACTAGATAACATGTATGTTATATTTATGAAGTGTAATAATGTCACAAAAAGAATACTAGATAGTGGTTAAGACCTATGACACTCATTAGGCCATGGATTTGAGCCTTTAACATGCATTTTTTCTTAAATTTTAAGCTTTTTTTTTAAAAAAACTTCATGGGGCGTACGCCTGGTGCGCAAAAATTACTCCCAAGGTATAAGACGAGCGCCCAGCAAAAGGAATGCCAAACCTTTCACGCCTTGAGACGTTTTCAAAACACCTCACCTCTAGGCGTGCCCAGATCTGAACTATGAACCTACTGCACTTAACTCCTTGATCTATTAATTTAGTGTTAGAGATTTCTAATTTATTAATCAGTTGCAATCAACTCATTTTATCACATTTTCGATGACATAATTGATCATGGAGCTTAATTCCCAAAAGGGCATCATGTGAGGGTTATTGTTTCCCTCACGTCTTCCTTTACACATGTGAAACATCTACCCTAATCCCCAAATAAAACCAAATCCCTAAATTGCCAAACCCATGCACGAAGTAGAAAGAAGAGGTATTAGACACCACCTTCCCCTTTAAACCTTAATTTTGTTTTTGTTTCAATATTTTCTCTTCATTTATTCATGACGACAAGAGAGGTAAGAAACATCCGTTCTTACTTCATCGATGTGTTTCTCTTTTTCTTCAGCTAAGTCTTCATGGGTTATTCCCATATTGAACATATGTCAAAATTTGTTGAATAGGATAGCATATCAGATAAGTAACATATGGTTTTGGGGCCATGTTGGTGTTGTGAGAACCAAGTTTTTCCTCTCTTTTTTTCTTTTCTTATTGGCTTATGTCTTAGAGATTCAGTAAAATGGGTTGGTGGGTTTAGCACTAAATCATCGATCAAAATAAGAGAGAAGAGAGAATAATTCCATGATTTAAGAAAAAAAAGTCATAAAGATAAAAAGATAATGACAAGGGTTTTGTGAAAGATTCATATTTCTTTTAGCATCACAATTATAATAATTAACAAAATAAATAATCTAAAACCTCTGTTCTCTTCTTTAAACAATTGAATTTCCGCGATCATACGATAAATTTAAAGAAAACAGATAACAATCAAATGAAGGAAGAATATTCAACACCAGTAGTTAATTAAAATAGTCCTCACGTGATGCCCTTTTGAGAATTAATGTCTTTGGTCAATTATGTTACTAGAAATGTGATAAAACGAGTTGATTGAAAATGATTAATAGATCAGGGATCTCTGATGCCAATTTAATATATTAATGAGTTAAATGCAATAAATTCATAGCTTAAATCAGTAAACCCTTAAATGAACAATGGTATCCTTATAAAGATTGATTTTTGATTTATATATTACTTCTTATGCATAGCGATGAGATAAAACTCATAGGTTACAATTTAAAAGAAAAAAATAGTTAAAATATTTTTCTTTCTATAGATAAGAGAAAAATAAGATGCAAGGAAAAAAAGTTAAAATGTAAAAATTTTCTTCTTTCATGCACAAATAATAATCTTTTTAAATCAAAAGATTGTAAGTGTAAAATAAACTTTTTTATTACTTTTTTCTTTTCTTCCACTTTTCTGTTTGATTTATCAAACACATAAAGAAAAGATCTTACGTTTTATTTTCTTTTTCCTCAATTTTCTTTTCTCTCACATTTCTAAGTTATGATTGACTCAAAACTTAATGAATTCCAAGTATTTCCAAGACAAAAAAAAAATTGTTGGTAAACCAAATGAAATTTCATTAGTAATTTTTTAAAACTTTATTGGTAATATCAATAAAAGTATAACTCAAAAAATAATGTTACCAATAAAATTTTTTAAAATTATTCTTGATCTAACCAAAAATTTCTCGAAAGACAAAACCACCATATCAAAATGTTGGTGGCAAAAAGATTTGGTTGGACGGTTCATGATCAACGCGAAAACTTTTTTACTCCTGCTCATAAAATTTTCTTTTAAAAGACTTCTGCTTAGGATTAAGTACATAGTTAACGTTAGAATAAAATCAACTTCATTAAGATAGGCAAAAGGAACTTCGACTACACCCAACACCTCATGAGAATTTCGTTCTCTTCACCCTGAGTCATGTGTACTAAGAAAATGAAAGCTAAGGAAGACTTGTTACTTAAAATCAACATTGATGTTGATATACCAAGCATTAATAAATATTTCACATCAAATTAATCAACCACTTATTTCAAAAGACTATTACTTTTCTCATCCCCAACAAACTTCCTTATCATCTAAACAACTTAATCACTTCATCCTTCTCCAACCATTTCCTCTATTGACTTACTAGAGGATTTCAAAGCAATTTTTTTTTTTTTGAAAAAAAAAAGCACTTCCTCTCTATGTTTCTCTGTTTTTGTTTTTATTTTCTTTTTCTTGGAATATGAAATTCACAAATACTGCTACTAGAAGATAAAATCTAGTAAGGTTGGTATCCTCTCTATGCATTTTTTTTTTTAAATTCCAGCATCCACTTGGTAGTAATTGCTTATTCTAAAGGGAAGTTTATTTCTTTGTTTGCAGTAGGGAGAGTAAATGATGATGATTCGATGATGCTTGTGTTGACAGAAGAAAGAGAGCACAACTGAACATACTCATAAAGGATTTGTGTATGAGCAGTCTTGTGCTCTCTCTTCTTCTGTCAACAGATTTTGTTCATGGATTTGGGGTAAAGATTTCCTTTTTGCCAATATTAGTTTACTGTCATCTTCATTATATATCATGCAACAACTAAGGTAAGGTATCCTTATGTATTTTTCTTTTAATCCCAATGGTTATGTGAATCACTTGATATTGCACCACCTCTTCATGAGAGTACTTGGTTTTACTTATAACCTATTTTTAACAGGAGTACTACATGAGTATCATTTTTGTTTATTGCAAATAGTTGTAATATAGCAGGATTCACAATTTGAATGGAAGGATTTGATTCTCCTCAACGATTCGATTTGGAATGGATAATAGAATTCATCTTGAATGATCGTGCAACACATTAATCGAATCAAATCATGTAATTCATTTGATTCAATAAATTTTTTAAAAAAAAATTAAAATTGATAAAAAAGAGTTTAAAAGTCTAGTATTTAGGATTAAAATAAACATTTTTTATTAATTTTGCTTTCCAGTTATCCTAAAAATTTCCAGTTCTAAGACTTTTTGCAAATTAACAAAAAAACCATATCTATACAAAACATAAATATGGAAGAGTGGGCATGAATGTTTGGCAAGTGGTCCTACCCATGTTACGTAAGCAAAAGAAAAATTAAAAAGATAGTACGCACAGGTGATGGTGGCCGGGGATACGGCTTGTTTGTTTTTAACCAGTGATGGGAATGAAAGAGGGAGAAGGCGAGAGGACTGGAAAATTATAGTCTTTTTATCCTTTTTGTTTATATTTTTTGCTCTTGGATTATTTTTTACTGTTCTTTTCTTTTTCTACTATAATTTTGTTTTTGAAAATCACACTCGATCAAAATGTAGTGTCTACAATATTAAATTGAGCAACTTATTAATACTTTCTTTGGTACTGTTTTATGAACAAAATATTTGGTTTCATTACTTTATTCTTTGAATTTATCAATTGAAGCTTTCAGATATTGAATTGGACACTATGAAATGAATGATATTTGATTATATTGTATATTGCTTTGCATATACAAAACAACATTTTATTATTAATAATTTAATCTAAATAATTTTCATAAATTTTTTATCTTATACCTGCAACATCGTCTAAGCTCATAATTTGTAAAGCATTCATATTTTTGATTTCAATTAGAAATAATTTATTTGGAAACATGTTTCGTATGAATTTTTTTTTAATATTTTGGTATTTCAAAGTGAGTATTTTACATTTAAAAAACATTAAACAAACTTTTTATACACACTTGTATGCGAGCACGAAAATACACACGTATATAGTTAAAATACATTAATTATTTTTTCATGTTTCAAGACTCAATATATCATATTTTCATCAAGCACTTATTTATATGATACAAATATATATAGCATATAATCACTATAAAAAAATGTTTATATTGACAGATTTTTAATCTGTAAATATAAATAATTTATACCTGACAAATTTTAAATCTATAAACATAAAGTTGATTTATAACGACGAATAAAGTATTCGTCAAAATAGAAAATCCGTAAACATAGGACTGAAAGATACTAACCGACCAAATGAGAACCGTCAGTATAAAGCCCAAAAACAAAAAAGTGCCTTACTCTCTCTGAAAAATTAGAGTTATTTTGGTAAGAAAATTTAAAATCGAGGCTCAAATTTCTGAAACCCTCAACTTTCATATCTCTCGCAGTTTCTCTTTCTCTCTCATTCAACACAGAACCCCAACTCTCGTCTCTCAAAGTCACTCTTTCTCTCTCATTCATCAGATAAGAACCCATTGGATCTTCACTATCTCAAACCCTAACTCTGTCTTCTCTCTCTCTCTCAAACACACAACTCATTTCTCTCTCCAAGCCATGAAGAACCCTAAGCCCATGCGACGAAGAACCCACGAAAAACCCACTGTTCATGAAAATCCGTGAAGAACCTCTTGCCGTGAAGAACCTGCGAGCCCCACCACCGTTGTTACTGCCTCCTATTTACCAAGGACCTCTCTGGTATTACTTAAATATGTGATTGTGCCAAAAAAGGCGACTATTTACAGCTTTCAACTTGGTTACATTCTCTCTTAGCCCTTCTCTCTTTGGCTCTTTGTTACTCTTTAATTATCTAATTGTTTATTTAGGTTCAAGTCATTTTTTGAGTATTATATATACAAAAATCTAAATATGCAGGCAATACCTAATTTTTACTGTTATTCGTTATTATCTTCCCCTTTTGAATGCAGGTAATAAGATCTCTGTAACAGAAAATTTGTGCTTTATCATATCACATTAAATTTCTCCAGGTCAGTTTCTAATTTTCTACCTTTTTTTCCAATTTCTTTTTTATTTGATATTCCTCTTTAATTTATGTTAAGCATCCATGATTTTGTGATTAAAGTTCTTTTAATTTGTGATTGATTCGTAATTCCATGTAGCTGAGTTCAATTTTCACAACCTACCCATCCATTAATCACAATCAAATACCTAACTTCTCAATCAGACGGTCAATTCCAACGACCATATTGTACACCCACAGACGTAATGCTTATATCCTTCAATTATTTCTTTTTCTATAATTTTAATTTTTCATTCGAGGTTTCAAGATAAGAATTTTGATCTAAATATTATGACATTGTTTGAGTAGATATTTTTGGGAAATGCAATTTAATAAGTTTAATTCATTACTGAATTGAATTTGATTTGTTTGAATGTTTAACAAATGGAGTTATTTTGAGATAAAACCTCTCCTAATTATGTTTATATGCTTCTCTGTATACTGTGGCTCCTGGATTCAGAAAGTTCTTTGTGTACTTGAATATCATTATCTGTTCAAATTAGTTAGCTCATTGCTTAATAACAAGGGCCGCATTTCAGCAGTTGCACCTTTCCCAATGTGGAGTTAATGTCCAGGTTTCGATCTGGGTTGTCATCCCTTCAATATAAAAAAGGCCGTACTTGTCACTCATGTCAGTTAATCTTCTTTGTGAGGTTGAATTATTCATTTTCTTTTCTATAGACTGATATTAAGGACGAGTTGGCTTCTGTTTCTCCTTCAAGTGAGGATGAAGGAAATGCTCTCAAAGTGAAGGAGTGGGAATTGGGGATGTTCCGAGATGAAGTAGTTGCTAGCCAGGGTATACAGATAAGGAGAAGACTGCCATCGGGGCTGCCTTTGCACTATGTGGGACCCTTTGAGTTTCGGTTGCACAGTGAGGATAGCACTTAACATTTTAGAGGAGATCATATGGCACAAGCATGTGGAAGTTTAACGGGTAATTTTTTCTGTGGTTGAAAAATTTGTGTCTTTTCACCTTTTCTTTTTCTTTGTAATTTTGTTGAGCTGACCTTGATGCTAACAATGATTACTTTTCAGATGAAGGCGAGAAAGTTTCTCTATGTGATTGAAAAAAGCTCTTGAGGTTGTTCCTCCCACTAGAGATTTCATTAGGGCTCTTAGGGCAGCCCAGCAATGAACTGGGCTACCTGGTTTGATGATTTGATTCTCTTTTCTCTCTAAACCAGACATTATCTTTGTTCTCTCCTTTTTTTCCCTTTATTTTATAATATGTTTCTAATTTTTGTAGTGTGAATCGACTGTACATAGATTTTTTTTTGTTACTGATGGAAAAAAAAATGGATGAAAAGCTGGTTTATGAAACATAGCTATATCACAGTTAGATAATTTAAGGTTTAACTTGGAAGGTATATTCTAAGTATTCACAGGTTTCTATAACATAGTAAAAAGGTGATTCAAGCCTCATAGCTAAATAATTATCTAATGTAATGGAAGGGAACTGATTTCTTTCCTCTTAGAAGGATATGTTTTCTTCCTCCCTGCTACCTATTTAACATTCAAATGTGTGAAAACATTCTTCAGTTTATTGATGAATTAATGTTAATCAGTTCTATTATGATCTTTTTTCTGATAAAAAAGACATTTGTAAAATGCTGATTATTGCAGTGTCAGACATCGCGCTTGAGATGGCTTTCCATGATTTAATGATACATGATCAGAAATATGTATGAAGAAGTGAAATGCTGATTATTTCCATGTTCTGATACTTTACATTTCTATGGTGGTATATTATTTGTTTTTTCTTCTTTTTAATCTGCTCTAATATGTATATAAAAAAATTCATCTATATTTTGATCTGGGCTTCTTTATTAAGACATTTGTAAAAAGTTAGTTCATTATATCTTATTCAAGATGTGTCTTTATTTGCATGCCAAACATGTTTTATTTTCTTCAGAACTATAGATTAGATTATTTGAGTGTGGATTTTGTTTTCTTTGTAGTATATACTTCCATTAATTGATTATGATATTCCAGAAAAGGAAAACCTATTATTAAGGACATGTACAACAGCCCTCTCACTGCAAGGTACGTATCTCCAGAATCTTTTACATGTTCCCGTCTTTATTTGCATACTAGATATCAGACTTCTATAAGTTTGATTGGCTTGCATTAATTGCTTTTAAATCATGATGATCTGGTCCAATATGCTTCTGATATTTTATTATTTTTGTTATCTTTTGGTTGTGTAGTGGCAAGGCTCATAATGACACATTACTGGCTAAATTTGAGAGTGTGTATACTGGTTCTAGTGACCATGGTTGTCAAATGGTTAGTTATCTACAATCTAAATACAATTTTGTTGTTTACTTTGTTTATGAGTCCCCTTTTCAAAAATGGATCCCCATATCTTTTGTCTTGCCAATTTGTATTCAAAAATGGATCCCCATATCATCATAGTCGATCTTTCCCTGTTGTAATTGTCATAAAATTGGTCATTAATCATTATTAATCTTTATCTTGAGTTCGTGAAATTGTATGTCTTGGTGTTTTTAGTTGAAAGGCTTCAGTTTTAATTGTAGTCTTTTGTACTTGGAAACATAGACAGTCTTGAGTTGTCATCATAGTCAGTCTTGAGTTTTAATTGATACATCTTAGAATGTGTTTGTGTTATATGTTTGTGTTTACAGTTTGATGTGAGGAGGAACAGGTTCTTGTGTAGTAATACATTGACCGAAGATGTGTATAGAGATCAATTCTTTATTATCTTATTTGAAATTTGGCTGAAAGGTTGAAGTTCTTGTTACAATTCTCATCAGTTGATACATCTTTTATATATATGCTTAAAATATTCTTGAGTATATAATGGTACAAATACTAAAAAAAAATCAAATACAAGTCTATATGCATGTGCTATTACTGTTTTGATACTAAGGTTTCTTGGTTGATTTGTAAATAACATTTTCTAACTGATTTAAATGCTTTAATTTTCAGGAACTTTCTACTCACTAGGAGATACTGTTGTTGGAAATCACTTTATGTTTTCCAAGGAATTAGGATTTCAAAAATTAACATTTAAGATATAATAGAATTTTGTTGTTTAGCCCAAAAGATGTTTTTATATATGTTAGACATTATATAAGATTTTATCTTTTCAATTGTACGCATTTGTTTTTGGATGAATGAAATGATTTTTTCATATAATCTGTGTACTCAATTATTTATTTTGATATTTTGCTGATATTATGATTTATTATGCACTAAGTAAGAAAATTAAGGAAAAACCGTTGCTATAGGTCTTTAAAACCGCCACTTAAGCATAATCACTATAGGTTAAGAAAATCGTTGGTATAGATTGAGGTGGTATATCGACGGTTTTAAAAACCGTAAGTAAAGGCCATATATAATTACGATTATAAAACCGTTATACCGACGGTTTTAAAAACCGTAAGTAAAGCTCTTTTATCTATACCGACGGATTAAATTTTCGTTGGTATATCCATTTAGCTATGTTTTTTGTTGTTATTTTTTAAAACTGTCGGTATAATCCAACAACATCCATATCCGGTTTTTCGGTTTTTGTCATTTTTTTTTGTAGTGAGTGTGCTTCTCCGATAAAGTTATATTATCATGTATAGATTAATTATAATAATTATAATCCATTTTTATAATATATTATTATTTTTACAAATGTTACAGGTTATTTAAAATTGATTTTGAAAACTTTTATTTTATCTTCTGATTCTCAATTCAATTAACGATTTAGAAGTTATGATTTTGACTTACAATTCAAATCTCTATTAGACAACTATGCAGAAATTACAAGTTGCTGCATATTTTTTTCCATGTAAAGTTGACTTTATGTTACAAATTGTAATTTGCCATGTTCTAGGTTTTGATCTACTTGTTGTTAGGTCTAAAAATTTAAGGCGATGCTATGATCAATACTACTGTCGTTCTATAGAAGAGTAATTTTGTTGAATATAGACTCTAAACCTACTTAATTATGCTTCTTCCTTGTTGTGCTGATGTTGTAGACTTGTAGTTCTCAAGTAGCAACATGTATGCCGTAAAGACCTTACTGTTTGATACGATTGTGCTTGCGGATCGAGTACACCACCATATGCACAAAACCACCACTTTTTTTTTTTTTTTTTGTTCTTTCTAAATTAATTTTCTTGAAAAATGTTTTAAAATTTCAATCCATCTGGCTAAGGCATGTTAATGATAAGTTTTTTTTTTTTTTTTCATTGTACCAATAACAAGTCTTATTGAAACCAAAACATTACTCATACATAAAAAGAGGTGTAATAGTTATGCTTGTTCGCTTGTAGTTAAAATGTAGGGTTCTTTTCTTTTAATCAAACTATGCTTAAATAAATTAAAGAGAATAAGTTTGCTTGTCCGCCTTTCTTATTACACCATCCGATTTGTGTGCAGTTTTTGAGTGATACGAAATCCTATACCACAATGTGTGAGCAAGTCACTCGTGAAGATTTCGAATCATGCAAACAAGACTTCTCCAATCACTATTTACAGTTCAGACTTTGATCACATCACTTTCAAATTTTCAACTACTTTTTAAGTGCTTCTCTTGATCATTGCATTGGACAAAAGATTGAGATTAAGGTCACACCAACAGTAGAAGAGTCTCCTGGAGCTTTTTTATCACCACCAGGATCACATCAAGCTTCTTCATCACCCATGAGATCACCTTGCTCACTTCCTTCATATATCATTGGAGGGATATTCTCCTATACCAAGGCAAGATCTGAGCTACTCCCCACCTCCTTGGCTTGTTTGAGTATTACTTAAATGCAACTTGATGTATGGAAAAATTCTTCATTCAACAACATGACGACACACGACACCCTTCAAGGGCAAGAGAGTAATTTCATAAATAAAACAAACTAACCAGTCGAGTGGCTACATGTGGCAAAAGACAAAACGGTAATCTCACACAGGAACTTTAATTCTATTAGGACACTCCAGCCTATGGAACCCTAACTCTATCAGAACTCTCCACCCTATGGGGGTTCTAATCCTATCATAATACTCAGCATTAATTACTTTCTTAATTGAATTCTACCTCTAAACTTTATATAAAGGGGGCTCACATTATCAAAAGTACACACTCAATTCTTTCTCAAATCCTTCAGCTCTCTCACTCCCCGTTTTTCTACGCATTTAGTTTACTAACTTAGGCATCGGAGAGTCCCCTCGGAAGCACAACCCTTCCGGTCCTCCAACGACTCTTTAAGGTTTCTTTTGTCTTTGCGTACGCAGGTACCCTACCATGTCCGTTCACTTGCCTAAAAGATTTTCGACGTAAGCATATTAGTGTCGTATGTGGAAAACCAGAAAAAGAACCCATCTGTCACGATACTGCCCAAGAATGCTTCCAAAAACGTCGTTGTTGCCGCTACCACCACTACCGCAGTAATAGCCAATGCCGCTAATGGTAGAAATACATTTACCACTCTAACTTCAACTAGTCGCGGCCTACGCACTGGTATTGAACTCCTAACCATCCTTGAACATGTCGTAATCGGCCAAAATCCCAACGAGCCATCTGGCGAGCAGTCGCGGTAGGATCAACAATCTCAACCAAACCACCTAGTTCACTAAGGCCAGGCAAACCCGGATGCCCCAGTCACACTAGGACAATTCATGGAACTTACCCAGTTGGTGGCTGATCTAGCTGCTCGACTCAGGGGGTAAGTGTAACAACTCATCCCGGGTTGGCCACTCCCAAGACGGTGTTGTCACTTTTTGGAAATCCTTGCACGACATATATATGCAACAATAAAAATAATACAACTGCAATTGTTACATCATTCCACAACCCTCAACAGGGGAGATACATCATTCAAATCTCAACTTAAACATTTTATACGACGTAATATGCCTGAATATTTACAAATAAAATTTTATTTTATTTTCCATTAGTCTGAGAATGTGGACCACGTGGCTTACAGATAATGACTTCGTCTTAATCTCAGCTCACCAAACTATCTGTCATGCCTGCTACCTAAAATCTTTGTACAATGAAGAGTGAGCTTCACAAACTTAGTGAATTAAATTTACTAGAAGTATTCGATTATATACTCCCAGTTACATATTATAATTCAATTACTTCTAATAATCTTTCGATATCCATTCATCTCTTTCCTCAAATAATTCAATAACAATATTTTGTAATCATTACTTAATTTCATAATTCCTCCATTACACAATCTTTTCTTAAGTTACTCATTAGACATATCAATCTTTCAACCATATATTTAATCATCTCTAAATTCTCAATTCAACATCACAATTTACCTCGTTATGAGGTTCACAACATATAATCAATCACTCAGACAATTCTCGTCAGATCATACTTCTATATTTCCTTCTCATCATATTTGTCTCTCTATGAGACTAATTCATCTATCAATAAATTTACACTCAAGAATAACACTTTAGCATCTCAAGCAATAACAATCAATATTTAAAGCAAATGCAATATGTGAATTTAAATGTTATTATTATTTGGGAACGTCTTCCCACATGTTGACATGTTTATCTTATACCGACTGCCTTCCCGGTTCTTTTATTCTCATTCAGATCGACTGTCTTTCCGGTTCTTTTATTTTCATTTAGACTGGCTGTCCTCCCGGTTCTTTTATTTTCATTTAGACCGACTGCTTTCCCGGTTCTTTTATTTCCATATATATGCATATGAATAATGACATGAACTATGCATATGAACAATGATATAGAAACAAACATGTTTTCAAACATTTAAATTAGCTATCCTGGTTATTCTCAAATTATTATTTGAAATATTCCACTAAATTCTTCTCCTCATAAATCATATCAAATCATCTACCATAGCTCATCAAGAATTTCATTTATCACCTTTATTATTAAATCGACTCATTATTCTAATAATATTTCTTCTCATATAATAATTTTCTATACATCAATTATTCCTATCATACCTATCAACCAATTTTTCATCTACCACCAAATCATAAGTTAACAATTTATTATAATAGTATCACTATATATTTATCTTGATTACTTAAAGTAAATCTAACTCACCACAAGCACTTAGAGCTACCCGTGGATCACCTTCTTGCATTTTCTACTATTTTTTTGCAATTTTCCCCGATTCCTGATCTTCAACATCTGACAAAATATTTATATTAAAATTTCGAATGTAGTCTTCAATTCTTCCATAATTCACACCCTTTGAAAATTCCTACATTGAATTTCAAGAAATTTCATGTATGCTAAATTTCAAAAATAAAATTCATGTTATTACCTTTTGTTTTTTTTAGAACTTTCCGTGACTCTCTTTAAAATTCTCCAGTAAACCCCTTCAAAATTTTACTCTTTCAACTTTTCTTTCAGTCCCCAAGTGTTTAAAGAAATAGAGTAGTTTGTATTGAAGAAGTAAGAAAACCATGAGTATTACAATTCTACCCACCTTATAAAAATTTCTTCTTCAAAATTCTCTTACCTAATTCATGAAAGAGTTGAGGGTATTCTTTCCCCATTCTTGCTTCATGCTCCCAAGTAGTTTCTTCAACATCTTTGCTTTGCCATAATAGTTGAATCAATTAAATAACTTTATTACGCAAGATTTGTGCTTTTTTCTCTAAATTTCTCATTGGTACTTGTATAAAAGTCAAGCCTTCCTGAATTTCTACAGCTTGGCTCGAAATATTATGAGATTCATCATGTAAGCACTTTCGCAAAAGTGAAACTTGAAATACGTTATGTAACTGTTTCGACCCTGGAGGCAAATCCAGGCTATGCACAACTAGCCCAACTTCTTCAATAACCTCATAGGGTCCTACATACCTTGGACTCAACTTTCTTTTCTTTTTGACACTCAACACACCCTGCCATGGAGATATTTTCAAAAATATCCAGTCACCAACCTAAAACTCAAGAAGTCGTCTTCTATTATCAACATATCCCTTCTGTCTATTTTGTGCTGCTCTAAGGTTTTCTCTAACCTGTTTGATCCTTTCAGTTGTTAACTTAATAATTTATGGACCAAACATATTTCGCTCTTCCACTTCTTTCCAACATATAGGAGTTCTACACCTCCTACCATACAATGCATCAAACGGTGCCATTCCAATACTAGATTGATGTTGATTATTATAAGCAAATTCAATTAATAGCAAGTAAGCATCCCAACTTACTAGGAAACTCATCACATTTACCCTCAACATATCTTCTAGTATTATAATAATCTTTTCTGTCTGCCCATTTATTTTAGGATGAAAAGTTGTACCAAACTGAAATTGCGTACCCATAGCTTTCTGCAAGCCTCTCTAGAATCTAGATGTAAATCTAGCATCTCTATTTGATACTATGCTCAAAGGCACTCTATGCAATCTCACCATCTTAGTTACATACGATTCAACCAACTTTTTTTTAGGACTCCAATTAGTTTTAATTGAAAGAAATTGAGATGACTTAGAAAGTCTATCTACTATTACTCACACTGTATCGTGACCTCTCTGGGTATGGAAAAATCCATAATTAAAAATTGATGCTCACATTTTTCTATGGTCATTCGAGCACAGGAAGAGGCTGTAGTAAGCCTCTCGGATGTTTATTCTCTGACTTCACTTGCTGACAAATCAAACATCTAGAAATATATTCAACTACATCCCTCTTCAATTTTGACCACCAGTAATTCTGTCTCAATCCTCTATACATCTTATTGTTACTCAGGTGCATCGAATATACATGATTATGCGTCTCTCTTAATATCTCCATTCTCAAATCCACATCATTAGGAACACAAATCCTATGTTCCAGTACCAAAATACCATCATTTCAAATTTTTGAACTCATATTACTTTCTACTAAGTACTTCATGCTTAATCTTCTCTATCTCCTCATCTCTACCTTGCATTTCTAATAAGCATTTTACTAGGGATGACTGTACGACCATATTTGCTAACAATGATCCTCTATCACTGATATTCAACTTCAACTTAATTCTTGTCTCTCTTAAACCTATCATCAATGTCACATCATGACCCTCAATAACAATTAATCCTTTTATAGATTTTCTACTCAGTACATCAACTACCACCTTCGCCTTTTCTAGATGATAGTTGATGTGCGAAAATTTACCTAAATTATTAAGCAAATAACCGAACAGTTTTACTTGTAAGTGCACAAGGTCAACAGTAGCATAGTGTGCAAATGCGAGATCATCTCCACAAGGATTGGTGAATTTCGTTTTAGAATTAGTTTCACAATATAAAATGATAGAAATAAATATTGAGTTTAAATTGATAATGATAAGAACATAGGGCTTTAATATCCACCACTAATCATACTTTCCCAACAAGTAATGTGCCAATGCTCTAGCCCTTTCATGAATACCTAATGTTTGTTAACCTAAGGGCTTGGTCCGCTCCTTAAACTATTGATTTCCCTAAGCAACGAGTTAGGCATGGTGTATACTCTAACTCTTTTCTTTCTTAAGGGATTCAGCACGGTGTATACTGAGTTTTTCCTTAAGAGAGCATAGGATCTGTGGAAATCGACAACCACACGAGACCTAGGGCATGGTGTATATTCCTGGTTTCTCATGTTGATTAATCCAAGAACCTGGTGTGGATTTCTTTTGTTACTATTGTCAGACTCAGAACTCGGTCATCCAAATTGATCTAACTAACTAATCCATACCACATGCATATGTTGATTAGACAAACACATATGAGGAATTCAATAAAACAGGCATTAATCAATTAAAACATCATAACATAACTATTTGCAAAGGCAACAATACTCATATATTGAAAAGCATAATTATGGCTTCAATCTAGCCCTATTAAGAAGTTAGTTACACATGCTTGTGATGCTAAACATCTTCATAATGTAAAATAAAAAGAAAAGAATAAACCCGAAAAATACTACGGAGAAAAGTCGTCAATTCGTCTCCAAAGCTTACAATTGAAAAGAAGATAAAAAGTGTTGTTTCTGTGTTTTACAGGCCTATTTATAAGGTTCTAAAGACACCCCAAAACCCTAATTTCCAAAATAACACCCGAGTTATTCTTTCCGAAATTGGCTCTGAAATTTTACTGCACGTGTGTGCTCGATCCCATGCTTTTGCGCTCGAGCGCAACCTTCTATGTGTGCGCACGAGTGCTTGTGCGATCGATCACAGACTCCTTGCACTCGGTCACACTTGGTTGTTTCTAAGTCTTCCAGATTTCTTCCTTAAAATTCCAAAATGCTACATTTTCTTCAATAACCTATAAAAACACAGAAAACGCAAAAATGAAGTAGAATATACTAAAATATGTAAGCAATGAGCTTAACAACTATAATTTAAGGGGCTTAAATATGACTATTTAAGCACTTATCACACCCTCAAACTTGCATATTGCTAGTCCCTTAGCAATACAAAATGAAAAACTAACTGAAAAACAATATCAAAAATAAATTCATCATTCATGATATCTAAAAATTTGGGTTGCACACAAAACCATGATATTTGTTCATGAGTAGGCTTAAAATATAAACACATCTTTGCAATGGGCTTTAAATTCTAATCACTTACACAAGGCTGGTTTAAGGCATCGCAAGTCTGACTTGGTGTGTGGTGAATTAGCACATAAGAGATGAAGCTTCCAAATAACTCCAATGTATAGTGCTTCAGTGTCTTAACATTCATCGAATTTCCTATCAGAATGAACAATAATAGCATAGTTTTATTTCTTTCTTTCCCTTTATTATGAGATTTTTGCCACATTGAGTTCCCTTAAGCTTTCTAATTGACCCATGTAGCGAGTGTTTAGCAAATGACTCCCAAACCAGATGGTTTTAAGGCATTAGGTGTAAAGACACCCCTAAGGACTTGCTAACTCGAGTCAAAAAGGCTACGAAACTAACTGATCTTAATGCTACCAAGCAAAATTCCCACATTTTGATGTGAACGCTCACTACTTACTGAGGCAAGAGGTCCAGTGACTCAGTGAAAATTTTATTTAATGATCATTATATGCATAATTCCCATCTTTTGATGTGAACACTCACTGCTTACTGAGGCAAGAGGTCCAGTTACTCAGTGAAAAGTTTATTTAATGATTATTAGGAGCATTTTATTTTCTCTTTTTGTGCAATAATTTTTTTTCTTTTTTTCTATGCCAAAGTGTTCTTCTAACAAGTTATCTGATTTTAGTTAGGCCATTGAAACATATACATAACAGTTATGTGTCATACCCCACACAATTATGTGCTAATATGCTCGTGTCAGATTTAGATCAAACTTTTGAATTCTTAAATGCCTTGAAGTAAGTAATTAAACTTTTAAAACTTTATTATTAGACCATGTGTTCTAGATTTTAAGCTTAATGATGAAGTTTTATCATAATATTTGTTGTAAATCAACCAAAATTTTTAAAACAATATGAACATGCATTTATCTTTTCAAGAATACTAAAAAACTGGGACAGAGTGTGTGAATGTGTCTCCCATACTCCCAAACTTAATGTACACATTGTCCCTAATGCATGAGTGATATGGAAAGATCTGACCTAGGAGATGGAAAACTAGATGGCTGGCATGGCTCGTAGCACACCCCCAAACTTGAACTTGATGCACTCACTATGTCCCTGAAAAAAAAAACAAACATAATACCAGAAAATAAGAGACACTAATAATAAATAGTTATAAAAGTAAATACTAACAATAAATGTGAAAAAAACACTAAAAATAAAAGGATATGGTGTGGGGTGCCTCCCATGAGCGCTAAGTTTTACGTCTTCAGCCAGACGGGGCACCTCTCTCACTGCTGGTCTCCAGGTGGTGCAGTCGATGAGGTACCAAGTGCAGGAGGTAGTCGATCAAGAATGGCCTGGAGCATTGCCTCCTGCCTCACAAAGCGTACCTCCAAGCCATCGATGCGCTGATGCATTAGTAACATCGTCTTCCTATCCTCCTGACGAATGTCAGAGAGCTCAAATTAGAGAGAAAACATCTCGTCAAGAATATACTGGTACCCTATGGGTCCCATGTCAGAATGATCATCTTCCCAAGTATGGCTCGCTGTGGGGTTTTCGATCTCTATGGGATCATCCTCCACTCGCTCATCAGCAGGTGCATGCCCTCGGGGTCCTCTGGGCATATGGGATTGGCTCAGGCTCCACTGGCTCTTCCCAAGAATGTGTGGTCACTCACCGGTCCATCAATAGAGGAGCCTTTGATCCCCTTCTTCTTGAATATGTAGCTGAGGAGGAACGGGAAAGGGAACCCCCATGCATTCACTGTGGTGGTCTGGCGGCCATGGATGTGGTCCAAGAACTTATGGAGCTGGCTCTAGATGATAGCCAAGATGGAGTTCCAGTGGCCTCTGTGGAAAGCATATAAGGCCTGTAAGAACTGGTCCCTCCTCTAGGTCTTGTGCCCCAATGGACACACATTCCGCTGGAAGATGAAATCTACGAGCTAGAGTCGTGGAAGCAACTTGGACCGGCTCCCAGCATTGTTATACCGATCGACATACTGGCCAGCACATATGTCCTCAATGATGGAGGGCAAGGGAAAAGACTCCGGCTGTTCCTCCATCTGGGTGTCCTCGGGAGAGGACTCATCACAACAGTGAAGAGAAGCAGTTATATCAGCAGAGGTCACCTCTATAAACTTGCCCTGGACCGATTAAGACAAGAACCCTGGTCTGTTGCAGTCAAATGATAGGTTCTCGTAGAACTGGACCACAAACCGGGTGTAGGCAGTAGAAAAAATAGGCTTGAATAGCCTCTTCATCTCCCAGTGCTTGAATTCTTGGACCGCCCATCGAGTGGCTTCCAAGCTCTTGAAGTCCTCATCAATGTTGAATGTAGTTTCGAACAAGATCTCTCGTTGTTTGAAATTGGGTCGGGATGACTGGGCATGGCTGCTCGAGGCACGGGAGGTGGAGGCAACTTGTTTAGGCATCTTGGGCAAGTTTCTGTACAAATTGCGCTCGATCACACTAATGTGCGCTTGATCGCACTGTTGTCCTACGCTAAATCACAGATGCCTTGCACTCGAGTGCACTAAGTCAGGAAAATGATCAAACAAGTTGTGAGCAACCTAAAAACTAGTTGAAAGGGGAGGATTTCAAAGTTGGTCAACCCCCTGCAAATCACCCAAAACAACCACAGAACGAGAAAACCAAGTGTATATGCAAATAATTTTGGTTAGAATGTATTAAAATCAGATTTGTATATGCAATGAGGGGGCTAAATGGGAAACGGAATATAAGAAGGAAATAATGGAGTAGGGCTATGTACCGTACAGTGGAGGAGGTGGCGTTTTGTGATGATGATGGGTGGTGAGAATGGGTGGTGAGAGTTTGAGTGTCGTAGCTAATAACTGTTGTGCAAGAGAGAGAGAACGAGAGAGAAAGTGTGAGGTGTGATAAGTGAGGGAAGTGTATTTAAAATCAACACGTGACTGTCTGCCTCGAGTGCGCTCGAACGCACTCTGAAGTGCGCTCGATCGCACTTGTGCGCAAGTGTGTGCGTGTGCGTGCGCGAGTGCGCTATTAGGTGCATGGTGATTCTGTGCTCGAGTGCACTATGACATGCGCTCGATCGCAAGGGCAGACTGTACAAAATGAAAAACTGGATTATGGATAGTTAGAAAAAGTTAAAAATAATAAAAATAAGAACAAAAGTAAAAATGTACTGTACTTAGTGGCCTTAGTACCACTGACCTTAATAGAGGTGCTTGAGGTACATATTTATCAAAGTCAGAACTGCTCAAGCACTCTCTATAGTAGCTTCAGTGCTACTCTCTTGGAAGGGGGCACTTAAAGTCCACCTCATATGGTTCAAGTGCTCTCGGTTCTGCTGCATACTGGACAGATTGAAGTGCCAAGTCTTCATCTCTAGGTGGCAAGTTGATTTCAAGATATGGCTAGACTCTGTGTCCATTTACCGTGAATGTATGATTACCATTGGAACTATGGATCTCCAAAGCACCATGAGGAAAGACCTTGGTGACCACATAAGGACCAGACCATCGGGACTTTAGTTTGCCTGGGAACAGTCTTAATCTTGAGTTGTAGATCAACACCTTTTGTCCCACATGAAACTCTTTCCTTACTAGTTGTCTATCATGATAGGTTTTTGTCCTTTCTTTGTAGAGCTTGGCATTCTCATATGCATCATACCTTAATTCTTTCAGCTCATTTAAGTGCAGCTTCCTCTTCTCACCCGCTTGTTTCATGTCAAAATTGAACTGTTTTATGGCTCAATATACTTGATATTTTAACTCCACTAAAAAATGGCATGCTTTCCTAAAGACTAAGCGGTATAGAGACATGTCAATTGGTGTCTTATAAGCTGTCTTATATGCCCATAGAGCGCCATTCAATCGCAAAGACCAATCCTTCCGATTAGGATTCACGGTCCTCTCTAGGATGCCTTTGATTTCTCGGTTACTTATCTCTACTTGGCCACTGGTCTGAGGATGATATGGAGTGCCCACTTTATGGGTGATCCCATATTTTCTGATTAGTTCGGCAAAAGAATGATGATAACAACGACTGCCGCCATCACTGATGATTGCTCTTGGAGTCCCAAACCGGGTAAAGATGTTATCCTGTAAAAACTTCACAACCACTTTGTGATTATTAGTCTTTGAGAGGACAACCTCGACCCATTTGGACACATAATCCACACCCACAAGAATATATAAATAACCAAAGGAGTTAGGAAATGGACTTATGAAATCAATGCCCCATACATCAAAAAATTCTACTATATGAATATTTTGTAAGGGCATCTGATTTCAGGATGAGATGGTACCTGTCCGCTGGCATCTATCACATGAGCTGCAGAATGAGAAGGCATCTTTAAACAAATTAGGTCAATAAAAACCAGATTGTAACACCTTAAGAGCTGTTCTCTTGGCCCCAAAATGTCATCCACAAGCAAACTGATGGCAATGTTGTAATAGGCTCAAATTCTCCTCCTCTGAGATACACCTTCTGATGATTTGATCAAGACAGAATTTGAATAGGTAGGGGTCATCCCAATGGTAGTGTCTAGACATAGATATCAACCGCTTCTTTTCTTAACTGGTCATATGTGGAGGAAAAACCTTAGCAGTTAGATAATTGACAATATCAGCATACCATGGAAGTGTTACCTTGAGTGTGAACAATTGTTCATCGGGGAAGTTCTCATTCAAAGGTAGCTCATTTTTGTTATCCTTATAAGGTAGCCTAGATAAGTGATATGCAACCAAATTCTCACTGCTCTTATTGTCTTTAATCTCAAAGTCAAACTCTTGCAATAGGAGGACCCATCTGATTAACCTAGGCTTTACATCTTTTTTAGAAAACAAATATCTCAAAGCAGCATGATCAGTAAAGACAATAACCTTAGAGCCAATCAAGTATGATCTAAATTTCTCTAAAGCAAAAATAACAGCTAACAATTCCTTTTCAGTAGTAGAATAGTTTAGATGAGCATCATTTAAAGTTCTAGAAGCATAGTAAATAGCATGAGATACCTTATTGACTCTCTGGCCTAATACAACTCCCAAGGCGAAGCCAGTAGCATCACACATCAGCTCGAATGGAAGACTCTAATCAGGTGCCATCATTATTGGTGCGAAGGTGAGCACGTTCTTCAATGTGTTGAAAGCTTCCATATAGTCATCAATCCAATCAAACATGGTATCTTTAGCTAATAATGCGGGGAAAAATCCTTGATGAACCGTCCGTAGAATCCAACATGTCCAAGAAAACTTCTGACACCCTTGACTGTTAGAGGAGGAGGCAACTTTGAAATAATGTCTGTAGACTGAGGTTTCAACCCAAGAGAGGGGGGTGAATTAGGTTTTTAAAACTTTTGCTAATTAATCACAAGTTTATAAAAACGGTTTAATCCACAAGAATGCAAACAAGTAAAATGCTGTAAACAAAAGAGTTTAAGGAATAGAAGATGCAAACTTAGTTTATAGTGGTTCGGCAATATTGGATTCGTTCCGACTCTACATCCACTCTCTTCAAGGAACCTCCTTGAAGTAATCCACTAAAAAATTTTAGTTGTGCAACTTCACAGGTGTTGGACAAACCTTACAAACAATCCCTTCCACCTGGAAGCTTATCCCTTCCTCTAGGAAGCTAATCTCTTCCTTTCGGAAGTTAATCCCTTTACAATAAATGATGTAAAGTAAATGGTAGAGAGATAGCAATGAAAGCTTATACAACTGAATAATATCTCTCTTTCAAGGTAAAGCTTGAATAATGGCTCAACAATAAATATCTCAAAGCTTTTGTTTATTAATGAGTAAAAACTTGATTGAATATGTAATCTCTCTCATTTAAATGCTCAATAAAGTGGGTCTATATAGCCTTGTATTGATATGTCCATTTTGTACTGACTTAGAATGTTTTGGTGCGTTTTGTGCTGAAATCTCACGTCTCAACGGTCATATTTTTTGAATTACTAGTCGACTAGATCTTAGTACTAGTCGACTGGCTTAGGTGAAAAGCCTCACCTTTAAGGTTATGATTGGTACCAGTCAACTAGGTTGTTCTTACCAGTCGACTGGGGACTGTCTATCCAAAGTACCAGTCGACTGGGTTGTTCTTACTAGTCGACTGGGGACACACTGTCCAAAACACCAATCTTCTAGTGTAAGTACCCAGTCGACTGGGTTGCCCTTCAACCCAGTTTTTCATTCTTTGAAATGCTTTTGACTTTTAAACGTTAGTTTTTTAAAATTATTTTTCAAAAAGAGCCATTGGACAAGCTAGTTACCTGAACAAGTTAGATTTACAACTTGTTTCAATACCTTATACATATACTAGATCTTCTGTCTTGACTTGGAGTTTGATTCAGGTTGAGTTCTTGTACCTTGATTTCTAGCTGTATGCTTAATGCACTTAGATAGCACTGTTAGTACAATTAAAGTTGTGTTTTGTCATCATTAAAATTTAGGTGAGGGTCAACAATGTCGATCTTAGCCTTGTCCACCTCAATACCTTTGTTGGAAATGGAATGACCCAACACAATGCCTTGTTGAACCATAAAGTGACATTTTCCCAATTTAGAATTAAATTGCTTTCTTCACATCTCTTTAGGACACTTTCTAGATGATTGAGGCATTCATCAAAATTAGACCCAAAAACACTAAAATCATCCATAAATACCTCAATGAATTTCTCTACCATGTCGAAAAAAATGCTCATCATACATCTTTGAAAGGTGGCTGGTGCATTGCATAGACCGAATGTCATCCTTCTATAAGCAAATGTACCAAAAGGGCATGTGAAAGTAGTCTTTTCTTGGTCCTCAAGTGCTATGAAAATCTGGTTGTACCCACTATACCCATCCAAGAAGCAATAATAGCTATGGCTGGCTAATCTCTCTAACATCTTATCAATGAAAGGCAAAGGGAAGTGATCTTTTCTGGTTACCTTGTTTAATCTTCTGTAATCAATACATACCCTCTAACTAGTAGTTTTTTTTTTTTGTAGGTATGAGCTCATCATCTGCATTCTTCACCACTGTGATCCCACTCTTTTTCGGAACAACTTGAACCGGACTTACCCATTTACTGTCTGAGATGGGTAGATAAGGCCAACATCTAATAGTTTTAATACCTCTGCCTTTACTACCTCTTTCATACGTGGTTTAAGTCTTCTTTAAGCATCCCGAGTGGGTTTTGCTTCTAAAGGTAGATATGATGCATACACTTGGTTGTACTTATCCCTTTGAGGTCAGCAATTGTCCATCCAATAGCAGATCTATTCTCCCTAAGAACCCTCGATAGTTTCTCTTCTTCTCCAACACTCAAAT
Source organism: Bretschneidera sinensis (assembly GCA_023935145.1). NCBI lineage: Eukaryota > Viridiplantae > Streptophyta > Magnoliopsida > Brassicales > Akaniaceae > Bretschneidera > Bretschneidera sinensis. The sequence continues at coordinate 35,064,505 of CM043701.1, read as the reverse complement.
TAGCAGCAACAATCACAAGTAATGCCCTCTTTTCTCCCAAATAGGCATAAGTTAAATGCTCTGGTAGCTTATTCAATTCCAAGTTTGGTGCCTGGACAATAGAAAGGAGAAGAATAGTATTAGTAGGTATAAGAGATTCAAATGGAGGGGTATACTTACTTGGATGTTTTGGAGAGGCCTCAAGAAGGTGCATAGTTTTAATGATGTCATCAATAACATCTTTAGGTTTTTGCTCGATATCCAATTTTGTAAAACCATGGGTAAGGATAGTTTCCAATGGATCAATGTGATAGACCTGAAAAGCTTGCTTAACAAAACTTTGCATCATACATACATTAAAGTATTCCATATCATCTTGAGGTAATTTCAATGCATCAAATATTTTGAACTCTATTTTCTCACCATTTACCTTCATACTTACTATACCCTTTTTCACACAAATCTTTGTATCAGCAGTTCTCATTAAGGGTCTTCCTAAGATGATGGGAAGAGGTAATAGCATAGAACATTCTTTCATATCTAATACAATAAAATCAGCAGGTAAAATAAACTCACCTACCTTTACCAAGACATCCTCAAGAATACTACTCGGTCTCTTGATGCTTCTGTCTGCCAATTGCAAGGTGATGGAGGTTGGTTGAAGCTCCCCCAAACCTAGTGTTTCGAATACTGTGTTGGTGGAAAATTTACACCCGCTCCTAAGTCCAGTAATGCACGCTCAAACAGCTGGTCATCTATCCTACAAGGAATGATAAAACAACCCGGATCTTTCAATTTTGTGGTAGTTTTCTTAATAGCACAGCACTTACCTCTTCCGTTAAAGCTACTATCTCATGTTCCTGAAACTTCCTCTTATGAGTGCAACAATCTTTCAAAAATTTAGCATAAGCAGGTATTTGTTGAATTGCATCTAATAAATGAATGTTTATTTCTATTTTCCGTAAAGTCTCAAAAATATCAAGCAGTTTATTTTCTTTCTTTTGCTTTACTAGCCTTTGCGAGAAGGGTGGTGCATTCACCTTCTCCATCTCACTTACCTTTGATACCGATGGTTTCTCTAAAGATACTTTTGCAGACTCATCGGTTCCTATAACCTTACCATTCCTAAGAGTTGTGACAGCCTTCAATTGCTGGTGCCCCCTAGGTTAGGTAGTGTTTGAGCTGGAAGCTCACCTTACTTTCTGCCACTCAGTTCTTTAGCCAATTGTCCCATTTGTACCTCTAGCCTTTGAATGACTTGTTCGTATTTTGCAATGGTTTGTCTTAGCTCAGTCCAAAATTGCCTTTCATCTGCCATGAACTGATCTTGTGAAGTCATCAACTGTTGTTGTTGGGTTACCAATTTCCTCACAAGACTCTCTAGATCACTTTTCTTTGAATCGGAAACTGAGTGGGCTACTAGTTGGGAGTTCTTTTGCTACCCTTGATGGTTCAGGGCATTCTGATTGTTGCTCCAAGAGAAGTTGGGTTGGTTTCGCCATCCAGGATTGTAAGTGTTTGCATATGGATTGTTCTTTGGCGGATAGTTGTTTGGTCCCATATAATTCGCTTGCTCTAGATCTGCAGATGAATATAAAGGACAAGTCTCAGTATTATGATCAAAATGAGAACATATAGCACATACCTGGAGTGGTGTAACTGGTGAACTAGGTAAGGTGTTCTGAGCGGTCATGGCTTTAACAAGCAGATTTAGCTTCCTCTCCATAGCAGCTATCTGATTAGAGGATCCACCATTTAGAGTCACCTCATACATACCTTTGCTTTTAACTCTTGGTCTACCCCTAGAGGAGAATTGCTGGGTGTGCTCACTTAATGTCTCAAACAGCTCCATAGCTTCTTCACTACTCTTTTCTATCAGCATACCTTCACAACCTGAATCCATAATACTTTTATTAGTATCACTCAAACCTTCATAGAAAGCTTATACCAGTTCATCCTGAGGTAGATTGTGATGTGGGCATTTGAGTAACAGCTCGTTGAAATGTCTCCATGCCTCAAAGAACAGGTCTCCATCCTTCTGTTGGAAAGATTGAATCTCCTTCCTCATTTGTCTTGTCTTTTGAGCTGCGAAAAACTTCTTTAGGAACTTACTGGCCAACTTTTCCCAAGTGTGGATAGAAACTGCAGGCAATGAATTGTACCACAGTTTAGCATTATCTTTTAATGAGAAAAGGAAAAGAATAAACCTGATTCCCTCTTGGTCTAGGCCCCAGATATGCTGGAACTTGCAGAGATCAAAGAATTCCCGAAGGTGCAAGTGTGGATCTTCAGCAGGTGTACCCCTAAAGTGAGTTAATGCATTGAGTATCTGTGGAGATATGTAATAATTGTCTTCCACCTCTGGTTGATAAGCAATGCATGATGGTTGGTCGAGGTTCCGTGGGATGAAAGATTGCTTCATAGGTCTTCACTCAGGTGGTTGTTGGTTTTCTAGCTGTTCCACCATTGATGTTTCTCTCTCGAATTCTTCTTCTACCTCCTTAACATTGTCTCTAAGCCTTTGTCTAATGGTCCTCTCAAGCTTTGTATCGAGGGGAAAGAAAGTGAGATTCCCAAATCGAAGCCCTTGCATGAATCAGCAAAACCGCTTCAGTGCAGCAATTTCAGTGCTGCAGCTCGAGTGGCCTCTGCCTCAAATGCGCTCGATCGCACCAAGGAGTGCGCTCGATCGCAGTGCCTCAGATAACTTCTGCTACAGTCCTTAAATCAGAAAAGAAAATGAAAAGAAAATAATTGATTAGGTTTTGATGAAACATAATGAAATAAAACAGAAAAATAAACTGAACAAAAATAAATTTTTAAAAAAAATTTAGTGCAATCCCCAGCAACTGCGCCAAAAACTTGATGTGAAAAAATCTACCTAAATTATTAAGCAAATAATTTAACAGTTTTACTTGCAAGTGCACAAGGTCAACAGTAGCATAGTATGCAAATGCGAGATCATCTCCACAGGGATTGGTGAATTTCGTTTTAGAATTAGTTTCACAATATAAAATGATAGAAATAAATATTGAGTTTAAATTGATAATGATAAGAACATAGGGCTTTAATATCCACAACTAATCATACTTTCCCAACAAGTAATGTGCCAATGCTCTAGCCCTTTCATGAATACCTAATGTTTGTCAACCTAAGGGCTTGGTCCGCTCCTTAAGCTATTGATTTCCCTAAGGAACGAGTTAGGCTTGGTGTATAATCTAACTCTTTTCTTTCTTAAGGGATTCAGCACGGTGTATACTGAGTTGTTTCTTAAGAGAGCACAGGATCTGTAGAAATCGACAACCACACGAGACTTAGGGCATGGTGTATACTCCCGGTTTTTAATGTTGATTAATCTAAGAATTCGACATAGATTTCTTTTGTTACTATTGTCAGACCTAGGACTTGGTCATCCAAATTAGTCTAACTAACTAATCCATACCACATGAATATGTTGATCAGACAAACACATATGAGGAATTCAATAAAACAGGCATTAATCAATTAAAGCGTCATAACACAGCTATTTGCAAAGGTAACAATACTCCTATATGGAAAAGCATAATTAAGGCTTCAATCAAGCCCTATTAAAAAGTTAGTTACACATGCTTGTGATGCTAAACATCTTTATAATGTAAAATAAAAAGAAAATAATAATCCCAAAAATACTGTGGAGAAGAGTCGTCAATTCGTCTCCAAAGCTTACAATTGAAAAGAAGATAAAAAAAAATGTTGTTTATGTGTTTTACAAGCCTATTTATAAGGTTCAAAAGACACCCTGAAACCCTAATTTCCAAAACAACACCCGAGCTTTTCTTTCCAAAACTGGCTCTACCGTTTTACTACACGTGTGCGCTCGATCCCATGCTTTTACGCTCGAGCGCAGGGTTGCGCTCGAGCCTTCTATGTGTGCACACGAGTGCTTGTGCACTCGATCACACACTACTTGTGCTTGATCGCACTTGGCTGCTTCCAAGTCTTCTAGATTTCTTCCTTAGAGTTCCAAAATGCTACATTTTCTTCAAGAACCTATAAAAACACAAAAATGAAGTAGAATATACTAAAATACGTAAGCAAAGAGCTTAACAACTGTAATTTAAGGGGCTTAAATATGACTATTTAAGCACTTATCAATAGTGAATTATACAATCACAGTCACTAATTAACTCCATCCACCACTTCTATCTCAAATTGAACTCTCTTTAGGTAGGTAAGTATGTCAAACTCTTGTAATCAGTAAATATCTCATAAGTGGCTCCATACAGATGATGTCTCCAAATTTTTCAGCAAACACTATGGTAGCTAACTCTAAGTAATAGGTAAGGTAATTTCTCTCATGATTCCTCAATTACCTAGAAGTATATTCCATTACCTTCCCATGTTGCATTAACACACATCCCAACCTCGGATGTGACGCATCACTATATACTACAAATTCTTCATCACCAGAATGAGCACTAATACCGGAGCAGTAGTCAATTTCTCTTTTAATAACTGAAAACTCATCTCACATTCTTCTGACCACCTAAACTTCACTTCCTTCCTGGTCAATCAAGTCAATAGTACTGCAATAATAAAAAAATTCTGAATGAATCTTCTATAATAACCAACTAACCCTAAGAAGATTCTAATCTCTGTCATATTAGTTGGTTTTTCTCAACTCAACATTGCCTCTACAGTTTGTGGATCAACTGTTATACCATCTTCAGATATTACATGCCCTAAGAAAGTTATCTCATTCCACCAAAATTCATATTTAGGAAATTATAGCATATAATCTCTCTTTCCTCAAAATCTGCAACACTATTTCTAAATTCTTCACATGTTGTTCTTCCTTCTTAGAATATATCAGAATGTCAAATACAACCATAAACTTGTTAAGATATAGTTTAAACACTCTATTCATCAAGTCCATGAATACAACTGTAACATAAGTCAATCCAAATGGTATCATAAGAAACTTATGACCATAATGTGTCTTAAGAGCAGTTTTAGGCACGTTTCCCTCCTCTATCCTTAACTGGTGATAACCTGATCTCAAGTCTATCTTAGAAAATACCCTTGCTTCCTGTCACTTCTCAAATAAATCATTTATCCTGAGTAAGGGATATTTTTTCTTAATAGTTATCTTATTCAACTATCTGTAGTCTATATACAATGTCATCATTCCATCTTTTTTCTGCATAACAATACAAAGGCTCTCCAAACACTCTAAGTCTGATAAATTGTTTATCTAACAATTCTTAAAATGGTACACTCAACTCTCTCAACTCAGCTAGTGTCATTCTATAAGATGCTATAGATATATGTGATGAACCTGATATCACATCAATAGAGAATTTAATCTCCCTACTGGGAGGCAGCCTAGACAACTCATCAAGAAATACATCAGAAAAATCTATCACTACTAAGATTTCTTCCAACTCTCTACTATAATTTTTAAAATACACCACATATGCCAAATATCTCTCACATCCTTTCCTTGACCATTTACTAGTAGTCAGAGAAAAATAAGATAGTTCGAGAGTATCATTCCCAAAATCAAATGAAAATTATCATATTCAAAGGTAATAAATCAACTTCAAATTCTTTATTATTGATACGAATAACACAATCCTTGTAAATATTTATGATTATCACTCTATCTCTAGTGTGAACTTCAACAATAACATTATGCATCAAAGGACTAATACATGTATCAATAGACTTCATATGAATACTGGATGCAAAAGAATGGGTTACACCAGGATCAACCAACATTAATATGTCCACATTTTCTACATATAAAGCACTTTAAAGTAGGACAATTCTGGGATAAATATCTTATCTGATTACATCTATAACAAACTTTTGTCTCTCGGCCATACATCATATTACCTCTCCCCCTTGGTGGGATACTTACTTTTTCTTCCATAACTCCTAGTTCCCATAACCTATCTCTAAAGTCTAAGGGTCCTACTGATATTACTTTGAGCTATAGAAGCAATATATCCTGCTTGCCTCTGGTTCTGTATTACATTTTTCTTTGACAAGGAATGCCCCCTCTGGGGTGGTCTCCCACCCTGCACACTCATACAACTACCATATCTGGGTCCCTCAAATCCAGACCTTTCAGTCAATCCCTCCTACCTCTAAACTCCATCACATCCTTCTCAATTTGTAATGTTATATCCACCAACCTAACATAATTCATATGCCTCATATAAGATAGTTTCGATTTAATCTCAAAATATAATTCATCTATGAATCTCTTACACATCTTCTCCTCTAGGTTTATCATTTTTGGTACAAACCTCGATAAAGCCACAAATCTCCTATCATATTGAGTCATAGTTAATACATTTGCCTCAAATAAATAAAATTCCTATCTTGTTGGGCTCTAAAGGTATAAGAAAGGTATTTATTAAGGAAAAACTCCTTAAACCTATTCCAGGTTAAGGGTCTATCAACTTATGCATTTACCCCGGGAAGAGTATTCTCCCATCATTCTAAAGCTTCTCCTTCTAACTCAAATGAAGCAAAGGCAACCCTTTGCCTGTTTGTCACTAGTAAAATACCAAATAATCTCTCTACATATTTCACCCATAGCTCAGGCTCAAAGGGATTCATAGATCCTTTAAGCAACAAAGCATTCAACTTAATATATCTAACAATCTCCTTGCATCTCGTGCATAACCTCACCTTTCCCATTTTGAACGTCTACCATTACTGGATTTACAACAACCTCGGGCACTTTTCTAGCCTGTTCATCAAGTCTATGCTATAGATTATCAGCTCTATCATCTATTATCTTCATTTTCTCAAGAGCATGAGCATAAGCTTCTTTTAGCTCATCTTTTTCAAATCTAGATTCTCTCATACCCCTACTAGTACCAATTATACTATCAACACTTTCCGTTATAGGAAATTCACTTTAACTTAGCCTCCATCTCAACCTTATCTCGTTTAAAAATTGAGGCCTATCAAGCCCTCTCAAGTCAACAATTCTAACTCTAGCTCTAGCACTAGCACGTCCATATGTCATCCTCAGATAATTCATTAAAATATAATTTATTTTAATCTTTCACTTTCCTTCTTTTTATGCAGTCTACAGAATCATAAAACCTAATGCTCTGATACCAAATTGTAACGACCCATCCCAGGTTGGCCACCCCCAAGACGGTGTTGTCATTTTTTGGAAATCCCAGCATGACACATATATGCAACAATAAAAGTAATACAACTGCAATTGTTACATCATTCCTCAACCCTCAATAGAGAAAATACATCATTCAAATATCAACTTAAACATTTTATACAACGTAATATGCATGAATATTTATAAATAAATTTTTATTTCATTTTCCATTAGTCTGAGAATGTAGACCACGTGGCTTACAGATAATGACTTCGTCTGAATCCTAGCTCACCAAACTATCTGTCCTACCTGTGACCTGAAATCATTGTACAATGAGGAGTGATCCTCACAAGCTCAGTGAATTAAATTTACTAGAAGTATTCGATTATATACTCCCTGTTACATCTTATAATTCAATTACTTCTAATAATCTTTCGATATTCATTCATCTCTTTCCTCAAATAATTCAATAATAATATTCTGTAATCACTACTTAATTTCATAATTCCCCCATTACACAATCTCTTCTTAAGTTACTCATAAGACATATCAATCTTTCAACCATATATTTAATCATCTCTAAATTCTCAATTCAGTATCATAATTTACCTCATTATAAGGTTCACAACATATAATCAATCACTCATACATTTCTCATCATATTATACTTCCTTATTTCATTCTCATCATATTTGTCTCTCTATGAGACTGATTCATCTATCAATAAATTTGCACTCAAGAATAACACTTTAGTATCTTAAGCAATAAAAATCAATATTTAAAGCAAATACAATGCGCGAATTTAAATGTTATTATTATTTGCGAACGTCTTCCCACATGTCGACATGTTTATCTTAGACCGGCTGCCTTCCCTGTTCTTTTATTTTCATTTAGACCGGGTGCCCTCCCGGTTCTTTTATTTTCATTTAGACCGACTTTCTTCTTGGTTATTTTATTTCAATATATATGCATATGAATAATGACATGAAATATACATATGAACAATAATATAGAAACAAATATGTATTCAAACATTTAAATTAGCTATCCTGATTATTCTCAAATTATTATTTAAAAAATTCCACTAAATTCTTCTCCTTATAAACCATATCAAATCATCAACCATACCTCGTCAAGAATTTCATTTATCACCTTTATTATTAAATCAACTCATTTTTCTAATAATATTTCTTCTCATATAATAATTTTCTATACATCCATTATTTCTATCATACCTATCAATCAAGTTTTCATTTACCACCAAATCATAAGTTAATAATTTATTATAATATTATCACTATATATTTTATATTTATCTTGATTATTTAAAGTAAATCTAACTCACCACTAGCACTTAGAGCTACCCATGGATCACTTTCTTGCATTTTCTGCTCTTTTCAGCAATTTTTCCCACTTGCTAATCATCAACACCTAACAAAATATTTATATTAAAATTTTGAACTTAGTCTTCAATTCTTCCATAATTCATACCCTTTGAAAATTCCCACATTGAATTTCGGGAAATTTCATGTATGCTAAATTTCAAAAATAAAATTCATGTTATTACCTTTTGTTTTTCTTAGAGCTTTTTGTGACTCTCTGTAAAATTCTCCCGTAAACTCCTTCAAAATTTTACTCTTTCAACTTTTCTTTCAGTCCCCAAGTGTTTAAAGAAATAATGTAGTTTGTATTGAAGAAGTAAGAAAACCATTTGGTTAGAAATGATTAAAATAAAGTAAAAAGTGTATATATATATATATATATATATATACACACACACACACACACATATAATGTATCAACTACTCACCTTTGCCACCGTTTTGCACAATTGCAAATTGGGGTGCTTAATGTCCCAAGCACTTTGGGAGACAACACCTGGACTTCAAGTGTTGTCCACAATTTTTGTGTTTTTTTTTAAAGACCAAAACCTTTTTTTTTTTCCTTCTACTTGTCCACGCCTGGACAATTGCATTTTTTTTCATTTCTTTTTCTTTTTCTTTGTAACTACACCCTATAATCCAATTTTTTTTTTCAAAAGAATTATTTTATTTAATAATAAATCTTTTATGTATATATTATTTTATTTCCTTGTAATATCTATCAAATTATTTCTTTACCCTTACTTTAAGAACACGGGTATTACTGTAAGCCCCTCATTTTTAGCCTCAAGTGACACAACCAAGCCCTCAACTGATGAGGCACCAGAATTCCAGTCACCATAACACAGATCGCAAGTCCACTACAGGGTTTTCTCTTGTCACTATGGACCAAAGTCCCGAGGTTATTCTGTCTCCAAAAATCAAACTGATCTGGACAAGAAGCTTGAAGATATGGATAAGAAGATAGGTGATGCCTTCAAGCACCGGGGAACCAATGTCCTTAATGAGTTTCATTCCCAAGGCCCTCCATTCACCCAAGAAATTTTGGACGCTTTGCTCCCTTAACACTTCAGGATGCTAGTCATCAAAGCCTATGATGGAACTACCAATCCGATGGATCAACTCTAGTTATACAAGATGATAATGCTTCTACACTGCTACCTAAAGGTGGTCTTATGTCAGACTTTCCCACTGAAACTTGAAAAGGCTACTAGCATATGGTATTCTCACCTCAAGGCCGAAAACATTAGCTCTTTCAAGGAGCCCAGCCCCGCATTTGTCACGCATTTTCTCAGCAGTAAAGGACCAATAAAGATGTAAAAGAGCCTTTTCAACATTATTCAGCCGAGAGGTGGGAAATTCTGCAAACATATTTAACGATTCAACATAACTGTATAGAAAATAGTTGACCTTGACTAAAAGATCCAAACTATCGCATTCAAGAATAGACTCAAGTCAAGAACTTTTAGCTCCAAGCTCACTAATCGCCCAGCCAAGACATGAATGAGATTTCGCTTAAGTTGAAGAATTCATACTAGCGGAGGAAGACCAAGCATTCCGAAGGGAACAAGAAGAAGGTAGAGTGATTAGTCTGAACCAAATAACGACTCGAGAAAGAAGCCTCGCAAGGTCGAGAGCGAAAAAACACCTCGGATATTCGACAACAATACACCTCCCAATGCCCCTAGGGCCAACATCCTAATGAACATCTAAGATTAAGACTTTATTCGCTGGCCTGCAAAGACCATGAACATCAGAGAAAATAAAGACAGGTTCTGATGGTGCTGCTTCCATAGAGACCATGGGCATGACACCAAAGAGTGAAAGGCACTCAAGAAACAGATAGAGTTACTTATCCATCGAGGATATTTGAAAGAATACACTTGGGCTTCGATATACCAAAAAGGATGAAAGGAAGTGGCCAGGACGAAGTTCCTGGCATCTCCGTGGGAAAAATTTTAGGCAAAGTCCCGAGAAAGGTCCAAAAAAAAACACACAAGATAATAAAAACTGGCAAAGTAACAGGGAAGATAAACCACTCTAGCGGGCACTATCAAAACCATCTCCGCCAGACAGCTGAAGAAAATTTATTACAAGCTAAGAAGGCCTATGCCAGATCAATGGTCTCTATTCGTGGCCCAACAAGAAAACAAGAACTGATTAGGTAATCTCTTTCACCGACGAAGATATGGAGGGATTACAAACGCCGTACAATTATGCCATGATCGTCACCTTACTAATCGAAAACAATAATGTGGAGAGGATCCTAGTTGATAATGGAAGTTCGACCGATATTCTGTACTACAACGTCTTTCAGAAGATGAAGCTCAGTGACAATCAGCTCCAACTAGCGATATCTTTACTCTACGGATTTTTGGGAGAGGTAATAATTCCTGAAGGCAGCATCGTCCTAGTCGTCACTGTGGGCTAAGCCCGTAAATAGACTACTACCATGACCACCTTCCTAGTCATCAAGCATCTGTCCTCATACAACGTTATCGCTGGCAGACTGAGCCAGAAATCCATAAAGGCTGTCGTTTCCACGTATCATCTGAAGATAAAGTTCTCTACCAAGAATGGAATCGGGGAAATGTAGGGGAACCATACCACATCCTGAACTTGCTACCTTAGCTTCATAAAAGGGTGCAAGAAAACCGAGGCCTTGCCTCTTGAGAATGAAGACTTGAGAGACACACTTAAAGCTCCGAAGGGCTAACCCATCGAAGAGTTAGTCATCATCCCTCTAAACGAGGAAGGAGATCAGAAGGCTGTACAAATTGGGTCCAATTTGCTTGAAGGGCTTAGTGGAACTCCCATGCCTCAGACTTGAAATGTTAAGAACTCGAGAACCTCCACAAATTTTACCACTAACACGTTTGCTTTTAAATATTCACTTTGTAACTTTTGCATTCTCTATCAATAAAACAATTATTTTTGAGTTTTCCATAAAAGTACATAAGTATGCCGATAGGCTGTGGTGTAGTAGAAAGTCGTTAGCCTATGGTGTAGTAAAAAGTTGTCATCTCCGACGCCCCAAAGCTGTTAGCTAATGAAGTACCAAAGTCATTAACCAATGAAGCACCAAAACCGCTAGCCCTTGACACACCGAAATCCTAGGTTTATCTAGGAAGAATAGGAGTATATCCTCTCATCTAAAGCCCAAAGGAAACACCTCGAGCATTCACCATCCTTGACTTTTTCTCATCCAAACCTCGTGGAAAACACCCCGAGTGTTCATCATCCCCAATTGTTTCCCATCCAAAGGCTGAGGGAAGCACCTTGAATGTTCACCATCCTCAGCTATTTCTCATCTAAAGCCTTAGGGAAGCACCTTGAGCGTTCACCATCCTCGGCCACTTTTCATATCAAAGCTCGAGGGTAACACCCTGAATGTTTACCAACTTCGTCCATTTCTCATATCAATGTTAGAGGATAACACCCCAAACATTTTTAAACTCTCAACCATTCTCAATAAAGAGCTACAAGAATGCTAGTTGGATACCTGATTTTCACGAAAAACTCTAAAGTAGAAAATCTTAAACCCACTTCGACAAAGAAAGCCTCGAACTCATTTTGAGAAAGAAAATCTCGGATCCATTCCGAGCAAGAAAGCCTCAAAGTATACCGAATGAACATGTCAAGAGCTTGAGGATGTACTAAGTCTGAAGCCTGAGGAGATTGCCTTAGGAAATCCTCACCCTTGACACTTTTTCAGTCCAAAGTCCGAGGAGATCTCCCAAGCAATTCTCACCCTAGACACTTTTTCAGTTATATCCTCGAGGGAATTGCCCTGAGCAATCCTCACCCTTGACACTTTTTCGATCATGAGTCTAAGGGAACTACCTCGAGCAATCCTCACTCTCAGTATTTTTCTAACAAAATCCCAAGAAGGGTGCATTGAGCACCTCTCACCCTCAGTATTTTTCCAACAAAAGCCTAAGGAGAGTACCCCGAGCACTTCTCACCATTGGCATTTTTTCAGTTAAAAGCCCGAGAGGATTACCCGAGAAATCTTTACCCTCGACCAGTATTCCAACTAAAAATCTAAGGAGGAAGACTCGAGCCATTTTTCTCCTCGATATATTTTTCACCAGAACTCCGAGGAGGAAGCCTCGGGTTATTCCTCTCTTCAGCACTTTTACACCCCAAAAAAAGGTCCTAGGTGAGGCCCTAAACTCTTTTAGGACTTGATACCTTTTTACGAAAAGCTGAGCCGAGAGCCTTGAGCTCTGGTAAGCCTTGGTACTCTCAAAGCAAAAAGGTTAAGCCAAGAGCCTCAAGCTTTGGTAAGCCTTGGTACTCCCTCCACACTTAGTGGTCTTCCCTTGCGCTTAGTGAGCTTCTCATAACCGGCTAGCCTATGACCAGAATAATGCATCACTCCAAAAAGCTTCGTAAAAAAATACCAAGTAAATATCGTCGACCTTTTCTCCTTCAAAATCCGTGGAGAGAGCACTGAGCTCTTTATCTTATTAGCCACTTTTCAAAGTTAAGTTCGAATATAGAGCGTCGAGCTTTCCACCTCCTCAACAATTTTTCAAGCGTCTTCCGGGGAGAGAGTGTCGAGCTCTTCACCTCCTTGACCATTTTTCAAACGAATTCTGAGAAGAAAGTGCCGAACTTTTCACCTCTTCAATCATTTTTCGAGCAAATTTTGAGGAGAGAATGCCAAACTCTTCATCTCCTCGACCATTTTTTAGCAAAGTCCGAGGAGAGAGTGCCAAAATCTTCGCCTCCTCAACCATTTTTCAAGAAAATTTCGAGGAAAGAGTACCAAACTCTTCACCTCCTCTGCCATTCTTCAAGAAAATTTTGAGGAGCGAGCGTCGAGCTCTTTACCTTCTCGGTCATTTTGATTCTACTAGGACACTTCGGCCCATGGAAACCCTAACTTTATCATAACTCTCCAAACTGTGGGAGTCCTAATCCTATCATAATACTCAACATTCATTACTCTCATAATCGAACTCTACCTTTAATGACTATATAAAAGGGGCTATCATTATTACATATACACATTCAATTCTCTCTCAAATTCTCAAACTCTTTTGCTTCCTACTTTTCTACGCCTTCAGTTTACTGACTTAGGTATCGGAGAATCCCTCTCGGAGGCACAACCCCTCAGGTCCTCCCGCTATTCCTTAGGGTTTCTTTTGTCTTTGCATGCGCCATCACGTCCGTTTGCTTGTCTGGCAAATTTTCGGCATCAACACAACTTAAATCACCAAAACTTAAAGTTTTTAGGTCTTGTTTGGAGAGTTGCTTAAATACAACTTAAATCACTAAACTTGGAGTTTTTTTTAGCAAAAATTTCAAGTTTTGGTGATTTAAGTTATATTTAAGGAACTCTCAAACATAACCTTAGAGCTTTTAATGTGGGTATCCTTCTCACATATCTATTCTTTGGAACAGAAAATGATCTTGACAAAATTGATATATTGCTACCAAATGTAATTCGTGGCTTCCTACTTAGGGTCCATTTCCTTCTTCTTATCTCTGTATCTTTTTGTTTTTATTTTTCTTTTTTTAGTCTTATTTACTAAACAAAAGAAGATATTTATGCTTTAAAATTTAAGTTTTATAGTGGCAGCTTACTTTCAAGGAAGATATCATTTCTCACCAAGTATTATTTACACATATTTGGAATGCTAACTTATTACATTTAAGTCCTAATCTACTTTAAAAAAATTACCATTAATTAGTGAGATTAAATTAAAAAAATAGTGCAAAGGCAATATCATGAATCAATAAAACCCTTTTAGAGATTTTTTTTCCATTTTCCAATGATCACCAATTTACCTTAAAGCAAAATTTCACCTTCATCTCTCTTTCCAAGAAGTCACATGCACCACCCGTATTTCTAGTTTCCGACCACTCCTATTTCACCGTCTTCCTTTGACATTCAGTTGAACTCCAGTGGATTAAGCACCACACACACCTCTTACGCGTGCGCTTCCTTTGTCTACAATTGTTTTCTTATTCTAGTTGAACGAGGCGTCAGGAGAAATTTTACTTCAACTTTCTTTAGACAAACACGACGATAAACCTTAAGTGGGCAAGTTTTCATTTAACTTCTTGTTTCAATACTCTTTTTATTAATTTTTTTCTCAATTGTACTTGATGATATTGGCATGAACTTAAAATTTACTGCATAAATTATTGAGGAAATTAATAAAGAAAGATCTGAAAAGATCTGAAGAGTCTACAAAAACCTGGATTAACAGACTTTATTGAACTATCTAATTTGATCTATTATTATATTCGAAGTTGGGAAATTCCCTTAATTAGCACTTCTTCAGTGCCTCTACAAATGGCCATTTTTCTTTCTTTGGATTTAATTTGACAAATGCTTGTTTAATTAGCATCATATTCTTGCTAATGAAACAAGGGAAGTGTCTTAATGAAAGTTTAATTTTAAGCACTCTAAGTAAGGACCACACTGCTCTAAGAAGCAAAAATATGGCAAAAGTCTACTCAGAAAAATTCTTCACCTCTCAACTTATCTTCACGAATCGACCCTGCAAAGTAGAAATGAGATAAAATGTTACATCAGACCTCATAGGGAGATCAAATAGCAATAAGCCAACAATTGAAATGTTCTTTATTTTTTAAGGTATGACTACAAATAATAGGCAAAAGTTGAGGCACAAAAAGAACAGGAAATTTGAACTTTTCTGTGTGGTCGTGACGATGACAAACACAAATGAAATTTCCAATATGCTCTTTGAAAAGAAGATGTGACCGTTCAGCTAAACCCGCAACCACATAATATTTTTCAATGTCTAAACAGAAAAAATTGCGTCTGGTACAAGGGTACTCTTCATTGTCAGGAGACAAATAGGAGAACTTTCCTCGTTCTTTTATTTTTATAACATATTTTTTTTAAATTTTAAGTAAATTATCAACTACAATAATTAAATGGACAAAACAAATAAGTATTAATAAAACAATAATTTATGTTATTCGATAATTTTTTAGTCTACGTTTATCGATAAATTTATTATTTTATTAATTTTTTATTACAATTTTAAGAAGAACAAAATTGCTAAATTTTCATTATCTTACAATCCAAAACAAATAAAATTCTCAACCTAACTGCAGTTGTAAGTGTTCTCTCTATTTGACAACACAAAACTCTAATGTACCAAAAACTCTCATCATAGTTTTAATAGCTCACTGATTTACAATATATACTGGAATTATGAGTATGTCTCAAATTTTCTCTAAAACCTATTTATATAAATGATATTTTTCTAATATTAATAAGAAAACAATAACATAGAAGACTACTATTATCACTCTTATTAAAACAAATAATCATCCAATAATAAATTGTTATTATATCTACTACTTTCACTATAATAAACAACTATAAAATAATAAATCATTTTTTCAACTTAATTAAAAGTCTTTTTTGTAAAGATTTAAACCAAAATCCAAACATGACTTTTAACCAAATATCCTGGAAATAGTTTAATAATTTTGTGAGGATGATAAAAGAATAAAAACTTCGTACAGTTTGTAAACTACTCCGTATCTATAAAGCTTTTGGGTTTGATTTACCCAACATTGTAAATCAAAGCCCATTTCACAACCAGGGAACCTGGGTTGAGTTAGGCTGATTGGCATGGGCATGTATCAGTGCAGACAAAGAGCAATCGTAACTCAAAAAATACCTTTACAGAGGATAGGGATAATTTTCAGATTGAGTAAAGAAAAAATAGAAAAGGAAATGTAAAGATAATTTTGTCCTTTTGGCTCATGACTGAAGAAAAAAAGAAGGTAAAAATAATCTTGAAATTATTTCAAGGCCAAAAGAATCCTTTCAACTTACAAAAAAATAAGGTGGTTACATGATTAATTACTAAAAGGGGTTTCAAATAAAATTTTTTAAAAAATAATGTCAACATATACTAGCATGCAAATTCGATCATGATGCAAAACAATGGTCAAACCCAAAACCTCAAAAATAAAAGAAATCATCGAACATGAGCTTAGCTCGATAGTTGCACCATTTATCATGCTAGAGTAATGTTTTAATTTTGATTTGAGTTGTCATCGTTTTAAATAAAAAAAGTAAAGAGTTGGGCGAGGGATATATCTTCATCCTGGGGCGCTTCTCAGCATTGAGCTTTCGAACTTCATATCGGATACGATTAGAGAAGAGCCTGCTCTGCCTCTTCTCCTTGTACCTCAACACACTTGCCTCTCTTTTTCCCTTCTTCCAATTCTCTTTTGCATCTATTTCTTCCCCAGTTTTGAAGCCACCACCAACATTACTAGCCATTTCAGGTACCCTCCATACATTCCCAACATTGTCCCATTCATCCATTAGCAACTGCCCCAACATAAAAATCAATCGAAGTTGTTGTTACTTCAATAGTACCTATTTAAGAACCTCTAAAACTAGGTCTAATGGATCAAGGACCTCAGATAAAATCCCGCCTTTAGACTATCTCCTGTTACGTAACTCAGTTATTATATTTTTTTTCTATTAAATGTAATCCATTTTTTTTATTGGATTATATATAACCCTTTTATTTATAAAGTGTAACCCTGCTTCAGGGGATAAAATCCTTAAACCCACCGTGTCCTCACTCCCGTGTGAAATTTTCCTAGCCAATATTTTCATGAATAATAATTTTTTATTATTTAAAAAATGTTAAAAGAGTAGACAAATTAATTTCTTATTTTCATTCCTCTCTTATTATTTAGTTTGATTTTTTTAATATGGAAAGCACAAAACATGATATTTTTGGACTAAATATTAAGGTTGTTATATATATATATATATATATATATAAGAGGCTAAATATTAAGGCTAAAAATAAACTAAATATTTAGAACAAAAATTTAATCACATTCAAGGTAAGAGTGCTATCCCCGTCGCTGGCCTCGATTTAAACCGATTAATTGAACCATTTTGAACCGTTTAAGTAAAACGATTCGACTAATCAATTAAATCGATACTAAATTGATTAACCAGATAATATATATCGGTTAGTTGTTAAATTTTTTTAATCATTTTGATCGTTTAACCGATTAAGAAATGAATTAATTAATATTAATAATAAACTAAAAAATCTTAACTATAAATTAAATATATAATATATAATAAACTAAAAAAACTTATATAAACAGGATCAGTTAACCGATTGAAATCGATTAAAATTAAAATACTTAAGTTAATTCTGTCAAAACGACTAAAAAATTATCTGAAAAAAATTGATTTAAAATTTTAACCAACCGAATCGATTAGGTTCCCATCTCCATTCCTCAAACAAGGTGGGAATTTTTGCCCAAATGGGATGGGTCCTAAGTTTTCGTGTCCAAATGTCATCCCTAGCCCCAATACAAACAACAATGAATATTTTTCTAATCTTATTAGTAGTTAATATTAATAATGAGAATTAATCATGTTAGCCAAAGAAAAAAATGAAATACAAGATGAGTTCTGCAGTTTTGACCGTAACATAAGTAGGAAACTAGAAATATGAAATGTGTACAAAAATCCTAGGTGGGCCTGAATTATTATTAGCAAAGGCGGAAGAGTAACTAAGTGGTGACATCAAAAGCCATTAAAGAATAAACTCCGCCCAGCAAACGAACAAAATGTTGCTAACATGGGCCATAACCACAGATGGCTAAAAGGTCCATTGGGTCCCCAAAAAGGCAACTTTTTCAACACCTAAAACATTCCACTAAACAAGAAGCCCAAAATAATATTATGTGCCCAACAAAAGGTGTAGAGTATGACAATAGAGCACTATGATATTTAAATTATTATTAAATAATATTTCAGTAGTATTTTTATTAAAATTATATCAAAATTAGATTGCCAAAAGTAAATTTTGGGGTTTCAATATCATTTTTTAATTTTATTTTTAAAAATTTATTTGTACATGCAAAAGACATTTATATATGAATAGTAGTAATAATTTATTTTATAGGAGTAAATAAAATAATGAATAATCAAGGGCTAATTAATTACTACTGATTAAGAGATGATCTCTTACATTGGCACCACCAGCAACAGCATGCAAATCAGGGACAGTTTGTAGTGGGGTCTCTCCATCGATATAAAGTGGGCCCTTATCAGACCAAGCATTCAAGATCTGCTGATAATCAAGCTTCAAAGCCAACGACGATGACGACAACAACCGCTTTCCTTCCACCGCACGATCCGCGTCCGCATCACCCTCAGCTGCATCGCCACCACATCTGGTAGTAGTACTCATGACCTCAGCGTAACAAACCCACCTCTCCTCCTCACTCTCTTCCCTCTCTTTACACCGTATCGCCGTCCGTACAAGGTGGTCACCATAGGACCCGTACGTTAAGGAAGAAGGAGGAGAAAGTGGGCCCTCCTCCGAGGTTGTCGTTGTATTGTTATCGAGGAGCTCGTGGATAGCGGAGATGGTGGTATCGTTAGTGGAGTAGTCGTTTAAGAGGTAAGCAGAAACGGTGTCGTATTGATAGTTGTCCGATTCGTCTTGATCTACTAGTTTCTCTGGGTGGAGAGGGAAAAGGTTTAGCTGCTGTTTCAGCTGGTTTTCTTGTTGTTTGGTCATTTTGCTGTTGTTTTGTGATGATGATGAGTTGAGTTCAAGTTTGAGACTAAGGTACTTTGGTTTCCTTGTCTTTGTTCTTGTTTTGCGAGAAGATGGGTTAAGATCAGATGATGAAATTTGCTTTGTCTTTGTCTTTCTCTTGCTTCTTCTAACATTAACAAAGCTACTGATCTTTTCATCTCCACGAGGATAACTGGTTTTGTTGCACATCTGTCTGTCTCTCTCTCTCTCTCTCTCTCTCTAATGATCTAGCTAGTACGGTGTGTTTCTCTTGAGGAAGGGAGAGAGGAAGAATTGAGAACAAAAGTGAAGGAGAGAGAAGGGGGTTGCTTTATGGACACGTGGACGGAGAGGATTGGGTGAAGCAGTGGATTGTGTTGTTATCTGTATTTCGTTTTGCCGTGAATGGATGATGCGGAGATCATGGATGGGATTGGATTTTCGCGTGTGTATAGTTTTCATGTAATTGGGGTGATTGGTGCAATTGCTTTGTCAAATGAAATGGACAGGACAGGACCATACAATAATCTGTTCTATAGCTTAATATGAGCTCTTTTTGTTTGGTCGGTGGGGGGTTGTGGTTCATCATGCAAAAAAACAACAAGAGTAGTGATATAAATACGTCCGAATTTTTTTTTGATAAGTATACATACATCCCATTTTATGGTGTTTAAGACACCTTTCGCAGCTCTCCAGTGGTAATCGCCAACTAGCTCCTCATTGATAACCTTGCAATTTATTATTTTGTCATTAATAAAATCAGCATAGCGAATGAATCACATATAGTTTTATTAGTAATTTTTGAGAGATCTCTTTAGTAATGTGACTTTTTTTTTTGGTGTTCCAATTTACGGTAAAAATATCATTACTAAAAAAAAAATGTTTCTTTTGTTTGTGTATGCCATTTGAATTAATGACATTCACGTGATGAAATATACTGTTTCAATTTGATATTTTTACCCCTCCCCTTCTCAAGAAAGTTAGAAATTTGAACATGTTCGGTAGAAATTATAATATGATTTATGTTTTCTATAAATATAAATTTGGTTAAACACTCTTTAAAAAGGTTTATGAAATACTTTTGTTTAAAAAAAAAATTAACTGTTTTGACGGTTGTTTGACCAAGTACTGAACAGTTTATAATTTCATTATTGTATTTGTAACATTCTTTAAAAAAAATTATGAAATGATTTCTTTTTTTTTAAAACTTTTTTCATTGTTATTTTATCAAATACTAAATAATTTATAACTTCAATGTTATTTTATTTTAAACCGTTTCAAAAATTATAAACTAAAACTATAAACAATTTTTAATATTAGGCCAAACAAGACCTATATTTTCCATCGGTTTGACGAGAAACTATTGTCTTAACCATTAGTAAGATGAAGACTATAAGATTTTTTTCTCTTTCTTTTTTCCATTAATGGTCAAGATTATCATTGGCCCATTAGATTGAATCTAAGAATTTCTCTTATTTGGCTTTGAAAATAAACCAATTCTTATATGCTTGCTTGCCAAATTAATTACTAACAAGCAATAGTGCAAGAGATTTTTTTTTTAGACTCTACTTAATTGATTAGACAAATCATGAGTTGACATTTTCGGTACTTTTTAAAATTTAGTTGATTATTGAAGTTTTGAAATTTGAGAATTTTTTAAATGATAAAATTTTTATATTTGCACTTTCTTTTTTTTAATAGCAAACGATCATGAATTATATTATTGTAAGGCACGGTTAAGAATGTGATTGTCCGAACTTAACTGCCTGTGTATTACATGTACATATGAATTTTAATTAGAATATATGGATGATTAAGATTGAGTTATTAATTATTGAAAAAATTAACAATTATCCAAGAAAAAGGAAAAAAGATTGAACAATTAGGAATGCTACCTTATCCTTCAACTCATCAGTTATTATATGCATTAATAGCAATATAATACCAGATTTGATAAATTTTTATTAGAAATCGATAATTGAATATGTCATTTAGTAAACATAAATTAGCTGCGTTACCGCTTTACGAAATTAAATCAATCAAAATTAAGCATGTATCAACCAGTGAGCTAGTCAAAGAAACAAAGTGGGTACATTAATTTTTTTAATAGATCATGTGATCGAGTTATTTGTCCGATTTATATATCAATTATTTTTTTTTTAAATTGTGATAATATTATGAGATTTTGTTTAATTAAATATTACTTTTCGTATTTGATTTTAATCATTTATTCAGTTTACTCTTGACTCTCAACTAATTATTTCAAAACCATTTCAATGTTATCATTATCTTCATTTTTTGAAGTGATACTATATACGGATAATACAATTATTGATTTGTATTACAATATAAAGCCCGTATTCACATTACTCATACAAAAGTCATATTTTTGAAATCTACCTAAAATACGAGAAATAATCGATATAAAATAAAAAAAATAACCAACACATCGTTGAAATCGAACTTGAGACCACAATATTCAAAAACCTCAACCTGGATCACTAAGTCAAAACTTTATTGATAATTGCCTTCAAATTTTCGTAATGAACTCAATGAAAGTCCACCCTAAGCTTTGACCTAACCAATATGAAAGTTAACCTAACTTAATGAGAACTCTTGAAGGAAAATTTATCTTCATACCGTATGCTAATAAAGTTAGAGATTTCTAAAACAAAATAAAAAATATAATTAATGTTTTTAATCCAAACTTTAGATGCATTTAAACTAGAATTTAGTCTAACTGATATCTATTTTATTCACGTAAATAGCTAATTTAGCAGTTTCGTTAAGTTCTCGATGATGAAATGCAAAAAATAAAAAAGAAAACATTTGAAATTAAATAAGTAGTTCCAGCAAAAATAAATAAATAAGTAAGTAGGTAGTTAAAATTGACGGAATAAAAGTGATAATTAACCATTTAAATTAGTTTTTCCTTTTTCTTTTGGATAAAAAACATTTCACTTTTCAACCATGTTTCTCGCTCTTTTACGATGACAGGATGAAAAAATTGCAGCCAATCAGTACAGCTGCACAAGCGCACAGCCTTACACAAGAAAAGTGTAATTGTAGGTCCAGCTTCTGAGACGCTTTTGGCTACAGTTTTTGGTCTCGACCGTGCAATGCCTGTCGAACACGTGTCCAAAAGTTCAAGTTGATTACCAAAACTCCAAAAGAAGAAAAATCCAACATCCAATTATCGCTTTTTCATGACTTTAAAGTACTGTAGAGTCCCGTACCTCTTCAAGATGACATCATCATTGTCAGTGTAGTTTCTCTTTGGTCATGTTTTCGATTGTTATAAATAAACCCCCAAGTATCAATTTTGTTCAATTAAGTCTCCCATCAAATCTCTCCGACAATTGTCATGTAACAATTTAGATATATAGTTAAATTATTTAGCCCTTTATTCCTTGCAATGGTTGACTCATTCAGCAAAATAGTACAACTAATACCTCATTAATAACATAAAACTATTATAAAGTAATGTCAAACTACTCTTTTGAGGATAATCTTATCTTGTAAATTCAAGTGTAAAGAATTTTCGTTTTTAATGTGATAGGTAGCTAAATAAGTTAAGTAGGATGTTAAATTATCTTATCATACATATCAATAACACTACAAAAGTAAGAGAGATTTGACGGGGAATTTAACTGGATAAAATTGATAATTGAACGAATTATTTATAACAATTGAAAGTTTAATGATCAGTTTGATTGAAATGGTAAACTATGAAGATCAGTGGTATTATTTATCACTCGTTTTCAAATCTTATTTATCAAAAAATTTAATTTCTAATGTTATTTAAATATTTTTTTATTTCAGTTTATATGTCACTATGCATTATTCATTCAATTAAAATATTATTAATTTTTTAATTTTAAATAAAATTTGACAAAGATAGTTTTATAAAATTTACAAATATTTTTTTATAATTTTAAATTAATTAAATATTTTTAAAAAATTCAAATCAAAATTACTTAAGAAAAATCAACTGACTTATGAAATGAAACCGAGTGAGTATATTATTATTGATACCTTTTACACAAACCACAAATATCATAAGTTCAAATTTGCATATATACCATTTTTTTATTTATATGGTGAGTGTTTTTACTCCCTTTTCGGGTTACATGGGCCCACTCACTTATGGGCCATATTAGTGAACTAATTGGCAGGAATGTGAGAAGGGCGTCGGTGGAGTTTTCTTGCAAGTACATTAGAATTTAGGTAGGGCCAATAAGTCATGTGTTTTCATCATTCATGGAGTGGGAAGTTAATGGTTTCAGATGAACTGTTGGATGAAAATTACCCAATTGCACATTTTCACGGCTCCAACAAAAAAACTAGCATGATTATGATTGGTGAAGTTACCAACTTGTGTATAAGCTCCACCCATGTGATCATGACAGTTCATTTGTCAATTTTTATCAGTTTAATTAGGAGGATTTACATTCTTGTGTCTGTGAGTACACTTTTGTGAAACTCATGTGATAATATTTTTTTTTTACTTGAAAGTTAAGATTGACTCTGATACCATTTATTGTAAATTGAATTGCAATCCAAAAAACTAACATTAAGTAAAGTTACCAATATGTGTATATACTTCATTCTCTTTTACTACTTAACGATGTAAGATAACAACAGGCATTATTTCTCTAGTGGAACCATACTTAATTTCTCGTTTTGAACTACGAGTATGGGCTTGGTATGCTCAGGCTTTGTTATCTCTGTTACAATCAAGTATATTAGCAAATCAATATGCATTAAAAATAATGTGACTAAAAGTCTAACATTTAATTAATTAACCAGTTATTATAAAAAAAGCCTCATTAACCAGCCATAATTTTAATTATGTATGAGTATGACCTTATAAGAATACTTTTTTTTTATTCCTTTTCTTTAATGTAGGCATTAAACTATACAAATAAATGTAGTATATTGTAAAAAATATTTCATATGATCCAACATTTATGCTCTAAACACATTCAAATCATCCCACTCTCAAATTTACTATATGCATTGTGTGTTTGCATGTTAAAAAAGTTATATATATATATATATATATATATATATATATATATATATATATATATATATATGAAAGGAATTCGTAATGTTGATGCCAAAAAACATAACAATTATTCGGTTCTTTTGGTTATCAATGAGATAGATGAAAGGAATGCTTGACCTCATTTTCTTTTGACCTCGTTTCTGTATTCATGTCAGTTTGATACTCAAATCCTTGCTAAGAAAGTCACCCGAAATTTTGTACTTCAAGAAAAACCCTTCGATAGTAAAGTCAGTAAACATACCGAGTTTATGTAAAATAAAAGGTTTTAAAAAGATATTAAAGTGAGTGAACTTGTGTTGTTCTTTTTTTGTGGGAAGACTCGCGTTCCTTTTATATAGACCGAGAAGAAGAGCGAGATCCCTAAACATATACTGCCCTCGCTGAGTAGGTCTACGAACCATTCCCTGTCTGTAAGCAGTTAGATTCATAACATAGGCAGACTTACGACCATCACTTATTATTATGAAAATCTGTTTTGAACATTTAAAAAGCCGTAAGTTATGCCGTTCAAAGTGCCCAAGACATCATTGCTGGTGACATCAGTGTCCATGTGTCACGATTTTAGCAGGTAGGATAGTTTGCTCTGCATCACAGAGAGAAAGGAAGGAGGAGAGTAGATTGAGAGAGGGAGAAATCTTTGCTTATGGTAAATAACTTAAGAAATATATATCAGCATGGTATGAATTTAGAGGAGAAAATTAAAGAGACACAATCGTTAGTTTAGAGAACTAATAATATTTTAGTTAAGAGAACAATAATATTAAGGCAAATTAAAAAGAGATGAATATCATTTTATAT
Organism: Bretschneidera sinensis; assembly: GCA_023935145.1. Taxonomy (NCBI): domain Eukaryota; kingdom Viridiplantae; phylum Streptophyta; class Magnoliopsida; order Brassicales; family Akaniaceae; genus Bretschneidera; species Bretschneidera sinensis. The sequence continues at coordinate 35,039,587 of CM043701.1, read as the reverse complement.
GGTAATTGAAGTGTGTAAATTGAAACATTAAAGCCCATCATCGATCATGAGCAATTTTAAGAGCAAATAAACGTGATGATATCAAACTTGCTGACACGTAACATGCCAAACTAAAACAATATCATATTTTAAAGGCATTGAATATTTTGTACATGTAGTATATCCATAACGCAAAACACTCAATTATATATATATATATCTTCTATGTTTTTAACAGTGATCAAGAGAGGATCCAAACTTAGATTTTTTAGACGAAAGTTCAGAAAATAACCAATAATCGAGAATCTCAAGTTCGTTAAAAAAAGAAGATTACAACAGCATTGGTACTACGTGCTCTAGAAAATATAAATTGGAGCGGGAAGACCAATTTGTTGGTGGGGCTTAATTGCATCATTCGACTCATTCTTTTCTTTCTAGTTGTGGTAGTACTTCATGATTATGCTTCAATATGTATTTATCTGATTCTGAGTGTTGATGCTCAATGTGACGGTCACTAGAGGGAGTTGCACGTGTAGTGATAAGACTATAGGGGATGCAAAATGTTGGGTGAGAGGTTAAGTATTTTGCTAAACGGTGATGTTGCTCTTTGAACCTTCTCTTTTAGCTCCAAGTACCTTGGAACCTGCTACAAACTTTCAAGTTAGTACACAAATTTATAATAAAATTGTATTTAAAGAGCTTAGAGTGTTGGTTTTTGAATATGATTAAGTTAAGAATTTTCTCAAATCATGTGGAAGCATATTAATTTGAGGTTCAATCAAATTACCAGACACCATTAATTTAATGGAAAAAAATAAATAAAGATGAAAATAATAAGAATGGACACAGAGATTTACGTGGTTTGGCATAGTCTTGCTTACTTCCACGAAGAGAATAAACATGTTCTTTATCATGAGAGAAATATAAGAAAAATATTGATTGTTGTTTTTATCCCCAAAACCCAATCCTATCCTTGACTTTCCTTTTCACTTGGTTGTATTCCCTTGCTTGTCCTCGTGTTGCTTTGTATGTGTACTCTCATATTCTCAATGTTCACACACACACACACACACACACACACACACACACACACACATATATATATATATATATATATATCCACCTAAATCTTTCTCCCCTAGATACTTAGTCTGCAAGTCAAAAAAGACTCCCTAAAGATATTTGATCTCCAAATAAAAAAAAGACTTCTTACTCAAGTATCTTGCCTATCAAGCTTCTAGGTTTCCACATCAAGAATATGAGTTATATTAATTCAAAAAAATTATGATAATTTGAATCCCTTATATATAAGGAAAAGGAACAGATAGAGTCATTAATGCGACGATTTGAATCATCGAATTGATGGAAAGTCGAGATTGCTCCATAAGTTTAATGGTTTTCACCGTTCCGTGTTTAGGTGGATGTTTACTACTTTACTCTTGGTTGGAGTGCCATGTGTCGTCTTGTTATTGGAGAATAATTTTTTACCCACAACACTAAGTTTCGACAAAATTAAGTCATGTATTTATTATTAGTAAGGTTTAATACTAATTAGCGTTTAGAATTCAACTGCTAAAGCTGTCAAAAAAGAAGAAAAGACATCAATTGCTATTCGTAGACAGTGTTTGGAACGGAGAATATTAGAAGGGAAGGGAAAGGAGGGGATTGGATATCATGACCTTGTTTAAGAGTTCTTTTTTAATGAGGGAGGAGAATGGATTAGAGGGGATTTAATTTCCCTCCCATCTCCCCAAACCTTTATTTTTCATACCATTTAATTTGGGAGTATAAAAGGGGATGGAATTAAAACTTGTTAATTTACTATTTTTTATCCTCTCATTATTTTTTAGGTTAAAACTTACAAGAAATTTCTGAATTCTATTTAAAATCTTCACTTTTACAATAATAAAATTAATAATCGTGACACATCATCTTAAGAATTTTAAAGTTGCAAAAAATCATCACGTTTTCATAGATTTTAACTTACGATCTAAGCATTAATTTTTTGTACAAAATTTGATCGGTTTTGAACATTTGATAAAATATTGGTTAAATTATACACTAATATAATACTATTTTTAGTCGAAATTTTGTATATTTGTTTTATTACATGAGCTTTGTTGAATAATAAAGATTGTCTTGAATTTTATTTTTGAAAATAATATTTTTAAATAAAACTTTACGAATTTTATATACAGAATGTCATCTAAATCTTACTTAATTTTTTAACAAATAAATAGAGGAAGATAACTACTCTAGCTTTCCTTCTATATCCCTTGCCTTTCCCTTCCTTTAATAAGCTCTTTAGTTATTATTATTTTTTTCTTTCGTACAAACTCTCAAAGACACAGTAAAGGTTGATATATAAGTTGTACTGCAAAATCTTTACATCTCCTCATAAATCATAGAGGCGTTTTCCCACTTTCTCAACAGTAGATCATGACCTCAATATATGTTATCACTCATCAGTGAGCAAATTTCATTAATCTTGGTATTAATTAATACAGTCGTTAATTAATTATCATGCCTGGAGGTAGGCAAATCATATGGCTGATCATCTAGCAAAAATGGGGGTTGGGAGAAGTGAAGATTTTATTGCTTGTCTAATGCTGTGGTTTGCTGATTTTATGGTTTTAGCTTTTTCTATTGTGTCGTTGAGGCAGATGGTATAAAGTTGGAGTTAGTTGTTTTTCTGGTTTTATGCTATGGTGTTTCAGAATGCCTTTCTCTCTTGATTTTGGTCTATGTGAGAAAATGGTTTGCATGGTACGTGATTGGAAAATCATCTCTGCATTTAAGATGATGGTGCTGGTGAATGTACACTTGGGAGGATGAGGCTCCGAAGGTGAAGAGAAAGTGAAGAAGAATAAGCATGCTTTTTTCTCAAAATTTTCAAGGGAAGTTATTTATTTTGCAGACGCCTTCACAAAAGCTTCACAGATCTTGCAGTGTAGCTGATTTGATGGGTTTAGTAATTTAATGCAGCTTTAGGTGTCTTTTCTGGTGTTTATTATGGTTGTTTTAATATTTATAGTTTGCTATAAGGTCTGCGGATCATCTTGGTTTTAGAATCTTTATCTTGCTTTGCTGTGGGGTTGAAGTTTGGTTTGGTGTATTTTTCGCTGTGTAGTCTGGGTCTGTGTTTTTTATGTGAGGATAAACCGGCGTTGGGTGTTTTTACGTCTGTTAGCTTGTCTGGCGATGGTGGACGAGTCTGCTATTGTATTGACAATATTATTTCAATAACGTTCTTTTGCCTTTAAAAAAAATGCAAGGATCACGACAATTTTAAGTCAAATATCTTTTCTTATTATAAATATAAAGTGAAAAAAATAAAAATAAAGAGAAGATCGAGCTTTAGTTATCAGTCAAGGTAAAGGTTGTACTTATTAGACATACACTTGATGGTGTTTAGAAACTTTGCAAATGAAAAGAGCTGAAAAAAAGAGAAAAAAAAATGGATAAAGATATGAATATCAAGTGGATACAATAAAAGATACACATCTAAGTTTTGATCAATAAGAAAGCGCGTAAAATGATTTTTTTTTTCTATCCCACCATATTACTAATAAATTTTCAATGAAATATCTAAACAAAAAATGTACAAATCTACTGCCATTATATATATAAAGGTCAGTAATTTTTAATAAGTGATATGTGATCAACTGATCATAACTAAATTGTTGAAAAAAAATCAGTTTTAAGAGTTTATTTTGGACCATTTTAAGGTTTTAATCTAAACAAATTAATAGTTATTAAAAAAAACCTTTAATTAGGTGCATTCGATAAAACTCAAGTTGGAGTTTTAATGAGTATTTATTTTGGTTAAAAAAGAATCTTAATATATGAGCTTAAAATGATAACAAAAGGTTGTTTGAAAACATAAAATGGTTTTATCCCCCATTGATAATAAAAGAAAAAATAAAATGCCTTATAAACATTTATTTGGGATTCTTATATACTTTTGTTAAAAGAAAGGATAAAGTGAAGGCTCATCGTGCGTTGCACAACGCACCATGCACGCGCCCCGGCTCGAGCTCGAGCTCGGGTGAGTTGCATTGGCGAAAGGTTGTGATTTAATCAAAAGGTGTCAGATTGTTTAATTGTTTCTTAAATAGACATGATCAGGTCCGTTAAAAATTAACAGACATGATCGTAAAACTCATATTTAATTTGAAAAATAATATCTTCCCAGAATCATTTGAAGAGGTGCTTTTGCACCTATAAATACCCTACCTCCCCATATTTCAGAATACAATTCATTTTTTATTCTTTCTTCTTTAAAAAATTCTGCCATAATATTTCGGTATTTCAAGTAGAATGAAATCCGAATTCCTTCAGATTTTGTTGTCCGTAGACTTCAAACTTGAGACATAGTTTTATCCTAGAGGACTATTTGTCTGTAACATGTAGCAAACTTGTTTATACAACTGAGGATGAATAAAGCTTTAAAGACAGTGTTTACAACACACTTCTTAAGTCTTGATTCTCATATTCTATCCTCGTTTAAAATTTTTTTTACAACAATTTCAAGGCTTTAATCTATCCAACAAAATGGAGACAAAATCATTCAAGGTGATAAATAAAAACTTCGTCAAGCTAGACAGATTCGATAGAAATAATTTCTGCTGGTGGCAAGAGAAGATTATGTTCTTGCTTACAGCATTGAGAATTTATTACATATTGGATCCTAACTGGCAACCTATTCCCGATGATCCAATACCTAAGGAAGGAGAGCAACCTCTAATAGCTGTGATCGAACAACTACAGAAAGAAAGGAAGAAAAGAAAGGAGGACAAGTTGCTGTGTTGTGGGCATATTCTGAACACATTGTCAGATTGCTTGTACGATAAGTTCACAGACATCAAATCTACTTGTGATATTTGGAATGCTCTTGAATACAAACACAAAGCAAAAGAAGAAGGTACGAATAAGTATTTAGTTTCTAAATACTTTTATTTAAAAATGATTCACAATAAACTTGTTTTAGAACAAGTGCATGAATTACAAGTTATTGTCAATAAACTCTGATCTTTAAAAATTATTTTGCCTGAATCATTCGAAGTGGGGCTATTATAACTAAACTTCCCCCTTCTTAGAAGGATTATAGAAAAATATTAGTGCACAAGTCCAAGGACTACACTTTTGAACAAATACAAAAACATCTTCATATTGAAGAAGAGTTCGTTTACGTGACAAAATAAATTATGTTCAAAGTGGTCTAAAGTGCATCATGTGGAGGCAAGCAAAACTAAAAAGCATGCTTTACAAGTGAAAGATGGAGGAAATTTTAAGAATACTATAGGAAAGAAGAAAAGGGAAATGCCATGTGTGTGGTAAACCCGGACACTATGCTCGTGAATGAAAATTTCACAAAAGTATAGACATCAACAAGACTAATATGGTTGAGGAGAACCTTGTAGCAATGATCATCGATCTGAGCCTCGTCACTATGATATCCGAGGTTAACATGGCAAATAAGGTGTCTGGATGGTGGTTAGATTATGGTGCTATTGTCCATGTGTGCAATGACAAAGGAATGTTCAAGATTGAGTCCTTATGAAATATGGAAATGTAGAAAACCTAACTTAATTTATTTTAAAATATGGGGGTGTTTATCATTTTGTATAATTTCATACCCTAAAAGAACAAAATCATGACCTAGAGCTACTAAATGTGTATGTTGATATGTATTTGATTTTAATAATGACAAAACACTACTCTAATTGCACTAACAGTTTTATCTAAGTATTTAAGGCACAAAAGCATTCAGTTCAGAAACAAGATGCAAGAACTCAATACGTTCAGACACCAAAAGAAGACAGAAGATCTAGAATAGGCACTAAGGTAATTGAATTAGTTTGTAAATCTCTAAATTCAATTACCTAGCTTGATCTATGGCTCAATTTACAAAAGACTTTGACAAAACTATAATACAAAAAGTTTCTAAGTCAAAAACTATTTTGAAAATATGAATCGATTGGGTCTACATACCAGTCGACTAGGATATGGGACAGTAAGTTCCCAGTCGACTGCTAACTTCACCTAGTCGACTACTCCTATGACCCAGCTAACTGATACTCTCCCTAAGCCTAAAAGTGAAGATTTTTCACTTGACCCAGTCGGCTGGTACAAGGACCCAATCGATTGGTAATTCGAAAATATAACTGTTTGAGATGCGGGACTTGAGCATTTAATGCTCCAAACCTACCAAGTCAGTGTTAAACGGCCATATTGATTCAAGGCTATATAAACCCACGTCCTCTAGTTGAAGGACGTCTTACATCCAGAGTCTTGGATCCACTTATTGAGAAGATTCGGAGGAAAATAGCAGGCTGGAAAGTGCATTTACTATCTCAAGGTGGTAGGCTTATGCTAATGAAACATGTTTTATCATGTATGGTTACACACCTTTTGGCGGTTTTAAATGTGCCTATGAAGGTTTTCAAAAAACTTAACTCTCTGATTTCTTCATTTTTTTGGAGAGTTCTGAATGGAAAACCGAGAATGAAATGGTGTGCATGAGATCATATATGCAAACCTTATAAAGAAGGGGGTCTTGGCATGAGAAAATTCCAGGAAGTGCAGAGATCTCTGCATATGAAATTTGCATGGAGATTGTTAATAGTTGATAATCTATGGACTAAGTTTTTTCGAGCGAAATATGTGAAACACAACCACATTTACCTTGCTGAGGCTAAAAACACATCTTCTCGTTCATGGAAGTCCATTATGAAGATTTTTCCTGAGGTCACAGAGAACGTTATAGTAAAGGTGAAAGAGGGCAATTCTTCGTTCTAGTTTGATCGGTGGTTGGCAAGTGGGTCGTTGTGTGTTAGTAGGGATGTTGGACAGTCTGAGATAAAAATAAAAGAGGCATGGGTTGATGGAACTTGGGATGAGAACCATCTTGTGGAACAAGTCGGCTTGGAAAAATCAGAGGATATTATGCACGGCATTGTGGCTGGTAAGGTGGGCAATGGTATTACCGTTTGGAAATCAGAAGCTAAGAGTGAGTTTACGTCAGCCTCAGCGTGGGAGCTAATTCGTATTAGAGGAACGGACCAACTGGGTATGGACTTGTTTTGGCATCACCTTCTCCCGAAAAAAATTTCTATTTGCATGTGGAAGGCCTGATTCAATGGGCTAGCGTTGGATGGGTGCAATCTCTTGGAATTTAGTTGGCCTCTCAGTGTAATTGCTGCACTCACGGACACACAGAAGATTTAAATCATGTTCTTTGTACTGGGAATATTGCTGCGGAAGTATGGAAGACAGCAACTATTACGCTGGGCATTAATCATGCTCTTGGTATGTCATGGTGGGCGACGGTGATGAAGTGGCTCAGTGCGTCAAAGAAGTCGAGTCACAGGGGGATTCTTCTCGGCATTATACCGTCTATTATTACTTGGCATCTCTAGCTGTGTAGATGCATGGCTCGAATGGAAAATTCCTTTGAGTCGGCATCGGGGGTTTAGTTGGCAGTTAAAGTTTGGTTACGAAAGATCTAATCTATTATGGTGAAACAATGGCCTATTTTTGCTAGAGATGAGGCCATCCTTCGGGTGCTTGAAGTGTCATATGTTGATTGTGCAAGGCCTATACCGAAGCTGGTCTATTGGAGGAAACCGACTGAAGGCTAGATTAAATTGAATGTCAATGGGTGCTGCCGGGGTAACTCGGGAAATTGCGGAGGAGGAGGGGTCATACGAGACGAGAGAGGTAATTTCAAAGGGGCTTTCTCTGCTTATTTTGGTCATGGTATAAATAATGAGGCTGAGTTAAGGGCGTTACTAGCTGGTATAACTTTGTGTAAAGAAAGGGGTTATAATCAGATAAATATTGAGAGCGACTCCAAGTTAATTGTGATCTGGTTGAGTAGCCGAAAGTGCACGACGTGGTATTTATGGGATTATTGGGATGAGCTGTTGCTCTTGTTAAGAAATGTGCATTTCAACTTTAACCATCAGTTTCGCGAAGGAAATAATATGGCGGATTTCCTCGCTCGTAGGGGCGAGGAAGGTTATAATAGCACTTGTTCTGATTTTATCTCTTTGCCACGCGAGTTGGAAGGCATGCTTAGGTTGGATAAGGCGGGATGGCCGCATGTTCGATTGTAACGTTTGTATATTTGGTTTTTTGGGTTTTTGTTTGGTTATGTTGCTTGCTTTGATTTTCAGGTGTTTAAGGTATTCCTCCACCATAAGTGAGGCCTTCTTTTAATATAGTGCCGAAGGTGCTGCCCTCCTTTATTAAAAAAAAAAAAAACCTCAGATATACATGAATGACAAAAAAAGTAAATTTAAAAAAGGGGAGTTAACCTTTAATAAGTTAAAATTAGACATTTATCTTAAACCCAAAAACAAAAAACCCAACTGAACCTGATCCAAAAGTGATTGTAAGACCAATAGTCGATTTAGTTTTTTTTATTTCACTTTTCAATTGGGAAATTGTAATTGTGATTACTCCATCATAGTAAAGAGGAATTTTTGCCTAGACTGGGTCTAAAACTAATATTTTAGACCTGTCCGAAACTTCATTGGTAACATTATTTTTTTGTCCTACACCTATATTGACGTTACATGTGAAGCTCTTAAAAATTACCAATGAAGTTTTGGGCGGGTCTAAAACCGTATTGCCAAGAAATTTGGCATTGTAAATGGCTAATTGCAATAGAGAAAGAACCAGAAATTTGAGTGTTGTAAAATTTTCCAAGCGTCCAGAAAAATAACATTAGAAATTCAAGGCGAAAAAGTAAAAAAATAAATAAATCAACAAACAAATAAGAAAAAAAAAAGAATTTCAATTAATTTCTTCTCAAATGCTACCATGTTTTGAGCTATTACACCCCACCAAAAACAAGATAACGTTTACAAAGTTTAGTTTCCCCACTAAACAGCTTTGCATATATGGCAATCGACCAGCTTAAATTAATTAAAGAAGAAGAAGCCGGTGGCGGCAACTACAACAACACCAGCGACAGAGACCTTAACAGAGGCAGCGTCGCTATGGTCGGGTGCTGGGGCATGCACTGCATTACTTGCGGGTGCATCAGCAATAGGTGCATGGCTTGGTGTGGTGCTGTTGTGTGCCGGGGCAGGGGGTGATGACGTGGTGGGGGCTTCAGATGGTGTCTTACTCTTCGAGGTTGGGGACGAGGACGGGGCAGATTCAGAGTGGGATTTGTGTCCTGGGACGGGTTTGGGGGAGCTAGATGAGTTCGACTTGGGGGCATGGGCGGGGGAATGGGCAGGGGCAGGAGAGGCGGACGACTTTTCGTGGTCGGCTTTGGGGGATGGTGCGGCTGAGTCCTGGGCAAGTACCACACCGGAAACAGCCAAGAACATAAGGGCAACCACAATAAATTGATAACATGCCATTATTATTGTTTGTTGCTTTCTTTCCTCCTTTTGTCTCCTTTGGTTTTTTTTTCAAAAAAGAAAAACAGTTAAGGAGACAAAAGGAGCTGCTGTTCTAAATGATGTATGCAGTACTTCTCTATAAGTTATTTTATAGAGAGAAATACTGCAAATTTACCTTAGAATGGGGTTTAAGGAGGTGACATTGAGAGGAATTTATAGTGTTTGGGGACGGAGAGAAGTTAAGGAAATGAACGGTCAAGAAGATAAAGGAGAAAAGGTGGGGATGTTAATTTGATTAGTTCAATGAAAGTTTTCAAATAGAGGAATGCTAATAATTAGCTATGCTTGTGGGTATGTTTGACGGAAATTAAGCTATGAGTAATTCACACAAATTAGAATGTTCATGCTGCTAATTTTCGCCATGCAAAAGGATCAGAGATTTAATAATTTTTTAAATCGAAGGTTAATTATAACTTGTTCTGACCCGACCCAAATCTAATCCGACCTGAAAATGCATCAAAAAATAATATGATCCGAACCCGACTTAAATTCAAAATGACTTGAACTTGACTCGACTTGAAACTCGAAACGACCTAAAAACTTGATACTATTCGACCCGAAACGACTTGAAATTATAATATTCTTAAAAAAATTTTAAAATATTAATTTGTTTTTGAAATTGAAGTAATAGTTAATTGTCTAATTTTCAAATTAAATAAATCATATTATAATTAATTAATTATTGATTTACATGTGTGGATGTGAATGGTTCAATATTCTATTAATATGAGTAATCTCATTAGCTTCAAGTAAAAAATCGAAGAGACTAGTAAATTTTACATTGTTCTTTACGCTACGATAAAATTTTATCTTTAATTTTCCTAGAAAAATATAATGGATTGAAGTGATTATATGAAATTTAATCTTCAAAATCTGTTATAAGAAGTTACTAGTGAGAATAACTTCGTTGACCAACTGTCTAAGATAAATTAATATTGAATTTTGGGACTAAAAGCCATAACATTGCATATTGCATTAACAAATTAAATATATTGTTTAAAAAATTAAACGTTGATTGATTATTAATTAATTTCATGAATTTGAACATGTAACTCGTTTAGTCAAATTATATGCAAATAATATATTTTTAATTAAGTATAAATATATATTTCGTTGACCCGACTCGATCCGACTTGACCCAAGACTCGATACGATCCGATATCAAAATGACCATATCTGATCCGAAATTCAATACGAGTTATGATCGAAATAATCTAAACCCGACTTGAAGTAACTCACGATCCGATATGACCCGAACTTGACTCGATCCAAACCTGAATGACCCGACGTGATTGCTACCCCTACCCCAATTAAGTTGGACCAAAATTTTCCTTTACATTTCTTTGGCACCTCATTTAAGTAAGGGTATTTTTGCCTTTTTAACATTTATTCTTTAAATTAAGTCAAATAAATATTAAACAATACATGCCCACGCATACCAAGATGCGTGTGTGACACATGCGATCATCTCTGTTAGAGATGGCCGTCAAGGCTTTGTAGATTGGCCGATTGGAGGACGTTAGAGTAATATTATGTTTTACTGGTTTCGAGTATTAGCTAATTGGAAAAGGTGACCAAAAAAGAGAAATCACGAGCGACGCGTGAGGCTTCTAACAGTGACGGATGACGGTGATACTTTGTTGGAAAGTAGATAGATGGCTTAGAAGTACTCTAATAGAAATTTTATGCAGCCAGAAGCATGGTGATTCATGGAACGTTTTATGTGCTCCTTGGTACAGTTCTTGATGCTAGAAAAATTTGATCCCGCATATTCAGACGATTCTCTCTAATTCTAGATGGGTGGTTAGCAAAGTTGACCATAATTTTTGGGGTCCTTGATGGCATAACCTGGCCTTACTGGTTAGGAAAGATTTATTCCTGGGGTGCTCGATCGTTGAGTTGTTACAAGACCAGTTTAAGCTCTAAGAGGTTAGTAGCTATTTTCCAGATTTATATAGAGAGATATTGAAAATCTGGTTAACTGCGAGGCTTGATAAACTAGTGTGGGAGAATGCCGCCTTGGTTAAATTCTCATCTAAGGAATATTGAGACTTGATTTGTGTGAGGAATCCTAAATTTTGGTGCGCAAAAAAAAAACTTTGGAATAAATGGATACCAACAAAACTTTCATGCTTCATATAGAAGATGTTCTTGTTAGGATTTTGGCTCAATTGCCCACAAAGAAGACTTATAATTGGTTTGGGAAAAGTTGTATCCTATTTTGTAGTTGTTTGTTCTAGTAAGACTAGTAGTTATTTCCTTTTAGATTGTTGATTGTACACGTTGTAGTAATCTACTATGTTGTCGTTGTTTTCTTTCCTAATAGTATTAGGAAAATATCTTCTATATAAAAGGGTCTCAGAGAAGATTTGAAACACCTTCATAATTCCAAATACATTGTAAACTAGAAGAGTTTACTACTCGAGCTAGGTTGAGAGCTTTGGGTGTATTGAGGTTTTAAGTTGTCAAGTAGAGAGGGCACTTACAACTAGAGTTAGGTTAAGAGCTTTTGTTGTATTGTGACTTTGGGGTGAGAGTTTGACATCTTTGCTCTTCCTAAAGTTGTGGTTGAAGATTAATAAAATAGTGGAGTTGTTGGTGAATGTAGACAAAGAAGGTTTTTGAACCACATTAATCATTGGAGTTCTTGCTCTTTGTTTGTTTTGCGTATTTAATTGTTGTGGTTGTGTTTTTTGTCTAAAATTTGAGCAGGTGGTTTTAGAGGTAAAATCCCAACAAGTAGTATTAGATCTTGGTTCCAATGGAAAAGACACTAAAGATATGCAAAATTGATATTGAATTATTTGATGGGGAGAATTATTTCTCTCTTTAGTAAAGTTTCTTCAAAGATGTGCCGATGCAACAAGGGCTTTACAAGATGATTGAAGAATCCAACCCGTTAGAGATGATGGAAGAAGTTTGGATGGATGAGGAGATTCCCGCGGTACCTCTAGAGAGAGATGTGTTCAAGAGGTCAAATATGTTTGAGATTGAAGAATTGTTTATTATTATCGCAAGATAAGAGCCAAACAAAGTGAGTGACTTGAGCACTTTAAGGAAGGTGGAGAAAAGATCAAGACAGTCTTTAGATTTTTCAAGTAAGGAGTGCATCTAAAATAAAGAAGAGGATCACACACAATTGCAAAGCAAGGCCATGATGAAGGACTTGAAGAAGTTAAGTAGAATGAAGAATAATGATAATGGAAAGGCTAATAAGGATGATGAGATGCATGTTCTTGATGCTTTAAAGGTAGTATCGTGAACAAAGAGAGCTTGTACGTGTTAAATGAGAGGATGATTGCTTTGACGAGTAAGTGGATGAGATGGCAAGACCAAAAGGAATGATTGCACCAACCAAAGAAGAAAGCCAAATTTGATGATGAGGTGGAGAACTTGAGCAAAAGTGGAAACTTGTTAGGATTATGGCTCAATTCCCCACAAAGAAGACTTCTAATTGGTTTGGGAAAAGTTGTTTCCTATTTTGTAGTTGCTTGTTCTAGTAGGAATAATGGTAATTTCTTATTAGATTGTTGATTGTACAAGTAGTAGTAATATTACTACTACTATTTTCCTAATAGTATTAGGAAAATATCTTGGAGAACCAAGAGGTTAACAGTGCACCTAAAAATTGGCATGTTCCACTAGTGCTTTTTCTATCTAGTCTATAATCCGCAAAATCAGCATCTGAATATCCTACAAGCTCAAAAGTTGATTTTCTAGAATACCATAACCTTAGGTTTTAAGTCCCTTGTAGATATCTAAGGATTCTTTTTATTGCAATTACATGTGATTCCTTAGAATTAGCTTGAAATCTAGCACACATGCATACACTGAACATTATATCAGGTCTACTTGCAGTTAAATAAAGTAAAGGTCCTATCATGCTTCTATAAGTTTAGTATCTACACACTTACCTTCCTTATCTGGGTCATGTTTTGTAAAGATGCTCATAGGAGTGCCAATTGACTTTAAAGCTTTCCATCTCGAACCTCTTTAATAGGTCCCTGGTGTACTTTAATTGATTGATGAGGATGCCTTCTTTCAATTGTTTGATTTTAAGTCCAAGAAAGTAGGTATCGATGAGGACACAGCTAACAAATGGGATGCGGATCCTCTTCAAGTTCCAATTGGTCCAGTTACAAGGGCTCGAGCTAAAAGGTTCAAGGAAACTTTCAATGGGCTGATTCAACACATTTGGGCTAAAAACCATCTTTGGGGGCCCAAAGATGATGCTATACGTGATCCACAAGGATGAGTTTCCATCTTAAAATGTTTCATTATTAATTTAATTGCTGAATTATAAGGCTTGCATGCCAAGTTAGGTACTTTCCTTATTTGGATTTTAGGTTATTAGAATTCAGTTACCAGAATTATAGTATGAAACTTATTCCTTAGTTTCCTTTTTATAATTGGTTACGAATTCCTTAGTTTCCTTTTTCTAATTGGTTACGAATTCTCGTGTATTTAAATAGCTATTGGCTTTTTGGAATAAGACAATTCAGATTTGATTCATACTTTGTGAGAGAAAATTCTCTTTGGTTCTTTTAGAACTTTTGAACTTATCGGAGTCTCCGTGGCATTCATCTTAGACTTATCAATCAATCCTTCCATAATTGATTGTGGCGTCTTCATTATACCAAGGTTCTTGCTTCAATATAAGCAATGGGTCACGATCTCACATAAACCTACTTCTAGATGATCTTGGAAGTCTTCTTGATCCATCAATTTCTTAGTTCTTGACGTGGATCATATCAGTTGGTATCAGAGCCTTCTAGTTGTAGGTTTGCTTATCTTTTGTTTTGATTCATAAAAAAAAACGTGAAAAAAAGAACAAATTTCTAGTTTTGAAAAAAAAAGGTGAAAAAAAGTGTGTGATATTTAGATTCAATCCTTTCAATTCTTGTTTCAATTTCTCATCTTTGTTTCCTTGTATTCTAGCCTTTAAATCCAAATTTCTTTGTGAGTTATTGGTGAATTGTTTATGAAAACTTTGATACTTGTTCGGTTAGTTTGATAAGAACCTATAGAGGATTATTACGAGTGGGAAAAGGAAAGAGTGGTGAGCACGTAAGAGGGTAAAAGCCAATATGATTTTGTGTAAAAAACATGAGTGAAATTGAGTGACTCATTCTTTGAGTGAAACACGTGAGGGGGGAGTGTGTGAGGTCCTTTTGTTCTTTTTTTTTTCTAACTTTGTTTTTGCAGCAAATATGTCAGATAAGAAGAACAAAAATAATTCCGGAGATACGTCGGGAGAGGTTGATCCGAAGTTGCTCATGGAGGCTTTAATGGGTGAGATGAGGAGAATATTAAGAACAAAGATAGAATAGGTTTATGAGCAGATAGATCGGGTAGAGAATGCACGTGTTGAGCAGCAACAAAATGCTCCTAATATGCGTAGAAGGGAGAGAGTTAAACCTAGGGGAGAGAGAGTTGAAGATGAGGGATACACTACCCAAGGAGAATTGTTGGTTGCAAGGAGAGCTCTAAGTGTGCAAATCAATGAAAATGACAAAGTGCAGCGAGAAAACATCTTTCATACTAGATGCCACATGCAAAACAAGGTATGTAGTGTGATTATTGATGGAGGTAGTTGTACTAACGTTGCTAGCACTACAATGGTTGAGAAATTAGGGCTGCCAACAATTAAACATCCTCGGCCTTACAAGTTGAAATGGCTCAATAATAGTGGTGAAGTGAGGGTGAACAAACAGGTGTTAGTTTCCTTCCGGATTGGAAAATATGAAGATGATGTTTTGTGTGATGTAGTTCTGATGCAAGCTGGACACTTGTTACTAGGCTGACCATGTGAATTCAATCGGCGTGTTAAGCATGATGGCTTCACCAACAAATATTCGTTTGAAAGCAATCAAAGAACAATCACTCTAGTTCCTTTGACACCAAATGAGATTTATGAAGATCAAGTGAGGTTACAAAAAGAGAGTGAGCAAACGAAAAAGAGAACAAATGAAAATCAGTAAGAGAAAATGAGAGAGGCCGAAAAAATTGAGAGAGAAAATAAAAGAGCTGATTCGGCCATTGAGAGAAAAACAAATTTCTATGCGAGAGAGAGTGAAATAAAAAGAGCGATGGTTTTAAATCAGCCAATGATTGTACTTTTATACAAAGAGACGTTAAGCACTAACCAATTTAACTCATTTTTGCCTAGTTAATTGTTTCTCTTTTGCAGGAGTTTGATGATATCTTTCCCGAGGAGATTCCACATGGCTTACCTCCTATTTGAGGAATTGAACATCAAATTTATTTCGTGCCTGGTGCTACAATTCCAAACCGACCAGCCTATCGAAGCAATCCCGAGGAGATAAAAGAGCTACAAAGGCAGGTTAGCGAATTGATGGAAATGGGGTACGTTAAAGAAAGCATGAGCCCGTGCGCTGTTCCGATTATTTTGGTTCCTAAAAAGCATGGGACATGGATAATATGCGTTGATTACCGAGCAGTCAACAATATAACGGAGTTTGATGATATCTTTCCCAAGGAGATTCCACATGGCTCACCTTCTATTCGAGGAATTGAACATCAAATTGATTTCATGCTTGTTGCTACAATTCCAAACTGACTAGCTTATCGAAGCAATCCTGAGGAGACAAAAGAGCTACAAAGGCAGGTTAGTGAATTGATGAAAATGGGGTACGTTAGAGAAAGCATGAGCCCGTGCGCTGTTCCGATGATTTTGGTTCTTAAAAAGGATGGGACATGGAGAATGTGCATTGATTGCCGAGCAGTCAACAATATATCGGTAAAGTATCGACATCCTATTCCTCGTTTAGATGATATGCTAACTGCATGGTGCTTGTGTATTTTCTAAGATTGATTTAAAAGGTGGATGTCATCAAATAAGAATGAAATAGGGTGATGAATGGAAAACTGCTTTTAAAACGAAATATGGTTTATATGAGTGGTTAGTTATGCCATTTAGACTAACAAATGCACCAAGTACCTTCATGAGATTAATTAACCATGTTTTACGAGCTTTGATAGGTAGATTCGTTGTTGTTTATTTTGATGATATTCTCATTTATAGCACAAACTTAGATGATAATGTTGTGCATTTAAAATCAGTTTTGGACGTGCTTAGAAAAGAGAAGTTGTTTGCTAACTTGAAGAAGTGCACTTTTTGCACCGATGTGTCTTTTGGTTTTGTAGTGAGTGCACAAGGAATACAGGTTGATGAAGAGAAGATCCGTGCAATTAAAGAATGGCCAAGTCTCGTGAGTGTAGGTCAAGTTCGTAGTTGTTATGGCCTTGCTAGTTTTTACAAGAGGTTCATGAAAGACTTTAGCAGTATTGTCGCACCACTTACCGAAGTCATCAAGAAGAACTTTGGATTCAAATGGGGAGACGAGGAAGAGAAAGCATTCCAATTGATCAAAGGTCGTCGACAGCTGATTTTTCAATCCATATATTGGGTTTGGTTACACATGAAGAAAGAAAGATTTCCAGCACAAAGGCGTTCAAAGTTATTTCCTAAAGGAGATGGGCCTTTTCAAGTCCTTGAGCGTATCAATGACAATGCATACAAATTAGGTTTGCCAGGTGAGTACAATGTTAGTGCCACTTTTAATGTCTCTGATTTAAGACCTTTTGATGTAGGTGATGATTTGAGGACAAATCCTTTTCAAGAGGAGGGGAATGATGAGGACACGGCTAACAAATGGGGTGCGGACCCTCTTCAAGTTCCAATTGGTCCAGTTACAAGGGCTTGAGCTAAAAGGTCCAAGGAAACTCTCAATGGGTTGATTCAACACATTTGGGCTAAGAACCATCTTTGGGGACCTAATGATGATGCTATACGTGATCCACAAGGATGGGTTTCCATAATTCAAGCCTTAGAATAATCTAGCAACTCAAGATTGTGAATTAAAATCTTAGTTTCCCAAAAATGGAGACTTACTCATTTTGGTTGGCTCATCAAGGAAAATGGTTGGCTATAATTTTTCTTATTACCTTTTCTTAAAATGTTTCCTTATTAATTTAATTATTGAATTATAAGGCTTGCATGCAAAGTTAGGTATTTTCCTTATTTGGATTTTAGGTTACCAGAATTCTAGTATGAAACCTATTCCTTAGTTTCATTTTTCTAATTGGTTATGAATTCCTTAGTTTCCTTTTTCTAATTGGTTACGAATTCTCATGTATTTAAATAGCTATTGGCTTTTTGGAATAAAACAATTCAGATTTGATTCATACTTTGTGAGAGAAAATTCTCTTTGGTTCTTTTAGAACTTCTGAACTTATCGGAGTCTCTGTGACATTCATCTTTGACTTATCAATCAATCCTTCCATAATTGATTGTGGTGTCTTCATTATACCAAGGTTCTTGCTTCAATATAAGCAACAGGTCGTGGTCTCACATAAATCTGCTTCTAGACGATCTTGGAAGTCTTCTTGATCCATCAATTTCTTAGTTCTTGGCGTGGATCATATCAGGTAAGCTCTCCCATTATGCTCATTTTAAATTCACATTGCATGCACTTAGCAAACTCTTGACATATAGATTCATTAGTAGCACCAAATATAATATCATCAACATATATTTAGACTAGTAGTGTGTTATTTTTGTGAGCTTTTGTGAAGAGGGTTGATAAGTCCCTTAATTTACATTTGTTAAGCTCTTAGTTTGCGTTATTTTATTCTATTTTATTTCATTTCTACGTCTTCTGTATTTTTATAGGTTCTTGGAGAAAAAGGAGCATTTTGGAACTTTCTTGCTCAGAGAGCAAATCTGGAAGAGCTGGAAGTTGCCTAATGCAATCGAGAGCACCAGTGCTCAAGTGTCCAAGCCAGGATCAAGTGTACATGCGCATCAGAACATTAAAACTATAGTTCCTATTTTGGAAATAAATGTACGGTCTTGTTTTTCGAGTTTTAGGGTTTTTAGAGGTTCCTAAACTCTATAAATAGGCTTATAAACACAGAAATAAGGGGGGAGCCCAGAGGGGATTTCATAGAAGAATTGATGACTCTTCAAGGGAGCTCTCTCGGGTTTCTTCTTTCCTTTATTTTTCTTTATGAAGATGTTTAAC
The DNA here is from genome assembly GCA_023935145.1 of Bretschneidera sinensis. Classification (NCBI taxonomy): domain Eukaryota; kingdom Viridiplantae; phylum Streptophyta; class Magnoliopsida; order Brassicales; family Akaniaceae; genus Bretschneidera; species Bretschneidera sinensis. Next base: position 35,021,139 of record CM043701.1, on the reverse strand, counting down.
ATCAAAACCATGTGTAACTAAACTTTTATTAGGGCTTGATTGAAGCCCTAATAATGTTTACTCAATAATTCAATATTGGTGCCTTTGCGATGTTTATATTATGATACTTAACTTGATTAATGCCTATTTTTCTTGAAATTCTTCATATGTGTTTGCCTGATCAAAATATGCATGTGGTATGGATTAGTTAGTTAAATTAATTTGGATGACTGAGTCCTGGGTTTAACAATAGTAACAAAAGAAATCTACGCCAGGTTCTTGGGTTAATCAACATGGGAAACCAAGAGTATATACCATGCCCTAGGTTTCGTGTGTTTGTCGATTTCCACAAATACTATGCTTTCTTGAGGAACAACTTAGTATACACCATGCTAAATCCCTTAAGAAATAAAAGAGTTAGAGTATATATCATGCCTAATTCATTGTTTAGGGAAATCAATAGCTTAAGGAGTATATACCATGCCCTTAGGTTGACAAACATTAGGTATCCATGACGTATTAGAGCATTGACATATTGGTTTATTGTGGTAGCATGATTGGTGGTGGATATCAAGTCCCTACACTTTTATCATTATTAATTCAAACTCAATTTTTATTTCTATCGTTTTATATTGCGAATTTAATTCTAAATCAAAAATTACCAATCCCTGTGGAGATGATCTCGCATTTACATACTATACTATTATTGATCTTATGCACTTGCAAGTAAAACTGTTCAATTATTTGCCTATTAATTTAGGTAGATTTTTGCACGACAAGTTTTTGGCACCGTTGCCGGGGATTGCGTTAAATTTGACTTAAAATTATTTTCGTTCAGTTTTATTTTTCTGTTCTATTTTATTTTGTTTTATCAAATATCTAATTTATTTCTTCTTTTTTGTTTTTTGTTTTTCTGTTTCAGGTCTATGATAGAGTAATTCTGGCATTGCGATCGAGCGTAGGCTTAGGTGCGATTGAGCGCACGTCACACTGCAATCGAGCACAAAAAGTCCAGAAACTACCCTAGTAGCAGTACTGAAGCTGCTGCACTGAAGAGTTTCAGCTGATTCATGCAAGGGCTTCGATCTAGGAATCCAACCATCTTTCCACTCGATATAGAGATTGAGTGGACCATTCGACAGTGGCCTAACATTGATGAGGAAGATGAAGAATTCGAGGGAGAAGCACCAATGGCGGCACAGCTTGACAACCAACCGCCACAAGAGCAAAGACCTATGAAGCAATCCTTCATCCCACGGAACCTCAACCAGCCCTCATGCATTGGTTATCAACCTGAAACAGAGGGCAATTATTACATATCCCCACAGATATTCAATGCTTTGACTCACTTCAGGGGTATACCTACTGAGGATCTACACTGGCATCTTTGGGAATTTTTTGATCTCTGCAAGTTCCAGCACATCCAAGGCCTAAATCAAGAGGGAATCAGGTTAATTCTTTTCCTTTTTTCATTACAAGATAAAGCTAAGTTGTGGTATAATTCATTGCTTGCAATTTCTATCCATACTTGGGAAGAGCTATCCAGTAGGTTCCTAAGGAAATTTTTCCCAGCACAAAAACAAGACAGATGAGGAAGGAGATTCAATCTTTCCAACAGAAGGATGGAGACATTTTCTTTGAAGCATGGGGACACTTCAATGAGATGCTTCTCAAGTGTCCACATCACAATCTACCTTAAGATGAGCTAGTACAAGCTTTTTATGAAGGTCTGAGTGACATGAATAAAGGTATTGTGGATTCAGGTTGTGGAGGTGTGCTGATGGAGAAAAGAAGTGAAGAAGCCATGGAGCTTTTTGAGACCTTAAGCGAGCACACCCAGCAATTCTCATCCAAAGGTAGACAAGGAATTAAAAGCAAAGGTATGTATGAGGTGACCATAAATGGTGGATCTTCAAATCAGATGGCTGCTGTGGAAAGAAAGCTAGATATGCTTGTAAAAGCCATGACTGTTGAGAACATTCCATCTAATCCATAAGTTACACAACTCCAGGTATGTGCTATATGTTCTCATTTTGATCACACTACTGAAACTTGCCCTTTGTATTCATTTGCAGATCCAGAGCAAGCAAGCTATGTGGGACCAAACAACTATCCTCCCAAGAATAATCCATATGCAAATACCTGCAATCCTAGATGGCGAAACCACCCCAACTTCTCATGGAGCAACAATCAAAATGCCTTGAACCTTCAAGGGCAGCAAAGGAACTCCCAACAAGCAGCCCAATCAGTTCTGGAATCAGAGAAGAGTGACTTAGAGAGTCGTGTAAGACAATTGGCAACTCAACAACATCAACTGATGACTTTATAAGATCAGTTTATAACAGAAGCAAGACAATTTCGGACTGAGCAAAGACAAACAAATGCAAAGCATGAGCAAGCTATTCAAAGACTGGAAGTTCAAGTGGGGCAATTGGCTAAAGAGCTGAGTGGAAGAAAGCTGGGTGAACTTCCAGCCCAAGCACTACCTAATCCAAGAGGACATAAGCAACTGAATGTCATGACAACTCTTAGAAATGGTAAGATCATAGGCGCTGATGAGCTTACACAAGCATCTCCAAATAAAGCATCCACATCAAAGGTAAGTGAGATGGAGAAGGTGAATGCACCACCCTTCCGTAAAAGGTTAGTAAAGCCAAAGAAAGAAAATAAATTGCTTAATATTTTTGAAACTTTGAGAAAAGTAGAGATAAACATTCCCTTATTAGATGCAATTCGACAAACTCCTGCTTATGCTAAATTTTTGAAAGATTGTTGCACTAATAAAAGGAAGTTTTAAGAGCATGAAATGGTGGCTTTAACTGAAGAGGTAAGTGCAGTGTTGTTAAGAAAACTACCACCAAAGCTAAAAGATCCAGGTAGCTTTACCATTCCTTGCAGGAAAGGTGACTAGCTTTTTGAGCATGCACTATTGGATCTAGGGGCGAGTGTCAATTTGTTGCCATACGTTATATTTGAGACACTAGGTTTGGGGAAGCTTCAACCAACTTCCATCACCTTGTAATTGGCAGACAGAAGCATCAAAAGACCAAGAGGTATTCTCAAGGATGTCTTGGTAAAGGTAGGTGAGTTTATTTTACCTGCTGATTTTATTGTATTAGATATGGAAGAATCCCCTATGCCATTGCCTTTACCCATCATCTTATGACGACCCTTTATGAGAACTGCTGATACAAAAATTTATATGAAAAAAGGTATTGTAAGTATGAAGGTATATAGTGAGAAGATTGAATTCAAAATAATTAATGCATTAAAATTAACCCAAGAGGATATAGAATGTTTTAATGTATGCTTGATGCAAGGTGTTGTTGAGCAAGCTTTTCAAGTCCATCACATTAATCCATTGGAGACCACCCTTTCCCATAGTTTCACAAGAGCGGATATTGAGCCTAAATCTGAAGATGATACTGATGATATCAGTGAAGCTGTGCACCTCCTTGAGGCCTCTCCAAGGCATCCAAGTGAAACTTAGTGTCCGGCTGAAGATGTAAAACTTAGCGCTCATGGGAGGCACCCCACAACATATCCTTTTGTTTTTATTGTTTTTCATATTTCTTTTACTGTTTATTATTAGTATTTTATTGTTTTCTAGCATTACCTTAGTTTTTCTTTTTCAGGGACAATGTGTTCATCAGTTCAAGTTTGGGGGTGTGCTATAAGCCATGCCAGCCCAGCTAGTTCTCCATCTCCTAGGTCAGCTCTTTCCAGGTTATTCACATATTGGGGACAATGTGTAATTTAAGTGTGGGGGTATGGGAGACACGTTCAAACACACCTTCTCCCAGTTTTTTTTTATTAGTGAAAATATAAATGCCTGTTCATATTGTTTTGAAATTTTGGTCGATCTAAACAAATACTATGATGTGATTTCATTATTGAGCTTAAAATTTTGAACAAATTATCTGATAATAGACTTTTAAAGTTTAGTTACTTACTTTAGGCATTTAAGAATTCACATGTTTGATCTAATCTGACACGAGTACATTATCACATAATTGTGTGAGGTATGACATGTGATTTTAATGTGTATGTTTCCATGGCTTAACTGAAACTGGATGACTTGTTGGATGAACACTTTGGCATAGAAAAGTAAAAAAAAAAATTGTACAAAAAGAGAAAAATGCTCATAATGATCATTAATAAACTTTCAGCTAAGTAACTAGACCTCTTGCCTCAGTGAGCAGTGAGTGTTCACGTTAAAAGGTGGGAATTTTGTTCATAATGATCATTAATAAACTTTCCACTGAGTAACTTGACCTCTTGCCTCAATAAGCAGTGAGTGTTCATGTCAAAAGGTGAGAATTTTGCTTATAATGATCATTAATAAACTTTTTGCTGACTAACTGGACCTCTTGCCTCAGTAAGCAGTGAGTGTTCACATCAAAAGGTGGGAATTTTGCTTGGTAGTATTAAGGCCAGTTTAGTTTCGTAGCCTTTTTTGACTCAAGTTAGTAAGTCCTTAGGGGTGTCTTTACACCTAATGCCCTAAAACCATATGGTTTGGGAGTCATTGACTCAGCACTTGCTACATGGGTCAATTAGAAAGCTTAAGGGAACTAACCATGGCAAAGTCTCATATTAAAGAAAGAAGGAAATAAAATTATGCCATTATTGATCATCCTAATGGGAAATTCGATGAATCTTGAGATATGGAGACGTTACACATTGGAGTTATTTAGAAGCTTCATTTTTATGTGCTAGTACACTTTACACTGAGTTGGACTTGTGATGCCTTAGCCAGCCTCTTTTAAGTAATCAAATTTTAAAAATCCTATTCATTGTGAAGATGGGTTTGTATTTTAAGCTTGCTCATGAATGAATATCATGGTTTTGTGTGCGACTTAAATTTTTGGATACCATGAATGATGGATTTATCTTTGTGTTATTTGTTTTTCATTTAGTTTTTAGTTCCGTATTGCTAAGGGACTAACAATTCCCTGTGGATTCGACCTCGCACTTGCACACACTATACTGCAAACGACTCGTGCGCTTGCAAGTAATTTAAAACTCACAACAAGTTTTTGGCACCGTTGCCGATAAGTTGTTCTGTTTGTGAAAATTAAATTTTTGTCTGAATTAATTTTATTTTTCTACTAGTTTAGCTAGCATTTTTGTTTCATTTTTCTTTTTGCAGTTTTATTCTAGTTTATTTGTTTCTATTTGAAATTATGTTTTATGTTTTTGCATTTATTTTATTTTATTCTTTTGTTTCTGCTAGTTAGTTTATTTTATTGCTTTTTTTGTGTGGTGTATGCTTGGTCGGAGATCCCTGAACTTAGAGTTGATACCTTTAGATCCCGAAACAAAAAGAACTCTTAAGAGAAATAAGAGAGTACTTGTTGAGAAAGAGACGATTGGGATGGGGGATAATTTAAGGAATGCAAATCAATTGGAGAATGTAGAGCAACCTAGAGCTTGGAATTTGGACTTCATTACATCCCTTAGTTGCGACAAACTCCCATTCTTGTATAGTGTTGCCACCAATTAATGCTACCCATTTTGATCTAAAGCCATAGTCATTAGAGGACACCCTCTAGGATTTCATGAAGATGACCGGCTAGTCCATCAATGCATCCAATACATTCGATGTTGATAGTTATTCCATATGTGCTAGTCTTATGTATTTAGGACAGAATTGTCCATCTATGCCGGTTTTTACCGAGTATCCCATAGAACAAGTGAATGCTTTCAATGACTATTAGAAGCAATCAAATAGATCTTACTCCGAGACTTACAATCCAGGGTCACCACCCTAATTTTTCATGAAAGCAGAACCAACCGATGAGTCAGGGAGGAGCCCCTCATCATGCTCACAATCAATATCCTCCCAGATTTCCTCCACCAATTCCAAGTCATGGTCGCTCAGCCCATCCAACACCATCACCCGCTTACCAAGCTCCCCCTCAAGCGCTAGCGTCAGTTTCACAGTCATTGGAGGACACCCTCAAGGATTTCATGAAGATGATTGGCTAATCCATTAGTGAAGTAAGGAATGAGACAATAGTAAGCACCTAAGCGATTGCCAAGCTAGATAGTCAAATGGGTCAAATCGCAAGTCACTTGGGTGAAGGAGAGAAGGGAAAGTTCCCCAGTTAACCCGTGCCCAACCCGAAGGAACAGTTTGGGGTTGGAAATTCATCAAAGGCAATAGCATACGAATAGCTTCTAATCTAGCTACGGGAGCATAGGTCTCATCAAAATCTATTCCTTCTTCTTGATTGTATCCCTTACTAACTTGTCTAGCCTTGTTCCTAGTTACTATTCTATTTTCATCCATTTTATTTCTAAATACCCATTTAGTTCCTATTATAGTGTGATTCTTTGGTCTAGGAACTAGATTCCATACTTTGTTTCTTTCAAATTGATTTATTTTTTCTTGTATAGCATTTATCCAATTAACATCCTTCTCGGCTTCTACAAACATCTTAGGTTCTACTTGAGATAAATAAGCTACAAAATTGCAAATATTTCTAATAGAGGAACTAGTTTTTATCCCTTGTGAAGGATCACCAATCACTTGATCGATTTGATTATAATTCACATACCTCCAATCTTTGGGAAGACTATCCTCTTATTGACTTGTAGATGATTGATCAAGATTGAGAGCATCTACCTCTTGACTTTCTTAAGGTTGGCTCTCCTTCGGGTAAGTAATGGGAGTAGGTGTTTTCATTCTTGGAATAAAATCTGCATCATCATTAAAAGAGACTACTCTACTACTAATTGGGTTAGACTCATCAAAGGCCACATGTACAGATTCTTGAACCACTAGAGTTATTTTGTTAAAGACTCTATAAGCTTTACTAGAGCTTGAATATCCTAAGAATATCCCATCATCGGTCTTTTAGTCAAATTTACCAAAGTTAGTTTTATTGTTATTTAGGACAAAACATTTACAACCAAAGGCATGAAAATAAGAGATATTAGTCTTTCTACCTTTCCATAATTCATATGGAGTTTTGTTAAGCATAGGCCTAATTAAAACTCTATTTAAAACATAGCAAGAAGTGTTTACGACATCCGCCCAAAAGTATTTTGGCAAACTATTTTCACAAAGCATTGTTCTTGCAAACTTTTCTAGAACTCTATTTTTCGTCTCAACAACTCCATTTTGTTGAAAAGTTCTATATGCTGAAAAATTGTGATCAATTCCATTTTCATCACAAAATTTTGAAAAGCTTTGGTTTTCAAATTCCTTTCCATGATCACTTCTTATACTAGAAATAAAAATTCATTTTTCATTTTGAACTTTTTTACAAAAGTTCACAAATCCTTTGTAAGCTTTATCCTTGTAAGCAATAAAAATAAGAAAGGTATATCTTGAATAGTCATCAACAATAACAAGAGCATATTGATTGCCACCTAGACTTATGATACTTATTGGACCAAACAAGTCCATATGTAGAAGTTTCAATGGTCTAGCAGTTAAGACTATATTTTTTTTATTATTTAAAAGATGTTCTAGTTTGTTTTCCCATTTGATAAGCATCACACACCTTACCTTTTTCAAATTTGATTTTTGGAAGTCCAATGATTAAATCTTTTCTTGAAATGATTTTAAGCAAATCCATATTCACATGACCAAATCTTCTATGTCATAGCCATGAGTTTTCACTAAATGTGGGAAACCATTTTTCATTTTTCGAATGCAAAGATTTTAAATCAACTATATAGACACTTTCGTGTCTATGGCCAATAAACTTGATCTTGTTACTCTTGATGTCTATAACTAGACAATGAGAGGTTTCAAATATGACTTTGTTGCCTTTGTCACATAGTTGACTAATACTAAGCAAATTTGGGTTAAGGCCTTGCACATATAATACATGATCAATGGTTGAGAAATCGTTACCAACTTTTCTATGTCCGATGATCTTTATCTCTATGTTATCTCCAATGGTGACATGTCCGTTTTCCCTTATAGTTAGCTCTTTGAACATGCTTTGATTACCGGTTATGTGCTTTGAGCATCCACTATCAAGGTACCAATAGTTACCGTTTTCCTTTGTGTGGAGACATGATACATAATTTCACTCTTAGGTACCCAAAATTTCTTGGGTCCTTTGGGGTTAGTTTTAGAAAATATGGTTCCTTTAAGTACCCATTCTTTCTTAACATTATAAGGTGCTCTATAATTATAGACATGTTGATGATGCATAATCCTAGAATAATCCTTATTGAAATTTCTAGGATTTCTTAATTATGCATGTCTATAGTTCCTTGGATAAGCTTTCCTAGGATACATGTTTCTATGATTAAAGTTATGAACATGCATGTTATTACTAGGAAATGTTTGATGGTAGCTCCTAGGATGTGCACATGTGGTGTGAGCATACATATTATTTCTAGAATACACATGATGGTAATTCCTAGGATGTTCATGTGTAGTGTGCAAGTTATGAGTATACATATTATCTCTAGGATGCACATGATAGTTACTCCTAGGATGTGTACTTCTAGTATATGCATTTCTTGAATGATCATTCCTAGCATTTGCATTTCTTGAGTGAGCATACATATATGCTTGAGTATTTCTAGTATATGCATTAGAATTTAAATTCACATTCTTAGACCTACTAGCTTATATTGAAGGATGACTTTTAATATTGCTAGAGGTCTTGGAAGTGGAGGCTTCATTCAAACATGTTGTTTTCATGAACAAAGTCTCTTTAGACTTTTGCTTGCCCAATGGAGAATAACCCAAGCCAGATTTTCCTCCATTTAACCTATGGCTAGATAACACTTCATCTAGCCTTTCTTTTCCAAGCATAATTCTAGATATAGTGCTATTCAAATCCATTATTTTCTTCTTTAAAATATCATTTTAATTTTTTAGAAAATCTTGTGAAGAGTTATAAAGCATGGAAGATGGTTTTTCTTTTTCTCCCTTTAAGCCTTCCACCTCTTTAGAAAGAGATAAAACTTCCTTCTTGAGAGCCACATTTCTAGAATCGAATTTCTTCAATTCTTTATGCATCTCATTTATAACTTCAATTAACTCTTCACTACTACTAACAATGTTATTATTAGAAGGGGAAGAAGTTGATACCCCATTCTCATCGTCGATTGCCATTAAGCATAGGTTAACAATATCCTTGTATCCAACTTCATTGTCTGAAGTTTCTTCCTCTTCGTCATCACTCCATATGGTTGCAATCATAGCTTTCTTTTTGAAGCTCTTATATGGGGTTCTTGTTGCTATACAATAGGCCTTGATGTGACCGGGTTTCTTGCCACCGTAACACACAAGAGATTTCGTTTTTGGAGTGGAATCCCTTGTGTAAGGTTTCTTGCTCTTTTTCAAGAACTTGTGAAACCTTTTGATGATTAAAGCCATCTCACCATCTTCTCCATAGCTCTCATTCTCCTCTTATTTTTCTTCCTCTTTGTTACTTGTAGGCCTTGAGAGTAATCATCTTTTTTTTCTTCTCATCATCATTGACAACGGGATTCATTTCCTCCATCTTGTATGTTAATAGTGATTCGAGAAGTGTTTCGACATCAATTTTGTTGAGATCTTTCGCCTCCGTGATGGCCGTCTTTTTTGCTTTGCAAGTGGATGGCAAAGACCTTAAGATCTTCCTTGTTAGTTCAAACTCCTCATTGTTCTTACCAAGAAGCTTTAAGCCGTTAAAAATAGTGGTGAAACGTGAGTGCATTTGTGAAATTTTTTTATTTGGAGACATTTTGAAAAATTCATACTCGGACACTAGCATATAGATTTTTGATTTTTTGATTTTGCTAGTGCCCTTATATGTGACTTGTAGTTTATTCCAAATCTCCTTAGCCGAAACACATGCATAAACTTTAGTATACTCATAAATGTCTAAAGCACAATGTAAAATGCTAGTGGCTCTACTATTTAGAGACATAATGCTACAATCCTCTTCGTTGAACTCAGTTTTGAGTTTAGGCATTGTATGATTGATTTATTCAATAGTTATTTCCCTTGTAGGAATTCTAGGTCCCTCAATGACTCTCCATAGATTGTAATCTTTTCATTTGAAAAAGATTTTAATTCTATTTTTTCGGTAGTTATAGTTGGAACCATTGAACAAAGGAGGCCTAGTATAGGAATGCCCTTCAGTATAGTTGTTTGATTCAATCGGATTAACTCAAGGATTATAAGCCTGAAATTGAGTACGAAGCTCTGATACCAATAATAAATCAAGGTTCAAACCTGAGAGGGGGGTGAATTGGGTTTTAAAAACTTTTTCTAATTACTTTGCAAGTTTTTAAATAGTTAAATGCATAGAGCACACAAATAAGTAATATGCTTGAAATTAAAAGAGTTTAAGGAAGAGAAAATGCAGACTCCGTTTATAGTGGTTCAGCAATATTGGATTCTTTCCAACCCTATTTCCACTCTCTTCAAGGAACTTTCTTGAAGTAATCCACTAAAACTTTATTATACAACTTCACAGGTGTTGCACAAACCTTATAACCAATCTTTTCCTCACGGAAGCTACAATGAAGTGTTTAATCCTAAACACTCTAAGAGTTGTACCAAATTTTTCCCTTTACAATAAATAAAATTTTTTGTAAAGTAAATGGTAAAGAGACATCAATAAGTGCTTTTACAAATGAACAATATCTCTCTTTCAAGAACCTGCTTGAAGAATGGCTCAACAATAAATTTTTAAAAGCTTTTGAGAATTAATGAGTTATCTTATGAATTGAACAAGTTCTCTTCTTTTTATAAATGCTCATTGAAGTGAATTTATATAGCTTTGAATAAATATGGTCGTTTGACATAGACTTGGTAGGTTTGGGGCATTAAATGCTCAAGTCCCGCATCTTAAACGGTCATATTTTTGAATTACCAGTCAATTGGGTCCTTATACCAGTCGATTGAGTCAAGTAAAGAATTTTCATTTTTTAGGTTAAGGGAGAGTACCAGTCAACTGGGTCCTTAACACCAGTCAATTGTGAACTTTCTATCCCATATCCTAGTCGACTGGTATAGGGACCCAATCAATTGGGTTATCCTTCAACCTAGTTTTCCTTTTGAAAAACAGTTTTTGACTTAGAAATTTTTTGTATTTTTAGTTTTATCAAAGTCTTTTGTAAACTGAGCCACAAATAAAGCTATGTAATTGAACATAAGAGATTTACGTTTGTTTCAATTACCTTTATGCCTATTCTAGATCTTCTATCTTGTTTTGGTGTCTGAATCACGTTGAGTTCTTGCATCTTGTTTCCGTACCGAATGCTTTTACCGCTAAAACACTTAGATAAAACTGTTAGTGCAATTAGAGTAGTGTTTTTTCATCATTAAAATCAAATACGAGTCAACAAAATATAAGAAGTATTTGTCCTCTATCTTTAAGATGAAAGGTTTAGGTGAACCATATACAATCTTAGGAATTAAAATTAAGAAACATAGTGGGGGTTATGCTTTAAGTCAATCTCACTGTATTGAGAAAATGTTAACCAAGTTTAAACATCTTGGTTTCAAATAATATAATGCTCATTTTGATCCAAGTATCAAATTATAGAATAATTCTAGTAGAGCAGTGGCACAACTTGAATACACTAGTGTTATTGATAGTCTAATGTATGCGACACACTGAACTAGACTAAATATTTCCTATTCTATGTGTAAACTTAGTAGATATACTTATAACCTTAGTATAGAACATTGAAAATCTATTGGTAGGATAATGGGATATCTCAAGAAGATCAGTGGTTTGGGATTGTTTTACAACAACTATCCAAATGTATTAGAAAGGTACACTGACGCGAGTTGGATTACAAGTGTGGGAGATAATAAATCCGCAAGTTATTAGATATTCCCTCTTGGTGGAGGTGCAATTTCTTAGGCAAACAAGAAACAAACTTGTATATCTCACTCAACTATGGAATCCAAATTTATTGTCCTAGCGGCAACAGGGCAGGAAGCGAAATGGATTAGGAATTTGTTGTTGGACATTAAATTGTGGCCTAGTCCAATGCCTCATGTTTCACTTTATTGTGATAGTGAAGCCACTTTATCAATGGCTTATAGTAGTACCTATAATGTTATGTCTTCGACATATCAGTCTTAGACATGAGTATATGAGACAATTGTTACAAGATAGTATCATCACAATTGTCTATGTAAAGTCAAATAAGAACTTGGCTGATCCATTTACTAAGACACTCATAAGAGACTTAGTAAGTAGTACATCTAGAGAGATAGAGCTTAAACCATTTAAAAATCAGCAATTATGGCAACCCAACTTAATGTTAGTAGACCAATAGTCCTATGTTTTAATGGGTAATAACAAGGTACTGTGATTGGCTATTGATTTTGTCACAAAGTTAGCCCATAATTGAGAAAGACAATATCGTCCGTAATGTTTTAGAGAATGAGTTAAGCTCTTAATGAAGTTATAAGTTGTATTCTAGTAATGGAAACGCAAGAAGAACTTCACCTATATGAATAAAGGAGTGGTGTCACTTCTTATAAGGAGTTATGGTTTACTCTCTTGAGGTTCATGGAACCAAGATATAGCACATGACCATAATAGTGCTAAGTGAAAATTGATTTTCACCGAAATAAAAGAATTGTATATGTGTGGTGGCTTTGTTATATCACATAATAGTGCTAAAGGATACTGTTCATTTCGATATGACTTTGAGTTGCTTACACTAATAGAAGGTTTAGAATCGAAAGATATCTTCTTTATGCATACACGACTCGGAGATATTGTGGTAGTATTTTTCAAAATTGATTTTTCAAACAAGTGAGGGATTGTTAGAAAATCAGCTTTAAGAGGTGATTTTGGACCATTTTATGGTCTTAATCTAAGCTAAATAATGGTAATTAAAAACCTTTTAATTAGGTGCATTCAATAAAACTAAAGTTGGAGTTTTAATGGGTATTTATTTCGGTTCAATTCTTATTTAATTTAAAAAATATTGTCTCTCCATAATCATTTGAAGAGTGGTGCTTCTGCACCTATAAATACTCTACCTCCCACGTTTCAAAGTACAATTCATTTATCATTAAATATCCTACCTCCCCACATTTCAGAATACAATTCATCTTTCATTCTTCCTTCTTTCTTTCTTCTTTAAAAAACTCTACCATAATATTTCAGTATTTTAAGCAGAATTAAATCCGAAGTCCTTCAGATTTTGTTGTCTGCAGACTTCAAACTTGAGACTTAGTTTTATCCTAGAGGACTATTCGTCTATAACCCGTAGTAAACTTTTTTTTATACAAATGGGGACGAATAAAACTTTAAAAACAGTGTTTACAACACGCCTCTAAGTCTTGATTCTCATATTCTGTCCTCGTTTAGAAATTTTTTTGCAACAATTTCAAGGCTTTAATCTATCCAACAAAACGGAGGTAGAATCATTCAAGGTGATGAATCAATACTTCATCAAGCTAGATAGATTCGATGGAAATAATTTCTGCCGGTGGCAAGAGAAGATTATGTTCTTGCTTACAACATTGAGAATTTCTTACATACTGGATCTTAATTTGCAACCTATTCCTGATGATCCAACATCTAAGGAAGGAGAGCAACCTCAAACAGCTATGATCAAACAACTATAGAAAGAAAGGAAGAAAATAAAGGAGGACAAGTTGTTGTGTCAAGGGCATATTCTGAACGCATTTTCAGATCGCTTGTACGATAAGTTCACAGACATTAAATCTGATCGTGATATTTGGAATGCTCTTGAATACAAATACAAAGCAAAGGAAGAAGGTACGAATAAGTATTTAGTTTCTAAATACTTTGATTTTAAAATGATTCACAATAAACTTGTTTTAGAACAAGTGCATGAATTGCAAGTTATTGTCAATAAACTCCGATCTTTAAAAATTGTTTTGCCTGAATCATTACAAGTAAGGGCTATTATAACTAAACTTCCCCCTTCTTAGAAGGATTATAGAAAATGATTGTTGTGTAAGTCTAAGGACTACACCTTAGAATAAATACAAAAACATCTTCGTATTGAAGAAGAGTATGTTTACGTGACAAAATAAATTATGTTCAAAGTGGTCTAAAGTGCATCATGTGGAGGCAAGCAAAACTAAAAAGCATGCTTTACAAGTGAAAGATGGAGGAAAGTTTAAGAAGACTATAGGAAATAAGAAAGGGAAATGCCATGTGTGTGGTAAACTCAGACACTATGCTCATGAATGCAAATTTCATAAAAGTATAGACATCAACAAGGCTAACATTGTTGTGGAGAACCTTGTAGCAATGATCACCGATATAAGCCTTGTGACTGTGATCTCCGAGGTTAACATGGCAAATGAGGTGTTTGGATGGTGGTTAGATTATGGTGCTATTGTCCATGTGTGCAATTACAAAGGAATGTTCAAGATTGAGTCCTTATGAAATATGGAAAGGTAGAAAACCTAACTTAAATTATTTTAAAATGTGGGGGTGTTTATCATTTTGTATAATTTCATACCTTAAAAGAACAAAATTAGGACATAGAGCTACTAAACATCTATTTGTTGGATATACTAAAAATAGTAAGGCCTACAGACTTTTTGATTTGGAGTCTAACGTTATTATTGAGTCACGTGACGTAGAATTCTTTGAAAATAAGTTTTGTACTGATTTTGAGATTATAAAAGAAGAGTGTCAAAGTGATGAGTCCAATAAAGGATTAAGAGCAGAAATTAAAAATAGAGAAATTAACATTCTTGAAAGGACTGTTGAACCTAGACGGAGTATTAGATAAAGAAAAGAGAAGATTTTGGACTCTGATTTCATTTATTCTCAATCATTGCTATTTCTGGTTGAAGGTGACCAAAATAATAATCTAATGAATAAAATACCTATTGTGTTTAGCCTAGAAGATTATCCAACAACTTTTAAAGAAGCTATGGCTTCAAGAGATTCTTATTTTTGGAAAGAAGCTATTAATGATGAAATAAATTCTATAATGGGTAACAATACTTAGGTATTGGTTGATCGACCTAAAGGATCAAAACCAATTGAGTGTAAGTGGGTTTTTAGGAGAAAATACAATATTGATGGTACTATTCAAGTTTTCAAAGCGAGACTAATAGCCAAAAGTTTTAGACAAAAAAAAGGAATTGATTATTTTGACACTTATGCACTAGTTACATGTATTGCTTCTATTATAGTCCTTATAGCTTTAGCATCCATTTATAATTTTTATATTCACCAAATGGAAGTAAAAACTACTTTCTTAAATGAGATTTAAATGAGGAAGTATATATGGAACAATCTGAAGGGTTTGTTCTTCCAAGCAGTGAAAATAAAGTGTGTAAATTAGTCAAATCTCTTTATGGTCTAAAACAAGCCCCAAACAATGGCATGAGAAATTTGACTATGTTATTTTATCCTTCGGTTTTAAACATAATAGTGTTGATAGATGCATTTACTCCAAAATTACTAAAAAGTATAGTGTGATAGTTTGTTTTTATGTTGATGATATGTTGATCATTGGTGCTAATATGGAAGGGTAAATGAATCTAAGAAGTATTTGTCCTCTTTCTTTAAGATGAAAGATTTAGGTGAATCATATACAATATTAGGAATTAAAATAAAGAAACATAGTGGGGGTTATGCTTTAAGTCAATCTCACTATATTGAGAAAATGTTAACCAAGTTTAAACATCTTGGTTTCAAATAGTATAATTCTCCTTTTGTTCCAAGAATCAAATTATAGAATAATTATGGTAGAGCAATGGCACAACTTGAATACACTAGTGCTATTGATAGTCTAATGTATGCGACACACTGCACTAGACCAGTTATTTCCTATTCTATGTGTAAACTTACTAGATATACTAGTAACCCTAGTATAGAACATTGAAAATCCATTGGTAGGATAATTGGATATCTCAAGAAGATCAATGGTTTGGGAAACAATTATCCAAGTGTATTAGAAGTATACACTAACGCGAGTTGGATTACAAGTGTAGGAGATAATAAATCCACAAATGGTTGGATATTCACTCTTGGTGGAGGTGAAATTTCTTAGGCGAGCAAGAAACAAACTTGTATATCTCACTCAACTATGGAATCCAAATTTATTGTCTTAGCGGCAACAGGGAAGAAAGTAGAATGGATTAGGAATTTGTTGTTAGACATCAAATTGTGGCCTAGTCTAATGCCTTCTGTTTCACTTTATTGTGATAGTGAAGCCACTTTATGAATGGCTTATAGTAGTACCTATAATGTCTAGAATTATTAGTTTTAGACATGAGTATGTGAGACAATTGATACAAGATAGCATCATCACAATTGTCTATGTAAAGTCAAATAAGAACTTGGCTGATCCATTTACTAAGACACTCATAAGAGACTTTGTAAGTATTACATCTAGAGAAATGGAGCTTAAACCATTTAAAAGTCAGCAATTATGGCAACCCAACCTAATGCTAGTGGACCAATAGTCCTAGGTTTTAATGGGTAATAACAAGTTACTGTGATTGGCTATTGATTTTGTCACAAATTGGTCAATAATTGAGAAAGATAATATCGTACGTAATGTTTTAGAAGATGAGTTAAGCTCTTAATGAAGTTATAAGTTGCATTATAGTAACAGAAACACAAGAAGAACTTCACCTATGTGAACAAAGGAGTGGTGTCACTTCTTATAGAGAGTTATAGTTTACTCTCTTGAGGTTCATGGAATCAGGATATAGTACATTACCATATTTTATTAAAAATAGTATTAATATTTTTATTATTATGATAATAATAAGAATTATTATGATTAATATAAAATTATTATAAATATGATTATATTATTGTAAGTATTATGATAATTATTACTATAATATTATTATAGTTATAATAATAATAATAATGATTATCATTATTATAGTTATTTTATTTATTATTCTAATAGTAGTAATTATGATTTATTATCATTATTTTTATTAAAATATAATTATAATAAAAATAATTTTAATAGTATTATAATAATTATAACAATTATTATTATTCAAAGGTAAAAATGGTTAAATTTTTTTTTTAATCCCAAATGCATGAGATAGATTTTATCCCATGGAGAGAGGTGAGACAAAAAAAGTGAGATAAATCTCACCTTAATCCTATATGAATAGTGAATCATTCCAATCAAATGAGGGATAACTATTTATGTGGGATTAAGTTAGTCTAATCCCTTAATGCTCCTGGTCGGATTTTGTTGTTAAGGATCAAGTGAGTTAATTTCTTCCCTGGTTTGTTTTATTTATTTATTTTGAAATTAATTTGTCTATTGGTTGAAGTATTGGTTATACATATGAATCCTTCAATCAGGTTTTCATCAAGGCTACACTTGAAGGAAGTCTCACTTTTCTATTGGCAAAGTTTGATGGCATACTGGGGCTTGGGTTTCAGGAGATTTCAGTTGGGAATGTTGTGCCAGTATGGTTTGCTTGCCTTAACTCTAAATTTAAATTCTTGATTTTTTGTTTTGTTTTCATGAATTTTTATCGATTGAATATAGTTTAATAAAATATGTTCTCTGTAGGACATTTGCCTTTTTAGTTCCTTGGACATACTGATTCATGACAAGATTACAGTTATAATATGGTGCAGCAAGGTCTAATAAGTGAGGAGGTCTTTTCATTCTGGTTCAACAGGGATCCAGATGCGCAAGAGGGATTTTCATTTAACGGATCGACCCGTTAACCAGCAGGTAGACCCAACTCGACCAATATTTTAACGGGATTAGTATGGATCAATTTTTAGCTGATCACAAAATCTAAGCTTATATCCACATTTTAACGGGTACAGGTCAAGAATTAAACGAGTACAAACCAAGTTTCCCATCTCTAAGATCATATGGCTTTCATAGTTTTATTCAAGTTAGGTTAAAAAACCTATTCAAGGGACAATTACAACCTTTTAACCTAAAGATTGCTTCGAATCTTTTATCAAGGAGTTCAAAGGTTTGATTATTCTTTCCGTTTTAACATACAAAACATAAGCTACTATGTATCTGATTATATCTTTTCTTTTTTGGGTTAGTATATAATTATATCACTTTGCAGTATATATTTTCAATTGTTTCAATTTTACTTTTTATTTTTTGAAGCAATATTCTTTAATGAGCCCTTCTGACTTGAAAATATGTTGAATATTCAAAATTGAGCACACAACACGAACAAAGATCGTATGTGAGCTCATATGATCATAACTTGAAAGGAAAATAGTGATTAAAAAATATGTGATCGTTTAAATAAATTTAGTTATTTTAATTTTTTCGCTGTCAAGTGGTGTCATGAGTGATATTCGCATGTGCTAAACATAATCTCAATTTTGAATTTTCAACACATTTTTATGTTTCAAAAAATTACTTTTAGAATTGCTTTAAAATTGATGCAATTGAAAATGTATTTATAATGTAAATTGAGACTAACTTGAAATTATAAGGATTCAATCAGATAAAAACCAAAATAAAAAAATATACTCAAGGGTCATACTAAAGTAAAATTTAATATAGAGTACATGTTTGTTGTATACATTTTTCTATTAAGCACTAATTGGCGATATTTGGGTTTAATTTAAAGTTAACTTTAAGCGGAAACTTATTTTTAAAATTTATTAAAAACTTAATTAAATCAAATCAAACCATTTAATAATTGATGTTTATAATTGTTATTTAATAAAATTTAATAAGATTTGATTAAGCTCAATTAAGTTTTTGATAAAATTTTAAAAATAAACTCAAACTTATGTAATCATTTTATAGACTATAATTGTAATTTCTAAATAAACTCGTGCATGCATGCAAAGCATGATAGAGAAAATGAATTTATTTGGTCTAGCTTCTCAAATATTGGTACCCATCGTGAATTGTCAACCCCTTTCGTGTTTTCATTAACAAACAACAAAATAATCTCAATATAAAAACCTCTTTGGTCTTAAAGCAAACACCACATGACATGACGTCACATACAAAAAAGGGACTAATTTGGAGTAGATACGTATCTCCTCAGCTTATAATTTCCATGGCGATCGATCAAGCAGCTTAGAAGAAGAAGCCAGTGGCAGTGGCAAGATTAGCAGCGCCAATGGCGGAGACCTTAAAGGAGGCGGTGCCGTTCTTTTTTGCTGTTGGTCCTGGTGCGGGGACGAAATCATCACTCGCGGGTGCATCGCAGGCAGTAGCTGGTGAAGAGCTAACGGTTGGTGGTGCAGGATCCCAGTCTAATGATAGATGTTTTAATAAAAAAAATATAATAAAAAATTAAATATGTATTTAATGAGAGAATAAAGAGTTACATTAAGTTACAAAATTATTGTAACTTCATTTATCACGAACCCTTGACTCTCTAAACTCTATATATGGGGCTTACATGAGTGTTTCAGACACACCTCAAGCTCACACCTCAATCCACGTCACTCTTATATTGACTTTTATTCTCATTTTGTTGTTCTTTAATTTTCTTAAGCAAATAAAAGTATATTTTGTGGAGTTTTGGGCTTTCCTTTAAGTACAATATTGTGAGAGCTATACAGAGTAATGTAGCTAGGCTGTTGTATCATGGGTATGACAAGCCAGTTATTTTTTGCACCGATTGATAAAGTAGCACCCATAGTGGCTTGAATCACTTTAAAGAAAGTGAGTACCATGCCTTAGTCCAATGCTATGTAACTCTTTCTTTTTTAAAAAATATTTTTTTATTTATTATTTCAAGTAAATTATTATAATTGCACCAACAATTTTAAGGTGACCGAGTAAACTCTCATGACAGATGTTGCGGAGAAAGCTACCGAGAAAAATTGGTGATTTGAACAAGCCACTTCATTTCAAGGGAGTTTACTTCAATTGGTGGAAAACCAAGGTAAATTTTATTCCTAGTGATAAATTTCCCAAAGAACCAAATATAAGAAATCATGCATAATTGAAGCCTAAAAAGAGAAACTTGAAAAATAAAAAATTTGGGAAACAGTTCACTCACCAAAATCAATGTAGAGGAAACTCAAGTAAAAGGAGTAGGAACAAAATTACCTTTATAAACAAAACCAAAATGATAGGTACTTTGTTTGTGGCAAAAGTGAGCATCTTGCTCGAAATTGCCGATTCTAAAAACAAGGGTTCATTCCTCAGGCCAATGTTACTGAGGAGCCACTTGTGGGCAATGATAAATGAAATTAATTTGATAGAAATTTAAGAAGGGTGGTGAGTAGATTTTGGTGTCTCAAGACATATGTGCTATAAAAATTGGTTCAAAAGCTTATACTCCTTATAAATAACCGAAAATTGTTATGATTGGTAATTCTCATACCACTCAAGTTTGGGTGAAGGTGAGGTTGAGTTGAATTTCACTTATGGGAAGAAATTCACTCTAAAGGAAGTGTTACACACTTCTATTATGAGGAAAAAAAATTAATTTCTACTTTTCTCCTCAATAAGGTTGATTTCAAACATATTATAAAATCTGATTGATACGTGATTATAAATCATGACATGTTTGTGGGTAAGGAGTATGCACGTGGAATTGCCCATTGAGGAGTGTTAATAAAAAAATATCATGATTATGCTAAGTGTAGTGAGCCATTAGAAAGTGTAAAAGTTAGCACACAATGTATATAAAAGTAGCATAAAAAAGTTGTTTTGAATCTTATTTTTCATAGAGATAATTTTTCTTTAAAATTTAAAAAATAGTTGAGGCAAAGAAAATGAAAATACAATATTGGGAATACTCCCATAAGATGAAAAGAATTTTTATTATCACTTGATGCAGTGTTTTGAGAAAGGCCAAGAAAAGAAAGTGTGTAAGTTGACCAAATCTTTGTATGGTCTAAGACAAGCTCCAAGACAATGCCATGAAAATTTTTACATGTACTTAATAGAAAATGGTTTTAAATCCAATAAGTGTGAGAAATGCATATATATTAAAAGTGTTCATGATATTCATGTGATTGTTAGCCTATATATGGATGATCTCTTATTTTTTGTTCAAATTTAGATATTTTCAAAGAAACTAAATTATTTCTTAATAGCAATTTTGATATGAAAGATATTGGTGAGACTAACTTTATTTTGGGCATAAAAATTACTAGAATATGTGATAGCATATTTCTTGATCAATCACATTGCAATGAGAAAATCTTGAGAAAATACAATTATTTTGGGTGAATACTTCTTTTTAATAATAACTTTCATTTGTATTGTACTCTCAATGATAATGAAATCATTGATCAAAAGGGATACACAAGCATAATTGGGAGTTTAAGATGCGTCACTAATTGTACTAGACCTGACATTGCATATGCAGTAGGAGTCTTTGGTAGACTTACCAGTAAACCAAGTTCTTCTCATTGATGTGTCGTTGAAAGAGTAACGAAATTTTTGTGTGGCACTAAAAATTATGGTCTATTTTATAAATGAAGGCTTTTGTGATACTGATTGGAAAACTCAGTCAGTAATTCATTATCTACCATTGGTTACTACTGGAGGTGGTGCAATTTGTTGAATATTGAAAAAACAAAAATTAATAGCTAACTCAACTATGGAGGTTGAGCTAATTTCCTTAGCTTCAGCAAGTGAGGAAGCTAATTGGTTAAGAGATTGGCCATTTGAAATTCTTATGTAAAAAAAAAAAAATTTTACAGTCAATCTTGATACATTGAGATACCACTGCTGCTATTGGTAGAGTACGTAATCGGTATTATAATAGAAAATCAAGACGTATAAGAAGAAAACATAGTATTGTGAGATCTTATTTGAGTAATGGTGTTATAACTGTTGATTATATTAAGTCACGTGATAATCTTGCAGATACTTTAACAAAGGCTCTAGTTAGAAAAAAGTCTCGATGACATCGATGGGGATGGAGCTAAAGCCTATATATTCAAAAACCACTATGAGGATACCCAACCTAGGGACCAGAGATCTTGAAAAACTGGTTTCAATGGGAAGAATGAATATTAGGGGGGTTTTGATGGCAAGATGCACTAAATCTAGAGCATATAAGCTCTTAAACTCATCTATAAGGTGTAAGTACATCTATCTTGTAATGAAATGGGAGGATGAGTTTTAAACTCTTAACAAAGATCCATAGCTCTTATGGGAGGGGTTATTGTGGTGTCATAATTACAGGAACACCCTTGATGGATTTCACCTATGTAAGTTTGAAAGTGATGCCGCTTCCTAGGAAAACTGGGCTTATTTTCTACGTGGTTCACTAAACCAGGATACGCACATTGCCGTTATGTGTTGCTAATGAAGCTTATATCGATACATGAATTGTTATGTGTGTAAAGCAATATCCTATCTCCCTTAAGCAACCATAGTTCAAGGTCTGGTCCACTATTGGTTACTAGAATAGGAATTGTTAAAACACTAAGTGAAGGTTCAATGCATAGCACACTTTCATGATGAATAATGGTCTATTTTTTCCCGGTAAATTTGTTTTCTTGCTATTTTATTTTTTATTAAAATTTGTGGAGGAATGTAGATATTTTAATAAAAAATAATAAACAATTAAATATACATTTAATGGGAGAATGGAGAGTTACATTAAGCTACATAATTATTGTAACTTCATTTACCACGAACCTCTGACTGTCTAAGCCTATATATATGGCTTGCATGAGAGTTTTTCAGACACACCTCAATTCACATCTCAATCGACTTCACTTTTACATTGGCTTTTATTCTCATTTTGTTGTTTTTTTAGTTTTCTTAGGCAAATAAGGGTATATTTTTTGGAGCTTAGGGCTCTCCTTTAAATGCAATATTGTGACTGCTAAACAGTGGCATATATATAGCTGGGTTGTTGTATCCGGAAGAGGACAAGTCAATAACCTTTTACACTAGTTGATAAAGTAACTTCAATGGTGGCTTGAATCACCTTAAAGAGAGCGAGTCCCGCATCTCAGTCCAATGCTACATAACTATTTCTTTTCTTTTTTTGTAAAATATTTCTTATTTATTATTTCAAGTAAATTATTACAATTGCACCAATAGGATGGGAGGAGGGGTTGAGGGCCTCAGTCGTCTAGAGGTTGTTGGTGCATCGTTCTTTGCTCTTTTTAGGCTGTTGGACGGGAACGAGGCAAAGGAGTGAGGGGTTTCTTTTGCGAAAGCGAAGGTGGAGGATGGAGGCAAGTTAGTAGACTTGTCATCGAATAACTTAGGGCTTGGGGATGTTGGGATGGATGAAGGAGGGTGATGGGTACCATGGTGGACCAAGTCTTCGGGATCCCTTGCAAGTTCCAAATGGACCAATCATATGGTCAAGAGCTAAGAAGATCAAGGAAGCAATGCAAGGATTGGTGCAATCCACTTGGGCCGAGTTTGCAAATTTATCGAGCAAGACCCCAACATTCAAGATGGGCTTGAAAGAAGAAGAACTAGCTTTAATCCATGTGATACAAGCTATAGAGGGAGGCGGCATAGCTTAGTGGTTTTGTGTAGAATTTTCATTTCATTAAGTATAGGCATGTGGGCCTATTTCATATTTCTATGGTTGTAAGCATTTGGGCCTATTTAATTCATTAAGTTGACTTCTTTTATTAGCTGTAGGCGTGTAGTTTAGGATGTTTTGGGCTTGAAGATGTTCAACCCATGTCTTTTAATTGATGTAGGCCTTATTCGGCCCTAGGGTTTCATGGAGAGGTACAAAAACACTTGTAGCCGTATTTTGAGGGTAAGTTGAACGTGAATGAAGTTCTCTTCATAAAGAATTTTTAGTTTTCTTTACTTGTTCTTGATTGAACTAAGAACTTATCAAATGCAAATCCTTTGAGGTGTTTTCACCGAATCTAAGTTCTTGAAACAAGATTTCAACGGGTCTAGATTATCTTCACTTGATTGTTGGCTTTCTTGTGTATGTTTCAATTTGATTGTGGGTTCAAGGGAATTCAATTCCATGGGTTCACATCAGTTGGTATCAGATCTCAGGCTCCAAATAAGGTCTGATTTATCATTTTTAATTCTTGCATTTGGGTTTTGTCTTAGGCGTGTTCTAGGGTTTTCTATTCTGATTTGCGATTCCTTCTTCATTCTTGTTAATCTCATGTGTTTGAATTCAGATATATGATTTTTAAAATTGAATACTTGTGTACTTGATTCAAGAATTCATATATGCAAATCCTTTTAATAGATTACACGAATCTTTGCTTTAATTTCCAGATCTGGAATCTTTGCTTTGATTCCTTCTATTTCCGTTTCTTGTTGTTGAAATCAGATCAATTTTCGGAAATTGCAATTATTGTTGCTGTTTGTGATCGAATCTGTATTAAAACAAAAATAAAACAATAAGAGAAGGCAGTGTATTCAAGGGTTACTGCATAGTTATAAAAAAAAAAGAAATTTCGGAACTGGTTGTTTGATATACTTTGCAATCCGAAAATTGAAGTGATTTGGTGTTGATTGATCTTTATCTTCAAAGGGGTTAAATATATCATTTTTAGTATCTTATTTCGTAATTGCTCTTTTCCTCATACAAATTCCATGAGATTTGTTTCATTTTTTTTCCTTTCTTATTTCTTGAATCTATTGCTGGTTGGAATAATACAAGGTTGTGTCTTGATTTAGTTCAACTAGTTCTTAAAGAACTTGAAAGGGAAAACAGGTGGGTAAAAGGAAAGAGTGGGTGAGAATAGCATTGGAAAAGGCTAAAAGAGTGAAACACGAGTGGACTGACAATATTTAAGTGTAAACACGTAAGGGAGTGTGTGAGGTTTTATCACTAACATTCTTGTTTTGCAGCCCTTTAAAAATGTATCATAATAGTGATTCAACACCTAAGGAGGAGGCGGATAATTCATTCTTTGTGTTGCATGCCATGCAACAACAATTAGAACTGTTGAATTTGGTGTTGGGGGAGGTGAGGGATAGGATGGATCAGCAAGAGGTAGTGATTAAAAATCTGCAAGGTGGGTGAGATAGGAGGAGACGTGAGCTTAGCGTTGAAAATGAGTATGAGAATGAAGAAGATGATGAGGATGAGGAAGACATAGCATCTGAAGTTGGAATAGGTGGAATGAGTAGACCTAGAGGAGGTAGGCTTGGAAGAGGACCTAGGAGAAATCCAAGGGGTCGAGATAGGGTAGATAGGAACCTTGGGAGCATCAAAATGAAAATATCATCTTTCCAAGGTAGGAATGGCCCTGAAGTCTATTTAGAGTGGGAGAAGAAAATAGAGTTGATTTTTTATTGTCATAATTATTCAGATGAGAAGAAGGTGAAATTAGTGGTAATTAAGTTCACTGATTATGCAATTATTTGGTGGGATCAATTAGTGACCAATAGGAGGAGGAATCATAAGAGACCTGTAGAAACATGGAGTGAGTTGAAAGCTCTCATGAGGTGGAGATTTGTACCTAGCCACTACTATGAGACCTCTACCAAAAGTTACAAAACCTTACACAAGTGTCTAGGAGTGTAGAGGAATACCATAAGGAGATGGAGGTGGCTATGATTCGGGCTAATGTAGAGGAGGATTGAGAGGCTACAATGGCCAGATTTTTAAGTGGTTTGAATAGGGGCATAGCCAATGTAGTTGAGTTGTAGCATTATGTGGAGGTAGAAGACCTGGTGCACATGGCTATGAAGGTGGAGAGGCAGTTAAAGAGAAAAGGGGCAGCAAAGTATACTTCAGTTTCTAGCACTCTTTGGAAACCAAAGTGAGATAGAAATGATCGAGTTGTAGCAAAGGGGAAGGCTAAACCACTTAACGGAAAAGATGAGGGAACTAGCAAGAACAAACCCAAGGTAAATTTCCAACCTTCAAGGAATAGAGATATTAAATGTTTTAAATGTTTGGCTTCAAGGCACATCATGTCGCAATGTCCAAACAAGCGGGTAATGGTTATGCATGACATTGGGAGGTATAGTGATGAGGCGCTTTGTGATGTAGTTCCTATACATGTTGGCCATATTTTGTTAGGGAGACCGTGGTAGTATGATAGGAGGGTGATTCATGACGAGTTTAGGAATAGGTACAACTCTGTAAAGGATGGAAAAACAATCAAGCTTTTTCCTTTAACCCCAAAAAAAGGTCTATGAGGACCAACTGAAGCTGAAAAGTGAGATTGAGCAAAAAAGAAAGTGCGAGGCCAAAACACACGAAAGAAAAATGAGAGAAAAGAAAAATGAGGGTGAGACCGAAACCTCAAGAAAAAGAGAGGGTGAAAAAGAAAAGAGAGTGGAGCCATGAGAGAAAAAAGAAAGAGAGCTTGCAGAGAGAAAAGGAAAGACAAAGATGAGTTTTTATGCAAAGGAGAGAAAGAGAGCCTTCTTAGCAGATCAGCCAATGATTTTTCTTATTTACAAAAAAAATCTTATCTTAATCTTGATGAAACTAACCAGTCTCTTTCTAGTTTGGCTGTTTCTTTGTTGCAGGAGTTCTAGGATGTATTTTCGGAGGAGATGCCGAGTGAGTTGCCACCCATTAGAGGCATTGAGCATTAAATTGATTTCATACCTGGAGCAGTTATTCCAAACCAACCAGCCTATAGGAGTAATCCGGAGGAGACAAAAGAGCTTCAAAGGAAAGTTTAAGATTTGATGAGCAAGGAGTACGTGAGGGAGAGCAGATTTGATGAGCTAGCTTTTATAGGCGTTTTGTTAAGGATTTTAGCACCATTTTTGCACCACTCATAGAAATAATTAAAAGAATGTTTGATTTCATTGGGGGATTGATCAAGTGAATGTATTTGCTACTATTAAAGAAAGGTTATTTTCTGCACTAGTGTTAGTATTACTTGAATTTAACAAAATTTTTGAGATTGAATGTGATGCCTCAGGAATAGGAATTGGAGCCATTTTGATGCAGGATAGGCGGCCCATAGCCTTCTTCAGTGAGAAGCTAAGTGGGGTGGCCCTGAATTACCCCACTTATAGCAAAGAACTTTATGCTCTTATTTGCACTCTAGAGACGTGGCGGCACTACCTTTGGCCTAAGGAGTTTGTGATCCACACCGATCATGAATCATTGAAGTATCTTAATGTTCAAGGTAAATTAAATAAGAGACATGCTAGATGGATGGAATGCATCGAGATCTTTTCTTATGTCATCCGTTACAAGCAAGGTAAGGAGAATGTTGTTGCTGATGCTTTATCATGGAGGAAGGACGAATTAGTGAAGTCAATTCATGAGAGGTTACGGCTTCAAATTGCACAGAAGAATGAAAAGTTTGCTTCCCAAGCCAACAAAGTCGAAGGCGTGTCATCTTTGAACCAAGAGATTAGGTTTGGTTTCACATGCGCCAAGAAAGATTCCTAGCCCATAGAAGGACTAAATTGCATCCATGAGGAGATGGACCTGTCCAAATCCTTGAGAAAATTAATGATAATGCTTATAAAGTGGATCTTTCAAGTGAGTATAATGTCTCTATTGCATTCAATGTTTCTGATCTTTCTCCCTTTGATGCAGGTGAGGATTCGAGGTCGAATTCTTTTGATAAGAGGGGGAATGATGGGCACCATAGTGGACCAAGTCTTAAGGATCCCTTGCAAGTTCCAGATGGACCAATCACAAGGTCAAGAGTTAAGAAAATCAAGGAAGCAATGCAAGGATTGTTGCAATCCACTTGGGTCGAGTTTGCAAATTTATCGAGCAAGACCCCAACATTCAAGATGGGCTTGAAAGAAGAAGAATCAACTTTAATCTATGAGATACAAGCTACAGAGGGGGGAGGTATAGCTTAGTGGTTTTTTTTAGGACTTTTTATTTCATTAAGTATAGGCATATGGGCCTATTTTATATTTCTATAGTTGTAGGTGTTTGGGTCTATTTAATTCATTTAGTGGACTTCTTTTATTAGCTATTGACTTGATTCTTGGCTTTATTGGGTAAGTTTCAATTTAATTGTAGGTTCAAGGGGTTTCCATTCCACGAGTTCACATCAGAGGGACTGAGCTGTTAAAGGATTTAGGAGAGGAGCCAGTCGACGCAAAGGAGAACGTGGAGTTTCCATTGTCCTTCAAGACGAAAGAATCGTTTGACCAGGCGGGTGAAAACTCGTCTACGAAAAATGCACCGGCAACCGCCAATAACATTAGGGCAACAATTAGAAGTTTACGTGCCATTTTTTGTTTATTTGATTTTTTCGATATGGATTCTAAAGATTGTATAGTACTTCTCTTAATTTGATTGCAAGGGGTGGAGCCAATTTTGTTTTCTTGAGGAGGCCAATTTCGTCAATTAAAATAATATTTTTTCAATAAGTTAGATTCTCTCCTACATGGAGATAATATAAGGATCAATGAACCATTTGATGAATGTCACGTCATCCATTATGTTGACATGACACTCATCTAATGGTGTATTAATCTAAAAAATTTCTCCAATTACTAGGGAAGATCTTGATACTAACTTAATTAGATTATACTTTTTGACATTAAAACCTCCAAGTTATCTACTTTTTAGATAGAAACCTCTCGGTTTATAATCGGGGATCCAAAATGGATTTCATTTGTTCTCACTAGTCACATTCTACCAAACGGATGTGATGCCTCGCCTCGTTCATTAGACCAGTATTTTTCTCTTTTGACCTTAAAATCGCTAAGTTATCTACGTTTTTAGACCAAAACCCTATGGTTTGTAATCAGTGATCCAAAATGGATTTCGTTTGTTCTCACTAGTCACATTTTACCAAGCAGATATGACGGTAACCCCGCCTCATCCGTCAGAAAAGTATTTTACTCTTTTGACCTTCAAACCTTTAAGTTATTAACATTTTTAGACCGAAACCCTTTGGTTTAACCAAGGATCCAAAATGGATTATGTTTCTTCCCACTAGTCACATTCTACCAAACGGACGTGATGGTAACCCCGCCTCGTCCGTTAGACAAGTATTTTATTCTTTTGGCCTTAAAACCTCTAAATTAACTACGTTTTTTTTTTTTTTACAGAAACCCCCCAATTTGTAATCGTTGATCCAAAATGGATTTTGTTTGTTTCTGCTAGTTACATTATACCAAACGATGTGATGGTAACCCTGTCTCATATGTTAGACAAGTATTTTACATTTTTGACCTTAAAACTCCAAGTTATCTACGTTTTTAGACCAAAACCCTTCCATGTTTGTAATCAGTGATCGAAAATGGATTCCGTTTAACGGACATGGTAGGGTTAGACAAGTATTTTACTCTTTTGACCTTAAAACCTCTAAGTTATTACATCGGAAAGCGTATAATATATATTTCTTAAGTACTATATATAGTAAAACTTAGATTAGCATTTCAATAGCTTGTAATAGAGCTAGTACATTGAGGATGCAAGCTAAAGCTCAAGAGGCACTTGAGGGTAAAATTCAGAGCGATGAAACCATGCAAGAAATTAAGATACAAACATTTTTTAATAACCAAAATTGATTCAAACCACCAAAAAAGAAGAAATCTTGAAATGAAAGAAGATGCACACTTTAAAAAAAAATTAAGTTTCTTTCATATATCGAGATACAAACACAAACAGACCAAAAAGCAACAATACAAGACATAAATTTCATTTCAAATTTAAGCAAAAATAACATCAATTCGTTAAGAATTATAACATCAAATTTATCCTCAAGTTGCAATGCACATATTAGTAATTAACATGAAAAACTGACATTTCTTTCCTATATTCCAAACCAAGCTTTTTGAGAATTCATATTGTTCAATTTCATGGTTGAAGTTAAAACTAGAGATACCACGTGACATATTTTATTGATGAAATTATTGTAATGCCCTTCAGTTAATCCTGTTCATTCATGATTATAACAAAAAAAAAAAAGAATCATAACTCTAAAATTTGATATTATTCACACAAAAAATAAAATGATTAGGGTTGTCTCACATGTGAGAAAACAATCTTTAGATGTTAAAGATTATGCAAGAAGATTTTTTATTATTCTTTTGATAGTATTTCTTTTAACTTCGAACACAGAATTGATGACCAAAGAATTAATTACAATTATATAATAATTTAAAGAATCGTTGATATCAAATTAATATTCAAAATTTTACAAGGTATTTCAAAAACCTTTGGTACAATTACCTCAATATTTTCCTCTCCTTGTGGTCCAAGGATACCCATGGCAAATTTTACACCGCCATGATTATATTTTACTGTATTAAACAATAGAAAATGAAAATGAATATGTTTTTCTTTTCAAAGGCTGGAAACTATTTTAATTTTAAGGCTTTTTTCTTTTACTTTTGTTGACAATTATTAACTTAAATTCGTAAAATAGTGTTCACTGCTCAATCTCGGACATAAAATCAGTACATCTATTAACGAAAATGCATATATATATATATATGCCTAGTCTTGCAATGTGTACAAACGATTAAAATCTATAAGAAAACCATTAAAAATATCCATAAAAAACAAAGTACAAAATATGTAAATTAGTAAAACTAAATTTAGGTTATGTGCGTAACATATTCTTAGGATTTTGGCTCAAATCCTCACAAAGAAAAATTCTAATTGGTTTGAAAAAAATAGTTCCCTATTTTATAGTTGGTTGTTCTAGTAAGAATAGTACTAGTTTCCTATTAAATTGTTCCTTATACAAGTAGTAGTAGTCTACAATGATGTTGTTGTTTTATTCCTAATAGTATTAAAAAATATCATCTATATAAATGGAGTCTTAGAGAAGGTTTAAGATATACTCATAATTCTAATATACATTATATATCAGATGGATTTATAACTAGAGCTAGGTTGAGAGTTTTGAGTTATATGAGATTTTAGGTTGTGAGGTTGTCTGAGAAATAATTTTGTTTTTTCTAAAATTTTTGTTAAGGATTAATAAAGTTGTGAGTTTCTTGTTGACGTAGACAAAGAGGTTGATGAACCATGTTAAATTATTGTGTGCTTAATAATTATTTGTTTATTGCCCACAATTTGAGTAAGTAGATTTAAGAGGTAAAATCTTAACATATATTTTATTTATCTTTTGCATCAAAATACAAAATTTGTAAATTACTTAAACTAAATTACCAAGCAACAAGAAAGCCAATTAATCTTAAGAAATAAAGGCATAATCTTTCAGCAAATCACTTGAGACCGAAAACGCACAGCGAAGGAGGCAGAATGCAGACAATGAACGGCGAGTAACAGAGAAACGACCGTGATAGAGAAAATGGAGAAAGAAACAATGTGAGGAGAGAGAGAAATGAGAGATTGCTGAAGAGAGAGAGAGCAGATGAGAGTTCAATGTTTGAAATAGAGAAATTAGACCTAGTTATTTATACTCAGTGACGAGGTTTTGCCATTTGCGATGAGAATTCTTGTCGCTGAAAATATATGAAATTTAATTTTGATTTTTTTAATTAAAAATTATTAAGTCAACATCAATGAGGGACTTATTTAGCAACAAGGTCCTATTAACTGCGAAAGGAATCCTATTATGAGCCATTGATATGTTTAATTCAAATTTGACTTTTAATTGGTTAGGGACAATAACCCGTTTCAGTTAATCATTTTCAGCGACGGGAAATTTCCCCTCGCTAATGTCTTGTCCTAGAAAATTATTTTCCTTGTAGTAAGATGGAGAGAAATACCACAATGCTTTAGAATGCATATGAAGGGGAAATAAGAGGGGAGGGAAGAGGGAATTTATAGAGTTGATTTGTGGAACGAGGAAAATTAGGGAAATTAATTGACAAGAAAAGAGATCGTTAAAAAAAAAGAAGAGAAGACATTTTTTGTGGTTTATTAGTAATTAACCGAGAAAAGAGGGTAATAACTATTCTTGTCAAAAGAAACATAATAGTAGTTTTCACTAGTAACAAAGCGACATCTATTAACTTTTAGAAATCAGAAATCAAATAAAGGCGGATGAAGTCATATCATCAATTGTACATGCTATTATTCGGTTCATTTAGTGATGATATTTGCCAAAAATATTTATTTTGGTTAGACCGAGTCTAAAATATTATTCAAAATTTTATTGGTAATTTTAAAGAATTTTATTAATAATATTATTTTTTGGGTCTCATATCTATATTAAAGTTACTTGTAAAGTTATCAAAAATTACCAATGAAGCTTCAAACGGGTCTAAAACCAATATTTTAAATCCGGTCTAGCCAAGAATTTTTGTTTATTTAGACACCTAAAATGGAATCAACTCAGACATACATGAACGACACAAAAAAATAATTTTGAAAAAGCGGAGTTAATCTTTAATAAGTTAAAATCAGACATTTATTTTGAAAAAAACAAAAAAACCCAATTAAACTTGATCCAAAAGTGATAGTAAGACCAATAGTCTATTCAGTTTTTTTCTCTCCCTTTTCAGTTGGGAAATTGTAATGGTGATTACTCCATCACAGTAAAGAGGGATTTTTGCCTAGACCGGTCTAAAACTAATATTTTAAACTCGTCTGAAACTTCATTGGTAACATTATTTTTTTGGTCCCATACCTATTCTGACGTTACATGTGAAGCTCTTAAAAATTACCAATGAAGTTTCGATCGGGTCTATAACCATCTTGCCAAGAATTTTGGCATAGTAAATGGCTAATTGCGATAGAGAAAGAACCAGAAATTTGAATGTTGTGAAAATTTTCCAAGCGTCCAGAAAAATAACATTAGAAATTAAAGGCAAAAAAGTAAAAAAAAAAAAAAATAAATCAACAAACAAATAAGAAAAAAAAATTCAATTAATTTCTTCTCAAATGCTAATATGTTTTGAGCAATTACATCCCACCAAAAACATTATAATGTTTACAAAGTTTAGTTTCCCCACTAAACAGCTTTGTATATATGGCAATCAACCAGCTTAAATTAATTGAAGAAGAAGAAGCCGGTGACGGCGACTACAACAACACCAGCGACAGAGACCTTGACGGAGGCAGCGTCGCTATGGTCGGGTGCTGGGGCATGCACTGCATCACTTACAGGTGCATCAGCAACAGGTGCATGGCTTGGTGTGGTGCTGTTGTGTGCCGGGGCAGGGGGTGATGACGTGGTGGGGGCTTCAGACGGTGTCTTACTCTTCGAGGTTGGGGACGAGGAGGGGGCAGATTCAGAGTGGGATTTGTGTCCTGGTGCGGGTGTGGGGGAGGTAGATGAGTTCGACTTGGGGGAATGGGCAGGGGCGGGAGAGGCGGACGAATTTTCGTGGTCGGCCTTGGGGGATGGTGCGACTGTGTCCCGGGCAAGTACAACACAGGAAACAGCCAAGAACATAAGGGCAACAACAATAAATTGATGACATGCCATTATTATTGTTTGTTGCTTTCTTTCCTCCTTTTGTCTCCTTTAGTTTTTTTTTTTTTTCAAAATGAAAAACAGTTAAGGAGACAAAAGGAGCTGCTGTTCTAAATTATGTATGCAATACTTCTCTATAAGTTATTTTATAGAGAGAAATACTGCAGATTTACCTTAGAATGAGGTTTAAGGAGGTGACGTTCAGAGGAATTTATAGTGTTTGGGGACGAAGAGAAGTTAAGGAAATGAATGGTCAAGAAGATAAAGGAGAAAATGTGGGGATGTTAATTTGATTAGTTCAATGAAAGTTTTCAAATAGAGGAATGCTAATAATTAGCTATGCTTGTGCGTATGTTTGGCGGAAATTAAGCAACAAGTAATTCACACAAATTAGAATGGCTGCTAATTTTCGCCATGCAAAAGGATTAGATATCTAATAATTTTTTAAATTGAAGGTTAATTATTACTTGCTCTGACCCGACCCAAATCCAGTCTGACCTGAAAATGCATCAAAAATTAATATGATCTGAACCTAACCCGAATTCAAAATGACTTGAACCTAACTCGACTTGAAACCCGAAACGACCTAAAAACTTGAAACGATTCGACTCAAAATGACTTGAAATTATAATATTTTAATAAAATTTTAAAAAAACTAATTTGTTTTTGAAATTGAGATAATAGTTAATTATCTAATTTTCAAGTAAATAAATTATATTATAATTAATTAATTATTGATTTACATGTGTTGATGTGAATGGTTCAACATTATATTAATATGAGTAATCTCATTAGCTAGACTAGTAAATTTTACAATTTTTTTTTCACACCACGATAGAATTTTATGTTTAATTTTCCTAGAAAAATAGAATGGATTGAAGTGATTATATGAAATTTAATCTCCAAAATATGTTATAAGAAGTTACTAGTGAGAATAATTTCGTGGACCAACTGTCTGAGATAAATTAATATTGAATTTTGGGATAAAAAGTCATAACATTGCATATTGCATTAACAAATTAAATATATTATTTAAATAATTAAATGTCATTGATTATTAATTAATTTCATGAATTTGAATATATAACTCGTTTAGTTGTATTATATGTAAATAATATATTTTTGATTAAGTATAAATATGTATTTCGTTGTCCCGTCTCAATCCGACATGACCCAAGACTCGATTAGATCTGATATCAAAATGATCGTATCCGATCTGAAATTCAATACGAGTCGAGATCGAAATAATCCAAATCCGACTTGAAGTAACTCGCGAACCGATACGACCTGAACTTGACCCGACGCCATTGCTACCCCTACCCCAATTAAGTTGGACCAAAATTGTCCTTAACATTTCTTTGGCACCTCATTTAAGTAAGGGTATTTTTGCCTTTTTATCATTTATTCTTTAAATTAAGTCAAATAAATATTAGACAATACATTCCCACGCATACCAAGAGGCGTGTGTGACACATGCGATCATCTCAGTTAGAGATGGCCGTCAAGGCTTTGCAGATTGGCCGATTGAAGGACATTAGAGTATTAGTATATTTTAGTGGTTTCAGGTATTAGCCAATCGGAGGATGGTGAAATAGAGGTGACCAAAAAAGAGAAATCACGAGTGGCGCGTGAGGATTCTAACAGTGACGGATGACGGTGAAACTTTGTTGGAAAGTAGATCGATGGCTTAGAAGTACTCTAATAGAAATATTATGTAGCCAGAAGTCTGATGATTCATGGAACGTTTTATGTGCTCCTTGGTACAGTTCTTGATGCTAGAAAAATCTAATCCCGCATGTTCAGACGATTCTCTCTAATTCTATATAGGTGGTTAGCAAAGGTGACCTTAATTTTTGGGGTCCCCGATGGCATAACCTGGCCTTACCAGTTGGGGAAGATTTATTCTTAGGGTGCTCGATTGTTGAGTTGTTACAGGACGAGTCTAAGCTCTAAGAGGTTAGTAGCTGTTTTCCATTTTTATATAGAGAGCTATTAAAAATCTGGTTAACTACGAAGCTTGATAAACTAGTGTGGGAGAATGCCGCCTCGGTTAAATTCTCTTCTAAGGAATATTGAGACCTGATTTGTGTGATGAATCCTAAATTTCGATGAGCAAAGAAAACTTTGGAATAAATGGATACCAATAAAACTTTCATGCTTCATATAGAAGATGTTCTTGTTAAGATTGTGACTCAATTGCCCATAAAGAAGACTTATAATTGGTTTAAAAAAAGTTGTGTCCTATTTTATAGTTGCTTGTTCTAGTAGGAATAGTAGTAATTTTTTATTAGATTGTTGATTGTACACGTAGTAGTAATCTACTATGATGTTATTGTTTTTTTCCTAATAGTATTAGGAAAATATCTTCTATATAAAGGGGTCCCAGAGCATATTTGAAACACACTCATAATTCCATACACACTGTAAACTAGAGAAGTTTACTACTACAGCTAGGATGAGAGCTCTGGGTGTATTGAGGTTTTGGGTTGTCAAGTAGAGAGATTACTTATAACTAGAGCTAGGTTAATAGCTTTTTTTGTATTGTGACTTTGGGGTGAGAGTTTGATAACTTTGTTCTTCCTAAAGTTGTAGTTGAAGATTAATAAGATAGTGTAGCTGTTGGTGAATGTAGGCAAATAGGTTTTCGAACCACATTAATTATTGGTGCTCTTGCTCTTGTTTGTTTTGCCTATTTAATTGTTATGGTTGTGTTTTTTTGTCTAAATTTTGAGTAGGTGGATTTTAAAGGTAAAATCCAAACAAGTGGTATCAAAGCTTGGTTCCAATGGTAAAAACACTAAAGATATGCAAAATTTATATTGAATTATTTGATGAGGAGAATTGTTTCTCTCTTTGGTAAAGTTTCGTCGAATATGTGCCGATGCAACAAGGGTTTTACAAGACGATTGAAGAATCCAAGTCGCTTGAGATGATGGAAGAAGTTTGGATGGATGGGGAGATTCTTGCGGTACCTCCAGAGAGAGATAAGTTGAAGAGGTCAAGTATTTTCAAGGTTGAAGAATTGTTTGTTATTATATCAAGAGAACAGCCAAACAAAGTGAGCGACTTGAGCACTTCAAGGAAGGTGGATGAAAGATCAAGATTCAAGTCTTTAGATTTTTCAAGTAAGGAGTGCATCAAAAATAAGGAAGAGGAACACACGGACTTAGAGAAGTTAAGTAGAATAAAAGAGAATGATAATGGAAATACTAATGAGGATGATGAGATGCAAGTTCTTGATGCTTCAAAGGTAGGTACAACTGATACTGTGAACGAAGAGCTTGTACGTGTTGAATGAGAGGATGATTGCTTCGACGAGTAAACAGATGAGATAGAAAGGCCAAATGGAACGATCACCCCAACCAAAGAAGAAAGCCAAATTTGATGATGAGGTGGAGAATTTGAGCCAAAGTAGAGACTTGTTAGGATTTTGGCTCAATTCCCCACAAAGAAGACTTCTAATTGGTTTGGGAAAAATTGTTTCCTATTTTGTAGTTGCTTGTTATAGTAGGAATAGTAGTAATTTCTTATTAGATTGTTGATTATACAAGTAGTAGTAATCTGCTATGATGTTGTTGTTTTTTTTCCTAATAGTATTAGGAAAATATCTTCGAGAACCAAGAGGTTAACATTGCACCTAAAAATTGGCATATTCCACAAGTGCTTCTCTATCTAGTCTACAAGCAGCAAAACTAGCATATGAATATCCTACAAGCTCAAAAGTTGATTTTCTAGAATACTATAACCCTAGGTTTTGAGTCTCTTGTAGATATCTAAGGATTTGTTTTACTGTAATTATATGTGATTCTTTAGGATTAGCTTGAAATCTAGCACACATGCATACATTAAACATTATATCAGGTCTACTTGCAGTTAAATAAAGTAAAGCTCCTATCATGCTTCTATAAGTTTAGTATCTACAAACTTACCTTCCTCATCTAGTTCAAGTTTTGAAGAGGTGCTCATAGGAGTGCCAATTAACTTTGAGATTTCCATCCCGAACCACTTTAATAGGTCCCTGGTGTACTTTGATTGATTGATGAGGATGCTTTCTTTCAATTGTTTGATTTGAAGTCCAAGAAAGTAGGTAAGCTCTCCCATCATGGTCATTTGAAATTCACCTTGCATGCACTTAGCAAACTCTTGACACATAGATTCATTAGTAGCATCAAATATAATATCATCAACAAATATTTGGACTAGTAGTATGTCATTTTTATAAGTTTTTGTAAAAAGCGTTGTGTCTATTTTTCCTCTTGTAAAATCATTTTTAAGCAAAAACTTAGTCTTTCATATCATGCTGTTGGAGCTTGCTTCAACCCATAGAGAGCTTTAGAAAGCTTATAAACATGGTTTGGAAGACTAGGATTTTCAAATCCAAGAGGTTTCTCAACATAGACCTTTTCGTCTATAAAGCCATTTAAAAAGGCGCTTTTTACATCAATTGAAATAGCTTAAACTTATTAAAGCAAGCAAAGGCTAATAGCATATGAATAGCTTCTAATCTAGCTACGGGAGCATAAGTCTCATCAAAATCTATTCCTTCTTCTTGATTGTATCCCTTAGTAACTAATCTAGCCTTGGTCCTAGTTACTATTCCATTTTCATCCATCTTATTTCTAAATACCCATTTAGTTCCTATTATAGTGTGATTCTTTGGTTTATGAACTAGATTCCATACTTTGTTTCTTTCAAATTGATTTATTTCTTCTTGCATAGCATTTATCCAATCAACATCCTTCTCGGCTTCTACAAACGTCTTAGGTTCTACTTGAGATAAATAAGCTACAAAATTGCAAATATTTCTAATAGAGGAATGAGTTCTTACCCCTTGTGAAGGATCACCAATCACTTGATCGATTGGATGATAATTCACATACCTTCAATCTTTAGGAAGACTATCATCTTATTAACTTGTAGATGGTTGATCAAGATTGAGAGCATATACCTCTTGACTTGCTTGTGATTGGATCTTCTTCGAGTCAACAATGGAAGTAGGTGTTTTCATTCTTGGAATAAAATCGGAATCATCATAAAAGAGACTACTATACTACTACTTGGGTTAGACTCATCAAAGGCCACATGTACGGATTCTTCAACCACTAGAGTTCTTTTGTTAACGACTATATAAGCTTTATTAGAGGTTGAATATCCTAAGATTATCCCCTCATCGTTCTTTGAGTCAAATTTACCCAAGTTAGTTTCATTGTTATTTAGGATAAAGCATTTACAACCAAAGGTGTGAAAATAAGAGATATTAGGCTTTCTACCTTTCCATAATTCATATGGAGTTTTGTTAAGCATAGGTCTAATTAAAAGTCTATTTAAAACATAGCAAGAAGTGTTTACGGCTTCTGCCCAAAAGTATTTTGGAAAACTATTTTCACAAAGCATTGTTCTTAAAACTCTTCGAGAACTCTATTTTTCCTCTCAACAACTCTATTTTGTTGAGGAGTTCTAGGTGCTGAAAAATTGTGATCAATTCCATTTTCATCACAAAATTTTGAAAAACTTTGGTTTTCAAATTCCTTTCCAAGATCAATTCTTATACTAGAAATAAAAATTCATTTTTCATTTTGAACCTTTTTACAAAAGTTCACAAATCCTTTGTAATCTTCATCCTTGTAAGTAATAAAAATAACAAAGGTATATCTTGAATAGTCATCAACAATAGGAAGAGTATATTGATGGCCACCTAGTTTTATGGTACTTATTGGACCAAACAAGTCCATATGTAGAAGTTCCAATGGTCTAGTAGTTGAGACTATATTTTTTGATTTAAAAGAAATTCTAATTTGTTTTCCCATTTAACAAGTATCACACACCTTGTCTTTTTCTAATTTGATTTTTGGAAGTCCAATGACTAAATATTTTCTTGAAATGATTTTAAACAAATCCATATTCACATGACCAAGTCTTCTAAACCATAGCTGAGGGTTTTCACTGAATATGGGAAAACATTTTTCATTTTTCAAATGCAAAGATTTTAAATCAACTATGTAGACATTTTCGTGTCTATAGCCAACAAACTTGATCTTGTTACTCTTGATGTCTATAACTAGACAATGAGAGGTTTCAAATATGACTTTATTGCCTTTGTCACATAGTTGACTAATACTAAGCAAATTTGGCTTAAGTCAATCTCACTGTATTGAGAAAATGTTAACCAAGTTTAAACATCTTGGTTTCAAATAGTATAATGCTCATTTTGATCCAAGTATCAAATTATAGAATAATTCTGGTAGAGCAGTGGCACAACTTCAATACACTGGTGTTATTGATAGTCTAATGTATGTGACACACTGCACTAGACCAACTATTTCCTATTCTATGTGTAAACTTAGTAAATATACTAGTAACCCTAGTATAGAACATTGAAAATCCATTGGTAGGATAACGGGATATCTCAAGAAGATTAGTGGTTTGGGACTGTTTTACAACAATTATCCAAGTGTGTTAGAAGGATACACTAACGCGAGTTGGATTACAAGTGTGGGAGATAATAAATCCACAAGTGGTTGGATATTCACTCTTGGTGGAGGTGCAATTTCTTAGGTAAGCAAGAAACAAACTTGTATATCTCACTCAACTATAGAATCCAAATTTATGGTCCTAGCGGCAATAGGGCTGGAAACAGAATGGATTTGGAATTTGTTGTTAGACATTAAATTGTGGCCTAGTCCAATGCCTCCTGTTTCACTTTATTGCGATAGTGAAGCCAATTTATCAATGGCTTATAGTAGTACCTATAATGTTAGGTCTGGACATATTAGTCTTAGACATGAGTATCTGAGACAATTGATTCAAGATAGTATCATCACAACTGTCTATGTAAAATCAAATAAGAACTTGGCTGATCCATTTACTAAGACACTCACAAGAGACTTAGTAAGTAGTACATCTAGAGAGGTGAAGCTTAAACCATTTAAAAGTCAGCAGTTATGGCAACAAGACCTAATGCTACTAGACCAATAGTCCTAGGTTTTAATGGGTAATAACAAGTTATTGTGATTGGCTATTGATTTTGTCACAAAGTTGGCCCATAATTGAGAAAGGTAATATTGTCTGTAATGTTTTAGAGAATGAGTTAAGCTCTTAATGAAGTTATAAGTTTCATTCTAGTAATGGAAACGCAAGAAGAACTTCACCTATATGAACAAAAGAGTGGTGTCACTTCTTATAGAGAGTTATGGTTTACTCTCTTGAAGTTCATGGAATCAGGATATAGCACATGACCAAGATAATGCTAAGTGAAAATAAATTTTCACCGAAATAAGAGAATTGTATGTGTGTGGTGGCTTTGGTCGTATCACATAGGAATGTTTGTTTAATCTAAAGGATACCATTCATTTCGATATGACTTTGAGTTGCTTATAGTAATAAAAGGTTTAAAATCGAAAGATATCTTCTTTATGCATACACGACTCTGAGATATTGTTGCAGTATTTTTCAAAATTGGTTTTTCAAATAAGTGAGGGATTGTTGGAAAAATCAGCTTTAAGAGTTGATTTTGGACCATTTTAAGGTCTTAATTTAAGCTAATTAATGGTAATTAAAAAAACCTAGGTGCATTCAATAAAACTCAAGTTGGAGTTTTAATGGTCATTTATTTTGATTCAATTCATATTTAATTTGAAAAATAATATATCTCCAGAATCATTTGAAGAGAGATGCTTATGCACTTATAGATACCCTACCTCCCCACATTTCAGAATACAATTCATTTTTCATTCTTCCTTCTTTCTTTCTTCTTTAAAAAACTCTACCATAATATTTCAGTATTTTAAGTAGAATTAAATATGAAGTTCTTCAGATTTTGTTATTTGCAGACTTCAAACTTGAGACTTAGTTTTATCTTGGAGGGCTATTCATCTGTAACCCGTAGCAAACTTGTTTATACAAGTGGAGATGAATAAAGCTTTAAAGACATTGTTTACAACACACCTCTAAGTCTTGATTCTCATATTCTGTCCTCGTTTAGAATTTTTTTTACAACAATTTCAAGGCTTTAATCTATCCAACAAAATGGAGACAGAATCATTCAAGGTGATGAATCAAGGCTTCATCAAGCTAGACAGATTCGATGGAAATAATTTCTGCCGGTGGCAAGAGAAGATTATGTTCTTGCTTACAGCATTAAGAATTTCTTACATACTGCATCCTAATTTGCAGCCTATTCCTGATGATCCAATACCTAAGGAAGGAGAGCAACCTTAAACAGTTGTGAGCGAACAACTACAGAAAGAAAGGATGAAAATAAACGGAGGGCAAGTTGTTATGTCGTCGGCATATTCTGAACGCATTATCAGATCGCTTGTACGATAAGTTCACAGACATCAAATCTGATTGTGATATTTGGAATGCTCTTGGATACAAATACCAAGTGAAGGAAGAAGGTACAAATAAGTATTTAGTTTCTAAATACTTTGATTTTAAAAATATTCAAAATAAACTTGTTTTAGAAAAAAAGCATGAATCACAAGTTATTGTCAATAAACTTTGATCCTTAAAAATTGTTTTGCCTGAATCATTACAAGTGGGGCTATTATAACTAAATTTCTCCCTTCTTGGAAGGATTATAGAAGATGATTGTTGCATAAGTCCGAGGACTACATTTTAGAACAAATACAAAAACTTCTTCGTATTGAAGAAGAGTATGTTTATGTGAAAAAAGAAATTATGTTCAAAGTGGTCTAAAGTGCATCATGTGGAGGCAACCAAAACTAAAAAGCATGCTTTACAAGTGAGAGATGGAGAAAAGTTTAAGAATACTACAGGAAAGAAGAAAGGGAAATACCATGTGTGTGGTAAACTTGGACACTATGCTCGTGAATGAAAATTTCATAAAAGTATAAACATCAACAAGGCTAACATGGTTGAGGAGAACACTGTAGCAATGATCAGTGGTTTGAGCCTTATGACTATGATCTCTGAGGTTAACATGGCAAATGAGGTGTCTGGATGGTGGTTAGATTATGGTGCTATTGTCCATGTGTGCAATGACAACGAAATGTTCAAGATTGAGTCCTTATGAAATATGAAAAGCTAGAAAACCTAACTTAAATTATTTTAAAATGTGGGGGTGTTTATCATTTTGTATAATTTCATAACTTAAAAGAAAAAAAATTAGGACATAGAGCTACTAAATGTGTATTTGTTGGATATGCTAAAAATCGTAAGGCCTACAGACTTTTTGATTTGGGGTCTAACGTTATTATTGACTCGCGTGACGTAGAATTCTTTGAAAATAAGTTTTCTACTGATTTTGAGAGTATAGAAGAAGAGTGTCAAAGAGATGAGTCCAATAAAGGATTAAGACTAGAAATTAAAAATAGAGAAATTAATATTCCTAAAAGGACCGTTGAACCTCTTAGAGCAAGAAAATAGAAAATTTTGGACCTTGATTTCATTTATTCTCAATCATTGCTATTTCTGGTTGTTCTTTAATTTTCTCGAGCAAAGAAAGGTATATTTTGTGGAGTTTTGGGCTTTCCTTTAAGTACAATATTGTGAGAGCTATACGGAGTAATATAACTAGGCTGTTGTATCATGGGGATGACAAGCCAGTTATCTGTTACACCGATTGAGAAAGTAGCACCCACAATGGCTTGAATCACTTTAAAGAAAGTGAGTGCCACGCCTTAGTCCAATGCTATGTAACTCTTTCTTTTTAAAAAAAATATTTCTTAATTATTATTCCAAGTAAATTATTATAATTACACCAACAATTTTAAGGTGACCGAGTAAGCTCTCATGGTGGATGTTGAGGAGAATGTTACCGAGAAAAATTGGTGATTTGAATAAGCCACTTCATTTCAGAGGAGTTTACTTCAATCGGTTGAAAACCAAGGTAAATTTTATTTCTAGTGAGAAATTTCCCAAAGAACCAAATATGAGAAATCCTGCACAATTGAAGCCTAAAAAGAGAAACTTGAAAAATAAAAAATTAGGGAAACAATTCACTCACCAAAATAAAAGTAGAAGAAACTCGAGTAAAAGAAGTAGGAACAAAATTACCTTTCTAAACAAAACCAAAATTACATGTACTTTGTTTGTGGCAAAAGTGAGCATGTTGCTCGAAATTGCCGATTCCGAAAACCCTTCATTCCTCAGGCCAATGTTACTGAGGAGCCACTTGTGGGCAATGATAAATTAAATTAATTTGGTAGAAATTTAAGAAGGGTGGTGGGTAGATTCTGGTGTCTTAAGACATATGTGCTATAAAAATTGGTTCAAAAGTTTATACTCCATATAAATAACCCAAAATTGTTATGATTGGTAATTCTCATACCACTCAAGTTTGGGCGAAGGTGAGATTGAGTTGAATTTCACTTATGGGGGGAAATTCACTCTTAAGGAAGTGTTACACACTTTTATTGCGAGGAAAGAAAATTTTATTTCTAGTTTTCTCCTCAATAAGGTTGATTTCAAAC
Source organism: Bretschneidera sinensis (assembly GCA_023935145.1). NCBI lineage: Eukaryota > Viridiplantae > Streptophyta > Magnoliopsida > Brassicales > Akaniaceae > Bretschneidera > Bretschneidera sinensis. Next base: position 34,977,608 of record CM043701.1, on the reverse strand, counting down.
AGATTATAAAATCTTATTGATACGTGATTATAAATCATGACATGTTTGTGGGTAAGGACTATGCATGTGGAATTGCCCATTGAGGGGCATTAATAAAAAAATATCCTGATTATGCTAAGTGTAGTGAGCCATTAGAAAGTTAGCACACGATGTATATAAACATAGCATTAAAAAAGTTGTTTTGAATCTTATTTTTCATAGAGATAATTTTTCTTTAAAATTTAAAAAATAGTGGAGGCAAAGAAAATGAAAATAAAATGTTGGGAATACTCCCATAACATTAAAAGAATTTTTATTATCACTTGATGCAGTGTTTTGAGAAAGGCTAAGAAAACAAAGTGTGTAAGTTGACCAAATCTTTGTATGGTCTAAGACAAGCCCCAAAACAATGGCATGAAGATTTTTACATGTACTTAATAGAAAATGGTTTTAAATTCAATAAGTGTGAGAAATGTATATACATTAAAAGTGTTCATGATATTCATGCGATTGTTAGCCAATATACGGATGATCTCTTATTTTTTGTTCTAATTTGGATATTTTCAAAGAAACTAAATTATTTCTTAATAGCAATTTTGATATGAAAAATCTTGGTGAGACTAACTTTATTTTGGGCATAAAAATTACTAGAATTTGTGATAGCATATTTCTTGATCAATCACATTACATTGAGAAAATCTTGAGAAAATACAATTATTTTGATTGCAAATCTGTGAATACTTCTTTTTGATAATAACTTTCATTTGTATCGTACTCTCAATGATAATGAAATCATTGATCAAAAGGGATGCGCAAGCATAATTGGGAGTTAAAGATGAGTCACTAATTGTACTAGACCTGACATTGCATTTTCAGTAGGAATACTTGGTAGACTTACCAGTAAACTAAGTTCTTATCATTGACGTGTCGTTGAATGAGTAATGAAATTTTTGTGTGGCACTAAAAATTATGGGCTATTTTATAAAAATTATCCTGATGTCATGAAGGCTTTTGTGATATCGATTGGAACACTCAGTCAGTAATTCATTATCTACCATTTGTTATGTTTTTACTATTGGAGGTGGTGCAATTTGTTGAAAATTGAAAAAACAAAAATTAGTAGCTAACTCAACTATGGAGGTTGACCTAATTTCCTTAGCATCAGAAAGTGAGGAAGCTAATTGGTTATTTGAAATTCCTATGTGAAAAAAAATTGTACATTCAGTCTTTATACATTGAGATAGCACTGCTGCTATTGGTAGAGTATGTAATCAGTATTATAATAGAAAATCAAGACGTATAAGAAGAAAACATAGTATTGTGAGATCTTATTTGAGTAATGGTGTTATAACTGTTGATTATATTAAATCACGTGATAATCTTGCAAATACTTTAACAAAGGCTCTAGTTAGAAAAAAAGTATTGATGACATCGATAGGGATGGAGCTAAAGCCCATAGATTCAAAAACCACTATGAGGATACCCAACCTTGGGACCAGAGATCTTGAAACATTGGGTTCAATGGGAAGAACAAATCTTAGGGTTGTTTGATGGTGAGATGCACTAAATCTAGAGCATATAAGCTCTAAACTCATCCCTAAGGTGTACGTGCATCTATCTTGTAATGAAATGGGAGGATGAGTTTTAAACTCTTAATAAAGATCCATAGCTTTTATGAGAGGGGTCATTGGGGTGTCATAATTACAGGAACACCCTTGATGGATTTCATCTATGTAAGTTTAAAAGTGACACCGCTTCCTAGAAAATTTGGGCTTATTTTCTACATGGTTCACTAAACTAGGATAAGCACATAGCCGTAATGTGTTGGCTAATAAAGCTTATATCGATACATGGACTGTTATGTGTGTAAAGTAATATCCTATCTCCCTTAAGCAACCATAGTTCAAGGTCTGGTCCACTATTGGTTCCTAGAATAGGAATTGTTGAAACACTAAGTGAAGGTTCAATGCAGAGCACACCTTCATGATGCATAATGGTCTATTTTTGCTAGGTAAATTTATTTTCTTCCTATTTTATTTTTTATTAAAATTTGTGGAGGAATGATAGATATTTTAATAAAAAATAATTAACAATTAAATATGCATTTAATGGGAGAATGGAGAGTTACATTAAGTTACATAATTATTGTAACTTCATTTACCACGAACCTCTGACTGTCTAAGCCTATATATATGGCTTGCATGAGAGTGTTTCAGACACAACTCAATTCCCATCTCAATCGACTTTACTTTTACATTGGCTTTTATTCTCATTTTGTTGTTTTTTTTTATTTTCTTAGGCAAATAAGGGTATAATTTTTGGTGCTTAGGGCTCTCCATTAAGTGCAATATTGTGACTGCAAAATAGCAACGTCTATAAAAAGAGTATACTTTTGCACCAGTTGAGAAAGTAACTTCTATGGTGGCTTGAATCACCTTAAAAAGAGTGAGTCTCGCGCCTCAGTCTAATGCTACATAACTCTTTCTTCTTTTTTTTGTAAAATATTTCTTATTTATTAGTTCAAGTAAATTATTATAATTGCACCAACAGGATGGGAGGAGGAGGTGAGGGCCTCAGTCGTCTAGAGGTTGTTGGTGCATTGTTCTTTTCTCTTTTTGGGATGTTGGACGAGGACAAGGAAAAGGAGTGAGGGGTTTCTTTTGACTTTAGGGAAGCGAGGGTAGAGGATGGAGGCAAGTTAGTAGACTTGTCATTGAATAACTTAGGGCTTGGGGATGCTGGGATAGATGAGGGAGGGTGATGAGCACCATGGTGGACTGAGTCTTAAGGATCCCTTGTAAGTTCCAGATGGGCCAATCACAATCAAGAGCTAAGAAGATCAAGGAAGCAATGCAAGGATTGGTGCAATCCACTTGGGCAGAGTTTGCAAATTTATTGAGCAAGATCCCAACATTCAAGATGGGCTTGAAAAAAGAAGAACCAACTTTAATTCATGTGATACAAGCTACAGAGGGGGGCGACAAAGCCTAGTGGTTTTGTGTAGATTTTTTATTTCATTAAGTATAGGCATGTGGGCCTATTTTATATTTCTATGGTTGTAGGTGTTTGGGCATATTTAATTCATTAAGTGGACTTTTTTTATTACCTATATGTGTGTAGTTTAAGATGTTTTGGGCTTGAAGATGTTCAACCCATGTCTTTTAATTGATGTAGGCCTTATTCGACCCTAGGGTTTCATGGAGGGGTACAAAAACACTTGTAGCCGTATTTTGAGGGTAAGCTGAACGTGAATGAAGTTTTCTTCATAGAGAATTTTAAGTTTTCTCTACTTATTCTTTATTGAACTAAGAACTTATCAAATGCAAATCCTTTATGGCGTTCTCCCCGAATCTAGGTTCTCGAAACAAGATTTCAACGAGTCTAAATTATCTTGACTTGATTCTTAGGTTTCTTGGGTAAGTTTCAATTTGATTATAGGTTCAAGGGATTTCCATTCCACGGGTTCACATCTGTTTGTATTAGAGTTCAGGCTCCAAATCAGGTCTGATTTATCCTCTTTAATTCTTGCGTTTGGGTTTTGTCTTAGGCGTGTTTTAGGAGTTTCTATTATGATATGCGATTCTGTCTTCATTCTTGTTAATCTCGTGTGTTTGAATTCAGATATGTGATTTTCAGAATTGATTACTCGTGTACTTGATTCAAGAATTCAGATATGCAAATCCTTTAATAGATTACACGAATCTTTGCTTTAATTTTCATATCTATAATTTCTACATCTGGAATCTTTGCCTTGATTCCTTCTATTTTCGTTTCTTGTTCTTGAAATCAGATCAATTTTTTTCGAAAACTGCAATTATTGTTGCTATTTATGATCGAATCTGTATTAAAAAAAACAAAAAGAGAAGGTAGTGTATTCAAAGGTTGCTGTATAGTTATAAAAAAAAAAGAGAAAAAAAGAAAGAAATTTCGGAATTGGTTGTTTGATATACTTTGCAATCCAACAAACGAAGTGATTTGGTATTGATTGATCTTTATCTTCAAAGGGGTTGAATATATCCTCTTTAGTATCTTATTTCCTAATTGCTCTTTTCCTCGTACAAATTCCTTGAGATCTGTATCATTTTTTTCCTTTCTTTTTTCTTGAATCTATTACTGGTTGGAATAATACAAGGTTATGTCTTGATTTAGTTCAACTAGTTCTTAAAGAACTTGGAAGGGAAAACAGGTGAGGTAAAAGGCAAGAGTGGGTGAGAATAGTATTAGAAAAGGCCAAAAGAGTGAAACACGAGTGGAGTGACAATATTTGAGTGTAAATACGTAAGGGAGTGTGTGAGGTTTTATCACTAACATTCTTGTTTTGCAGCGCATTAAAAATGTCTCATAAGAGTGATTCAACACCTAAGAAGGAGGTGGATAATTCATTCTTTGTGTTGCAAGCCATGCAACAATAGTTTGAACGGTTGAATTTGGTGTTGGGAGAGGTGAGGGATAGGATGGATCAGCAAGAGGTAGTGATTAGAAATCTGCAAGGTGGGCGAGATATGAGGAGACATGAGCTTAGCGTTGAAAATGCGTATGAGAACGAAGATGATGATGAGGATGAGGAAGACATAGCATCTGAAGTTGGAACGGGTGGAATGGATAAACTTAAAGGAGGTAGGCGTGGAAGAGGACCTATGAGAAATCCAAGGGGTTGAGATTGGGTAGATAGGAACCTTGGGAGCATCAAAATGAAAATACCATCTTTCTAAGGTAGGAATGACCTTGAAGTCTATTTAGAGTGGGAAAAGAAAATAGAGTTGATTTTTGATTGTCACGATTATTCAAAGGAGAAGAAGGTTAAGTTGATGTTGGGAAGATTATCTACCTAAATAAATAAGCAAATAATCGTATAGTTTTACTTGCAAGTGCACAAGGTCAATAGTAGCATAGTGTGCAAGTGCGAGATCATTTCCACAGGGATTGGTGAATTTCTTGATCAGACACACACATATGAGGAATTTAAATAAAAACAGGCATTAATCAAATTAAGAATCACAGCATAAATATTGCAAAGGCACCAATACTGAATTATTGAGCAAACATGATTAGGGCTTCAATCAAGCCCTTACTAAAAGTTTAGTTACACATAATAAAATAAAGGAAAGAAGAAACCCGAGAGAGCTCCATTGAAGAGTCATCAATTCTTCTCTAGAATCCCAACTAAAAGGGAGATATGCTCCTCAAAAAGGAGATCCCGTTTCTGTGTTTTACAAGTCTATTTATAGGGTTCTAAGGACACTTGGAAACCCTAATTTCCAAAACAGGTCTCTAACCCTACTTTCCAAAATAGTAACTGTCATTTTGATGTTTCACTGATGCGTGTGCGCTCGATCGCATGAGTTTGCACTCGAGCGCAAGGTTGCGCTCGATCACACCAAGAACTGCACTCGATCGAACTCTTCTGCAGCTCCCAGTTCCAGTTTTGCTCTTTGAGTTCCAAAATGCTTCTTTTCTTCCAAAAACCTATAAAAACATAGAAAACACAAAAAAGAAGTAAAATGAAATAAAATACGCAAACTAAGAGCTTAACAAATGTAAATTAAGGGGCTTAAATATGAATATTTAAGCTTCTGTCAGTTGACGGTAATTGAGTTCACTGATTATGCAATTATTTGGTGGGATCAATTAGTGACCAATAGAAGGAGGAATCATAAGAGACTTGTAGAAACATGGGGTGAGTTGAAAGCTCTCATGAGGTGGAGATTTGTACTTAGCCACTACTATAGAGACCTCTACCAAAAATTACAAAACCTTACACAAGGGTCTAGGAGTGTAGAGGATTACCATAAGGAGATGGAGGTGGCTATGATTCAGGTTAATGTAGAGGAGGATCGGGAGGCCACAATGGCCAGATTTTTAAGTGGTTTGACTAGGGACATAGCCAATGTAGTTGAGTTATAGCATTATGTGGAGGTAGAAGACATGGTACACATGGCTATGTAGGTGGAAAGTTAATTAAATAGAAAGGAGGCAACAAGGTATACTTCAGTTTCTAGCACTCCTTGGAAACCAAAGTGGGATAAAAATGACTGAGTTGTAGTAAAGGGGAAGGCTGAACAACCTAAGGGAAAAGATAAGGGAACTAGAAAGAACAAACCCAAGGTAGATTTCCAACCTTTAAGGAATAGAGATATTAAATGTTTTAAATGTTTGGGTTCAGGGCACATCGCGTCTCAATGTCCAAAGAAGCAGGTGATGGTTATGCATGACACTGGGGAGGTAATGACTAAAGTGAGTATGATAGTAATGAGATGCCTGAGTTAGTCGATGCTAATGATGATGATGGAATGGAATACCCCGTAAAAGGTGAGTCTCTTGTTGCCAGGCATGCTCTCAATACACAAATTAAGGTTGATGATATGGAGCAGTAGAGAGAGAACATATTTCATACTAGATGTTATGTAAACAACAAGGTGTGTAATATGATTATAGATGGCAGAAGTTGTACCAATATAGCTAGTACCACCCTAGTTAAGAAGTTGAGCTTACCTTTACTAAAGCATCCTATACCTTAAAAGTTACAGTAGTTGAAAGAATGTTGGGAGGTCAAGGTCAATAAACAGGTTTTGGTGGCTTTTACCATTGGGAAGTACAGTGATGAGGTGCTTTGTGATGTAGTTCCTATGCATGCTGGCCATATTTTGTTGGGGAGACCATGGCAGTATGATAGGAGGGTGATTCATGATAGGTTTAGGAATAGGTACAACTTTTTAAAGGATGGAAAACAATCAAGCTTGCTCTTCTAACCCCAAAATAGGTCAATGAGGACCAACTGAAGCTGAAAAGTGAGATTGAGTAAAAAAGAAAGGGTGAGGATGAAACATATGAAAAAAAAAATGAGAGAAAAGAAAAATGAGGGTGAGGCCAAAACCGCAAGAAAAGGAGAGGGTGAAAAAGAAAATAGAAAGATGGCTGAGAATATAGAAAAGATAGTGGAGCCACGAGAGAAAAAAAAAAGAACTTGCAGAAAGAAAAAGAAAGATAAAGATGAGTTTTTATGCAAAGGAGAGAAAGAGGGCCTACTTAGTATATCAAAATCTTATCTTAATCTTGATGAAACTTACCAATCTCTTCCTAGCTTGGCTATTTCTTTGTTGCAGGAGTTCGACGATGTATTTCCGGAAGAGATGGTGAGTCAGTTGCCGCTCATTTGAGGCATTGAGCATCAAATTGATTTCGTACCTAAAGCAATTATTCCAAACCAACCAGCCTATAGGAGTAATCTGGAGGAGACAAAAGAGCTTCAAAGGCAAGTTGAAGATTTGATGAGCAAGGGGTACGTGAGGGAGAGCATGAGCCCATGTACAGTACCAGTGCTACTAGTGCCAAAGAAGGATGGGACTTAGAGGATGTGCGTTAATTGTAGAGCGGTCAAAAATATTTTAGTAAAGTATCATCGTCCTATTCCTAGATTAGATGATATGCTTAATGAATTGCATGGCTCATATATTTTTAGTAAAATAGATCTTAAAATTGGCTACCATCAAATTAGAATGAAGGAGGGAGATGAATGGAAAACTTCTTTTAAGACTAAATATGGACTTTATGAAAGGTTGGTTATGTCATTTGGACTTACAAATATTTATAGTACTTTCACATTAGTGAACCATGTATTATGTGCGTTCATAGGAAAATTCATAGTGATGTACCTTGATGATATCCTAGTGTACAGCAAGAACTTAGATGAACATATTGACCATTTGAGATGCGAAAAGTTGTATGTTAATTTTAAGAAATGTACCTTTTGCATAGAAAAAGATGTTTTTCTTGGTTATGTTGTTAGTACAAAAGGTATTGAGATGGATGAAGAGAAAGTCAAGGCCATCAAGGAGTGGCCAACGCCTAAAGGCATCACTGAGGTAAGAAGCTTTCATGGTTTAGCTAGCTTTTATAGGCGTTTTGTTAAGGATTTTAGCACCATTGCTGCACCACTCATAGAAATAATTAAAAATAATGTTAGATTTCATTGGGGAATTGATCAAGCGAATGCATTTGCTACTATTAAAGAAAGGTTATGTTCTGCACCAGTGTTAGCATTACCTAACAAAACTTTTGAGATTGAATGTACTGCCTCAGGAATAGGAATTGGAGCTGTTTTGATATACGATAGGCGGCCCATAGCCTTCTTTAATGAGAAGCTAAGTGGGGTGGCCTTCAATTACCCCACTTATGACAAAGAACTTTATGCTCTTGTTCATGCTCTAGAGACATGGCAACACTACCTTTGGCCTAAAGAGTTTGTGATCCACACCGATCATGAATCATTGAAGCATCTCAAGGGTCAAGTTAAATTAAATAAGAGACATGCTAGATGGATGGAATACATCAAGATCTTTTCTTATGTCATCCATTACAAGCAAGGTAAGGAGAACATTGTTGCTAATGCTTTATCAAGGAGGAAGGCTGAACTGGTGAAGTCAATTCATGAGAAGGTACGACTTCAAATTACGCAGAAGAATGAAAAGTTTGCTTCCCAAGCCAATAAAGGGCGAAGGTGTGTCATGGGTTTGGGTTCACATGCACAAAGAAAGATTCCCAACCCATAGAAGGACTAAATTGCATCCTTGAGGAGATAGACCGTTCCAAATCCTTGAGAAAATAAATGATAATGCTTATAAAGTGGATCTTCCAGGTGTGTCTCTGTTACTTTCAATGTTTCTGATATTTCTCCCTTTGACGCAGGTGACGATTTGAGGTTGAATCCTTTTGAGGAGAGGGGTAATGATGGGCACCATAGTGGATCGAGTCTTAAGGATCCCTTGCAAGTTCTAGATGGGCCAATCACAAGGTCAAGAGCTAAGAAGATCAAGGAAGCAATGCAAGGATTGGTGCAATCCACTTGGGCAGAGTTTGCAAATTTATCGAGCAAGATCCCAACATTCAAGATGGGCTTGAAAAAAGAAGAACCAACTTTAATCCATGTGATACAAGCTACATAGGGGGGTGGCATAGCCTAGTGGTTTTGTGTAGACTTTTTATTTCATTAAGTATAGGCATGTGGGCATATATTATATTTCTATGGTTGTAGGCGTTTGGGCCTATTTAATTCATTGAGTGGACTTCTTTTATTAGCTATATGCGTGTAGTTTAGGATGTTTTAGGCTTGAAGATGTTCAACCCATGTCTTTTAATTGATTTAGGCCTTATTCGGCCCTAAGGTTTCATGGAGGGGTACAAAAACACTTGTAGCCGTATTTTGAGGGTAAGTTGAACGTGAATGAAGTTTTCTTCATAGAGAATTTTCATTTTTCTCTACTTGTTCTTGATTGAACTAAGAACTTATCAAAGACAAATCCTTTGGGGCGTTCTCACTGAATCTAGGTTCTTGAAACAAGATTTTAACGGGTCTAGATTATCTTGATTTGATTCTTGGCTTTCTTGGGTAAGTTTCAATTTGATTGTGGGTTCAAGGGATTTCCATTCCACAGGTTCACATCAGAGGGATTGAGCAATCGAAGGATTTAGGAGAGGAGCTAACCGGGGCAGAGGAGGATGTAGAGTTTTCGTTGTCCTTCAAGATGAAAGAACCGTTTGGCTGGGCAGGTAAAGACTCATCTACGGCAAATGTATCGACAACAACGAAGAACATTAGGGTAACAACTAGAAGTTTACGTGCCATTTTTTGTTTTTTGTTTTTTTTATTTTTTTGATATGGATTCTAAAGATTTTATAGTACTTCTCTTAATTTGATTGCAAGGGGTGGAGCCAATTTTGTTCTCTTGAGGAGGCCAATTTAGTCGATTAAAATAATATTTTTTTTCAATAAGTTAGATTCTGTCCTAAATGGAGATAATATATGGATTAATGAACCATTTGATGAATACCACGTCATCTATTATGTTGACATGACACTCATCTAATGGTGTATTAATCTAAAAAATTCTCCAATTACTAGAGAAGATCTTGATGCTAACTTAATTAGATTATACTTTTTGACATTAAAACCTCTAAGTTATCTACATTTTTAGATAGAAACCTCTTGGTTTATAACCGGGGATCCAAAATGGATTCCATTTGTTCTCACTAGTCACATTCTACCAAACAGATGTGATGCTTCGCTTAGTTCATTAGACAACTATTTTTTTTCTTTTGTCCTTAAAATCTTTAGTTATCTACGTTTTTAGACCAAAACCCTATAGTTTGTAATCAGTGATCCAAAATGGATTTCGTTTGTTCTCACTAGTCACATTCTACCAAGCAAACATGACGGTAACCCCGCCTCATCCATTAGATAAGTATTTTTGACCTTTAAACCTTTAAGTTATTCATGTTTTTAGACTGAAACCCCTTGGGTGTTTCTTTCCACTAGTCACATTCTACCAAATGGACATGACGGTAACCCCACCTCGTCCGTTAGACAAGTATTTTATTATTTTGACCTTAAAACCTCTAAATTACCTATATTTTTTGACAGAAACACCCCAATTTGTAATCGGTGATCCAAAATGGATTCTGTTTGTTCCTGCTAGTCACATTATACCAAACGGATGTGATAGTAACCCTGCCTCGTCTGTTAGGTAAGTATTTTACTCTTTTGACATTAAAACTCTAAGTTATCTACATTTTTAGACCGAAACCCCCATGTTTGTAATCAATGATCGAAAATGGATTACGTTTAACGGATGTGGTAGGGTTAGACAAGTATTTTACTTTTTTGACCTTAAAACCTCTAGGTTATCATACCGGAAAGCGTATAATATTTATTGCTTAATTAGTATAGTAAAACTTAGATTAGCATTTCAATAGCTTGTAACATCGCTAGTACATTGAGGATGCAAGCTAAAGCTCAAGAGGCACTTGAGGGTAAAATTGAGAGTGATGAAACCATGCAAGGAATTAAGATACAAACATTTTTTAATAACCAAAATTGATTCAAACCCTCAAAAAAGATGAAATCTTGAAACGAAAGAATATGCACATTCTTTAAAAATAATTAAGTTTCTTTCATATATCGAGATACAAACATAAACAGACCAAGAAGCAACAATACAAGACATAAATTTCATTTCAAATTTAAGCAAAAATAACATCAATTCATTAAGAATTATAACATTAAATTTATCATCAAGTTGCAATGCACATATTAGTAATTAACATGAAAAGCTGACATTTCTTTCCTATATTCCAAGCCAAGCTTTTTGAGAATTCATATTGCTCAATTTCATGGTTGAAGTTAAAACTAGAGATACCACGTAACATATTTTATTGATGAAATTATTGTAATGCCCCTCAGTTAATCTGATTCATTCATGATTATAACAAAATGAACCATAACTCTTAAATTTGGTATTATTCACAAAAAAAAAAAAAAATTAAGGTTGTCTCACATGTGAGAAAACAATCTTTAGATGTTAAAGATTATGCAAGAAGATTTCTTATTATTCTTTTGATAGTATTTCTTTTAACTTCGATCATGGAATTGATGACCAAAGAGTTAATTACAATTATATAATAATTTAAAGAATCGTTGATATCAAATTAATATTCAAAATTTTACAAGGTATTTCAAAAACCTTTGGTACAATTACCTCAATCTTTTCCTCTCCTTGTGGTCCAAGGATTCCCATGGCAAATTTTACACTGCCACGATTATTTTTTTTTTACTGTATTAAACATAGAAAATGAAAATGCATATGTTTTTCTCTTCGAAGGCTAGAAACTATTTTATAAGGGTTTTTTCTTGTACTTTTGTTGACAATTATTAAATTAAATCCGTAAAATAGTGTTCATTGCTCAATCTCGGACATAAAATCAGTACACCTATTAATTATTGACTTGAAGGACATGAAGCTTAGAGTATGGTCAACAATTATTTAGATATTTTTTTATATGTGAGCCTAGTCTTGCAATGTGTACAAAAGATTAAAATCTATAAGAAAACCATTAAAAATATCCATAAAAACAAAGTACAAAATATGTAAATTAATAAAACTAAATTTAGGTTATGTGCATAACATATTGTTAGGATTTTGGCTCAAATCCTCGCAAAGAACAATTTAAATTGGTTTGGAAAAAATATATTCCTATTTTATAGTTGGTTGTTCTAGTAAGAATAGTATTAGTTTCCTATTAAATTTTTCCTTATACAAGTAGTAGTAGTCTACTATGATATTGTTGTTTTGTTCCTAATAGTATTAGAAAATATCCTCTATATAAAGAGGGTTTTAGAGAAAGTTTAAGGTATACTCATAATTCTAATATACATTGTAAATTAGATGGATTTACAACTAAACCTAGGTTGAGAGTTTTGAGTGTATATGAGAATTTGGGTTGTGAGATTGTTAAAGAAATAATTTTGTTTTTTTAAAAATTTTTGTTAAGGATTAATAAAATTGTGAGTTTGTTGCTGGTGTAGACAAAGAAGTTGATGAACCATGTTAAATTATTGTGTGCTTGATAATTATTTGTTTATTGCCCACAATTTGAGTAGGTAAATTTTATGGGTAAAATCTCAACATATATTTTATTATCTTTTGCATCAAAATCTAAAATTTGTAAATTACAACAACTAAATTACCAAACAACAAGAAAGCCAATTAATCTTAAGAAGTAAAGGCATAATCTTTAAGCAAATCACTTGAGACCGAAAACGCACAGTGAAGGAGGCAGCAGGCAGACGATGAAAGGCAAGCAACAGAGAAATGACAGCGATAGAGAAAACAGAGAAAGAAACACTGCGAGGTGAGAGATAAATGAGAGATTGCTGAAGAGAGAGAGAGAGACAGCAGAGGAGAGTTCAGTGTTTGAAATTTCCAAAATAGACCTAGTTATTATACTTAGTGATGTGTTTTTGCCATTTGCGACGAGAATTCTTGTCACTGGAAATATATGAATTTTAATTTTGATTTTTTTTATTAAAATTTATTAAGTCAACATTAACGAGGGACTTACTTAGCAACAAAGTCCTATTAACTGCAAAAGGAATCCTATTATCAGCCGCTGATATGTTTAATTTAAATTTGATTTTTAATTGGTTAGCAACAAGAATCCGTCGCAGTTAATCATTTTCAGCGAGGGGAATATCTCGTCGCTGATATCTTGTCCTAGAAAATCATTTTCTTTGTAGTAAGAAGCAGAGAAATACCACCACACTTTAGAAAAGAGATCGTTAAAAAAAAAGATGAGAAGACATTTTTTTGTGGTTTATTAGTAATTAACCGAGAAAACAGGGTAATAACTATTCTTGTCAAAACAAACATAGTTTTCACCAGTAACAACGCGACATCTATTCACTTTTAGAAATCGGAATTCAAATAAAGGCGGATGAAGTCATATCATCAATTGTATACATATGCTATTATTCGGTTCAGTTAGTGATGATATTTGCCGACCTATTTATGAGGAATTCTTGTCAAGATTGAGTTTAAAATATTGTTTAAAATTTATTTGGTAATTCTAGAAAATTTTATGAGTAATATTATTTTTTGAGTTTCATATCAATATTGAAGTTACATGTAAATTTGTCAAAAATTACTATTGAAGCTTCAAACAGGTCTAAAACTAATATTTTAGATCTGATCTAGCCAATAATTTTTCATTATTTAGACACCTAAAATGGAATCAACTCAGACATACATGAACGACTAAAAAAGTAATTTTGAAAAAGGGGAGTTAACCTTTAATAAGTTAAAATTAGACATTTATCTTAAGTCGAAAAACAAAAAACCTAATTGAACCTGATCCAAAAGTGATCTTAAGACCAATAGTCGATTCAGTTTTTTTCTTTCCCTTTTCAGTTGGGAAATTGTAATTGTGTTTACTCCATCATAGTAAAGAGGAATTTTTGCCTAGAACGGGTCAAAAACTAATATTTTAGACCCGTCCAAAATTTCATTGGTAATTTTAAAGAACTTTATTGGTAACATTATTTTTTTGGTCTCACACCTATACTGATGTTACATGTGAAACTCTTAAAAATTCCCAATAAAGTTTCAAGCGGGTCTAAAACCGTCTTGCCAAGAATTTTGGCATAGTAAATGGCTAATTGCGACAGAGAAAGAACCAGAAATTTGAGTGTTGTAAAATTTTCCAAGCGTCCAGAAAAATAACATTAGAAATTTAAGACGAAAAAGAAAAAAAATAAATAAATCAACAAACGAATAAGAAAAATCAAAAAAAGAATTTCAATTAATTTCTTCTCAAATGCTACTATGTTTTGAGCTATTACACCCCACCAAAAACAAGATAACATTTACAAAGTTTAGTTTCCCCGCTAAACAGCTTTGCATATATGGCAATCGACCAGCTTAAATTAATTGAAGAAGAAGAAGCCAGTGGCAGCGACTACAATAACACCAGCGACAGAGACCTTAACGGAGGCAGCGTTGCTATGGTCGGGCTCTGGGGCATGTACTGCATCACTTGCGGGTGCGTCAGCAACAGGTGCATGGCTTGGTGTGGTGCTGTTGTGTGCCGGGGCAGGGGGTGATGACGTGGTAGGGGCTTCAGACGATGTCTTACTCTTCGAGGTCGGGGAAGAGGACAAGGCAGATTCAGAGTGGGATTTATGTCCTGGGGTGGGTGTGGGGGAGCTAGATGAGTTCAACTTGGGGGCATGGGCGGGGGAATGCGCAGGGGCTGGAGAGGCGGACGACTTTTCGTGGTCGGCTTTGGGGGATGGTGCGGCTGAGTCATGGGCAAGTACAACATCGGAAACAGCCAAGAACATAAGGGCAACAACAATAAATTGATGACATGCCATTATTATTGTTTGTTGCTTTCTTTCCTCCTTTTGTCCCCTTTGGTTTTTTTTCAAAATGAAAAACAGTTAAGGAGACAAAAGGAGCTGCTGTTCTAAATGATGTATGCAATACCTCTCTATAAGTTATTTTATAGAGAGAAATACTGCAGATTTACCTTAGAATGATGTTTAAGGAGCTGACATTGAGAGGAATTTATAGTGTTCGGGGACGGAGAGAAGTTAAGGAAATGAATGGTCAAGAAGATAAAGGAGAAAATGTGAGGATGTTAATTTGATTAGTTCAATGAAAGTTTTCAAAAAGAGGAATGCTAATAATTAGCTATGCTTGTGCGTATGTTTGGCAAAAATTAAGCTGTAATTCACACAAATTAAAATGTTCATGCTGCTAATTTTCACCATGCAAAAGGATGAGAGATTTAATAATTTTTTAAATCAAAGGTTAATTATAACTTGCTCTGACCTGACCTAAATCCAATCCGACCTGAAAATGCATCAAAAAGTAATATGATCCGAACTGACCAGAATTCAAAATAACCTGAACCTGACTCGACTTAAAACCCGAAACAACCCAAAAACTTGAAACGATTCGACCCGAAACGACTTGAAATTATAATATTTTTATAAAATTTTTAAAAAACTAATTTGTTTTTGAAATTGAGGTAATAGTTAATTGTCTAATTTTCAAATAAACTAAATTATATTATAATTAACTAATTATTGATTTACATGTGTTGATGTGAATGGTTCAACATTCTATTAATATCAGTAATCTTGTTAGCTTCAAATAAAAAATCAAGAAAACTAATAAATTTTACATTGTTCTTCACGCCACGATAAAATTTTATCTTTAATTTTCCTAGAAAAATAGAATGGATTGAATTGATTATATGAAATTTAATCTCCAAAGTCTGTTGTAAGAAGGTACTAGTGAGAATAACATCGTGGACCAGCTGTCTGAGATAAATTAATATTGAATTTTGGGACTAAAAGCCATAAAATTGCATATTGCATTAACAAATTAAAGATATTTTTTAAAAAATTAAATGTTGATTGATTATTAATTAATTTCATGAATTTAAACATGTAACTCGTTTAGTCATATTATATGCAAATAATATTTTTTTAATTAAATATAAATATATATTTCGTTGACCCGACTCGATCCGATATGACCCAAGACGCAATACGATCCGATATCAAAATGACCATATCCGATCCGAAATTTGAGTCGAGATCGAAATAATCCAAACCCAAATTGAATTAAGTCACGATCCGATACGACCCGAACTTAACCTGACCGAAACCTAAATGACCCGACACTTTTACTACCCTTACCCCAATTAAGTTTGACCAAAATTGTCTAGAACATTTCTTTGGCATCTCATTTAAGTAAGGGTATTTTTTCCTTTTTAGCATTTATTCTTTAAATTAAGTCAAATAAATATTGGACAATACATGCCCACGCATACCAAGAGGTGTGTATGACACATTCGGTCATCTCTGTTAGAGATGGCCGTCAGGGCTTTGCAGATTGGCCGAATGGAGGATGTTGGAGTATTATTATGTTTTAGTGGTTTCGGGTATTACCCACTCGGAGGATGGTGAAACAGAGGTGACCAAAACAGAGAAATCACGAGTGGCGCGTGAAGCTTCGGACAGTGACGGATGACGGTGAAACTTTGTTGGAAAGTAGATTGATGGCTTAGAAGTACTCTAATAGAAATTTTATGCAGTCAGAAGTATGGTGATTCATGGAACGTTTTATGTACTCCTTGGTACAGTTCTTGATGCTAGAAAAATCTGATCCCCCATATTCAAACGATTCTCTCTAATTCTAGATGGGTGGTTAGCAAAGGTGACCTTAATTTTTGGGGTCCTCGATGGCATAACCTAGCCTTACCAGTTGGGGAAGA
Organism: Bretschneidera sinensis; assembly: GCA_023935145.1. Taxonomy (NCBI): domain Eukaryota; kingdom Viridiplantae; phylum Streptophyta; class Magnoliopsida; order Brassicales; family Akaniaceae; genus Bretschneidera; species Bretschneidera sinensis. Next base: position 34,961,012 of record CM043701.1, on the reverse strand, counting down.
TTTATTCTTGGGGTGCTCGATCGTTGAGTTGTTGCAGGACCAGTCTAAGCTCTAAGAGGTTAGTAGCTGTTTTCCATATTTATATAGAGAGCTATTGAAAATCTGGTTAACTGCGAGGCTTAATAAACTAGTGTGGGAGAATGCCACCTCAGTTAAATTCTCTTCTAAAGAATATTGAGACCTGATTTGTGTGACGAATCCTAAATTTTGCTAAGCCAAAAAACTTTGGAATAAACGGATACCAACAAAACTTTCATGCTTCATATAGAAGATGTTCTTGTTAGGATTTTCGCTCAATTGCCTACAAAGAGGACTTATAATTGGTTTGGGAAAAGTTGTGTCCTATTTTTTAGTTGCTTGTTTTAGTAGGAATAACAGTAATTTCCTATAAGATTGTTGATTGTACATGTAGTAGTAATCTACTATGATGTTGTTGTTGTTTTTTTCCTAATAGTATTAGGAAAATATCTTCTATATAAAGGGGTCCTAGAGAAGATTTGAAACACACTCATAATTCCATATACATTGTAAACTAGAGTTTACTACTACAGCTAAGATGGGAGCTCTGGGTGTATTGAGGTTTTGGGTTATCAAGTAGAGAGGGCACTTAAAACTAGAGCTAGGTTAAGAGCTTTTGTTGTATTGTGACATTGGGGTGAGAGTTGGACAACTTTGCTCTTCCTAAATTTGTAGTTGAAGATTTATAAAATACTTGAGTTGTTAGTGGATGTAGGCAAAGAAGTTTTCGACCCATATTAATTATTGGTATTCTTGCTCTTTTGTTGTTTTGCCTATTTAATTGTTGTGGTTGTTTTTGTCTAAATTTTGAGTAGGTGGATTTTAGAGGTAAAATCCCAACAAGTGGTATAAGAGCTTGGTTCCAATGGTGAAAACACTAAAGATATGCAAAATTGATATCGAATTATTTGATGGGGAGAATTGTTTCTCTCTTTGATAAAGTTTTGTCAAAGATGTACCAATGCAATAAGGGCTTTACAATACGATTGAAGAATCCAAGCCGGTAGAGATGATGGAAGAAGTTTGGATGGATAGGGAGATTTCCACGGTACCTCTAGAGAGAGATAAGTTGAAGAGGTTAAGTATGTTTGAGGTTGAAGAATTGTTTGTTATTATATCAAGAGAAGAGCCAAACAAAGTGAGCGACTTGAGCACTGCAAGGAAGGTGGAGGAAAGATCAAGATTCAAGTCTTTAGATTTTTCAAGTAAGCAGTGCATCTAAAATAAAGAAAAGGAACACACACAATTACAAAGCAAGGCCACGATGAAGGACTTGAAGAAGTTAAGTAGAATGAAGGAGAATGATAATGGAAAGGCTAATGAGGATAATTATATGCAAGTTTTTGATGCTTCAAAGGTAGTGACGACTGATGCCGTGAACGAAAAGAGCATGTACGTGTTGAATGAGAGGATGATTGCTTCGACGAGTAAGCGGATGAGATGGGAAGACCAAATGGAATGATCGCACCAACCAAATAAGAATGCCAAATTTGATGACGAGGTGGAGAATTTGAGCCAAAGTGGAGATTTGTTAGGATTTTGACTCAATTACCCACAAAGAAGACTTCTAATTGGTTTGGGAAAAGTTGTTTCCTATTTTGTAGTTTCTTGTTCCAGTAGGAATAGTAGTAATTTCTAGTTAGATTGTTGATTGTACAAGTAGTAGCAATCTACTATGATGTTGTTGTTTTTTTCCTAATAGTATTAGGAAAATATCTTGGAGAACCAAGAAGTTAACATTGCACCTAAAAATTGGCATATTCCATTAGTGTTTTTTCTATCTAGTCTACAACCCGCAAAATCAGCATCTGAATATCCTACAAGCTCAAAAGTTGATTTTCTAGAATACCATAATCCTAGGTTTTGAGTCTCTTGTAGATATCTAAGAATTTTTTTTACTGCAATTACATGTGATTCCTTAGGATTAGCTTGAAATCTAGCACACATGCATACATTAAACATTATATCAGGTCTACTTGCAGTTAAATAACGCAAAGCTCTTATCATGCTTCTATAAGTTTAGTATTTACACACTTACCTTCCTCATCTAGGTCAAGTTTTCTATATGTGCTCATAGGAGTGCCAGTTGACTTTGAGCTTTCCATCCCGAACTTCTTTAATAGGTCCTTGGTGTACTTTGATTGATTGATGAGGATGCCTTCTTTCAATTGTTTGATTTGAAGTCCAAGAAAGTAGGTAAGCTCTCCCATCATGCTCGTTTCAAATTCACCTTGCATGTACTTAGCAAACTTTTGACACATAGATTCATTAGTAGCACCAAATATAATATCATCAACATATATTTGGACTAGTAGTGTGTCATTTTTTTGAGTTTTTGTTAATAAAGTTGTGTCTGTTTTTCATCTTGTAAAATCATTTTCAAGCAAAAACTTACTTAGTCTTTCATACCATGCTCTTGGAGCTTGCTTCAACCCATAGAGAGCTTTAGAAAGCTTATAAACTTGGTTTAGAATACTAGGATTTTCAAATCCAAGAGGTTGTTCAAGATACACCTCTTTTTCTATAAAGCCATTTAAAAGGGAGTTTTTTTACATCCATTTGAAATAGTTTAAACTTATTAAAGCAAGCAAAAGGCTAATAGCATACGAATAGCTTTTAATCTAGCTACGACCTATTATAGTGTGATTCTTTGGTCTAGGAACTAGATTCCATACTTTGTTTCTTTCAAATTGATTTATTTCTTCTTGTATAGCATTTATCCAATCAACATCCTTCTCAGCTTCTACAAACATCTTAGGTTCTACTTGAGTTAAATAAGCTACAAAATTGTAAATATTTCTAATAGAGAAATGAGTTCTTACCCCTTGTGAAGGATCACCAATCACTTGATCGAGTGAATGATAATTCACATACCTCCAATCTTTATGAAGACTATCCTCTTATTGACTTATAAATGGTTGATCAAGATTGAGAACATCTACCTCTTGACTTGCTTGAGGTTGGCTCTCCTTCGGGTCAACAATGGGAGTAGGTGTTTTCATTCTTGGAATAAAATATGCATCATCATTAAAAGAACTACTAATTGGTTTAGACTCATCAAAGGCCACATGTACGGATTCTTCAACTACTAGAGTTCGTTTGTTAAAGACTCTATAAGCTTTACTAGAGGTTGAATATCCAAAGAATATCCCCTCATCGGTCTTTGAGTCAAATTTACCCAAGTTAGATTTATTGTTATTTAGTATAAAGTATTTACAACCAAATGTGTGAAAATAAGAGATATTAGGCTTTCTGCCTTTCCATAATTCATATGGAGTTTTGTTAAGCACAGGCCTAATTAAAACTCTATTTCAGACATAGCAAGAAGTGTTTACGACTTCCGTCAAAAAGTATTTTGGCAAACTATTTTTACAAAGCATTGTTCTTGCAAACCCTTCTAGAACTCTATTTTTCCTCTCAACAACTCCATTTTTTTGAGGAGTTCTAGGTGCTGAAAAACTGTAATCAATTCTATTTTCATCACAAAATTTTGAAAAGCTTTGGTTTTCAAATTCTTTTCCATGATCACTTCTTATACTAGAAATAAAAATTCTTTTTTCATTTTGAACCTTTTTACAAAAGTTCACAAATCTTTTGTAAGCTCCAATAAAAATAACAAAGGTATATCTTGAATAGTCATCAACAATAACATGAGCATATTGATTGCCACATAGACTTATGGTACTTATTGAACCTAACAAGTCCATATGTAGAAGTTCCAATGGTTTCGTTGTTGAGACTATATTTTTTTGATTTAAAAAAAAATTTAGTTTGTTTTCCCATTTGACAAGCATACACACCTTGTCTTTTTCAAATTTGATTTTTGGAAGTCCAATGACTAAATCTTTTCTTGAAATGATTTTAAGCAAATCCATATTCACATTACCAAGTCTTCTATGCCATAGCCATGGGTTTTACTAAATGTAGGAAAACATTTTTCATTTTCCGAATGCAAAGATTTTAAATCAACTATATAGACATTTTCGTGTCTATGGCCAACAAACTTGATCTTGTTACTCTTGATGTCTATAACTAGACAATGAGAGGTTTCAAATATGACTTTGATGTCTTTGTCATATAGTTTACTGATACTAAGCAAATTTGGCTTAAGGCCTTGCACATATGATACATGATCAATGGTTGAGAAATCGTTACCAATTTTTCCATGCCCGATGATCTTTATCTTTGTGTTATCTCCAATGGTGACATGTCTGTCATCCCTTAGAGTTAGCTCTTTGAACATGCTTCGATCACCGGTCATGTACTTTGAGCATCCACTATCAAGGTACCAATAGTTACCTTTTTCCTTGGTGTGGAGACATATCTATATTACACAAGGATACACAATTGCACTCTTAAGTACCCAAAGTATCTTGGGTCCTTTGGGGTTAGTTCTAGAAAATACGGTTCTTTTAGGGACCCATACTTTCTTAACATTATAAGGTGCTCTATAATTATAGACATGTTGATGATGCATAATCCTAGGATAATAGTTATAGAAATTTCTAGGATTTCTTAATTTTGCATGTCTATAGTTCCTTGGATAAGCATTCCTAAGATACATGTTTCTATGATTAAAGTTATGAACATGCATGTTATTACTAGGAAATGTATGATGGTCGCTCATAGGATGTGCACTTGTGGTGTGAGTATGCATATTATTTCTAGAATACACATGATGGTAATTCCTAGGATGTTCATGTGTAGTGTGCAAGTTATAAGTATACATATTATCTCTAGGATGCACATGATGGTTACTCCTAGGATGTGTATTTCTAGTATATGCATTTCTTGAATGATCATTCCTAGCATTTTCATTTCTTGAGTGAGCATACATATATGTATGAGTATTTCTAGAATGCTTAATTCTAGTATTGAATGAGTACTTTTAATATTGCTAGAGGTCTTGGAAGTGGAGGCTTCATTCAAACATGTTGTTTTTATGAACAAAGTCTCTTTAAACTTTTGCATGCCCAATGGAGAATAACTCAAGCCAGATTTTCCTCAGTTTAACATTTGGCTAGATAACACTTCATCTAGCTTTTCTTTTCCAAGCATAAGTCTAGATATAGTGCTATTCAAATCAATTATTTTCTTCTTTAAAACAACATTTTCATTTTTTAGAAAATCTTGTGAAGAGTTATAAAGCATGGAAGATAGTTTTTCTTTTTCTTCCTTTAAGCCCTCCATCTCTTTAGAAAGAGATGAAACTTCCTTCTTAAGAGCCACATTTCTATAATCGAATTTCTTCAATTTTTCATGAATCTCATTTATAGCTTCAATTAACTCTTCGCTACTACTAACAATGTTATTATTAGAAGAGGAATAAGTTGATACCCCATCTCATCATCGATTGCCATTAAGTATAGGTTAGCAATCTCCTCGTATCCAACTTTATTGTCTGAAGTTTCTTCCTCTTCGTCATCACTGTGGTTGCAATCATAGCTTTCTTTTTGAAGCTCTTATATGGGTTGCTTGTTGTTGTACAATCGGCCTTGATGTGACCAGGCTTCTTGCAACCGTAACACACAAGAGGTTCCCTTTTTGGAGTGGAATCCCTTGTGTAAGGTTTCTTGCTCTTTTTCAAGAACTTGTGAACCTTTTGGTGATTAAGATTATCTCACAGTTTTCTTCGTTGCTCTCATTCTCCTATTCTTTTTCTTCCTTTTTTGTTACTTGTAGAGGCCTTGAGAGCAATCATCTTTTTCTTTTTCTCATCATCATTGACAACGGGATTCAGTTCCTCCATCCTGTATGTTAATAGTGACCCGAGAAGTGTTTCGACATCAATTTTGTCGAGATCTTTGGCCTCCGTGATGGCCGTCTTCTTTTCTTTCCAAGTGGATGGCAAAGATCTTAAGATCTTCCTTGTTAGTTCAAACTCCTCAATGTTCCTACCAAGAAGCTTTAAGCCGTTAACAATAGTGGTGAAACATGAGTGCATTTGAGAAATTGTTTTGTTAAGAGACATTTTGAAAGATTCATACTCGGATACTAGCATATAGATTTTTTATTTTTTTACATCACTAGTGCCTTCATATATGACTTGTAGTTTCTCCCAAATCTCCTTAGCTGAAACACATGCAGAAACTTTATTATACTCAGAAATGTCTAAAACACAATGTAAAATGATAGTGGCTCTACTATTTAGAGACATCATTCTACAATCCTCTTCATTAAACTCAGTTTTGAGTTTAGGCATTGTATAATTGATTTCTTCAATAGTTATTTGCTTTGTAAGAATTCTAGGTCCTTCCTTAATGACTCTCCATAGATTGTAATCTTATCATTCGACAAAGATTTTCATTCTATTTTTCCAGTAGTTATAGTTGGAGCCATTGAACAAAGGAGGCCTAGTATAGAATGCCCTTTGGTATTGCTATTTGATGCCATCAGATCAACTCAAGGATTTTAAGCCTGAAATTGAGTACGAAGCTCTGATACCAATTGTAAACCAAGGTTCAAACCCAAGAGCGGGGGTGAATTAGGTTTTTAAAACTTTTTCTAATTACTTTGCAGGTTTTTAAACAGTTAAATGCACAAAGCACACTAACAAGTAATATGCTTGAAAGTAAAAGAGTTTAAGGAAGAGAAAATGAAAACTCCATTTATAGTGGTTTGGCAATATCAGATTCCTTCCGACCCTACGTCCACTCTCTTCAAGGAACCTCCTTGAATAAATCCACTAAAACTTTAGTCTTACAACTTCACGAGTGTTGCACAAACCTTAAGAGTTGTACCAACTCTTTCTCTTTACAATAAATGAAATTTTCTATAAAGTAAATGGGTAAATAGACAGTAATAAGTGCTTTTACAATGAACAATATCTCTCTTTCAGGAACAAGCTTGAAGAATGGCTCAACAATAAATTTTTCAAAGCTTTTGAGAATTAATGAGCTATCTTATGAATTGAACGTGTTCTTTTATTTTTTAAAATTTTCATTGGAGTGGACTTATATAGCTTTGAATAAATATGGTCGTTTGACACAGACTTGGTAGGTTTGGGGCATTAAATTCTAAAGTCGTGGGTCTCAAACGGTCATATTTTCGAATTACCAATCGATTAGGCCCTTGTACCAGTCGATTGAGTCAAGTGAAGAATTTTCTCTTTTTAAGCCAAGGGAGAGTACCAGTCGACTGGGTCCTTAACACCAGTCGGCTGGGAACTTTCTGTCCTATATCTTAGTTGACTGGTATAAGGACCCAATCGATTGGGTTGTCCTTTAACCCAGTTTTCCTTTTGAAAAATAGTTTTTGACTTAGAAACTTTTTGTATTTTTAGTTTTCTCAAAGTCTTTTGTAAACTGAACCACAGATCAAGCTATATAATTGAACATAAGAGATTTACAATTGTTTCAATTACCTTAATGCCTATTCTAGATCTTTTGTCTTGTTTTAGTGTCTGAATCGCATTGATTTCTTACATCTTGTTTCCGTACTGAATGCTTTTTATCGCTTAAACACTTAGATAAAACTGTTAGTGCAATTAGAGTAGTGTTTTATCATCATTAAAATCAAATACAGGTCAACAGAATCTAAGAAGTATTTGTCCTCTATCTTTAAGATGAATGATTTAGGTGAACCATATACAATCTTAGGAAATAAAATTAAGAAACATAGTGGGGGTTATGCTTTAAGTCAATCTCATTGCATTGAGAAAATGTTAACCAAGTTTAAACATCTTGGTTTCAAATAGTATAATGCTCATTTTGATCCAAGTATCAAATTATAGAATAATTCTAGTAGAGCCTTGCACAATTTGAATACACTAGTGTTATTGATAGTCTAATGTATGCGACGCACTGTACTAGACCAAATATGTCCTATTCTATGTGTAAACTTAGTAGATATGCTGGTAACCCTAGTATAGAACATTGAAAATCCATTGGTAGGATAATTGGATATCTCAAGAAGATCGATGGTTTGGGACCGTTTTACAACAATTATCCAAGTGTATTAGAAGAATACACTGACGCGAGTTAGATTACAAGTGTGGGAGATAATAAATCCACAAGTGGTTGGATATTCACTCTTGGTGGAGGTGCAATTTCTTAGGCAAGCAAGAAACAAACTTGTATATCTCAGTCAAGTATGGAATCAAAATTTATTGTCCTAGCGGCAACAAGGAAGGAAGCGGAATGGATTAGGAATTTGTTGTTAGACATCAAATTGTGGCTTAGTCCAATGCCTTCTATTTCACTTTATTGTGATAGTGAAGCCACTTTATCAATGGCTTATAGTAGTACCTATAATATTAAGTCTAGACATATCAGTCTTAGACATGAGCATGTGAGACAATTGATGCAAGATAGTATCATGACAATTGTCTATGTAAAGTCAAATAAGAACTTGGCTGATCCATTTACTAAGACTCTCACAAAAGACTTAGTAAGTAGTATATCTAGAGAGATGGAGCTTAAACCATTTAAAAGTCAACAGTTATCGTAACCCAACCTAATGCTGGTAGACCAATAGTCCTAGGTTTTAATGGGTAATAACAAGTTACTGTGATTGGCTATTGATTTTGTCATAAAGTTGGCCCATAATTGAGGAAGATAATATCATCTGTAATGTTTTAGAGAATGAGTTAAGCTCTTAATGAAGTTATAACTTTCATTCTAGTAACAGAAACACAAGAAGAACTTTGCCTATATGAACAAAGCAGTGATGTCACTCCTTATAGAGAGTTATGGTTTACTCTCTTGAGTTTCATGGAACCAGAATATAGCACATGACCATAATAGTGCTAAGTGAAAATTAATTTTCACTGAAATAAGAGAATTGTATATGTGTGGTGGCTCTGGTCATATCACATAGGAATGTTGGTTTAATCTAAAGGACATCATTCATTTCAATATGACTTTGAGTTGCTTACACTAATAGAAGGTTTAAAATCGAATGATATCTTCTTTATGTATACACGACTCAGAGATATTGTGGCAGTATTTTTCAAAATTGGTTTTTCAAACAAGTGAGGGATTGTTGGAAAAATCAGCTTTAAGAGCTTATTTTGGACCATTTTAAGGTCTTAATCTAAGCTAATCAATGGTCATTATAAAAACCTTTAATTAGGTGCATTCAATAAAAATCAAGTTGGACTTTTAATGGGTATTTATTTTGGTTCAATTCATATTTAAATTGAAAAATAATGTCTCTCCAGAATCATTTGAAGAGAGGTGCTTCTGCACCTATAAATACCCTACCTCCCTACATTTCAGAATACAATTCATTTTTCATTCTTTCTTTATTCTTTAAAAAACTCTGCCATAATATTTCAGTATTTTAAGCAAAATTAAATCCGAAGTCATTCAGATTTTGTTCTCTACAGATTTCAAACTTGAGACTTAGTTTTATCCTACAGGACTATTCGTCTGTAACCTGTAGCAAACTTGTTTATACAAGTGGGGACGAATAAAGCTTTAAAGACAGTGTTTACAACACGCCTCTAAGTCTTGATTCTCATATTCTGTCCTCGTTTAGAATTTTTTTTACAACAATTTCAAGGCTTTAATCTATCCAACAAAATGGAGACAGAATCATTCAAGGTGATGAATCAAGACTTTGTCAAGCTAGACAAATTCGATGGAAATAATTCTTGCCGGTGGCAAGAGAAGATTATGTTCTTGCTTACAGCATTGAGAATTTTTTACTTACTGGATCCAAAAAGAAATAAAGAAAATAAAGGAGGACAAGTTGCCGTGTCGCGGGTATATTCTAAAAACATTGTTAGTTCGCTTATATGATAAGTTCACAGACATCAAATCTGATCGTGATATTTGGAATGCTCTTGAACACAAATACAAAGCGAAGGAAGAAGGTATGAATAAGTATTTAGTTTCTAAATACTTTGATTTAAAAATGATTCACAATAAACTTGTTTTAGAACAAGTGCATGAATTACAAGTTATTTTCAATAAACTCCAATGTTTAAAAATTGTTTTGCCTGAATCATTACAAGTGGGGGCTATTATAACTAAAGTTCCCCCTTCTTGGAAGGATTATAGAAAAAGATTGTTGCATAAGTCTAAGGACTACACTTTAGAACAAATACAAAAACACCTTCGTATTGAATAATAGTACGTTTACGTGACAAAATAAATTATGTTCAAAGTGGTCTAAAGTTCATCATGTGGAGGCAAGCAAAACTAAAAAGCATGCTTTACAAGTCAAAGATGGAGGAAAGTTTAAGAAGACTACAGGAAAGAAGAAAGGGAAATACCATGTGTGTGGTAAACTCTGACACTATGCTCGTGAATCCATATTTCATAAAAGTATAGACATCAACAAGGCTAACATGGTTGAGGAGAACCTTGTAGCAATGATCACTGATCTGAGCCTTATGACTATGATCTTTGAGGTTAACATGGCAAATGAGGTGTCTAGATGGTGGTTAGATTATGGTGCTATTGTCCATGTGTGCAATAACAAAGGAATGCTCAAGATTGACTCCTTATGAAATATGGAAAGGTAAAAAACCTAACTTAAATTATTTTAAAATGTGGGGGTGTTTATTATTTTGTATAATTTTATACCTTAAAAGAAAAAAATTAGGATATAGAGCTACTAAATGTGTATTTTTTGGATATGCTAAAAATAGTAAGGCCTGCAGACTTTTTGATTTGAAGTCTAACGTTATTATTGAGTCATATGACGTAGAATTCTTTGAAAATAACTTTTTTTTTACTGATTTTGAGTTTACAGAAGAAGAGTGTCAAAGAGATGAGTCCAATAAAGGATTAAGACCATAAATTAAAAATAGAGAAATTAATATTCCTGAAAGGATTGCTGAACCTTGACGGAGTATTAGAGCAAGAAAAGAGAAGATTTTGGACCCTGATTTCATTTTTTCTCAACCATTGTTATTTCTGGTTGAAGGTGACCAAAATAATAATGTAATGAATAAAATACCTACTGTGTTTAACCTAGAAGATGATCCAACAACTTTTAAAGAAGCTAGGGCTTCAAAAGATGCTTATTTTTGGAAAGAAGCTATTAATGATGAAATGGATTCTATAATGGGTAACAGTACTTGGGTATTGGTAGATTTACCCAAAGGATCAAAACCTATTGAGTGTAAGTGGGTTTTTAAGATAAAATACAATACTGATGGTACTATTCAAGTTTTCAAAGCGAGACAGGTTTTAGACAAAAAGAAGGAATTGATTATTTTGACACTTGTGCACCAGTTGCACATATTACTTCTATTAGAGTCCTTATAGCTTTAGAATCCGCTTATAATTTTTATATTCACCAAATGGATGTAAAAACCACTTTCTTAGATGGGATTTAAATGAGAAAGTATATGTGGAACAATCTGAACGGTTTGTTCTTCCAAGCAATGAAAATAAAGTGTGTAAATTAGTCAAAATTTCTTTATGGTCTAAAACAAGCCCTAAAACGATGGCATAAGAAATTTGACTCTGTTCTTTTATCCTTCGGTTTTAAACATAACAGTGTTGATAGATGCATTTACTCCAAAATTACTAAAAATGATGGTGTGATAGTTTGTTTCTATGTTAATCATTGGTACTAATATGGAAGGGCTAAATTAATTTAAGAAGTATTTGTCCTCTATCTTTAAGATGAAAGATTTAGGTGAACCATATACAATCTTAGGAATTAAAATTAAGAAACATAGTGGGGGTTATGCTTTAAGTCAATCTCACTGTATTGATAAAATGTTAACCAAGTTTAAACATCTTGGTTTCAAATAGTATAATACTCCTTTTGATCCAAGTATCAAATTATAGAATAATTCCGGTAGAGCAATGGGACAAATTGATTACACTAGTGCTATTGATAGTCTAATGTATGCAACGCACTGCACTAGACCAGATAGTTCCCATTCTATGTGTAAACTTAGTTTATATACTAGTAACCCTAGTATAGAACATTGAAAATCCATTGGTAGGATAATGGGATATCTCAAGAAGATCAGTGGTTTGGGACCGTTTTACAACAATTATCCAAGTGTATTAGAAGGATACATTGATGCAAGTCGGATTACAAGTGTGGGAGATAATAAATCCACAAGTGGTTGGATATTCACTCTAGGTGGAGGTGAAATTTCTTGGGCAAGTAAGAAACAAACTTGTATATCTCACTCAACAATGGAATCCCAATTTATTGTCCTAGCAGCAACAGGGAAGGAAGCAAAATGGATTAGCAAGTTTTTGTTAGATATCAAATTGAGGCCTAGTCCAATGCCTCTTATTTCACTTTATTGTGATAGTCCACTTTATCAATGGCTTATAGTAGTACCTATAATGTTAAGTCTAGACATATCAGTCTTAGACATGAGTATGTGAGACAATTGATACAAGATAGTATCATCACAATTGTCTATGTAAAGTCAAATAAGAACTTGGCTAATCCATTTACTAAGACACTTACAAGAGACTTAGTAAGTATTACATATAGAGAGATGGAGCTTAAACCATTTAAAAGTCAGTAGTTATGGCAACCCAACCTAATGCTAGTAGACAAATAGTCCTAGGTTTTAATGGGTAATAACAAGTTACTGTGATTGGCTATAGATTTTGTCACAAAGTTGGCCCATAATTGAGAAATACAATATCGTCTGTAATGTTTTAGAGGATGAGTTAAGCTCTTAATGAAGTTATAAGTTGCATTATAGTAACGGAAACACAAGAAGAACTTCACCTACATGAACAAAGGAGTGGTGTCACTTCTTATAGAGAGTTATGGTTTATTCTCTTCAGGTTCATGGAATCAGGATATAGCACATGACCATAATAGTGCTAAGTGAAAATTAATTTTCACCGAAATAAAATAATTGTATGTGTGTGGTGGCTTTGGTCGTATCACATAGGAATGTTGGTTTAATCTAAAGGACACCATTCATTTTGATATGAATTTGAGTTGCTTACACTAATAAAAGGTTTAAAATTGAAATATACCTTCTTTATGCATACACGACTTGTTTGGTTTTTCAAACAAGTAAGGGATTGTTGGGAAAATCAGCTTTAAGAGCTGATTTTGGACCATTTTAAGGTCTTAATCTAAGCTAATTAATGGTAATTAAAAAAACCTTTAATTAGGTGCATTCAATAAAACTCAAGTTGGAGTTTTAATGGGTAATTTTGATTCAAAAAGGATCTTGATATATGAGCTTAAAATGAGAATAAAGGGTTGTTTGAAAATCCAAAATGGCTTTGTCCCACATTGATAAGAAAATAAAAAATAAAATGCTTTATAAACATTTATTTGGGATTTTTATCTACTTCTGTTAAAATAAGAGATATAGTGAAGGCTCATGGTACGCTGCACCGCACGCGCATGCTCCCGTGCCCCAGCCCCAGCCAGAATGAGTCACAAAGTTGCATTGACACTTTAGGTGCACTTGGCACTTCGCAAGTGCACATCGTCGAAGAGGAGCCCTCTCCCCGAGCCCAACACGTGTCTGTTGTTCGGGTTTGAGTATGTAGACTTTGGACAAAAGCCTAAATCATAAATCAAAAGGTATCAATTTAAATATAAACATTTTGATTTAAGTAGAATGGTGTGATTTAAATTCAAAGGTTGTGATTTAATCAAAATGTGTCAGATTATTTAACTGTTTTTTAAACAGACACGATCTGGTCCATTAAAAATTAACAGACATTATGGTAAGACTCATATTTAATATGAAAAATCATGTTTTTTCAACCTAGAAAAACATGTATTTCCAAAATCATTTGAAGAGGTGCTTCTGCACCTATAAATACACTGCCTCCCCACATTTCATAATACAATTCATTTCTCATTTTTCCTTCTTTCTTTCTTCTCTCTTTTTCTCTCAAAAACTCTGTCATAATATTTCAGTATTTCAAGCAAAATTAACCCTGAAGTTCTTCAGATTTCATTGTCTGCAGACTTCAAACTTGAGATTTAGTTGTATCTTGGAGGACCTTTCGTCTGTAACGCGTAGCAAACTTGTTTATACAAGTAAGGACAAATAAAAACTTAAAGATAGTGTTTACAACATACCTCTAAATCTTAATTCTCATATTCTGCTCTCGTTTAGAAAGAAATTTTACAACATAAATAAGTCAACAAGACATCTGAAGTTCCCTTTCATTGCACAAAGAAGTCAACAAACACCATCATTTGTCTCAAAAAAGTGATTGGTAAAACATGTTCTAGAACAGGGAATTACCTGGGTCTGAAATCTGAATGAGTTTGGCGATTTTCTACACTTCTATTTTTCCTTTTTGAAAAAAAAAAAATGTACTACAAGGTTTATTAAGCCGCAATATTTTTGTGAAGAAGTGATAAAAATAGGGATAACGATTTAGTGAGCCTCTCAATTGGTCAATCAAGTTGTATAAGTTGTAATGGAGAGTGGCCATTTTAGTGGAAGTGATCTGAAGGGCACCAACAACTTGGACCTGAATTTTTAAGGTTACCGCGAGAGCTGAATCAAAAAGTGGCATGATAAAATTTGGATATGCATTGAAGCTAACAATACCAACATTAAAATTTGGGGAAGCCGTGAAGCATGTTGATATTTTAAGATTCGTGAGTCAAGTAGTGCTCTCCTGACATTAACTGGCAACACCTAGTTATATACAAAAGTATACCTGTTTGCTTAACACATGTTAAAGTACTAGTATGTTTAATGATCTTATGAATTCAAGTTTTAAATATCCTCTTTTGTGAGGATAATGTCCCGAATGATCTTATGAATTCAACAAAAAAAATAATAATCTTTTTGAATTGTGAAGATAAATTATAATTTATTTTTAAATCATAAGGATATTAAAAAAATTAACCTTTTTGAATAATTTTTTTACCTTGTTAAATTGTGAAGGTAAATTAAAAAAAAAAAACCCTTCTCAATGGGTGACAAGAAATTGACCTCTAAGAATTGTAAAGGTAATTAAAATCCCATTAAAATTGTAAGGTTGGCAAGAAATTAATTTTTTTGAATAGTAAAGATAAATTAGATATCCTTTTTGAATCGTAATTATTTTAGTAAAAAAACTTGCTAACAGCCCATTTTCACTAATGAAAATCTTATTAATTATTAATTTTTACTGCAGTTCATTTTTTGTTCTAAAGAGTAAAAAATATTTGAGCCTTCCAAACCAGAGATCCTTTTAATTCAAAGTTTCAGTGTGACCATAATCAATTGAGCATGTTAGAATAACACTTTAGATGATCATCTATTTTAATATATCATTAATTAGTAATTAAGTGATATTAGTAGAAATTAGATTGATAAATTATGATTTTATTTTTAAAAACTATTACTTGACGTTGGAACAAGCAAAACGAAAAATTTTCCTTAGCTATTTACTTAGATTACCAAATTAGAGCTCTAAATCTTTGTCGAAACCAATTTATTGCTTAATTTTCAATTTTTTCACACGACAAAGGGCAATACAAATTTAAAGAATTAGAAAGGAAGGAAGAAGAATTTAAGCAAGCACAAAAGTCAGCCTTTTGTTTTTTTTTTTTCCCGTCAATCATGCAGAGACAACAGGCTATAGTGGATCCAATTTCTTACGTGATTAACATTTTGGGTACAAAGAGTAAGGGCACGAGCCTCACATTATTGAACTCGGGAGGTAGGTAGGAGTAATTTCACTTTATTATATAGTCACAATTGGTATGGTGAAGTTAGTTTCTCTCTCCAACATGCAATGTTGCTGCAATTGATAATTGATCCCTCCACCAAGAGAGGCATCGGTTGAAAACATGAATGGTAATTTTTGAGAATTTTATTAGTAACGTTCATAAATACTCAAATGATATTATTAGTAAAGTTTTCAAAAATTATCAATTAAGTTTCAATCCAATGCAAAATTCTGGATTTGCACCTGGTGTAGTCAATAATTTTTCCTACACCAAACACCATTTCTGCTGGTGGGTTCATTAAAAGGTTGGAAAGGGACGAGCTGAGTGCAACGGATGATGGGCCAATGTGCATGGATAAAAAATGTCCGTTTTTTAACAGATCCATTATTTCGTACATGTGCTCGACCCATTAAAAGATGGCTGAACTTGTGGGTTTCTATTAAAATTGACTTATCTATTTTTAACCTATTTTTTTTTATTGAATATGAGACATACCACTTTATACTAATTTTTTATTATATTTTAATGTTCATTGCCTATGGTACAAAAAGTGTAATTTGGAGGGCTAGAGATTTTAGGACTGTTTGGTTCACGGACATGATTACAATGAGATATGATTAGGATTAACATTGGATAGGATAAAAGGGGATTAAAATGGTAATACCTTAATACCATGTCACTACAACATAATTGACATTTGCCGGCGCTTTTTTTCTTACGCTTTTTAAAAACACCGCAATATAATACCCACCGGCGCCTTTTTTGTGGCGCTTCCTTAAAGTGCCGCAATATTTAAAGAACATATAACGGCGCTTTAAAGCACTGTTATATGTTAATCTTAATACGTATAGCGGCGCTTTAAAGTGTCGCAATATACGGGCGCATCTCGAGACCCATTTCATATTCTGGCGCTTTAAAGCGCCGGAATATGCTCCTCTGATGCTTTAAAGCGCCGAAATTTGAAGCCAGAATATGAAATGCGTTTCTAGCATATTGTGGCGCTTTTAAGCGCCAGAATATGCTCGAAACCCATTTCATATTCCGGTGCTTTAAAGCACTGGAATATGGAGTGGGCATATTCCGACGCTTTAAAGTGCCGGTATATGCTCCATTACATATTTCAAAGCGCCTGAATATGCTAAATATTTCTCATATATAAAGCTTGCCATGCCGTTTTTCCTGTAATTTTTCCCCCAAATTTTTTTTCTTGCTCCACCGCGCCAACCCTAAAAATTTTTTCCGGTTCTACCTCCACCGCGCCGTTTCCTCCACTATAATTTTTCCTGCTTCCTTAGCTCCACCGCGCCGTTTCCCCCACAGTAATTCTTCTTGCTGCTTCATTTTGGCTGTTACCCTTAGCTCCTCCATAACAAAAATTTTCAGTAAACACATGTATTTGTTCCTTTTTTTTCCTTCTCTTAAGTACGATGGACTAGCTGCAATTTTGTTTTTTTCGCTATTTTGTACTTGCATGCTGTGTTTGGTTGCCGAGAAAAGGGAGGAAAATGAAGGAATTTTTCCATCATATATTCTGCTTGTTGATGCACAAATCTACCACCTGCCCTTTATTTGTCGAAGTATTTTAAAGGTCTTACCACAATCTAGTCAATTTCGAAGTATTTTCAAACTGTTTATTTCGAGATAAATTCTTTCTTCTAGGTGATGATATCTCCTTTTCAGTATGAGTTGTTACAGATCCTGTCTTTTTGGACCCAATTTCAAAGTTTAGAACAACCTTATTTATAATCCTATTTGCTCCAGTAGAACCATTTGTGGTCTTAGCCTTTCTGCCTTGTTGGTTCGGAACTGCTGTCCTTGAAGTCATATTATCTTTACAATTCTGCTTCTGGTTATTGTGCCTAAGTACATTGCTTTTCTGGTTTGCAGAAGTTCCTTTATGAACAGCCCTTCGCATAGCTGGTTGGCTTTTGAATAACTGGTTTGCTTTGACATCACTCTTTCCTTCTGTCTGATAGAGCTCCTATACATTGATCTTCGCTTGTATTGCAAGTGAGACTGACTTCCCTTTATTCCTCCCATTAACAGAAATATCTTTTCCTGAAACTTCTGAAGCATTACACATTGTTGTGCTTTCTGCTACACCTAAAGCTTTATGCTTTATGCTTTGTAAATCCAAAAAAACGGAGAACTCAATCTAAATTTTAGAAGTGAAAAACATAAAGCTTTATGCTTTGTTGAGTCCATTTTCCTATTTTTTATTTACATTAACTAGTGATTGGCTAGGTGCCCCTTGATTCAATGGTTTCTATATAGAGTTGTTTCAGGCAAAGAATTATACCGCAAAGTAGTGTTTTTCTCAAGATGATTCCTTTATTCGGTGAGCCAAAACTTCGGAGAATATGGTAGTTGTTGGAGCCAAAAGTCTGTTAGTCCAAGGAAATCTGGATTAGTATTTCATTGGTAATAACTGGTGTTAAAATCTTAGTATTTGCTTTGGGCTTGTATGACACCACTGAATTCTGAAGATGATATGCATCAAAATCAATAATTTTGTTTCTTGTGCTTGTTATGGGCATTCTTCTAAATGCCCCCAGATATATTTATCTAATCATTAAACATAATTTTGAATAGTTTTGTTGGTTAATCCAATAACTAAGGTATATCTTGGTGTATTTTTAATTTATAAAAAAACTTTGTTATCCTGGTAATGATGAGTATGATTATAAGTATATATGCAGTCCATTTAGGATGATGCACTAAAAGCATCTAAAGGCATTGTTTGTTTGGTTGATTTTTGGGTTGTATGTAGTCCATTTATATACTGATCTTTCATTGGTTTGAACACTGAAGGCTATTGTATTAAAAAAACCTGATTCTTAATTAGAAAATAGTTATTCATATTAATGTTGAGGCCATTCCATAATTTTCCTTGTATTGTTTGGAAGTGGTGATTATGCACTTTATCTAGTGCTGTAAAGGGGGGTTTTGTTATATGATATGCTCAAATCTTTATTATCTTGGTGTATTTTTAATTTATAAAAAAAAAACTTTGTTATCCTGGTAATGATGAGTATGATTATAAGTATGCAGTCCATTTAGGCTGATGCACTAAAAGCATCAAAAAAGCATTTTGGTTAAGTATGGTTCTCCATTGCTTCATTTATATTAGATATGTTTTCTTCTTATTTTTTAGTACTATTTCTTGAAATAAATTGCAGTTTTTTTTGCTTGGTTTAACTTATCATTGCTAATGAACTAGGCAATTCCCAAAGAGCACAAGGCCAAATGATTGTAGATCCTTAGATTAGGGTTTTGTTATATGATCTGCTCAAATCTTTATTATCTTGGTTACAAGAACACAAGGCCAAACCAAGAATAAATTAGACCATTATATATATTCATGGTGCTTTATTATTACCCGATTTTTCTTGATCCCATATTAATTCTCTGATCAACTTAGTACAATATGTACATTTTAACATTATTGGTCTGATCTGTCTATAAAGATTAGCTGGAATTCATCCCAAACAGGCCACCACTTTTGTTCTTTTATGGATATGTATATATATATATATATATATATATATATATATATATATATATATATATGCTGCACAGGTCATTCATATGATGCAACAACATACTTTGATTATTATCTGATACATGTCTTAATGTCGGCAACTACTCTTCCATCTTTTGTTTGCTGTAAAATGTTATTACTTTATTTATCATTCAAGCAATATGGAGCATCAGTACTCCTTATTCTTTTGGATTTAGTTTGTACATAATATTAGATATACAATGAAGGGTTTTCTTTTTTTTCAAAAGAGAACTAATAATGTTTTCACGTAATGTAGTTACATGAATAGTTTATTTTTTGGTTGGGATACTTTGTATATAATATTAAATATAGTTTTAACTCAATTTGTTGTTATCACTTTCAGTTCATCCACTTACAAATCAAATCCAAGTTTGTGATTATGTCTTCTTTTGCCAAAAATATTTCAATTTCTGACTTTATTAACATTTTTTTAGGAAAGTCTATTGGCGTCATCTAAAAATGGATAAAAGTTGGATAGATAAACCGAGGTCGAGTAATGCCTATATGGATGGTGTTGCAAACTTCATTAGATTTGCGTGTCAGAAAACTTGTGGTCGTGGTAGTATTGTTTGTCCATGTATGAGATGTGGTAATTGTTATTCATTCGAACCAGAAATTGTTCAGGAGCATCTATTGTATAATGGGTTTAGTCCAGGTTACACCGAGTGGATTTTTCATGGGGAGAAAGTCTCTCATATAGACCACACTCACACTAGTTTATAACCCACTAGTGTTCCAGTTGGCTTCATGGGATAAGATGACATGTTGGGTTTGCTCCGAGGTGCCTTCGAGGTTACTTGTGAAAACCCAAACAATGAACCGTTAAGTTTAGGAATCGAAGTGGGATCTTCAAATGAGCACGTTAAAGAGCAACAAGCTCATGGTGGGTTTGAGTTCAATAATTATGGTGATCCTTCACACGTTGAACATCTAGTTCGTGCTGCTATTGATGAGACGACTCAGTATCGCAATTTGATGAAAGAGTACGATATGTTTGAATGGGTGGTCTGGTAAATCTCTAACTATGTTGTTTGAGTTTATCAACATGGCGTTTCCGATGTGTGCTCCATTGCAATCTAATTATTATAAAGCCATGAAGATTATCAAAGGATTTGGTCTGGGCTATGAGAAGATTCATGTTTGTCCTAATGACTGCACACTGTATTGGGGTGAGCATGTAAATGATGAATTTTGTCATACGCATGGTGTGCCACGGTGGGTTAAAAACAATGCTGATGATGAGGATCCGTTGAATGAGATGGATGGTCAATCTAAAAAGAAAAAGCCAGATAAAGTATTGTGCTATTTTCCCCTAATACCGAGGTTGAAGAAGATATATATATCATCTAAAACAGCTTCGTTGATGGGATGGCATGATAAAGATCGGACAAAGGATGGGTTTTTAAGACACCCGGCTGATGGGTTAGCCTGGAATGCATTTGATACTTTGTATCCCGATTTTGCAGCTGATCCTCGGAGTGTTAAGCTTGGCCTAGCTAGTGACGGGTTTAATCCCTTTCGACCAATGAGTTCAACTTATAGCACATGGCCCGTTCTTTCGGTCCCATACAACTTGCCACCGTGGCTTTGCATGAAGCAAACATCCTTCCTCCTTTCAATGGTTATTCTTGGTGAGAAAAGCCCCAGTAATGATATTGATATCTTTTTGCAGCCTCTAATGGAAGAGTTGAAACAATTATAGGATGGTGTTGATGTGTTTGATGTGTCCACCAATCAAAGCTTTAAGCTGCGCGATTCTCTTCTTTGGACCATTAATGATTTTTCAGCATATGCAAACTTATCTGGTTGGAGCACCAAGGGGCGGGTTGCTTGTCCATGTTGTGGGGAATCTACGCATTCTGTATGGTTAAAGTACGGGGGAAAGTTTTGCTATATGGGTCATTGTTGATGGTTAGCAGAAACCATGAGTTTCGTTTTCAAAAGGATCAGTTTGATGGCACCATAGAGTTGGGATCTGCTCCTGTTCCATCGTCTGGACATGATGTTTTAAGACAACTAGAGGGTGGAAACTATATCTATGGTAAAACCTCGAAGCCTTCTAAGAAGAGGGCAAGAGAGGATGTTGGTACCTCTATGGGGCAAGTACTAGTGGATGAAGTTGATAACCTTTTTGAGGGTGTGGACGATTTCCTAGAAATTGTTGATAATGAGGATCTTCCCATGGATGAGGGAGTTGTAGATATGTTGTGGAAAAAAAGAAGCATTTTTTTAGTTACCTTATTGGAAAGACAATCTATTGCGTCATAATTTTGATGTGATGCATATAGAGAAGAATATATGTGATAATTTGATTGGAACAATATTGAATATAGATGGTAAGACTAAAGATAATAAAAAAGCACGCCGCGATCTTGAGGAAATTGGCATTAGGAAAGACCTCCATTTAGTTGTTCTTCCTAATGGAAAAGAGCACTCGCCTCCAGCATCCTACACTATGTCCACGAAGGAGAAGTAGAATTTCTTGACAGTTTTGGCAAATCTTAAAGTTCTTGATGGGTATGCATCAAACATCTCGAGATGTATCAACCTAAAGGATCGTAAGCTGTCAAACTTAAAGAGTCATGACAGTCACATATTGATGCAAGAAATCCTTCCTATTGCCTTAAGAGCATCTTTGCCTAGACATGTTGTCGCAGTTGTTTCTAAGTTATCATCATTTTTCAAAGCTTTATGCTCTAAAGCCCTTGATCCCCATAAGCTTGACATATTGGAGTCGCGTGTTGCTTTGACACTCTGCCATTTGGAGAAAATATTCCCCCCGGGTTTCTTTACCATTATGGTTAATCTTATCATTCACTTAACCTCCGAGGCTAGACTTGGTGGTCCCGTACACTACAGGTGGATGTATCCTATTAAGAGGTTAGATGTTCAAAGCTAATTTGCGCACTTTGTTTTTTTTGTTATATTATTGACTACTTAATTTATCTTTAATTTTTGGCTTTGCAAGGTATTTAGTGCGCTTGAAATCTTACGTACGCAATAGAAGTCGACCCGAGGGGTCAATTGCTGAAGGGTACAATGGGGAAGAGTGTCTAACATATTGCTCCCAATACTTCAAAGGTATAGAGACAAAATTCAACCACCCCTAAAGGAACAATGATACTGTAAATTATCCAGATGAATACATGTTTTCCTCTGGTGGACGGATAATGGGAAAGATTGTAAGTGTTGAGCTCGATGACATGTCATTGGCTCAAGCACATCATTATGTGTTACTTCATAATGATAAACTTTCTGACCTTCGTAGGTTAGTATCAATAAAGGAACTTAGTAATCATGTGTTTAAATTGAGTTGTTATTATCTGTTATTATCACTGTGATGGATAACAGTTAGTTAAAAACATCAATTATTGCAGCGAATTTTTGGCTGCTTAAAGACTAACCAACCATTCCAATCGACCAATACAAAGTCTCAAACAAAAGTGGTTGGTTGAGAAATTTCCCTCATGGCTTATGAGACAGGTTAGGCATAATAACAATTGTCTTCGAATGTTGTAAGTGTTTTCAATAAAACATTGACTGTTGTTGTCTCATATTAATTGTTGGAAAATGTTTAGGTGCCATGGATGGTGGATAACAATTATTCAGATGAAATAATTGCCTTTGCTCGAGATCCGAATAATGTTGTTAGGAGATTTAGTGGATTCAACATCAATGGCTTTAAATTCCACACAAAGGAACGTGAGAGGTCTAGATGATCTCAAAATTCGGGAGTTATGGTTAAAGTGGATGATAAAATGTATTATGGTGTGCTCAAAGATATCATCGAGTTAGATTACTATGGGACGTTTAAGATTGTGTTGTTCCGTTGTGATTGGGTGGATATTAATTCACCCAAGGGTTTAAAGAAAGATGCAAGTGGGTGCATTCTCGTGAACTTGAATAGGTTCATACACACTGGGCAGTTATTGAAGGATGACCCATTCGTTATCTCATCTCAAGCGAAACAAGTGTTTTATGTGCAAGACCCAACAAGAAAGGAATGATATCATATTGTGATCACAAAGCCAATGGACCTATATGAAATGGGGGAAAAACACATGAAGAGGATGATGACACTTACAATCAGTGCAGGCCTTCTAATGTAGTGGTAGACGATCAATTAAATTGTATCTCAACTTGGGCTAGGATGGACATTGACGAAGATACCAACTAGTTTTATGTGCATTTCCATGTAATTGTATTTGGATGTGTATTTATGTGATGCACATGTGTGTCAAAGAGATTTGTAATGTTTTATTGTATTCTTTTGGGTTACTATTGCTTTGTATCACGCAGTTCAAGAGTCCTTCACTTTTTTGCGTACAGGTTGTGGAATGTTACTTCAGATGTCGTAAATTCCTGTTTTAGTTGTATGATTGATTATTACTTGTTCTTTAAATCCTATTTGAAGCACTTATTTGTTCATTTATTCACAGCTTCACAACAGTTATTGATTGATGCATTTGCTACAAGCCCTTGATCATTCCTATCTTTCAGGTGTGGTTCTTCTAATTCTTGTTAACTCTTAATGCATTCTTGATAGTGTGAGATATAATCATTTTTATGTTTTTATGTATACAGTTTGCAAGATGTATAGGTCAAAATATATTCCTCCCTCTGTCAGAGATAACATGTCAAACCAGGCTCCAGCCAAGTCTTCACACCATCAAGAAGATATTGACCATGAGCATGAGTATCACCTTGATGATGATCATGACTCGCAAAATGATTCTGAGACTGAGCCAATAACAACGGGAAGTGAAAACAATAATAGTGAACAATACGAGATAATTTGTAATTTTTGTATTTTAATACATTCTCTTTATAACTAGTTTGATATCACATTGTTATACTAATTATAAAATTTATGTTTTCAATGTATAGATTCTGAAGGGAGGGTGAGGAAGCAAACACGTGTCCTGAGAACCTCACAAGTGTGGTCCCTTGAATGTGGGAAAAAAATTGTGGTCCACTTCAATGCACGTAACCAATTAAAAAAGGTGGCCAAATATTAAGTAGTTGGTTGGGCAAGGTTGCAAAGAGAGAGAACCTTTGTCCGCTTAATTACACGGATTAGAAGAAGGTCATTTCTAACTACAAGAAGGACCTTGTTTTATTGATTCAGGTAAGTAACAACTTAATTTCAGGTTTTCCTCCAATATTTTTTTTTGTTTTTGTTTTTGTGGTGTTGTATATACATAATCCCTAACACCAATAATGCTTATTTGACATC
This sequence comes from Bretschneidera sinensis, assembly GCA_023935145.1. Classification (NCBI taxonomy): domain Eukaryota; kingdom Viridiplantae; phylum Streptophyta; class Magnoliopsida; order Brassicales; family Akaniaceae; genus Bretschneidera; species Bretschneidera sinensis. Next base: position 34,936,614 of record CM043701.1, on the reverse strand, counting down.
GATTTCCTTTCTTTGTGGTAGAGGAAGTTTCATTACCCTATGATTGAGGCTATAGACAAAATTTTATTGAGGATGATTGGGAAAAAATGGAAGGACTACCGATATGTGCTTAAAAGGGACCACGTGAGGAACAAAACAAAACAACATGTTTTGAGCAATAATGTTCCTAAAGGAGTAGATCAAGAACAGTGGAAGCAACTGGTGAACTATTGGTTTTCTTAGTAGAGTGAGGTTGTTTTTTCAATATTATGTTCATTTGGATTCTCATTGTTTCTATTTTTCTAGTAATGACTTATTATTCAGTTGGTTTATTATTGGTGCAAAAATATTCTACTATAGGGACAGTGGCACGTGAAAGACAACAATGTCCTCACATGACCAGTTCAAAGAGTTTTGCTAGAATATTGGATGAATATGTGTGTTCATTTACTCGATTCATCCAATCTTTCATTGAGATGTAGTGTATTGAGTCACTATTTGAACTATTTTCATAAATGGTAGGAAATAAAACATGGAAATGAGCCCGGGAGCATAGAGTATTTGGCTGAAACTCATAAACGCAAGGATGAGACTTTTATTGATGGACCATCATGACAATTTGTGGTAAGTTCACTTATGTATATGATGGAATGCTTGAGTCCTATCTCATTTGGTTGATCAAAGAAAAAAATTGCATTTATTTGTCATGGTTGCTCTTGTAAAGCTGAGGTTATCTTTTACTATAAATTTTGATTCTTTTACTGAAATTGATCAAGTCATTAATTGTTACCCATCATGAATCGTCAACCCCTCTCGTGTTTGCATTAACAAACAAAAAAATAATCTCAATATAAAAACCTCTTTCGTCTTAAGAGCAAACACCACATGACATGACGTCACATAGAAAAAAGGGACTAATCTGGAGTAGATATATATCTCCTCAGATTATAATTTCCATGGCGATCGATCAAGCAGCTTAGAAGAAAAAGCCAGTGGCAGTGGCAAGATTAGCAGCACCAACGGCGGAGACCTTAAGGGAGGTGGTGTTGTTCTTTTTTGCAGTTGGTGCTGGTGCGTGGACGAAATCATCACTCGCGGGTGCATCGCAGGCAGTAGCTGGTGAAGATCTAACGGTTGTTGGTGCAGGATCCCACTCTCTTGATAGATGTTTTAATAAAAAATTAAATATGTATTTACTGAGAGAATAAAGAGTTACATTAAGTTACATAATTATTGTAACTTCATTTATCACGAACCCTTGACTCTCTAAGCTCTATATATATGGCTTACATGAGAGTGTTTCAGACACACCTCAAGCTCACACCTCAATCCACGTCACTATTATGTTGATTTTTATTCTCATTTTGTTATTCTTTAATTTTCTCGAGCAAAGAAAGGTATATTTTGTGAAGTTTTGGGCTTTCCTTTAAGTGCAATATTGTGAGAGCTATACGGAGTAATATAGCTAGGCTATTGTATCATGGGGATGACAAGCCAGTTATCTGATGCACCGATTGAGAAAGCAGCACTCACAGTGGCTTGAATCACTTTAAAGAAAGCAAGTGTCACACCTTAGTCCAATGCTATGTAACTCTTTTTTTTAAAAAAAATATTTCTTATTTATTATTTCAAGTAAATTATTATAATTGCAGCAACAATTTTAAGGTGACCGAGTAAACTCTCATGGTGGATGTTGAGGAGAAAGCTACTGAGAAAAATTGGTGATTTAAACAAGCCACTTCATTTCAAGGGAGTTTACTTCAATCGGTGGAAAACTAGGGTAAATTTTATTTCTAGTGATAAATTTCCCAAAGAACCAAAAATGAGAAATTATCCATAATTGAAGCCTAAAAAGAGAAACTTCAAAAATAAAAAATTTGAGAAACAATTCACTCACCAAAATCAAAGTTGAGGAAACTCGAGTAAAAGGAGTAGGAACCTTCACTTAGCTTTCTAAAAAAAACAATTCACTCATCGATGAGCCACTTGTGGGCTACAATAAATGAAATTAATTTGGTAGAAATTTAAGAAGGGTGGTGGGTAGATTCTGGTGTCTCAAGACATATGTGCTATAAAAGTTGGTTCAAAAGTTTATACTCCTTATAAATAACCCAAAATTGTTATGATTGGTAATTCTCATACGACTCAAGTTTGGGTGAAGGTGAGGTTGAGTTGAATTTCACTTATGGGAAGAAATTCACTCTAAAGGAAGTGTTATACACTTCTATTATGAGGAAAAAATAAATAAATTCTAGTTTTCTCCTCAATAAGGTTGATTTCATACAGATTATAAAATCTAAATGATACATGATTATAAATCATGACATGTTTGTGGGTAAGGAGTATGCACGTGAAATTTCCCATTGAGTGGCATTAATAAAAAAATATCCTGATTATGCTAAGTGTTGTGAGCCGTTAGAAAGTGTAAAAGTTAGCACACGATGTATATAAACGTAGCATAAAAAAAGTTGTTTTGAATCTTATTTTTCACAGAGATAATTTTCTTTAAAATTTAAAAAATAGTGGAGGCAAAGAAAATGAAAATACAATGTTAGGAATACTCCCATAACATTAATTTTTATTATCATTTGATGCAGTGTTTTGAGAAAGTCCAAGAAAAGAAAGTGTGTAAGTTGACCAAATCTTTGTATGGTCTATGACAAGCCCCAAAACAATGGCATGAAATTTTTTACATGTACTTAATAGAAAATGGTTTTAAATCCAATGAGTGTGAGAAATGCATATACATTAAAAGTGTTCATGATACTCATGTGATTGTCAGCCTATATATGGATGATCTCTTATTTTTTGTTCTAATTTGGATATTTCAAAGAAACTAAATTATTTTTTAATAGCAATTTTGATATGAAAGATCTTAGTGAGACTAACTTTATTTTGGGCATAAAAATTACTAGAATATGTGATAACATCTTTCTTGATCAATCACATTACATCGAGAAAATCATGAGAAAATATAATTATTTTGATTGCAAATCTATGAATACTTCTTTTTGATAATAACTTTCATTTGTATTGTACTCTCAATGATAATGAAATCATTTATCAAAAGGGATACGCAAGCATAATTGGGAGTTTAAGATGTGTCACTAATTGTACTAGACTTGACATTGCATATGTAGTAGGAGTACTTGGTAGACTTACCAGTAAACCAAGTTCTTATCATTGATGTGTCGTTGAAAGAGTAATGAAATATTTGTGTGGCACTAAAAATTATGGTCTATTTTATAAAAAGTATCCTACTGTCATGAAGGATTTTAGGATACCAATTGGAACACTCAGTCAGTAATTCATTATCTACCACTGGTTATGTTTTTACTATTGGAGGTGGTGCAATTTGTTGAAAATTGAAAGAAGAAAAATTAATAGCTAACTCAACTATAGAGGTTTAGCAAATTTCCTGAACTTCAGCAAGTGAGGATGCTAATTAGTTAAGAGATTGGTTATTTGAAATTCCTATGTGAAAAAAAAAAAAAAAAAACTGTACATTCAATCTTGATACATTGAGATATCACTGCTGCTATTGGTAGAGTACGTAATTGGTATTATAATAGAAAATCAAGATGTATCAGAAGAAAACACAGTATTGTGAGATCTTATTTGAGTAATGGTGTTATAACTGTTGATTATATTATATCACGTGATAATCTTGCAAATACTTTAATAAGGGCTCTAGTTAGAAAAAAGTCTTGATGACATCGGGTGGAGCTAAAGCCCATAGATTCAAATACTACTATAAGGATACCCAACCTAGGGTCCAGAGATCTTGAAAAACTGGGCTCAATGGGAAGAACAAATCTTAGAGTGGTTTGATGGTGAGATGCACTAAATCTAGAGCATATAAGCTCTTAAACTCATCCCCAATGTGTAAGTGCATCTATCTTGTAATGAAATGGGAGGATGAGTTTTAAACTCTTAATAAAGATCCATAGCTCTTATGAGAGGGGTCATTGGGGTGTCATAATTGTAGGAACACCCTTGATGGATTTCACCTATGTGAGTTTGAAAGTGAGGCCGCTTCCTAGAAAAACTGGGCTTATTTTCTACGTGGTTCACTAAACCAGGATAAGCACATGGCCATAACGTATTGGCTAATAAAGCTTATATTGATACATGGATTGTTATGTGTGTAAAGCAATATCCTATCTCCCTTAAGCAACCATAGTTCAAGGTCTGGTCCACTATTGGTTCCTAGAATAGGAATTGCTAAAACACTAAGTGAAGGTTCAATGCAGGGCACACCTTCATGATGAATAATGGTCTATTTTTGCCTGGTAAATTTATTTTCTTGGTATTTTATTTTTTATTAAAATTTGTGGAGGAATGATAGATATTTTAATAAAAAAATAATAAACAATTAAATATGCATTTAATGGGAGAATGGAGAGTTACATTAAGTTACATAATTATTGTAACTTCATTTGCCACGAATCTCTGACTCTCTAAGCCTATATATATGGCTTGCATGAGAGTGTTTCAGACACACATCAATTCACATCTCAATCGACTTTACTTTTACATTGGCTTTTATTCTCATTTTGTTGTTGTTTTTTTTTTTTTAATTTTCTTGGGCAAACAAGGGTATATTTTTTGGAGCTTAGGGCTCTCCTTTAAGTGCAATATTGTGAGTGCTATACAATGACATATATATAGTTGGGATATTGTATCCTGAAGATGACAAGTCAGTAACCTTTTGCATCAGTTGAGAAAGTAACTTCCGTGGTGGCTTTAATCACCTTAAAGAGAGTGAGTCTTGCGCCGCAGTCCAGTGCTACATAATTCTTTCTTTTTATGTAAAATATTTCTTATTTATTATTTGACATAAATTATTATAATTGCACCAACAGGATGAGAGGAGGAGGTGAGGGCCTCAGTCATCTAGAGGTTGTCGGTACATCGCTCTTTGCACTTTTTGGGCTATTGGATGGGGATAAAGAAAAGGAGTGAGGGGTTTCTTTTGACTTCAGGGAAGCGAGGGTGGAGGATGGAGGCAAGTTAGTAGACTTGTCATCGAAGAACTCAGGGCTTGGGGATGATGGGGCGGATGAGGGAGGGGTTGAGATGTTGAAGGATTTAGGAGAGGAGCCGACCAGGGCAAAGGAGGATGTAGAGTTTCCATTGTCCTTCGAGACGGAAGAAGTGTTTGACCCAGCGGGTGAAGACTCGTCTACGGAAAATGCACCGTGGTGTGCTGTCGCAGGCAACCAAAAATAAAACCTACACTCCTAAAAATACATGTAGTAATGTGAGTAAGGATCGTTCCCACAGAGAGTATCTAGCCTAGTTTTATGCTACGTGAACAAGGATGGGGGGATTTGAGTATAACGAAAATAATTTTAAGGAAAACAACTAATGAACAATTCAAATTGAAGTATCGAAATTAATCAAAAGAACAAACCTTGGTCTATGTCAACATCCACCATTGGAATTTTGCAACTGATCATTGATGCAAGTATATATCAATTCAAACTTTGAATATTCACTGTTGGAACTATTTTCTTATCTCTCCTTAGTCGCAATTAATTAGAAAACAAGCGATCTAATTAACCCTAACTACTAAACAACCCAAGACAAGTGCTTAAGGTTTAATCTAGTAGCAGCCTTAAGAATTAGAGAGATTGATGAAGCTAAATAACACAATCACAAGCGGTTGCATTTAATTTAGTCGAGCGTTCTTCCTAAGATCTAATAATTTCTGACGCAGCAAATCATTAAATCTTAGTTGCTTCACAAATTAGAGGGGTCAAACAATTACAAATTTTATATCTAACCTAGCAGTAGATTGCAACAATAATAAACTATAGGCCTCCTAGTAATTAAACAAGACAATCATGAAAATAAGGACAGAAGAACATTCGATACTCAAAGCATAAATTGAACAATAAAAACAGATTAGATCTCACAGTTTTATTGATTCCGAGGCTTCGTTTCCTTCGACCAATTATAAAAGTTTAGCCACGCAGGGCCATGATGAAAACTCGAAGGAGAAGTTAGAGAAGAGGGGAGAGAGAGATGTCCCTGAAGTCTGATGATTTCTCCCCTCTTATACACGTTATTTTTAGTATTGGAAACCTACAAGGTCTCCTGAAAATATTCTAAATATTATCTTAAAATAGCAATATCCAAATCTGACTAATTTAAGGAAAATATTAAAAATAAAATAAAGTCCTAATATAACTAGGAAACTTGTGTTTTCAGCATGAATTTTCGTGCACCAGATCTGAAAACTTCCGAAAACAAACCGCATCAAATCGGCGTATTAGAAATGCAGGCTAAGGGACTTTCCAGAACTGCAACAGTGCAGGTGCAGCAAATCCAAGCCCGGTTGTGACCTTGATGCAGCCAGTATCTCTCAAAACTTAAAACATGAAAGTTGTAGAGCTTGTTCTTGGAATTCCGTAGCATCTTGAATCATCTCAATCGGAGCTCATATGAGAGATTTATACAAAGAGTACGAAGCAATGTCAAAACTGTCCTAAATCGCCCAATTAGTTTCATATTGCACTTAACGCCTCCATTTGCATCCTAAATCACAATATAAGAATAATTAGTATATTTAGACACCAAATGAGTATTAAAAAACTAAACATTAAGGGAGAAAAATATGACATTTTGCATTCTCATTAAATTCTCTCACACTTAACTATTGCTCGTCCTCGGGCAAAACTCAAATTCACTTTCCCAAAAACACCAAGGTTGCAACCCCATCAACAAAGAACAGCCAAGCTCTTCAAAACTCATAACATATCATGAACAAACATTCTTAAACAACTTACAATTACTTAGTAAGCCTTTTCACTCGAAAACGGAATAAACTAAATATGTAGACCCTCATGGAAATAAACACTCGACTCTCATGTGTTTGAAGGGTATGTGTTTTGCTTAAATTCATTCCAATGGAAATGATCTACCATAGGCTTGCATATCTTCTCATTCTCCACCACTGGGATCACATGCATAACACGAATCATAAGAAATTTTCTTGGGTTGAGAGGTTGTTAGAGAAATAATTTTGTTTTTTCTAAAATTTTTGTTAAGGCTTAATAAAGTTGTGAGTTTGTTGCTGGCGTAGACAAAGAGGTTGATGAACCATGTTAAATTATTGTGTGTTTGATAATTATTTGTTTATTGCCCACAAATTGAGTAAGTAGATTTTAGGGGTAAAATATCAACATATGAAACAGTGCGAGGAGAGAGAGAAATGAGAGATTATTGAAGAGAGAGAGAGAGCAGAGGAGAGTTCAGTGTTTGAGACCTAGTTATTTATACTCAGTGACGTATTTTTGCCATTTGGGATTAGAATTCTTGTCGCTAAAAATATATAAAATTTAATTTTGATTTTTTTAATTAAAAATTATTAAGTCAACATTAACAAGGGACATATTTAGCAACGAGGTCCTATTAACTGCAAAAGAAATCCTATTATTAGCAGCTAATATGTTTAATTCAAATTTGACTTTTAATTGGTTAGCGACGAGAACTCGTCACAGTTAATCATTTTCAGTGAGGGAAATATCCGGTCGCTGATGTCCTGTCCTAGAAAATCATTTTACTTGTAGTAAGATGCAGAGAAATACCACAATACTTTAGAATGCATATGAAGGGGAAATAAGAGGGGTAGGAAGGGGGAATTTATAGAGTTGATTTGTGGAGCGAGGGAAATTAATGGACAAGAAAAGAGATAGTTAAAAAAAGAAGAGAAGACATTTTTTGTGGTTTATTAGTAATTAAACGAGAAAAGAGGGTAATAACTATTCTTGTCAAAACAAACATAAGAGTAGTTTTCACTAGTAACAACGCGACATCTATTCGTTTTTAGAAATCAGAATTCAAATATGCTATTATTCGGTTCTGTTAGTGATGATATTTGCCCCACTTATTTATGAGAAATTCTTGGTTAGATTGAGTCTAAAACATTAGTCCAAAATTTTATTGGTAATTTTAAAGAATTTTATTTGTAATATTATTTTTTGGGTCCTATATCTATATTGAAGTTACATGTAAAGTTCTAAAAAATTACCAATAAAGCTTCAAATGGGTCTAAAACCAATATTTTAGATCTGATCTAGCCAAAATTTTTTGTTTATTTAGACATCTAAAATGGAATCAACTCAGACATACATGAACGACAAAAAAAAAGTAAATTTGAAAAAGAGAAGTAAACCTTTAATAAGTTAAAATTAGACATTTATCTTAAACCGAAAAACAAAAAACCCAACTGAACCGTATCCAAAAGTGATCGTAAAACCAATAGTCGATTCAGATTTTTTCTTTCCAGTTGGAAAATTGTAATTGTGAGTACTCCATCATAGTAAAGAGGAATTTTTACCTAGACCGGGTCTAAAACTAATATTTTGGACCCGACCGAAACTTCATTGGTAATTTTAGAGAACTTCATTGGTAATATTATTTTTTTGTCCCACACCTATACTGATGTTACATGTGAAGTTCTTAAAAATTTTCAATAAAATTTCGGGCAGGTCTAAAACCGTCTTGCCAATAATTTTTGCATAGTAAATGGCTAATTGTGATAGAGAAAGAACCAGAAATTTGAGTGTGGTAAAATTTTCCAAGCGTCCAGAAAAATAACGTCAGAAATTTAAGGCGAAAAATTAAAAAAATAAATAAATCAACAAGCGAATAAGAAAAAAAAATTAATTAATTAATTAATTTCTTCTCAAATGCTACTATGTTTCGAGCTATTACACCCCACCAAAAACAGGATAACGTTTACAAAATTTAGTTTCCCAACTAAACAGCTTTGCATATATGGCAATCGACCAGCTTAAATTAATTGAAGAAGAAGAAGCCAGTGGAGGCGACTACAACAACACCAGCGACAGAGACCTTAACGGAGGCAGCGTCACTATGGCTGGGTGCTGGGGCATGCACTGCATCACTTGCGGGTGCATCAGCAACAGGTGCATGGCTGGTGCTGTTGTGTTCTGGGGCAGGGGGTGATGACGTGGTGGGGGCTTCAGACGGTGTCTTACTCTTCGAGGTTGGAGACGAGGATGGGGCAGATTCAGAGTGGGATTTGTGTCCTGGGGCGGGTGTTGGGGAGCTAGATGAGTTCGACTTAGGGGCATAGGCAGGGGAATGGGCAGGGGCGAGAGAGGCGGACGACTTTTCGTGGTCGGCCTTGGGGGATGGTGCGGGTGAGTCCCGGGCAAGTACAACACTGGAAACAGCCAAGAATATAAGGGACAACAACAATAAATTGATGACATGCCATTATTATTGTTTGTTGTTTTCTTTCCTCTTGTCTTCTTTCGTTTTTTTCAAAATGAAAAACTGTTAAGGAGACAAAAGGAGCTGCTGTTCTAAATGATGTATGCAATACTTCTCTATAAGTTATTTTATAGAGAGAAATACTGCAAATTTACTTTAGAATGAGGTTTAAGGAGGTGACGCTGAGAGGAATTTATAGTGTTTGGGGACGGAGAGAAGTTAAGGAAATGAATGGTCAATAAGATAAAGGAGAAAAGGTGGGGATGTAAATTTGATTAGTTCAATGAATGTTTTCAAATAGAGGAATGCTATAATTAGTTATGCTTCTGCGTATTGTTTGGCGGAAATTAAGCTACGAGTAATTCACACAAATTAGAATGTTCACGTTGCTAATTTTCTCCATGCAAAAGGATCAAAGATTTAATAAATTTTTTTAAATAAAAGATTAATTTTAACTTGCTCTGACCTGACCCAAATCCAATCCGACCTGAAAATGCATCAAAAAGCAATATGATCCGAACTCGACCCGAATTCAAAATGACATGAACCTGACTCGACTTGAAACTCGAAACAACCCAAAAACTCGAAATAATTCGACCCGAAACGACTTGAAATTATAATATTTTTTATAAAAAATTTGAAAAACTAATTTGTTTTTTAAATTGAGGTAATAGTTAATTGTCTAATTTCCAAATAAAATAAATTATATTATAATTAATTAATTATTGATTTACTTGTGTCGATGTGAATGGATCAACATTTTATTAATATGAATAATCTCATTAGCTTCAAATAAAAAATCGAGGAGACTAGTAAATTTTACATTGTTCTTCACGCCATGAGAAAATTTTATCTTTAATTTTCCTAAAAAAATAGAATGGATTGAAGTGATTATATGAAATATAATCTCCAAAATCTGTTATAAAAAGTTACTAGTGTGAATAACTTCGTGGACCAGTTGTCTAAGATAAATTAATATTGAATTTTGGGACTAAAAGCTATAATATTGCATATTGCATATTGCATTAACAAATTAAATATATTATTTAAAAAATTCAACGTTATTTGATTATTAATTAATTTCATGAATTTGAACATGCAACTTAGTTAGTCGTATTATATACAAATAATATATTTTTAATTAAGTATAAATATATATTTCGTTAACCTGACTCGATCCGACATGACCCAAGACTCGATACGATCCGATATCAAAATGACCATATCCGATCCGAAATTCGATATGACCGGAGATTGAAATAATCCAAACTCGACTTAAAGTAACTCGCGATCCGATACGACCCGAACTTGACCCGACCCAAACCTGAATGACCCAAAGCGATCGCTACCCCTACCTCAATTAAGTTTGACCAAAATTGTCCTTAACATATCCTTGGCACCTCATTTAAGTAAGGGTATTTTTGCCTTTTTAGCATTTATTCTTTAAATTAAGTCAAAAAAAATATTGGACAATACGTACCCACACATAACAAGAGGCGTGTGTGACACATGCGGTCATCTCTGTTAGAGGTGGCCGTCAGGGCTTTGCAGATTGGTCGATTGGAGGACGTTAGTATTATTATGTTTTAATGGTTTCGGGTATTAGCCAATCGGAGGATGGTGAAATAGAGGTGACCAAAAAAGAGAAACTTTGTTGGAAAGTAGATCGATGACTTAGAAGTACTCTAATAGAAATTTTATGCAGCTAGAAGTATATATGTTGATTCATGGGACGTTTTATGTGCTCCTTGGTACGGTTCTTGACGCTAGAAAAATCTGATCCCGCATATTCATACGATTCTCTCTAATTCTAGATGGGTGGTTAGCAAAGGTGACCTTAATTTTTGGGGTCCTCGATGGCATAACCTGGCCTTACCGGTTGGGGAAGATTTATTCTTGGGGTGCTCGATCGTTGAGTTGTTACAGGACCAGTCTAAGCTCTAAGAGGTTAGTAGCTGTTTTCCATATTTATATAGAGAGCTATTGATAATCTGGTCAAGTGCGAGGCTTGATAAACTACTGTGGGAGAATGCCTCCTCGGTTAAATTCTCTTCTAAGGAATATTGAGACCTGATTTGTGTGAGGAATCCTAAATTTCGGTGAGCAAAAAAAACTTTGGAATAAGTGGATACCAACAAAACTTTCATGCTTCCTATGAAAAATGTTCTTGTTAGGATTTTGACTCAATTTCCCACAAAGAACACTTATAATTGGTTTGGGAAAAGTTGTGTCCTATTTTGTAGTTGTTTGTTCTAGTAGGAATAGTAGTAATTTCCTATTTGATTGTTGATTGTACACGTAGTACTAATCTACTATGTTGTTTTTTTCCTAATAGTATTCGGAAAATATATTCTATATAAAGGGGTCCCAGAGAAGATTTGAAACACACTCATAATTCATATACATTGTAAACTAGAGGAGTTTACTACAAGAGCTAGGATGAGAGCTTTGGGTATATTAGGGTTTTAGGTTGTCAAGTAGAGAGGGCACTTACAACTAGAGTTAGGTTAAGAGCTTTTGTTGTATTGTGACTTTGGGGTGAGAGTTTGACAACTTTGCTTTTCCTAAAG